>OY728119.1:223726681-224976681 GCA_963277665.1 Viscum album | reverse complement strand
CTCTTGGTAGCCCATTGGGTACCTTTTCATACATCTATTGGGCACTCAATATAGTATTTTTGACATCTCCCCATACTCTCTATATTCGTAATGTCCACTTTCATGCTAGCACATCAACAACTGTAATGTAGATAAACATATGTACACATAAATTTATTTTGAAAATATTAAAATTTAATAACATATTGATATTCAATTACAACATAATGTATTAAAGTTACCTTTAATTTTGAATCAAACACTTCATTTTTTCAAGATAAAGGTATATTCCTTCTATCATCATATGTAATCAGAAGGGTAACCGGATCCGTGGCCAGCTAGCTTAGAATATAGCCAAGTAATCCTATGTTGAAATCTGTAAGGACCCTATAGGAATCAAATGGGACTACTATATTTAGTTCAGTCAGATTCCATACATTTGAACATTTCATATTTTTCTCCATAGTCATATTGTTTCTATATTTTATGAACAAATAGTTAAAATAAAAATTGAAATAAATTTATTCATATTAAAAATTTTAACCACAATAGTAACCATCCAATTTCCCTACGAAGAACTAGGAGTGGTGCCCTACTCCCTCACTACTAAGGTTGTTGAATGGGAATGCTTCAACTGAGCTACTGATGGACGCTCATTGAGGGTGTGAGAGATGGTTTGGGGGGCAAGCAGATTGTGTCTCAGATACTTTTTTGAGGGAGACTGATGGATCATCATCTGTTGGTGTGGTCGATGGAATAGTATAACACTTTCTCCTTGGAATTACCATCATTTAATCAAATAAAATTAAATTCAGTGCATATATTTCAAAAATATTATTCAAAAAAATAAGAAACGATAACAGATACACCATAATAACAAAAAAAAAATACATAGGTTCACCCTTTTTAGTCCACCATCATTATCACATTAATTCATAGGTTCATAAATTTCTAATTTTAATTTACCTATTCCATAACCCAATATTCTTTTGATCGGTGTAGTTCCTCCTATAATGACCATTTATGTTGGTTTTAAACCCTCCAGTGTCATAAAAACCACTCTTGGGAGGATCATCGTAGGTCCAAGAATTATGAACATAAACTATTTGAAGCACCATAGTCCATGGTATATGACATTACACTAGGATTCATATTTCGAGCATTATGACCTTAGAATATATGAAACCCTATTGTCCAAGTGTTGTGACCCAAAACTATTTTCAACTTCTTATTTCGATGATAATGACCATTAACTACAAAAGTAATGAGGGAAAAATATATATGAGGTTGAAAAGCTCAAATGGAATCTTGAACCAGAGTAAGAATCCCCCTATTAGGTCACTACCATTACATAGGATAGAATAAAGTGATAGAAGAAAGAGGTACAAACCCAATAGGGTCCCAATAGGGACCCCTATAAAAACCTAGATATATTATTACATAAATTTTATAATAAATATAGAATGAGGGAATCAAAATTGAATAAATAAAAAATAAGAAAACCCATTCCCCATGTACAAAGTGAATTGAAAAGAAACTATGATCATATAAACACATCCAAAAATGATATATACTTAATATTTAAGAATCTTCATATGTATACATTGTTAATTATCTCACATTAGGTTAATAATATATATAAATAGGTCCTAAAAATAGTAAATAAATAAATACTAGAGACATAAAAATATTACTCAATGTTAACACCAATTGTTCTCTTCACACTCTTATTCTAAAAATTCTTCAACATCAACTATTAATCATTTGAACCATTCCTTTATATGAATCATGATATTTAAAGTTTACACAAACATGTAAATTTCACATTATGGAAGTGGGTATAAAATACTCAAATTATTTCCACTTATATCTCCTGAGAATATTTAGTGGTACAGTAATATATACATATGTAAGCATCGTTTAGTGTTTCATACCCTTCCAAATATGTAATGATAGAAAAATACAATCAATTTCATTCATGGTGATGAAAAAAATATGTTCAAAACAACTATAATGAACCAACGTTCTTATTAGGAAATATATATCTTATAATAACATGTCTTAGGTCACTCATAGGTTAATCATATGGAAAAAATAGAATTTTATATGGTAACCTTTTCTCAAAGTCCACTAAGGAGGGAAATAAAAAACCATTAAATTAAAGAAACATAATTTCATATTTAGAAAAGAAGAGTAATATAAAGCTCAAATAATATTAGGGTACCCTCCATCCATAAACATGCTATAATGGTAAAGTAACTTATATTTTGAACAAGTGTAACCCCCTTTCAAAATAATTTAATAATGGTAAATGATTGACATGGAATTTTTTAGTTTAAATATAGGTAAACACAAAATCATAACACACATAATCATATTAGGACATATAAACCAAAAATTATGTAAATGTAAAATTTCTCTTTCATATCAGGCCATAAAACTCATAATCAGGTAGTAAATGCAAGCATACTAATGATGGGAGGTTAAACATGGTGAGGCGAGGGACAAATAGGAAAGTTGTGGTGAGGAAAGGTGTGGCAAGGGCTGACGAGTGACGATGATGGGTGGTGACAAGCTATGATGGGAAGCAACGGGCAGTGACGAGTCTAGGGCTTCTGGGAGCTAGTGGAGTGGGGGTAGGTTGTGTTAAGGGAGGGATAATATGTTGGGTATGTGAAAATATTTTTCTATTTAGAGGTGGTTTATAAAGAACTATCACAAAATTATATTAAAAAATTAGTGGCGGTTTAGTAAATCGCTACAAAAAAAACTGCTGCTAAATGCTCAATTTGGAGTAGTGACTAAACAAATTAGTATTTATGTTATATGATTAATCAAATACCATATAATAATTAATCTAATTGAGTAATTAAATATAATTGGATCATATAATAAATATAAGATATCTCAAAATAAATAAATAAATAAATATTCACTTGTACTCACTAGGAAAACGTATCAATATTATGATAAATACAAATATGACTCCCTTATTTCTGATCAATAATAACATGGAAATGAATTATGATCAGCTTAACATCAATAGAAATTGATCTATATCCCAAGATAACTTCTTTTATAATAAATAAAACATAACTTAATTTGATTACTTTCTACACACACTTAATATCTGACCCTCTATGTATCTCTACCAATGGTAGTGAGTTCTATCTATATACTAAGAGAGGTATTTTACAAAAAATCATTACGCCCATCATAAAAGAGAAAATTAATAGTAATTAAAACCTTCCAATGAATACTAAATGTGTAATATAATCCATTTCCTATATTATATCTAATAAAATAAGATATATGAACCTATTATAATCCATCAATACATGATCTATATTTTATTTATTTATAAATAAAAGTGTGCCTATGATTACCTAGGATATGGATTTGAGTCAACTTGTGTCATATGAATTGAAGATATGGATATATCTTATTTCATAACCCATAAGGGAAAAAATATATATTGATTATTAAATTTATATCACGCCACTCATGATGCTCCAGGCATATGATACCCCTTCATGTGGATATATGTTATTATTTTCATTCTGCATCCTAGTATATAATTCATGATTTACGTTAATAATAATATAAATACTAAAGTCCATTACAAACATTCATCAATAGGAATTAAAATAGAATATAGTATAAGGAATTACTACTAGAGGGTTTATTCTCATGATCACATTTTCGTGGAAATTTTTGGGTGAGAAATTCATGACAATAAATGATAATGCTTATAGATTCTCAACACATGATAGTCATACATCATTCATGTCTTGTAATAATGGTGTTTCTAGACCATAGTTTATAACATTAAGAATATTTTCATTGCATAACCAGGTTCTTGTCAACTGCTATAACCTATATTTAAATCTAGTTTAATAAGGAAATTTTTTTATAATTTATACAAAAGAATAAGCAATATGTTATAAGAATAAAAAATATATATATATCAAACTGAATACATGTGGTTTGGAAATGGAAATTATATAAAGAAAGTAGGTTTTAGTCCACCAACCCCAAAATATACCACTTTCTCTAGATTAAATGGAAAACTATCCAACTAGTAATCTATCACATGATATTAATGATTTTACTTAGTTTTGGATTTAGTCAATGGTTCTTCAACAATTACCTTTGTGGATAATCTTATATTCATGATTTTATCTATCTAACTAATTCCCCTAAAGATATCATCCTTTGTAGGTAAATGATTTTTTAGTTGGTCAAATTTGAGAACTTTGAAAAGAAACACTCTGCATATGTTATTAGTTAACTCTTTGATATGATCTACATTGGTAAGTATTATTCCAAGGTCACAGGTATTTTAGTATTTGTTACGTTAAATAAATATCTTGTTGAATAGCGTGTAATATACACAACACAAAGCGAAAGTGAATAATAATTTTTTTAAATGAAATTTAAATGTAAATAAAATATGATTATACAATTTTTTTAAAAAATATAAATTAACATTCACTGGGAAATGATATGAAATAATGTTAAGAAACTTAATGTTTAAATGATCTATTATTCTATAAAAGAAAATTTTCTTATATTTTATAATTTCATTTGGTATCAATGTTTATGAATTTTATAATTTTTATATTATGAAATTATATTAATTTTTAAAACCATAATTTCAAAATTATCTTCGGGTTAATTTTTTATATTTTTTTTAAAATAATTTATTTTTTGTGTGAATAATGAAAAAAACTAATTTTACAAATATTGTCATATTTATGATAATATTATGATAAAATAATATCTTAAAAGTCTATGAAACATTTTTTATAGACCTAATATATATTTTCTATGTAATATAGTATATTTAAAAATATAATTTTGAACTTATAAATATATTTTTAACATTTTGTAAATCTAAGTAATGTTTTTATTCAAATAGAAAATTTTTTGGTTCTTCTGTTTTTATAAAATTTACAAAATTCTGATTTTATTTTTGGTGGAGGTTTAAAATAAAATTATTCTTATTTTATTTAACCGGGTCCAATTAATTTTATGAGAATCAATATTATACTTAATGTGGTTGTAAAATCATTTTTAGGCTTAAAATGAAGATTTTTCTAAAAATGGATTTTTGTTGCATTTTCAGAAGTTATGTTAAAGTAATTTTTAAGAATTTTGAAAAAAATTATTTTAAAATAAATTATATATTTTTTATCATCAATTTCTAATTTGGAAATGTTTTTAATTTAATTTTCCTTCATATTAAATAGTAACCAAGGTAAATGTGTATCACCATGGTAAGGTGTAATATGGGTTCAAATAGGATAAAATTATTGGATAAGATCTAAAAATATATAAAACACTTGAATTAATTTTATCAAATGTGTTTATTTATAACTTAATCATCATATCATAAAAAATATGTAAATTTGGTTTAACATTACATTGATTTCAACCTCTATTTTATTTTAAGTTAAGAATATTTACAAAATGTCACTTTCTTTCACTCATTATATAAAATTTGTTTTTATTGGAATTTATGAAATTATTAATGGATTTATAATATTATATTGAATATAAATAAATTATATTTCTTATAGTAAATTATTTTTAATTTTTTGTGAAAATTTATTTACCAAGAAATTTTATATATCGTTGATGCAATGCTTTTGAAAATTGGAGAAAAATCAAAGTAAATAAATTTAGAAATATTAAAAGTGATCTTATGTTGATAATTTATATCCATTAAATATTTTTATAGATCAAAATTATTGTTGATTAATGTTTTTAAATATTCCGATTCCAACTCCATTGTTATATTGATGTTTTAAAAGTTATATTTTGTAGATAGTCCTAAAAAAGACTTTAAGATTATTTAATGTTAAATAAAAGTTTATATATTAATTTAAAAATCATAAAATTTTTATTAGAGTACAAGCTAGATGTTTAATGGTATAATATTTTATCAATGGTCCATTTATGAGCTAGTTTTTAAATTTAAAATTACTTTCAATCCCCTTAAAGGTTTAATATTTGTGACCACGCTATAGAGTTTTTCCTTATAAATGGGCACTCAATCTAACCATTCAAAAGGAAATTATAAGATTGGCATTTTTATAAAGAAATATTTTAAAATACCTTATAAACTCTCCTCACCATGACATAGAGGACCTGATCTATACAAAATTCTTATCCTATAAAGGTTAAGGTGTATCCCAAATAAAGATATTCAAGAAGGTATAAGTCTTAACCGAATTCTTACCGGTTTATTTATTCTACTAAATCATTTATATATATTTTTACCATCATAATATAATTAAATTGGTATCATTACTATTATAAAATTTAATTATGTTGATGAGAAAACTATTTTTTACCTCTTTCTCATCGTATGGGAAATGAAAATGCCACACAAGTGTATCCGCGGAATACCGCCTCAACGAAGTGATCTTCTTTATTTTTCATCACCACTAAAAATGGATGGTTATAAAGATGTATTTAATTATTATATATGATATTTATGAAATAATTATGATTCTATAAATTTATGATATTATCCACCTCCTAAAACCCTCATTTGTTGGAAAATGATAATGTCTCTCATGTGTACGTGTGGACTACATCTACCACAAAGTGATGTAATTCGTTTTTAAATTAAAACCCAAAAGTTTGGCCATAAGGGTGTATTTAATTAATAAATATAAAATTTATAATAATATTATTATTAAATAAACTTGAACATGTATCTATTTTTTTATCAATTATAAAAAATGAAATGCCACTCATTTGTAGGTGCAGTGAATCACCTCCCTGGAATGATGGATTTAATTTTTCATGACCACATTACATGGATTTTATAAGAATTAAATCTAATGTATAAAAAATATCATTGTCAATTTTTTAATATTAAATAGATGATTTCATAATGAAACATTTGACCATGGTCAACACTCTAAAGTTGTTTTGGACCAAACAAACCTGAAACATCCAACAAGAACTTAAATGACTTAGTAACTAGAAAAAAAGGTAATAAATTAAATAAAAGAAATAATAATAATGTAATAAAAAAGATAAATGTTCATAAAAAAAATATAATTACTATAATTTTGTTAAGATAGAAATTATTAGATGTATGTGATGAGTAGGGAGGTGAGCTAAGAGATTTTTATTTAAAGCATTGTTTTGATGTTTTTCATCAGACAATTTTTCTTCCATATATAGATTCAAGAAAATGTTTCCCGAATTTTGTACTCTATGATGAAAATATTTTTTAATGTGTTATTAAAAGTACTTCACCTTTTTACAAAGGTTTTAAAAAGAAATATTTTTAACATTTTCCATATGGTTCACTTTGGAATCTTATCACCAAAGTGAAAAGGAATGTTTTTTTGACATTTACCACACGGCCTGATTTTCCTTTTGACATAGTCATTATTCCTTATCACACTTCATCTATCATCATCATCATCATGTGATTTTTTATTGAATGAAAAAAGGGTAAAATCACACAAAGCAACACAAAGCATCCCCTGACCTCCTACCCCTAATATCTGGAGCTAAGGAGGTCTGAATTAGTGAAGACCTAGGGCATATCCTTTTATCAAGTTGACCCCCTCAAGCATCAAGCTATAAAAAGTATGAAAAAATACATCCTCAGGCACCAAAATGACCTGATATTTCAGGTGGTCAACAACCTTGTTTCCCTCCCACCAAGTGTGACCCACTTTTATGTTGCTTCCAAGTAAACGCCGACTGTTCCTGATGAAATAAGTGATCGACCAGGGAGAGATGCCTTGATCAAGGAGGAACTTGTGCACCTGTGACGAGTCAGTTTCCACTTCTGTGATGATTATATTTGTCTAGTCTCATAAGAAGAGCATGTAAAATAGTGAAAGGGCCTCAGCCTATAAAGATGAACCGTGCCCCAGATTTACCGTAAAGCCCAAGTACACTGACCCACTGATGTCGCACACAACCCCCCTAATCACATTATATTATGAGCACACATTCCTTCTATGTTCTGTTTTAACCCTCTATATGGAGGGTTCAAACGAACCCATTTTCCCTTATTCTCACTAATCATGGGTGCCTCCATTGCCCTTGCTTGAAAACGTATGAGATACGGTGCCTCCCCCTTGTGGCGAACCACCCTAGCCAAGTCACTTAAGAGATTTTTCATCTAGAAAATAATAGCTCGAGGTGAAGTGTTGATACCCTCATGTCTCACCTTTTTCCTCTCTATCCAAAGGCACCAGCTTCCCGCATGCAACACCAATTTACGTGCTTATCTTTCTATACCACTGTTTCCAGAACCATGGTACCAACCATCCAGAAAGGATAGACTATCCATATTGGGATTTAAATCTTATTGGAGCCCCCGAAACAGGTTCAAGCCTCGTGAACCCATTATATTTCAAAAAATAGGCGATCCATGCTTTCCTCACTATGAGTTTTGCAGAAAACACATCTTGAAGCCATGCAAACCATGTACCTCTTGACGTTCTCATCAGTCGAGATGACATTGTTTTCAATTCTCCAGTAGAGAAAATTGAATTAGTTAGGAATATCATAAACCCACAGAACCTCATCCAAAGTGTATACATTTTCTTGAAACTATTCTATGGGAACCTGCAGAAATTATTCTGTTATCAAGGACCCTGAGGAGGATGGGGTGAAGACAGAAATTTCCAGGTCATAATTCAGTTCAATGAGGTTGAAAAGCTCTTGTTTCTCCCTTTCCAGAATTGTCAGGATAAAGGAAAGAAAGGACCTTGGTTCCCTGATAGTGATGTTGGTTACAGGGCACCCTAGAAAACCAATGATGGTGACACAGCAGTTTTGGTGCCAAAAGCATAATTCTCCTCTCCCAAAGTCCTTGCGAGAGTGCGGACAGAGGATGGAAAGAAGGGGACCAATCATGGAGCATATGGATGATGCATGGCTCACCGCTGGAGCCTGGTTCCCTGAAGAATAGCTATGGATGATCTTCCCCCATAAATTGCATATTTCCCAGACACCCCATGCTAATATTTCATGTTTGTAGTAAATAGTGTCTTCCAGGCTACTGATTTAAACACCTCTTTCACGAACCGGCCTTTCCATCTTGCTCCATGTGGTCTAGTGTTTCTTTCTGACAAAGAGGGGGTCCCATATGAATCTAGTGGGTATTATATCAATGTTTTTAATGACTAATTTCAGGACTTTGATAGATAAAAGACCATACACCAGAGTCTCCTAGAGTACGTAGTTAACCTGCATGATCTGTCCCCTAAAAGACAGGTACCTGTTCTTCTAGTTCATCACCCATTCGGTAATCTTGGTGAGGAGGTGGTAAAAGTAACCGATTTTAATTTTTCACGTTGAGATTGGGGATCCCAAGTATTCTATGGGGAGAGTTATTCTCTGCATGTCCAGTTTGAGTCTCATAGAAGAAGCGTGTGTGGATGTGCACCTGTTCGAAATGCAGAAGTTTCTCTTTTTGTTGTTGATGACCTTCCCACTCCAGGGTCTATACTTATCTAGAACATTTTTCAGGACGAAAATAGATATACTTGGGGAATTTCTCAATATAATGGTATCGTCCTCTAACATGAGATGAGACACTGCAAGGAGGTTACTTTTTCTATGATACGGTAGAATAACACTTGTAGTAATACTCTAGTGAATGAGATGACTAAGCACATCTTGGAAAACAATTATTAGACTTTGATAAATTAGATTGGGAGTCTTGAAGACTTTGTATGATTTTCCCATGAATGTAATAGAAAAATAGTAGGAGCTAACGCAACAAAAGATGATACCAATATTCCTAGGAGAAAAGCCCATACCTGCAAGCACCTCGTTAATGGAGCTCTACTCCACCCCATTGTATGCCTTGTTCATTTTGGATTTGATTTCTATAGTATACCCAAATGCTTTAATGTAACACCCCAAGCTTCCACACTATGTTACACTTTGAATAATGAATACCTTGTATTGTACGCAAAGTGGAGTTTTAACACACCACAACCAATCAAACTAGTTGTAATGAATAGGAACACCCACTTTGTGAAATTTTATAAATTTTATTTTTCAAAATGGACTTCATTTTTGAATTCGAATATCAAAATTATCGTAGGGTGAATTCTTGGTATTTTTCGGAAAACATTCAATTTTTGATGAATAGTGAAAAA
Source organism: Viscum album (assembly GCA_963277665.1). Lineage (NCBI taxonomy): Eukaryota > Viridiplantae > Streptophyta > Magnoliopsida > Santalales > Viscaceae > Viscum > Viscum album. The sequence goes on along the minus strand of OY728119.1, from coordinate 224,966,548 downwards.
CACTACGTTATTGTTCAAAACCGACTTTTTAATTAAATAATTATTTATTTTATTTAAATTTATATTAATTAAAAATAAATACATAATACCTATATATGTTCAATATAATTCATTGCATTTATTTCATAATAATATTATATATATAAAATTGTGTTGAAATTTTTACTGTGTTTTACCCACCTTCTTGGCGCATTTGCTAATTTGCATTAACCTAATTTTACCACTTCTATGAATTGAATTTAAAAAATAAGAGAGGCACAGTTGACAATAGAAAGTAAAATATGATTTAACAAGATGAAAATAACTTTTATTGAGTAGACAATTTTGACTTTTATTTACCATGGTTAAAATTAAATAGGGTAACTGAAGGTAAAAATGATATTATTGTTACCCTAACACATATACTAATTCTATAAGATAAGTTTATTTCGACAAAAATAAACCTTAGAAATAAAATATGATCATTTTGGAACTGTTGAGTTAGATTATGTCATTTATTATTCTTTTATTTAACGAAGAGTTAAAAGTGTTAAATTCAAATTTCCATAACTAAAATATTTTTAATATAGGGTTACACATAAGATAAATTCATCTATAAATATTAATTAAAAATATAAAAATATTTCCTACATAATTCTGTTTTATTTATAATTTTTAGATATTAAATAATTAAATTTATTTATGACACGATGATGATGTAGTAATTACCTTATTAAAGAAATATTAAAATAATTGATATTTTAAATATCCAAAAAAGGTAAATTGAGACTTTTGACAAATTAAACGAATTTTATAGGTTAATATGATATTTTAATTTTGATTAAATTAATCTTTTTCGAATTAATCATTTTTTTAGGAATTTAACAAAAATCAAATACTAAATTGTGTCAAAATTGACATAAATCAGTTTTTTAAACAAATACTATATTATTAAATGGTATAATAGTCCTAAAAATCTATTGTTTAGCCAAAAGACTTATATAATAATATATATGTCATTAATTAACCAGTTGGGGTTCTCTTGGAATTTTATAGTAATTTTATTAACCATATAATATAAAGATACAAGGAGACATGGTAAATGTTAAACTATTTAACCAAGAGTAAAATCCAAAAGATAAGGTTAATATGGTGACCTAAACCTTTATAAAATCTATTGGTTGAGAGGTTTTTGACCCATACCCACCTTATACTTGTAATAAATCATTTCGGAGCTATTATAAATGGAATATGATTTTATAATAAAATAATATTTCAAGCTTTTCCTAAAGTAACCTTCACCTCACTTATAAAAGGGTACTTCCACTTCTCTCAAAATCACACCTCCAAAACCATTTTGCTCGGCCAATACCTGATCAATTATCTTCCCAACTGCCCTCACTTTGAACTAGATTCCTTACCTTGATCATAAAGCCAACATAAGAATACCTTTTGTTCAACTCAAAAGGAAACACCCGAATAAGAGGTAAAAATATCACCACCTCTTTCGAAGTTCTTTTCTTCTTCAAATTCCTCTTTATTTATTGTTTTCATACCAAAATAATAACTCTAGTAACTTATAAATACTGTGATATTATTATAAATATGGTATTACCATATTCTTTATTCTATCCATCCTATGAATGACACGTCACCATACGTGTGTATGTACGCCTTACCGTCTCCACATCGTGGTGTAGATTGTTATTCAAACACTTCAATATTTGTATGGGTATAATAATGAGTATACCAAATGAAAATAAAAAATATAACATGTTAAGGATTCTGTATATATTATATATCATCGAATTACATAATATTTCACCATCGATAGAATGATATTATCCCCCGTGAGTACGTACTGATTACTGTCTCCATGAATGAGATTAAATTCATTCCCCATCATAACCATTAAAGAATAATTTTCATTTTATGATTAAAAATAATTTTTAATAACTTAATATCATTATGTATATGAATAAAATACATTCTATCCATAACAAACATGGCTTAGATAACCAAGAATATAAAGGAAAATGAATCAGTTAACACCAGAAACAATGATACTATTGAAATATTATTAACAAATCAATATTAGTAGATCATATATGATATCATATTAATATATGTGGTTCTTGTATAATTTAATAACAATTATTTAACTATTATATAGGAGCTCCACATACACTTGATCAAGGAAAATTACAAGGTAAGGATTAATTCTACAATCGCTTCATTATTTGGGGTTGTTTATACGTGAGTACCTACTGGGACCTCTTTATCATCCACATATGTGTTTCTTAAAAATTTATTTTTACTATTTCCTAGACTATCGGTTAATTTAATTTATACCACTCTTTTAATTTTTATAAAAAAATTATAAAGGAATCTTTCTATCATTTTCCAAACAAGGTTTTTTAGGACCTTTTTGACAAAATTAAGGAAAGAATGTTTTTTTAACACATACGAAAAGTACGACTATTTTCCACCATTATGACACCTTAGAAGCTTATATTAAAATATAATAAGAATATTTTCAAAATAAATGTTTTCTTTTATAATTATGTGGCTTTTATATGATTTCAAAATAGAAAGAGATACTTCTCTCAAATAGTTTTGATCTCATCTATGTCAACATCCTTTGATAGATTTTACACTTGTTTGAAGTTGGTTTATTATGATAAAACCTTCTATATTGTATTGAATCTATTGTGATATATTTGACTATGTATGTGTTATTTTTATACCATTCATGGTATATGGTTAAAGTATTAACATTTCGTATTGTAGTTTTAATATGAATGTTTTTGTTATGTTTCATTCTTTTCATATGAGAAATGCATTGGACTTAGTAAGTGGTGAGTGGAGCATTCTATAGCACCTCGATGCATCGGTAGGTCTCATGAGACAAACTAGTGTCTTGGAATAAGGCCTTGAAAAAATCTTATTTGTAGACTTGGCATGAGGCCTTGACTATGTGGTTATGAAGTCTGGAATTATGCATTCCATCATTATGAAATTGGATATTGATATTAAATGTGATTATTAGACTAGTAAAATATCCATGTGAATAAATAAATGGAATTATTTAATTTATATTTTCCATATTATGCTGAAGTTTAAGTTTAAAAGGCTTGTGTTTTAGTCTTATACATTGCCTTAAATGTTTATGCTTATTTATGAAAGTTTCCACTATATTGTTATCCTTACCGAGCTTCTGAGCTCACCCATTTCAATATTTTATTTTTCCAAAGATGTAAAGAAGTATATTATGACTCACCTACAAGGATAGTCTATGGAATGTGAATGTGTTCAAAGGAGGCAATGTTGTTTTTGTTTTTATTCTATAATGAAATGTAAAACTTATGTATGTATGTAGTGCTTCCAAAGCTACTAAACAAATCGGTCTTTTGGGACATGATTCCTTGTATCATGTCAATGTTATGTAATAATGCACCGAATCTAGGTAACTAGGGTTGGGACATTACAATTGTTTTCAGAGGAAGTTTATTACAAACCATGGAAGCTAGAATTATAAAAACATTGATTAGATAACATTACCCTAAGATATAATTTGAGGATTAGTATAGAATATCTTCCTAGAATTTTGGCAATGTAAAGATTTTATGTATTTTACAAGTAATACATCCCTGTCTAGATACGAGAAGGTAGAGGTGGATATGGAACAGATGTACCAAGGAGTGAAAACTCCAACAAGGAGTTTCGGGCGTGACCCGGGGTATCGTGGTACACGACAATAGACCTTGCTTCACTCTTGGTTATGACACTTCAAGGGGATACTATTAGGATAATTCAAATATTATCTACAAACCATTATGAAGGATTTATGAATATATACCTCCTTAAAGAATTTTTTTTAATGATTATGGATTATATCCATAAACTGTTCAATTTATGTTCAGTGTTTTACAAGTTTGGAATTTTGTCTTGTGATTCATAAACTAATCTAGTGAATGAAATTGTTTAGAAATGGTGCCTAGTGGAAGGAATGGAAATAATATCAATGCACATAATCCATGTAGGTATTTCCATCCTATTAAAGATAATTATTGTGGAGATAGTGATGTAACTGGTGTTGATCATCTTATCACCATACTGGGTAAACTCACTCCGTTTATGAAAAATAACATTACCCATATGATGAACCCTGATCCACAATGCAGAGGATCAATGTTAGACATCTTCATGAGGAAACAACCACAAACAATCAATGGGACTACAAATACATCTGGTAGTTCTAAAATGTATAGAGATTTGAAGGAAAATTTTTGGTGGGACAACATGAACAGAGAGATTTCTGATTATGTGTCAAGATGTATGGTTTGTCAACAAGTGAAAGTAGGAAGACAACATCCTAGAGGAGTCATTCATCCTCTTCCCATAACTGAGTGGAGATGGGATGATATTACGATGGACTTTTTCATGGGACTACCAAAGACTCCTAGAATGAATGATGAAATATGGGTCATTTTCGATCATCTTTCCAAGTCAGTACATTTTCTTGATATAAGAGAAGATTTACCACTTGAACATTTAGAAAGAATATATATTAAAGAAGTTGTTAGACTTCATGGAGTACACCTATCAATTTTTTTATCATGATCCCCATTTTACATCTATATTCTGGAAAAGTCTTCAGATGGCCCTAGATCCTGAACTTTGTTTGAGCACTACCTACCACCCTCAAAATGATGGAAAATTACGACAGACTATTCAAACCTTATAAGACATGTTGAGATCTATCTCACATGATTTTCAATTTATATGGGATTAGTATTTACCACTGGTATAATTTTCCTATAAAAATAGCTTCTATTCAACTATTCAGATAGCACCATATGAAGCATTATATGGAAAGAGAAGTTTCACACCAACTTGTTTGGATGATGTTGGTGAAAGAAAAATCATAGTCCCAGAACTTGTTGAGGAAACAACAGAAAAAGTTAATGTTATCCAAACCCACATCAGAGCAGCTCAAAGTAGGCAAAAGATCTATGCTGATAACCGAAGGAAATATTTGTAATTTCCAGTAGGAGATCATGTTTTCTTGAATGTTTATCCATGGAAGGGTGTTATACGTTTTGGTAAGAAGGGTAAATTATGTCCCAGGAACATTGGACCTTTCAAAATTCTTGAAATAGTTGGAGTTGTATCTTATCATTTGGAAATGCAACCAAGTCTCTCCAAAGTTCATGATGTGTTCCACGTATCACTATTGAGAAAATACATGCCAGAACCAATGCATATACTAACCTTTGAGGAAATTGAACTGGAACCTAATATTTATTATTGTAAAGAGCCTGGAAAGATTCTTGATACTAGAGAACAAGTGTTGTGAAACCGAATGACTCGATCAGTAAAAGTTTTATGGAGAAATAAAAATATGGAAGAGGAAATGTGGGAACCAGAGGAACTTATGATGAAGAACCACCCGAGGAACTTATGATGAAGCCCACAATTACCCGCAGTTTACAAGCACAGACCTGACTGAGACTCATCAAGAGACATTTGATCTCATTAATATGACTTCCACTCCTGACAAATGTATTTTTACAGAATCCTCCTCTGGTAAGTTCTCCATGCATGGCTTCTGCAGGGAAAATTTCCCTCGGGACCCTACAGATCGATGGAACAGTCTGCTATGGTGCAAATCAATACCCACAAAAATCAACATCCTTTCTTGTAGAATCAAAAACCAGGCAGTCTCTACGGACAACAACATCAAAAATCTGGGTATCCCTACTATCTCCAGATGCACATGTTGTAGGAAAAGCAGGGAGGAGAGCATGAACCACCTATTTTTTGAGGGAGATTGGGTGCGAGCCATCTGGGGCTACTTTGGTGACTTTACGGCTGTCCATTCTCAGACTCTCCAAGGTGATTCCTTCCTGGACCAGTGGTTCTACGGCGCTAGCGATGCGGGGCCTGAACAATGTGCTCGAGCAGTTGGCCTTAACGCTGGCTGCTGGTGCATCTGGCAAGCCAGAAACAAGGCTCGCCATGAGGAATTCATGTCTTCCATCCAGTACCTTATTTCACACACTAAGAGCCTACTTATTGACTTGGTTAAACAGGTAAGAAATTGGGACGATGCTCCCACCCTCAGACCTCTCCAAGCGATCAGTCCTCCCGCTCAGGTTCTCCACAACCCACCTCAAGGCTCCTGGATCTGCTGGTTCCCTCATCTGAAGGGCCTTAAACTCATTACGGATGGTTCCTGTGGCCAAGGCACCATGAGGGGAGTAGGGGTTGTGCGTGATCCCAAAGGCTCTATCATTTTGGCCTTCTTAGCTCACTTCGGATGTGGACAGCCTCTTCAAGATGAGGCCCGGGAAACGCTCACTAGTTTAAGCTTATGCCATCAGCATAATATTGTTCTGTATGAGGTGGAAACAGACGCCACTATTCTGCATCACTCTCTCCTCAACACAGGCACCACCGCTTGGTCAATATCGTACATTATTAGAAGATGTAATGGCTTTCTCAACAACAACATCTGAATGCTCCATACTTTCCCTGAGGGGAACAAGGTTGCGGACCATCATGCTTCTTTGTCTACCCATGTTATAGGTACTGTTTTATTTTCACGTAGAAACCCTTTAAGCACTGAGGGGGAGAACCTTGTTATAGGGGATGCCCTCGATCTTCACTATTTCAGGCCCCCTTAACCAGCCTTGTACTCTTTTTTCCCTATGCAATAAATAAACAATTATGTGATAGGGATAGGTTCCATGTAATTTAACATCACATTATAACATCCAAAGATTCTATGGTACATTTCCCTCGGAATAATGCAATAGTTTGCGTTGTACGCAACTTGGAGTTTAAACACACCACAACCAATCAAACTAGCCGTTATGAATAGTAGTACCAAATTTTTGAAATTTTATAAATTTTATTTTCAAAAATGGAATTTCTTTTTGGATTTGGAATATCAAAATTAGCTTAGTGTGAATTTTTGGTATTTTTCTAAAAAGATTCAATTTTTGATGAATAGTGAAAAACACTGTGCTATTGTTTAAAACCAGATTTTTATTCAAATAATTAATTATTTTAATTTAATTTATATTAGGTAAAACTAGATAAATAATACCTATATATTTTCAATGTAATTCTTTGGATTCATTTTATAATAAAATTAGATATATAAAATTTAATTGAACTTTCAACCGTGTTTTACCCACCTTCTAGGAGCATTTTTAAAATTGCATAAAACATAATTTTAGTAATTCTGTGAATTTAATTTAAAAAATACAGAATACATGGTTGACATTAGTATGTAATATGTGGTTCAATAAGATGACAATATTTTTTGGTGAATAGTAACTTTTTACTTTTATTTACCACGGTAAAAATTAAATAGGGTAACTAAAGGTAAAATTGGTAATATTATTACCCTAAAACAAGTCCTAATTCTATTGGATAAGTTTATTTGGAACAAAATAAATATTAAGAATAAAATATGATCCCTTCGTCCCACTTGGATTAGATTAGGACATTTATTATTATTTTAGTTAAAAATAGTTAAAAGTGTTAAATTTAAATTTTCATAAATAAAACATTTTTAATATAGGGTTTCACATAATATAAATTAGAATATAAATACTCATTAGAAATATAAATAGATTTAATACATAATTATATTTTATTTATAATTTTTAGATATTAAATAATTAATTTTATTTAAGACACAAGGATGATGCAATAATCACCTTATTAAAGAAATATTAAATTAATTGATATTTTAAATATCCAAATAAATGAAAACTTATACTTTGGATGGATTACCAGAATTTTATATGTTAATATTACATGTATAGGTTGATTAAATGATTTTTTTTTGTAGTTATAAATTTGTTATAAATTTAACAAAAAACAAATACTAAATACTGTCAAAATTGACATAAATGAGTTTTAAAAAAATACTATATTATTAAATGAAATAATAGTCCTAAAAATATAAGGTTCGGCCAATGAACTTATATAATAATATATATGTCATTAATGAACCCCTTTTTATTCCCTTGGCATTTTATAGAATGTTTATTCATTATATAATATAAATATACAAGGTGACATGGTAAATGTGAAACTATTTAACCGAAAGTTAAATCTAAATGATAAGGTTAATATGGTGACTTAACCTATCTAAAACCTATTGGTTGAGATTTTTTTGACCCATAAAAACCTTATCCAAGAAATAAATCATTTCGGAGTCATTATAAACCGAATATTATTGTATAATAAAATAATATTTCATGTTTTAACTAAAGTAACACTCACCTCTCTTATAAAATGGTGCTTCCCCTTCTCTCAAAATCACACCTCCAAAGCCATTTGGATCGACCAAAACCTAGAACAATACCCTAAAAATTACCCTCACTTCGACCTAGAGACCTTACTTTTATAAAAAAGACAACCTAAGGAGCCCTTTTGATCAACTAAATAGGAAACACCCGAAGAAGTGGGAATAATTTCACCACCTCTTTCAATGTTCATTTCTTCTTCCACTTCCTTTTATTTAGTGTTTCCATACCAAAATAATAACAATATTACCTTATAAATTCTATGATTTTATTATAAATATCTTACAACCATATTAATTCTTCTATCCATCCAATAAATGATAAGTCACCATATGTGCGTACGTACGACTTACCGTCTCCGCATTGTGGTGTAGTTTGTTATTCAAAAATTTCATTATTTGGATGGGTATAATAATGAGTATAACAGATGTAAATATTAAATATAACATGTTAATGATTCTTTATATGTGAAATAAAATCCAATTATATATGATTTCACTATCAATAGAATGATATTGTCGCTCGTGTGTACGTACGGTTTACCGTCTCCATGAACGCGATGAAATTCTTTCACCATCATAAAAATGCAAAAATAATTTCCATTTTATGATTAAAAATAATTTTTAAGAACTTAATTTCATTCTATATATGAATACAATAAATCCTATACATAACAAACATGGCTTATGTAACTAATAAAATAAAGTAAAATGAATCATTTAACACCCAAAACAATGATACAATTGAAATATTATTAACAAATCAATATTAAAAGATCATATATGGTATCATATTTATGAATGTGGTTCTTGTATAATTTAATAACAATTATTTAACTATTATACTAGAGGTTAATGTACCCACGATCAAGGAAAAGTACAAGGTAAGGGTTAATTCTACAATCACTTCATTATCCGAAGTTTTTCATACATGAGTATCTACAGGGGCCTCTTTATCATCCACATCTGTGTTTCATAGAAATGTATTTTTACTATTACCTAGAAAATGGGTTAAGGTCATTTATAACATTGTTTTAAATTTTATAAAATTTTAATAAATGAATCATTCCATCATTTTCCAAATAATTCGCTTTACAACATTTTCGATAAAATTTAAAAAAGAATGATTTATTAACTTATACAGAGAGTACGACTCTTTTCCGCCATTGTAACACCATCGATGCTTCACTTACAAGATTATAAGAATATTTTAAAAATAAATTTTTTCTTTTATAATTATCTGAATTTTAAATTATTTCAAAATATAATGAGATACTTCTCTCAAATAATCTTGATTTCATCTATTTCAACATCTTTTGATAGATATTACACTCATTTGAAGTTTATTTTTTATGATACAATCTTTCATATTGTATTAAATTTATTGTGATATGTTTGAATATGGATGTGTTATTTTTATACCATTCGTGATTTATGGTTAAAGTATTAAAATTTCATATTCTAGTTTTAATTCGAATTTTTATGTCATGTTCCATCCTTTTCAAATGTGGAATGCATTGGACATATTAAGTGATGGGTGGAGCCCGCTATTGCCCCTCGATGCATCGGTAGGTCTCATGAGACAAACTAGTGTCTTGTAATAAGGCCTTGAGAAAATTTTATTTGTAGTCTTGGCACAAGGACTTTATTATGTGATTATGAATTCCAGGAATATGCATTCCATCATTATGAAATTAGATATTGATATTACATGTGATTATTCGGCTAGTAGAATATCCATGTGAATAAGTAAATGACATTATTTGACTTATATTTTCCATATTATGCTGAATTTTAAGTTTAAAGGACTTGTGCTTTAGTCTTATACAATTTCTTAAATATTTAGGATTATTTATGAAAGTTTCTATTATATTGTTATCCTTACTGAGCATCTGAGATCACCCCTTTCAATGTTTTTTTTCAGGATGTAAAGAAGTATATTATGACAGACCTATAAGGATAGTCTAAGGAATATGAATGTGTTCAAAGGAGAAAATGTTATTGTTGTTTTTCATTTTATAATGTAATGTAAAACTTTGGTATGTATCTTGTTCTTTCAAGGCTACTAAATTGATTAGTCTTTAGGGGCATGATTCCTTGTATCATTCCAATGTTATGTAATAATGCACCGACTCTAGTTAACTCGTGTCGGGGCGTTGTATTTGAAGTTTAGATCATGAAACATTTCTTGAGATAGGCCTATGGCTTCTTGAATTGAGCGACCCTTGACAAAACTCATTTGTTCCAATGACACCCACTGAGGTATGTGAATGGCCAACATGGAGTTAATAATGGTATCTAAGATTTTATTGGGTATGTTGCACATGCTTATCGGTCTGTAATGCATGATAGAATATGGGTTCTTGGATTTAGGAAGAAGCACTATTGTCGTGGCACTGTAGACCTGAGTTAAGATCCCTCCTCGGAAGATATCTTCCTCTGCCACCACTAAGTCCTCCTTCACTCTTCCCCATTAAGATTTGTAGAAAGAACTTGGAAAACCATTTGGACACAAAACACTCTCAGGGTTCAAATACATCATGGCGTTATGAATCTCTTCCTCACCCGTTATATCACCCAGGATATCATTGTCCCTGGCAGTGACTAAATAGGTAATAATAGTGAAGACCTATGTTTCCTCTATATGGTACATGTTTAGCATGCGTTCGTTGGGGCCAGTAAGCTGGTCTTTGAAAAAGGCGCTAGTCAGGCTGCCCACAACGTTCTTTTCATCTGTGTAGGATCCATCCTCCAAGAGAATATTTGGTTTTACCAAGAACCTCCTTTCCTTGATTCAAGCTTGAAAATATGCGGTGTTCTTATCTCCCTCTTTAATCCATTTGATTATCGAACCCTCCCTAGCCAATCGTTCTCGTTTCAAGAGCATATTCGCAAGAAGGACTTTTTTACCATAGTGCTCATCAAAACTCTATTCTTCCAACACATCTTCATAGCTCCTCTCATGGTTATGAACTACCTTAATGATGATCTCTAATTTATAATCAAGTGGGTGATGATCTTTTGACGAAACATGAAGACTCGATTTTAATCTCTTCATCTTATTATGAAACAGTATCCATGTGTTCCCCTGGATCAGAAATTAGAAGAGTCCTAAACCAGGTCATGGTATCCCAGTTTACTTATCCAAATCTGACTGAAGTAGAAGCAGTAATTCTAGGGTTGCATAGAGTCTAAAGAGATCAGAAGGGGGGAGTAATCTGAAATTCCATGAACCAAATGAGTAACCTTTGAGCTGGATAAGATAGAGATGGCATGCATGTTTCCCAAACACATATCCAACCGGCTCGATGTGTGATGGTTTCCCATTTTTTTATTACATCAGGTAAGTCGGTCACCCATGTAGCCAAGGTCTAAGAAACTCTTTCTTGACATGAAAATATTGAAGCTGGGGCTAGCCTTCCTGGGAAATTGCCCCCTACCCATACGCTTCGTTAGATCCGCAAAAAAGTTAAAATCAACCTTACCAACCATGGCTCTGAACCAGGATTGAACCTATTGAGGTCCTTCCAGACACCCTCTCTAATATCTTGATCATAACTCCTATAAACAGAGGATACAAAAAAGGAGTGCAGGTCACTTGACACCTTGGTAGTGATTGAACCCATTGAGGTCCTTCCGGTTGAGGTCCTTCCTCTATGATTTTACATTGTTTTCAAAATAAGATACTTTCCCATCATTATATAGTTTTTTAGTTTTTAAAATGTTTTCAAAAGAAATGTATATTTCTTCTATTTTTTATGAGATAGCTGAATGTGATTCTACTTATGAGCTCAAATGATGATCAATATGACTTTTATGATTGAAATGTTTTATATTATGTGTTTCTTTAATTTTATGGTTCATATTAATAATATCTGATGATATATGGGTCTGATATAACTCTCTAATTAATTGGGTAATGATATTTTCTCATGAAGAGATTGATGGTAATTAACCGTGAAGGTTATTCCTTTTTAAGGGTTCTTATAAGGGAGATTGTAAGGATAAAGACCCAAGATTCCTACATGGGTTTTCTATTCGTGAAAATTAATTTTTATGGAACTAATTTGACTTGAAAATGTAATAAAATGAATTCATAATTTAATAGAAGGATTATGATTTTCTAAATGTCAAAGGTTAGTTTTTGAGGAAAAAGGTTTTCATGAGATTTTTTTTCTCAAGAAACTATCACAGTTATTATTTTGAATTTATGATTGATACAAAATGTTTTATGAAAAATTATAGGAAATAAAATTTATTTCATGAGTAATTAAATGATTATTTTAGCTCAATGTTTATTTTGTAAAAACGAAAACATTCTTATGGATATTAATTTTTTTCAAAGGGAATATGATTTTTACTTTCTTTTATGTACCATACAGAGTTTTTTTTTCTCATTCCACATTTTCAAAATGTTTTTTATAAGGTTAAATGATGTGTATGAGTTATAGCATTGTAAACGGTGATATGTCTTGAATAAAGAAAATTTTTCATGATTGAAACTAGATTTCAAACATAAGAACCTGTTTTTTTGGAAAAAATGTATATGGTGTAGAATTTTCCACTTTCTTATGTAATGATTTTCAAAATTGTGACGAACACACCTGGGTCGACCTAACACATCACCCAATCTAGGTTGCCACAAGTGCTCCAGCATGCCTCTATAAACTTCTGAGGATACTGAATAATGTCACTACAAAAGTTTTGGGTTTATTCAGCCCTAGATTTTATCATTGATAACATAAAGCGCTGATAAAAGATGTATTTATCATCCTTAAAAATGCACTAATAAAGGTAGCCTTTTATCAGTGATAAAGAAGCGATGATAAAAGGTACCCTTTATTATTATTATTTTAGATATGATAAAGAGAACCTTTATCATCACTTCATTTTTAACACTGATAAATGGTAACCTTTATCATCCCATTTTCTAGCACTAATAAAGGTCTCGATCACTTGTGTGAGTCCCACATCAAAATATCATATGTTTGACAGCTTTTTTATATATGATTTTGCCCCACAAAAAGGATAAAAGCCAACTGTGAGGACGGGCTCCTGTATACAACCTCCACACACCTATAAGGGACTGTGCCTATACGCACAGTGTTGTACCTCTCGTATCCCCTCATGGTTTAATTTTCATGATCACAATCACTTTAATGTTTATCTAACATTGTTTTAAGTGTTTTTGTTTTATAGGCAAAAGATTTCCAAGGAAATGGGCCATGAAGCACATCAAGTGGACTGAAATTCAGTCCACCGGCCAACCGGTTTGATAGCACCGGCCAGCCGGTGGAACTGGCAGAGGCATTGCCCACTGCCAGGTTCCACCGGTCGACCGGTGGCTCTGTCACCGGTCGACCTGTGGCATCCAGCCCAAATAGTGTTTGCTACTGTCTTGCCACCGGCCAGTCGGTGGCTCCTCCACCGGTCGACCGGTGGAGCCTGGACCAAGACTCTTCTTCTCTGCCAAGGCACCGGCCAGCCGGTGGCTCTGGCACCGGTCAGCCGGTGGCCCCTGGACAGGAATCCTATGCCTTTTTGCAAACACTGGCCAACCGGTGGCCCTGCACCGGCCAGCCGGTGGACACAGTCCAACTAGCCGTTGGGCTGTTGACCAGCCTGCCCACTTGGCTCCCAACGGCTCTTTTAGCCTCTCCAACGGCTCCGAAGCCTCCCCAAGGGTTCAATTCCTATAAATAAAGTCCAAGGAAGCCCCGGACACCACCCGGAACTATACGGAAGCCCACGGACATATTTTTCATCAATTGGCCAACCTCCGGCGACTTCCTCCAAGGGAACCCCAATAGCTCCAACAACTTCCACATCCAAGGAGCTCCTCCAAAGAAGCTTGGAAGCGGCCTTCAACATCTCCATCCAATCAAAGGCGCCCAAGGCTTCTCAAAATACGGTTTTTATTGTATATTTATTTTGAGCTTTAAATTTGGGTTTGTGCCTACAAACCCCAAACCCTTTTCTCATCCCCCTTTCTTTTGGGTTTTCACACCACCATTAAGGTGTGAAGAGGTTTCTTCAAGCCTTTCCTTTTAAAAGGCTTGAGTTTTCGGTGAGCTAGCCTTCACCCGTTAAAAAGGCTAGTGGGTTCTTGCTAAACCATCAAAAGCAAGTGGGTTCTTGCTAAACCACAAAAAGCAAGCTGTAATAGGTCCTAGTGCTACCTGAAAGCCTAGTGGGTTTCTTGCTAAAACCATTGAAAAGCAAGCGGTAGGAATCTCTCAACGGTTGAATTGGGAGCGGAGACGTAGGCCGGGTTTTGGCCGAACTCCGTTATCAATTTTTGTGTGTCTTACCTTCTTTATTTCCACTGCACTTTACTTTGTTTTTTAATTTGTTAATCAACTTTTTAAAAGGCAATTCACCCCCCCTCTTGCCATCTTTTCCTCGTTTGTTCCGACCCAACAATTGGTATCAAAGGAAAATTTGAGTAATACCCTAACCGGTTTCAAATTAAAGATCCAATTTTTTTTATGGCTTCTACCGCTTCTTCTTCTCAAACTCTTGAAGGACATTTTTTGGATCGTGCTCCATTCTTTGATGGAGCCGATTATTCTTTTTGGAAAACCCGCATGACCACATTTCTTAAAAGCATTAGCTATCCTATTTTTAAAATTGTCATGCATGGTTATACTTTCTCTAGTAAAGATGAATCTCAATGGACCCCCGCCGACATTGCAAATTTCGAGCTTGATGGAAAAGCCATGAATGCTCTTCATTGCGGTTTAGATAGAAATGTTTTTGATCAAATTTCTTCTTGCACATCTTCACATGATATTTGGAAATGTTTAGAGCTAACCCATGAAGGTACTAGCAAGGCTCCAAAGCAAGAACCCGCTCAAGAGCAAGAACTCAACGAAAAATTCAAGCCCGTTTGCCCACCTCACAAGAAAAGGGCCAAGAAGAAGAAGAAGAAGGCTTTAAAGAAAACTTGGAGTGATAGCTCCTCCTTCTCTTCTTTCTCCTCGAGCGACAATGGTAAAAAATGCCTAATGGCAAAACATGAGGTATCATCTTCTGACTCTTCTTCCTCATCATCCTCTAGTTCTTCTAATTCTTTTAATCATTTGTCATATGAAGAACTCCAACATGCTAGAGACCAACTTGAAAATGGTTTTCATGAACTCTCTTCAAAATTTGTCGCTTTGAAAAAGAATTTCAAAAAACTTTCCTCCGAAAAAGACCAACTTCTCAAAGAGAAGGAGGAACTCTCCCTAAAAATCCAAAATTTTCCAAATGTTGATTATTTGGAATCAACCATCAAAGACCTTAGAGAATCCTTAGCCAAGTTCACCCAAGGTGAACAAAATTTGTCCAAACTCTTAGGGTCTCAACGAGTATCTAGAACCACCCAAGGGCTAGGATACACCAACCGAGCTTCCTCCTCCCATGCACCCACTATTTTTGTAAGGGGGAGCTCCGAATTTAAATTTTGTAACTATTGCAAAAAACCCGGGCACCTCATTTATGAATGTAATTGTAAAAACGCCCGGTATGGTCAACCCAAAAGTTTTTTCTTTTCGGACAAATTTTATAGGAGAAGACCCGCCATGAAACAAATTTGGATTGAAAAATCCCTTTTGGCGAGTCTCACGGGACCAAAATTTGTCACGGTTTCAAAAACCGCTCCCCGGTGATTAGTTGTTTTTATTTAGGGGGAGTTAGGTTCTTTTAAGCCTTTTTGTGAATTAAAAATTTTCTTTCAATATTCTCATTTCAAATTTTTTATTCAAAACTTTCGATTCAAACTTTCAATTTCAACTCTTGGTTTCAAATTTCAAAATTCATTTGGTTTTTGATTCAAAACTTTCAATTCAAACTGTTATTCAATTTTCATTTCAAAATTTTCAACAATTGATATCATTTTCAATTGATTTAAAATCTCGTTTTTCATCGTTTCCCTCAATCAAGTTTTATGCCCCATTCTATTTTGATAATCACAAAGGGGGAGAAATTTCTTGATTGATTGGGGGAGAATCCTTTTCATCGTGCTTAGCATTTCCTTTCAATTTCAGTATTTTACATTAATTGTTTTGGTGATTGTGATCATCAAAATAGGGGGAGATTGTTGTACCTCTCGTATCCCCTCATGGTTTAATTTTCATGATCACAATCACTTTAATGTTTATCTAACATTGTTTTAAGTGTTTTTGTTTTATAGGCAAAAGATTTCCAAGGAAATGGGCCATGAAGCACATCAAGTGGACTGAAATTCAGTCCACCGGCCAACCGGTTTGATAGCACCGGCCAGCCGGTGGAACTGGCAGAGGCATTGCCCACTGCCAGGTTCCACCGGTCGACCGGTGGCTCTATCACCGGTCGACCTGTGGCATCCAGCCCAAATAGTGTTTGCTACTGTCTTGCCACCGGCCAGCCGGTGGCTCCTCCACTGGTCGACCGGTGGAGCCTGGACCAAGACTCTTCTTCTCTGCCAAGGCACCGGCCAGCCGGTGGCTCTGGCACCGGTCAGCCGGTGGCCCCTGGACAGGAATCCTATGCCTTTTTGCAAACACCGGCCAACCGGTGGCCCTGCACCGGCCAGCCGGTGGACACAGTCAAACTAGCCGTTGGGCTGTTGACCAGCCTGCCCACTTGGCTCCCAACGGCTCTTTTAGCCTCTCCAACGGCTCCGAAGCCTCCCCAAGGGTTCAATGCCTATAAATAAAGGCCAAGGAAGCCCCGGACACCACCCGGAACTATACGGAAGCCCACGGACATATTTTGCATCAATTGGCCAACCTCCGGCGACTTCCTCCAAGGGAACCCCAATAGCTCCAACAACTTCCACATCCAAGGAGCTCCTCCAAAGAAGCTTGGAAGCGGCCTTCAACATCTCCATCCAATCAAAGGCGCCCAAGGCTTCTCAAAATACGGTTTTTATTGTATATTTATTTTGAGCTTTAAATTTGGGTTTGTGCCTACAAACCCCAAACCCTTTTCTCATCCCCCTTTCTTTTGGGTTCTCACACCACCATTAAGGTGTGAAGAGGTTTCTTCAAGCCTTTCCTTTTAAAAGGCTTGAGTTTTCGGTGAGCTAGCCTTCACCCGTTAAAAAGGCTAGTGGGTTCTTGCTAAACCATCAAAAGCAAGTGGGTTCTTGCTAAACCACAAAAAGCAAGCTGTAATAGGTCCTAGTGCTACCTCAAAGCCTAGTGGGTTTCTTGCTAAAACCATTGAAAAGCAAGCGGTAGGAATCTCTCAACGGTTGAGTTGGGAGCGGAGACGTAGGCCGGGTTTTGGCCGAACTCCGTTATCAATTTTTGTGTGTCTTACCTTCTTTATTTCCGCTGCACTTTACTTTGTTTTTTAATTTGTTAATCAATTTTTTAAAAGGCAATTCACCCCCCTCTTGCCATCTTTTCCTCGTTTGTTCCGACCCAACACACAGGCCCGCACAGGCCTTGGCCCAACCTATGCTTCCTGCAAAAATTAGCTTACCCGCATATATGAGTCAGGTCTTACACGACCTAGCCCACCTGCCCATTTCAGCCATGGAACCAATTATATATATATATCAATAAAAATAAACCAATAAAAATAAAAAACATTAAGTAATAAAAATATTAAGAAAATTTTAAATAATTAAACAAATAAAAATTAATAATGAATAAATTAATAAAATATTAAAAAAAATTCATAATTAAATCATTATTAATAAATTTAATATATATATATATATTTTAAATATTAATAAATATTATATATTAAATATCAACCTATAAAATGAATAAATTGAAATAATTAGGGAAATAAAAATTAAAAATGTGTAAATTAATAAAATATTAAAAATTTTATTATTTATAAAATTATTAATAAAAATAAATTAATTTAATATACATATATATAAATTATAAATATTAATAAATAGTGTGTATTAAACACAGATATATAATATGAATAAATTATAATAATTTAAAAAATAAAAAACGAATAAATTTCAAAATTATTAAAAAAAATTATTATTGAAATTATTATTAATAAAAATGAAAAAATTTAAGATATAAATATTTATTTTTTTTAAATAGTAATAAATAGTATATATATAATATAATTATAGAAAATGAATAAAATCTAATAATTAAAAACATTATAATTTCTTGTTTATTTTTAATGATATTTAAACATAATTATTCATTAATTTATTTAATTTATTTAATTTATTTAATATAGAAATATATTCATATATATTGCTCTATATATATATTAATCCATATAATATTTCCTAAAATATGATTTATATAATATAAAATATTTATTCTTGGGGGTGAGATTTCTTCTCTCTCAATAGGAAACTTGATCTCTCTATAAATTTAGGAGAGTTTTTTTTATTTAAATGTGTTTTTAAAAAAATGGAGAAAAGGGATAGGGTTTCAACAATTTTTTAAAATTGGTCCAGAGATGCATGAACCCTATTCACGCATCTTTGGCACGAAGAGATACGTGAATGGGGTTCATGCATCCTTCGCATATTTCATAAAAGATCTGTGAACCCCGTTCACGCATCTACCCTTGCCAGGAAGCCTGAATGGGGTTCACGCATCCTTTGTAAACTTTATGAAGGATGCGTGAAACCCATTCAGGCATCCTACAGAAGGATTTTTTTGGTATTTTAAAATTTCTTATTTTTATTTTTGTTTTTTTTTGTTTATATATATATATATATAAAAGATAAATTTAGCAGAATTTATCTCCTATTTAATATCCAGTAGTACTCCCATTAAAATAGTATGGATTGTGATAGAAAACATCACCCAAGGCTCTCTTTTATAAGAGGGCATGCCCTAGAAATAATTCTACATTTTCGATGTAGGATTCATGTTCTCCCTTTCCTGCACAGTACATTATGCATTTCCAATGTTGAATTATGTTTCAAGTATCTGACTTTGAAAGACTATAAAATAGAAACGTTAAGACCAATATAAATGAAACTTAAAACATGCATTAAACATATAAGAAATAGTTGAAAATAAAAATAATTTTGTAAAAGAAGTTTATGAAAATTAATTTATAAGCTTTCAAAACCACCAACTTGAAACTTAAAAATGTTTCAAGTATGTAGATTTGAAAGAATATAAAATAAAAACTATATGAACAATATAAATGAAACATAAAATATGGATTAAAAATATAAGAAATTGTTGAAAATAAAAATAATTTCGTAAAAAATGTTGATGAAAAACAATTTATAAGCATTCAAAACCACCAACTTAAAACATAAAATGTTTTAACAACATGGTTTTGAAAGACTATAAAATACAAACTATGGGACTAAAATAAATGAAACATAGAACATGGATTAAATATATAAGAAATAGATAATAATTAATTAGTTAATTAGAAATATAATTATTAATTAGTTAATAACTAATATAATTATTAATCATTAATCATTAATTATTAATTACTAATATACATTAATTAATTAGTTATTTAGTAATATAATTATATAATAAATAATTAGTTTTTTTAAAAGGTTGGGGTCGAAGCCTCATTTTATTATTAAAGCAAAGCAAAGACCTCTTTAACTGGGTAGAGGGAGACCCATTACATAGCCCGAAGGCCCAGTGGGCATTTAGCCCATTACATGACCCGTAGGCCCATTTTGTTGGCAAAATGCCCATTCCGTGAATAGTTCTACTACAGTACCTGTGTTGCTATAGTACTGCACAGTACCCGCCACTGCTATAGTGCTCTGCCGCCGCTACAGTGACCAGCCGCCGCTATAGTGCCCATCGTTGCTACAGTGTCGCTGCTGCTACAGTATTGCTACAGCACCTGCGCCCAATGGGTTTTGAACCCCCATTATTCATGTAGATTTAAGGGGTGCTTACCACTTTGCCAAACCCCAACTACAATATAATAAATAATTAGTTAATTAGTAATATATTTATTAATTATAATTATTAATTAATAATTATATAACAATTAATTAGTTAATTTGTATTATAATTATTAATTATAAAATAAATAATTAATTAATTAGTAATATAATTAGTAATTATAATTATTCATTATAAATATTAATTATTAATCATTAATTATATAATAATTAATTAGTTAATCGGTAATATAATTATTAATTATATAATGATTGATTAGTCAAGTAGTAATATCATTATTAATTAAAATTATTAATATGATTATTAATTATAATTACTAATTACTAATTATATAATAATTAAATAGTTAATTAGTAATATAATTTTTAATTATAATTTTTAATTACTCATATATAAAAATTAATTAGTTAATTAGTAATATAAGTATTGATTATACAATGATTATTTAATAATATAATTACCAATTTTAATTATTAATTATTAATTATTAATTATTAATTTTATACTAATTAATTAGTTAATTAATAATGGATTTACTAATTATAATTTGAAATTATTAATTATATAATAATTAATCAGTTAATTAGTAATATAATTATTAATTATAATTACTCATTATAATTTTTTATTTTTAGTTATTAATTATATAATAACTAATTAGTTATTTAGTAATATATTTATTAATTATATAATAAATAATTAGTTAATGAGTAATATAATTATTAATTATAATTTTTAATTATCTTTATTAATTATATTTATTAACAAATAATTATATAATAATTAATTAGTTAATTAGTAATATAATTATTAATTACATAATTAATAATTATAATTGTATTTAAAAATTATATTACTAATTAAATAATTAATTATTATATAATTAATAACTATATTACTAATTAACTAATTAATTATTATATAATTAATTATTGAAAATTAATAACTAATAATTATAATAAATAGTTTTAATAATATATTATATTACTAATTTACTAATTAACTAATGAATTATTGTATAATTAATAATTATATTACTAATTAAATAATTAATTATTAAATAATTAATAATTATATGACGAATTTTCTATTTAATTGTTATATAATTAATAATTACATTGAAAATTACCAAAATAATTATTATATAATTAATTATTATATTACTAATTAATTATTATATAATTAATAATTATATTACTAATTAATTATTATATAATTAATAATGATATTACTAATTAACTAATAATTATCTAATTAATAATTATATTGCTAATAAACAAATTAATTATTAACTGTTTATTATATGATTAATCCATGTTTTCTGTTTTATTTAAATTGGTCTTATAGTTTTTATTTTATAGTCTTTCAAAGCCACGTATTTGAAACATTTTTATGTTTCAAGTTGGCGGTTTTGAAAGCTTATAAATTTTTATTCATCAACATTTTTTACGAAATTTTTTCTATTTTCAACTATTTCTTATATATTTAATCCATTTTTTAAGTTTTATTTATATTGGTCTTATTGTTTGTATATTATAGTGTTTCAAAATCATGTACTTGAAACAGAATTCCACATCAAAAATGCAGAATGTTCTGCACTGGAAAAGGAGAACTTGAATCCCACATCGAAAATGCAGAATGATTTTCAGGGCAATCCATCTTATAAAAGAGAGCCATGGGTGATAGTTTCGGTCAGAATCGAGACTACTGTAATGGAAGTATTGCTAGATATTAAATACTAGATAAATTTTGCTAAATTTTTTTGTTATATAATATATATATATATATAAAAAAAACAAAAATAAAAATAAAAATATTTAAAATATAAAAAAATAAAGAATTAAAAGTTTATGTAGGATGTCTGAACCCCATCCACGCATCCTTCATGAAGCTTATAAAGGATGCATGAACGGGGTTCACACATCTTTCACTGCGCCTATGATGCGTGAACCCCGTTCATGCTTCTTCTTGGGATCAGGGTTACGTGAATGGGGTTCACACATCTTCAGACCCATTTTTTAAAATATTGTTTACCCTAGCCCATTGTAATAAATGAAATATTAAAAAACCCATACATATATAAAAACCAATTTAAGACGATTTGATATTGATGTGGTTGGTCACAAAAATATATTTTCCCTTCATTGCACATGCAATAGGATAGATTTTCTTAAGATTGTTTATGAGAATAGGGACTACGGTGGGTTTGTTTGTTCCCCGATTGATGATGGGGATGACGATTAACCTCTGCTGGTGATGGGTTTTGTGTGAAGTATAGTGGGGGTTTGGGATATCCATAGTGTGCATTGTTGAAACACAGCCAGCGATATTAGGATGGAATTTCACCATCGGTCGACCAACTGTGTACTGAAGAAGATAGTTTTTTAGTGAGATATGGGGACTGGTGATGGAGTTCGGCATAGTGGGTCATGGATGTTCTAGGATCCCGGTGGAAGCTCTTCGACCTATAAAAAATCAATGATAGAGGGGAGGTTCGTGGGGGATCTTGTTGGAGTGGGTGTGGGATCCAGGTGGCATTAAATAATGATTCATGCTTTGATAGTGGGGTTAACAGATCTGCAGGATTGGCTGGCCTATGACAGGGCATTGTTACAGGAATTTGATGATTTCCTTGTTTACAACCATCCTCATATGGGGGACGGTAGTGACGGGGGGAGCATCCTAGCCGACATTGCTGTTGGGCTACCCATGGAGGCTTGCAGCGCGATACAGGTTGCCGACAACAATGAGAAGTGGTCCAAGGGTAACCTTGGGTGCAAAACCAGCAAAAACCATGGGATGCAGGAAGAGTTTTCACTTCATAGAAAGTGGACGAAGGGTTTCAGTGTGGTTCGCTACATGATTGAGGCTACTATTGGCATGGACAAATTTATAGAAATTTTGGGTGTTCAGGTGGGTTTTTTGTGGGCAATGTTTGGCCATTTTTATGGTGTTTCTTTTTCTATTGGTGGGTTTTCCCCACATGTGGATTGGCATGAAATCGTAGAGGGACCTATAGTTATATGGGACATTGTTAGGTATGATCTTGAGTAGCATAAGTTTTCGATGGTATGGGATGTTGGCACTGAGCATCTCCCATTGATGACATGCTGACACTAACACCTCCAGTAACGAGTATCGTGGATGATCTTGATCAAATGAGTGATGATGGTGATGGGCATGAAAACGTCCTCAACATGAATGATCTAGAGTCCAAGATAATGATCTAAAGTGGAGTTTTATTGGTGAGCCTCATTGACACGGTCGGGTATGCGAGATTTTTTAGAGTTGGAAACTATTGGCAGGATCTTGAATGCTTCTGAGAGTGATGGTGTTTCTGAGCCAATAAGCCACTTGATGTGGGTCTTCAGGGATTTTGGGGTCTAGGTAATTTATTTTATTTTGAGTGGTGAGTCTGGTACTTCTATCTTTTGGTGACATTTTATGTGTCACATTTCGTGTACTTGTTGTACTTTTATTTTATTTAATAAATAATTTGGGTCAGGCGTTTTAGGTTCCTGAACATTCTGGATGTTTATGCTTACACTACTACAAATATGGCCATTATCAGCTCTAGAAAAGTGCATTTACATCACTAAAAAAGCACTGTTAATCTAGGTAAAGATAAAGGGGGGTTCCCTTTATCAGCGCTCAGAATAGCGCTGATAAAAGCCCCTTTTATCAGTCCTGAAAAAGCACTGATAAATGACCCCGTTATCGGCGCTTTTTTTAGAGCTGAAAAAAGCTAAAAAAATTAAAAAATAAAAAAGAATATATAATGTGTGGGGATGAGCTTTTAACAGCACTTGACCGCCCTATTAGTGCTAGGCAGGCCCCACCCACTCTCTCGCGCACTGCCCTTGCCCGTGCATCGCCCAACATACCCAGGTGCACATCCATGCTTCCACTCAAACGCGAACCCGCGATCTCTGCCCTTGTGGGCCGACAGCTTTTCCACATACCGTTTCAATTTTCTCTCAATTTAATGATATATATATAGTTATATTTATTCGTATATTAATATATATTCATATCAATATAAATATATTTGGTTATATTAATATGTATATATTTATTAATTTATTAATATATTTATATATTTATTTGAATATTAATATATATTAATATTTATTTATATATATAGTTATATTTATTCGTATATTAATATAAAATCATATTAATATATATAAATTTAGTTATATTAATACGTATATATTTATTCATATATTAATTTATATTTATATTTATATATATATTTAGTTATAATTTTTTTCCATACATTTATTATTATATTAATATATATTTATAAGATTAGTTTTAAATACATTTATAAAATATATTTTTTATGTGTGTTTATAAATAAATAAATACATACATACATACATATATACAACACATACACACACAAACACACACACACACACAAAAATATATATGTGTATATATTTATGAATAAATACATATATATGTGTATTTGAAAATCCATAGAATGTTAAAATGAATATAACTTATAATCCAGAAGTCCGTTTCAACTCTAAAAATAGTAAAATTGAATAAAATGAAACAATCTTCGATATGATATGTGGTACAGGCCCATTGGACATTCAGATCACATGTTATACCTGTTTCAAAGTTTAAAAATCGGGGTGTCCGAATTATAAACATAGTTTTGGAGCACTTCTTGGCCTTTTGGGCCATGAAAAATGTGATTGATGGATTCCATGAGTCAATATCATGTAGAGATCATTGAAAGTTTCTATTTGATATGTTGTAGAGCTCAAATGGACACCCAGATCAAAAGTTATGGTCGTGTGAAGCTTGAGTTACATTTTCAACTTATTTTTGACCTTTTATTCACTTTTTTAATTTCTTGTGCCTTCATATTGTTATTAAATGATTATTAATCGATGATAAATAGGAAATTTCTAATTAATAATATTTTCTAAAATATTTTAAAGCCATTTTAACTAAATTTATTATATATTAAATGTAATAGTCTATTTATACTTATCAAAAAAATATTTAAAAATATATATATTATTAATATCAATATAAATATACTTATATAGAAATATATTATTTTTCATTATTTTTTTAAATATAAACTTTTTCTGTGCTAGGAAAAAGTTCTGATAAAGCACCCCTTTATCATCGCTACTTAAAAAAGCACTGATAAAGGGTCACTTTTAACATTACTAAAAAGTGCGGTTAAAAGTGCCACTTTATCAGTGCTTTTTTTAGGCTGATAAAGGATGGCACTTCACTTGCCCATTTTTGCAGTATTTTTACATTAAATGAGTAATATATTTTTGGGAAAAATGGTTTATAATTATTTAGTGATATTATTTAAAAATATTGACTAATTATATCGAGTAATGAAAATTTAATTGAATGTTGTTTGATTTTTCATTTTTACATATATCAAACACACGTGAATTTGACTTCTCACATACATATACTTAATTCATTAATTTTTATACACAACACACGCAGATTATATTTCTATAATTTTTTTAAATTTTAATATTCCTTTTAGAATTATATTTGTTAACATAATATATTTAATATGTATTATGTTTCTAATCGGTAAATTTTATCATATTTTATATTTTTATTCAATATATATTATTTGTTAATTTTTAATATTTTTTCAAATTTATTCATTCTTAATACTATTTATTCCATAATGACATTAATTGTTTTTTAATATTTTTTTATTTTACTCCCTTTCAGTTATTTATTATTCAATATGTTTATAATTATATCCACTTTCAATGTTTATTTATACATGCTTATTCAATAAAATTTAATGTTTTTAATATTGTTGTAATTTATATTATTAATATGAATTCATTTTAATTTTAAAAAATATAAATATTCTCTTTTAATTTTTTAATGTTATCTATATAATTAAAAAGAGTTATTCATTTTTTAAATATATTCATTCTTATTATAATCTATTTCATTAATAGGTACTACAGATAATAAAATGACATTGTTCAATTTAGCATATATCAAACTTGTGTATATATAGACACACACATTAATTTCACACACACATTAATTTCACACAAACAAATATTTACCTAATTAATAAAATCTTATATAGAAACACATACACCAAATATTTATATAATTTATTCAAATAATAATATTCATTTTTAAATATTATTTAGTAATGTAATATATTTAATATATTATGTTTTTAATCTTAAACAATTTTTATTTAATTTTAATATTATAAAAAATAATATTATTTATTAATTTTTGATATTTTTTATCTTTTGTTTTTTTTAATCTAATCATTTTATAATATTTTTTTTATGTTTATATATTTACTAGGATTTAATATTTTCAACATATATTCATCTTCATTTCAATATATATACCTATTTTATTTTTTTAATTATTTGTATAATTAATAAAACTTATACATTTTTCCAATATTTTTAATGTTACACATTTTTAATTATTAGATTTCACTCATTTTTATCATTCATGCATTTAAATTATATATTCATTAATAATTATAAAAATATATATTTAAATATATATTTATATGTAAATATATTTATAAATGTATAATTACTATATTTATGAAATTATATATTTATAATTAAAAAGAAATGAATAATTTTTTAAAAAAAGAATTTATATAATTATAAATAAATAATTTTAAATTAAAAAATATATAAAATTATAATAAAAAATTTTAAATAATGAATATATTTAATATATTAATATTTATATTTATATATATTAATTAAATATATATATAGTTATATAAATATTTATAATGATATAAATATATTTATAATTATAAAATTACAATAAATTAATTTAAATAATGAATATATTTTAAAATTTGTATATATATTTCTATATATTTATTAAAAATAGGTAAAATTATATAAATATATATAATGATATAAATATATTTATAATTATAAATAAATAAATATAAATGTATTTGAAAATATATTTATTTATAAATATATTTATAAATATATTTATGTGTAAGTATATTTATAAAAGTATATTTACTATATTTACAAAAATTATATATCTATTATTAAAAATAAAAAAATATAATTTTAAAAAAAGAAATAATTTAATTATAAATAAATAAATATATGTTGAAATAATTATAAAATCATAATAAGTATATTTAAATAATGAATATATTCAATATATTTATATTTATATTTATATATATTCATTAAATATACATATAATTATATAAATATATATAATGATATAAATTTATTTATAATTATATACAAATATTTAATAATATACTTAAAAATATATTTATTTGTAATAATAATCATAAATATTTATCAGTGCTAAACAAGAACTGATGAAAGGAATATTTATTCGCATTAAATATTCAGTGATGGTAATGAGGTACTTTTTCATAATTTATTATTTTAGTGTTGATAAAACCACTCTTTATGAGGTCTTTTTTGGATGTTTTGATAAAAAACTACACGATCATTTAAAAAGAATCTTAACCCAACCAATTTCTATCAGGTTGTTCATGCTCTCATGGATATTCATCTCTACCACCACTCCCCCTCGATCTTCTCTCGAACAAATAAACTCTCAAATCTATGGTATGTTATTTGGTTCTCCACCTCTTTCTTTGTTTTCTTATTCGGGTTTAGTGGTTTCCGATAGTGTGGCTTTATCTTGGATTGGCAGTCTCATGGTTCTATGTTTAGGATCTATGTTGATGCAGTCCCCACCATTGTTCCTCAACCTCTTATGGCTCCTTGTTCATGGGTTTCTGCATTCCAAATTTTACCCTACTATAACTCGCATAGGTCCTACTACGATGAAATCAGGATCACAGTGTATTGTTTTTCTTTTTATGTTGTCAACCCACTCCATGACCATTAGTTTCCTCCTAGTCTTTTTGTCACCCTTTTCTATGAGCTCTCTAGCACTACCTTGTACTGGTTCTCATCAACTTATTCACTACCTAGGCATTCTATGGTAGATCATGGTCCCTGCCTCAACATTATAAATTTACAAAATGGTTGACTAATATTTCAATGGAATAGGAAATTTTCTATTCCAAGAAATGTTATGGTTTAAGAAAAAAAGAAATATTGTTTATATTACTAAATTATTAACAAATATGATTTACGTTAACAATGCTAAAGGATATTGATAGAAACAAAAACAATGAAATCAATCATTATATGAATTTATAGACTGTGATAATGTACTAGAAGTTCCCACAAGTATGAGTGTAATTTTAGAACATATATAGTCATTATAAATAAATATTAGGCCTTTAATTCAATTTTCATAATGAATTATGGTAAGATGTAATGATTATTACATTTGGATGTTTTAGAAAACCTCAACAAAATTTAAAATTAAGATTCAATTCAATAGGGATTTTGGTTTGATTTTTTATAAATTTTGAGTTATATAAGGAATATGAGAGGATTAGTTTTTAAATTGTTCTCTAGACAATGAAAACTGTTCAATTTTGAATAGGATTTTTATACTCTAGATAATGTGTCATGGTAGTTTTACTATTACTTTATAAACAAGATATAAGTGTTATTATATTTTATTTTACCGTATTATGGATAACATAGGTCCTACTCTGATGACATTTAGTTCAATGTGTTGTGTTTTGGTTTTTGTGTTTCCTTAGTTCTTCATTCTGGTTACTCTTGAACCACCTATACCCCGTTGTCTTGTCACCATCACACACTTTCCCATTTTTTTCATGCTCATAGACTTCAAGTATGATTTGGGATTGTGTTAGGGGATCCTATGGTAGTGGACTTATATAGAGAGGAGTTTATAAAGAAGGTCAATGCTATGATAAATTATAAATCGTCTTTTTAAAGTGAGGAAACGTAATTGTTATTGAATAAAGCCTCATTTTATTATACTAAACTGATTATTATTTTCATATATACATAAATTATAATCTAATGGGATATTTTAATGATTTATAAATTGTTTATAAATTAAATTTATAGTTACATTTTTAATTTGGAAAGTTTTATTAAGAAAAAAACGGTTTTAAGGTTTTTGAAGCTTAAATTTTCTTTATTTATTCGGTTTCAATGGGTTTCTTATAAATACATAATTTTACTTATATTTTAATAAACAAATGTGATTTTTGATCCATTTCATGTGTAATTTCTTGGTTGGGTGAGTAGATATTGTTTTAAATCTTTTTATGATATTATAATTTCAAAATTCATTTATTTTGGGTTAATATAATTAGGTTGTGATTTGTTTGGTTATATGAAAATGGTTTTGGTAATGATTTAATTCATATTGAAAATGCTTGGTTTTGGTATGTATTTCTATTAGGTATAATGAATCTTTGAGTTAGAATGTTTTGGGGTTATTGAATTTAGGATGAAATTTATTATATTAAATTATTTGGAAGATTTTTGAGGGGTATAGATTGGTTTAGGTGTTATATGGATTTAAAACTAAGAATTCATGTTTTGAAAATGTGTAATATTCTTAAATATGAATATTGGGTATGTGTTTGACTGATTTGTCTTAGGAATTATAGAAATGACATATTTATTGGTTGATTTTCCATGAAACTTAAGATGTTTTATAATGAAACAAGTGATAAATTAAGTTACTCATTAAAACATGTTTCGAAAAGCTAATGTACACCGCTAATAGTTTGGTTTTAGTTTTTAAAGTCTATGAGGAAATTTTAAATTTATAATTATGTAATATAGGAATGAACTGGGTATTTACAGTAGATACATGTTCTATTGGAAAAAATTCATGGTTAGTTTATATTATTTACTTAGATTAAGCCATATACACAATATTATTTTTATTTTGATCTATTGTGTATCATTAATAATGGTTGGAGAGTAAACCATATAATGTTATAATTTAAAACAAATCTATCTCAGAAACATACAAGATTAGAAAATAGTGGAAGAATTTTATAAAGTTTAATATAATCTCCCCTAATAATACACATGGTATAGACCTTATTAAGAATGAGAATACTCTTTTGGATATACGTGTGAAGGTTTTAAAACATAGATGTGGGAGATAGATTATAGTGATATTTGTGATTGTTAGAGGTGGAATTAATATTTTTTGGATATCAATGATGTTAAATCCAAGCTAATAGAATTTTTTGAAATGTTTATTGATGGAAATCAGTTATGGTGTTTTTAAGGAAATTAAATAAAGTGTTTGGATATTGTAGGATATATGAAATATACCTAAGATTTACAAATCTACTATTTTTGAAATAAGGGTTCAATAGTGGTTTATACTACAAATATATTTTTTGGTATTTCTATAATACATGGTCTAGAATAATCTACAGAAAAAGTGACAAATATGTAGTCCAACTTCACTTCTGTCATAAATAATAGTTTCGTCCATTTTTTTTCTCAAAATTTCGAGATCCTTGACCTTGTGTCAAAATATAGTGATTAAATAACTTTGTATGATCCATGGAAAGATATTTTTATGGAAATTTAAAAATCTATCTCATAATTAAACAAAAATCAAGAATAATGATTTCCCAAGGAAGTATTCCATACAATAAAAAATAAATTTTGTATACCAATATAATTATTTCCGCCTTTTTTACCCACACAACAAGAAATCGAGAAACTGGACCAACATCCTTATGTTTATCCCATGTTTTTTCATTTCATGTCACATTTTTTGTAAAATGATAACTTTTCAGGTATCATAATCAATCATATTCAAAGGTTAGGTTCCAGTTATTATAATTAACTATATCTTTTTTCCTTTGATTATGAATATCTTATGTGTATTTATTTCTTTTTGTAAGAAATAAATATTTTATGAACCTAATATAATTAATATGATGAAAAAATGGATTCAATATAATTGTATTAAAAATAGTATGAAGACGGAGTTAAAGAGTTCTTCAAGTTTCCAATGGAGCATGCATACAACCCTTCTAAAATCCATTGTCTATTTTTATATTTTTTTCTTCAAGAAATTTTAGTTTGGAAGTTTTAGAAGAACATTTGACTTATCATGGAATAGATAAGAACTATAAATGTTGGACTAAACATTGGGAAAAACTAAACGGTCACACTGATTGGTATGACACTGTGGTGTATGGTTCATTTGATATGATTACCCGTTTGAATGATGATAGATATTTTATATATGAAATGAAAATACAGATTGAATATGACCTTTTCGATTGTCCAAATTTGTTTGAAAGGTTATATAGATGTGATAAGAGACTATTTTTTACCTATTGTATTAAATAAACAACATTGTTAGCAATATTGAAGTTATATAATTTGAAAGTTGGTAGCGGATAGAGAAACATAGTCTTTACAGAACTACTTGGTATGCTAAATGATATTCTAAAGAAGAAAATAAAATTAATGTTCAAATATATGATTATCAATTAATTCGATGTTCAATGGGAATTATCTCTAAAAATATATGATTTTCAAATTTATTTCCTATTTTTTTCCAATGACTATGAATAAATCATAAAAATCCCTAAGTGTGCTGTTAATTGAAGAAAGAAATATGAATCATGTCCTTAGAAAGATTTATGATACTTTTTTTAATTCTGTGGTTTTGAATACTACATCATTATTAATAAACTATGAGGCAATTGACATGGAATTTATATACAAGAATTAAATATGAGAAACTACGTCATCTATCATACTCTCAGCTATAGAATAAAATTGATTATGATTATCCTGGATTTGGAAATAAGCCATGAAACATCAAAATTTCTTTATATATAGATGGAATAAATCCTTTTAGTGTATAGAGTATTAATGTTAGAATATGAGCATTTATTTTGGTAAATCATAACATTCCACCATGGTTATGCATGAAGAACAAATAAAATATGTTGTATTTTCTTATATCTAGTCAAAAAACCTTGTAATGATATTGATGTCTATTGGTATACATTGATGAAATATCTGAAATTGATGTGGAATATAGTTGTTACAATGTATGATGTTCATAGAAGTGATTAATTAACATTGAGTTTTATTTTGTATGGGATGATAAATGAATTTATTACATATGTAAATTTATCATTCTATAACATTAAAGGAATGTTGGGTGTTCTATTTGGAACTAATTCACTCACTTAGTTCAGTTGAAACATTCCCCAAAGATAGTATTTTTAGTACATTGTAAATTTTTACCTAAATGATATAAATACTGATCGTGGATAACAACATTTTGTTGGAATACCAAATAATGTTCAACATTGTCTTCACTAACTGGTGATAAATTGTTCAATAAAGAAAAATACATTGAAATTATGTTTGGTAATCCATTTTTGAAAAACCTTATGAAATGAGGTTGGAAAAGGAGATAAATTTTCCTTTAATTACCATAATGGAATTGATTTAAAGTCATGCATTTTTTTGATATCATGCATATAGAAAAAAAATGTATTTGAATGTGTTATTGGAACATTACTGACTTTTAATGTCAAAAAAAGAATAATGTCTTGGTTAGACATGATTTACATGAGGGTAAGAAAAGAGATAGCATTAGTGAAAGGTAAAATTTGATTTTTAATGACAACAACTTCTTACACTCTATTCAGATAAAAAAAGTTAAATTTTTTCATTTTCCATGAAGGTGTAAAATTTATAAAGGGGTATCCATAAAACATAAAGAATGTAATTTCAATGAAAATTCTGAATTTATTGGGACTAAAATCAAATGGATTCCATTTTTTTATTTAAGATTTTATTCCTGTCACTTTACATTGAATTCAACCTAAAGATTTATGAAAAAAATAACCAAACTCTAATTATTTTTCAAATCCATGTGTGGTAATGTAATAGACCTAGAGAAGTTTCCAATAATGAATAAAGAGGTTATAAAAATATTATATAAATTATATATGATCTTCCAACCATCATTCCTTGATATAATGGTTCACTTGTTATGAGATGTTTAACTATGTGGTTCTATCCATTTTAGATTAATATACCCCATTCAATGGTAGATGAATATTTTGAAAGCGTACATCATGAATCAAAGTCAACCAAAATGTTGTATAATAAAATGATATCTTATTAAATAAGTTATTGAATTTTTTACGGATTACCTATCAAATACTGTTATCATCGATCTCCCAAACTCTCATCATTGTGGATGCCTTATGGGAGAAGTTATTTTTGGAAGTGTTGTTGTTACAATTACCATTATAGAG
This sequence comes from Viscum album, assembly GCA_963277665.1. Taxonomy (NCBI): domain Eukaryota; kingdom Viridiplantae; phylum Streptophyta; class Magnoliopsida; order Santalales; family Viscaceae; genus Viscum; species Viscum album. The sequence goes on along the minus strand of OY728119.1, from coordinate 224,933,172 downwards.
TGTGATAAATCTCAAATTTACATTTTACATAAAAATGAAGATGTCGATCCATACCTTAAAGCCCATAAATCTATTCTCAGGCATTTGAATACATCAAGGGATGAAGGATGGATATAAAATAAACATTATCAACCATTTATAGGATTGTTTGGATATTTTATTTATAAGTAGTAATCTAAAAATATGAATTAAATTAGAGAATCACTTTGATGGATAGCCAAGGGACTATATGAAAATGTTATATCTTACCCTAGTTTTTTAATTAATAGTTATACATTCTATACAACAGAACTTTATGACAATTTTGGAGTTATTCTTGTAGCAGAAGCGATGACAAAATCTGGTTCTAAGCATAAAAACCCAATTTATGAAAATATTTCTTATTTTAGTAGCATCTAACTGGTTTACTATTTGGATTATACAACATTTCAAGTGACAATTTTCCATTGCAAAAGTTTGATAACAGGAGTGAAATGGAAGTTGATGAAATGGGGTTCATGAAGGTTAAATTTGGTGTTAAAGGGGATAGGATGAGCTATTCATAATGGCATTGCAAGTAGTGCATGTATTTTATGTCTCGAATCTGGAAAAAAAAGAATTTGTCAATTGTCCTACTAGCGACTAAAACAACTATAGGGTTATATGAAAATTAAATCAAGGATTAAAATTTCCTGGGGATATCACAAAAATTTCATAATATCCCCAATGTAGATAATGTCTTTTAAATTACAGAGGGCCTCACAGAGGAGATTTGGATTATAGATAGAGGATCTAAATCCCTTTAAACTTGAAATATAATAGAGTTAAATGAGTAGGATAAAGTTTTTTTCAATATACTATGTTTTTTCTCATAATTTTATGTGTTATATACAATATTTCAATAATATAAATTAAATGTTTGTTTACATCTATAGATAAGAACTTTTGTACATGATAATGTTACCAATCTCTGGTAAGAACATGTAGTTGATCCTAAAACTATAGAATTATTAAGGGACCAACACCATTTTGAAGATAAAAAAAATAATTACATAGCATCAAAATGTTGAAAAAAATATCAAGGCAATGAGTAAGGGTTTAAATATTATGTTTGGCTATAATCAACTTGGCCAGCCTATTGACCAGAACAAGGTAATTCTCATTAGTTATGTTTGGGCCACAATGAGGATGAATGTGCCAATTGATATATATTTTTGTTCTCATGTCAAACCTATAATGAAGGAAACCTTTTGGGAGATATAAAGGTAATGTTAAAATATACTTTCTCTATTTTATTGAAAAATATATAATGAAACATTGATTTATTTTGTAATATTTCTTACAGGTTTAATTTATTTTAGATGATTTCCAAAAGAAGTATGTATTAATGGCCACTCTAAAATCCCATAGAGGCTTGTAGACTCTTCTTACCATGTTTCATCTTAGGTATTCTAAAGGGATAGTAAATCCAAACCCACTAGTAACTTATGAAGATATTATAAATTGGGAAACATGGAATGTTTTCATCAAATGTCATGATGAAAACTCATTCTAGGTTCATTATAGTCTATAATATATTATTTGAAATTATTTATTTTATCCAATTAGATTCAAAATATTCAATTTATGAAATAAAGAGTATAGAAATACAAAATGTGACTAAAAACTAATGTACCCCCATCCTAAATGATGGATTGGGTACGCTTTACTAGAGAGTAAAATGGTATGTATTTTTGTAATAACATGAAATTTTATAAATAAAATTTCCTTTGTAATTGAATTAAAATATCTAATATGGTCAGAAAGAACAGAATTCTTTAGTTTTATTATATTCTATTGGATTCAAAATACCATTGAGCATCATATCCCTTGATAATAGAGTCATTGAATAGTGATCATTATAATAGTATAAATATAGGGTTTTGATAAATCCAATTGACAAAGATAAAGGAAGTGATGACCATGACTAGTAGGATCGAACCCTATGAATCCCATTTATCAAAGATTATGAGGGAGATATAATCACTATTATTTTCCCTTGACCAATACCAATAGAATATCCAAAAACTAAAGCTTGAGTGAAACCATTTACGAGATTAGTTCAAGCTCATCGAGATCATAGACAAAACCAACCATGTTGAACCAGCCCATGAAAATCTCACCATTGCACACCTTACCCTTAGTGTGTTTGCTGGTGTAATAAATGGATATGTATCAAAAACCCAATAATATTAATATGTATATTATATTTCCAAAATAATAATGGTAATATTTATTTCTTATTGTTGTTATTTTATAAATGTTTTTTATTTTGATATGATAAAACAATAATTATATTTTTGGGTAATATGAAATTTCAATTTTGACATTTTTTTGGGTGAATTAATGATTTTTTTAATAAATGATATTTTTTAAAAATATTATTACTATAAATTAAATAAGGTGTATATTTTATAATATAATTTTAAAAAGAAAAAAATTTATAAGGGTTCAAAAACGGTTATTGTCAAACAACCCATCATTTCTCAATAAATGTTGATTCTTTTTTAGAAGTGAGAATTCACATATTTATAAAATTATTTTGATATAATAAGTATTAATTTTTCAATAATCACATAAAAATTATTCAACAGTAATTTTGTTGTAATTTTCTATGATAATTTAATTTTCTGGTAAGAATTAAATACAGTATAAATATATTGTGTGTATTTAACATCATAATGACCTAAAATATATGTAATAAATTTTATAAATGGTAATGATGACCAAATATATGGTTTAAATTTAAAATAATATTATTTTTGATATTATTTAATTAATTCTATAAATCCTTTATGAATCCTCAAAAACCAATATTATATTTCATGGTTTTAAAATCATTTCTTTATGAACAGAACTTTCTTCCACATCACCAAGGATAATAGTTTATTGAGTTCATATCGTAAACTAATAAAATAATAAAATAATAATATTATTTGAAATAAATCATGGTAAAAATCCATGAGAAGTTTTGTGGTTTTTATTGTTTTATTATATATATTCCAAAACCTGTGTTTGGGAAATAAAAAAGAATTCCAGTCTATTTTACTATATAAAACCACAAAAATATACCATTATTATTCACTATAAAACCATGGAATGAATCCTTAATCTTTAATACCCTCTATATATTCATTATTAGGTTCCTCCAAACTCTAAATAAGGTCATCCCAAACTTTTGGAATCACCATCTCAAAGTAAAGGACCCCTCCCTCTTATTTCAATTCAAGTACCTTATTTGTATTTAGCCTTCTAAAACTAAATTGGTTACATTGTAATGAATTTAAAAATAAAGTATACTATATAATTAATTTCATAATAATTATATATCATTTATCCCCTCTCATTATATGATTTAAAAAACTGTTTCTATACTGAAATTTAGCAAGGGATATTCTCTTTCTCCTCTTTATTCAAGCACCTTATTTATGAAATGAACTTTTCATCCAATTTATATTGATGGTATAATGTTTTAAATATCCATATTAATGACATTATGATTTCAAAGCGTTTATTTACCTCTTTTTCACTCATTTATCCCTCCCATGATTCATTATAAACACCTGTTAGGCTTACGAAATTATCCTGTGTTTTTTTCACGCCAAGTTTTTATTCAAAAACCCTCCTTGTCTTATGATTTTTAATCCCAAAATTTCCATGTTGGATTATGTTTATAAATATAAATAATATAATAATTTTCACTTCCATGTTATTTGGTACCCATTTTCTCTCATTTAAACATTTTATGAATCGTCATGTACAACTTTTACACTGACAAAATGTCACTACGATTTTCAATGCCAAACATTTGGGAGGTTAATACCCATACACATTTACACTCAAAGATATTCACATAGTTGTTCCTATACATAATATTTTAGGTAGTTCCATATTTATTACCCACAATACTTAATTGTGGTTTAAATTTTATGAAATAAGTTCTCATGATACAAGATTTGTGAGGAACACTTATGCATGTACATGATATGATTATGATGTGTGCACTCCAATAGAGCTCCATTGAAATGGGTAATGTTTTGTCCCATGAGATGCCATGCATGGTGCATGGGAGGTTATCCTAACCACATTATGTTATGATATATTTGTGTTAAACCTTGACTTATGATGTTATGTTTAAATTTCTTTCCACAATCCCATGTTTCTTTTATGTTATCATGTAATATCATGCCTCATTGTTCATGTTTATGATTTTCAACCCTTTTATGTCTCATTTAAATACATATTGTCTAAAATTTAATAACTTCTTTGTTTTATGTTTTTTATCCCCTTACTGGGATTTAAATATTACCCCTTTCTTATTTATGTCCCAAAGTTATCCCATTGAGTTTTAAGAACAATATAAAATTATGAGGATGTTAAGAAAGTTTTCAATAATGATGATGTACCACTTGTTGTTATGTTTTTATGTAATGTACCTAACCAACCAAAGATATTATTTTTATCAATATTTTGGGTTGTATTACTTGTATTCATATATAATAAATCAATAATTAATGTGTAATAAAGAAAAGGATTGTCATATTTTGCATAAAAGGAATGTTTGCTTGTTTTTGGGATTAGGAAAATGAAACTCTAGTGAAATATTTAGGGACAACTCTAAACATAATAATTCATCCTTAAATTTTGTTAAATTATAGATTAAGTAGTTTCTAAGATAATGCATATATTTCTACATACGACAAGTGGATGTGTATATGGCACATTGTTCCCATGAGTAACGCACAAAAAACACCATATTACACTATACTAGATCAGAAACTAGTGGACGACAACAATCCTTACTGAAAACCTAGTTTGACACTCTCTTAAGATATTATTTTCTAAATTTAAAAGGTCATTACGAAATATTATTTGGAAAAAATGCCAATAATATTCTATGTTAGGAAATATATTGTGGATAACATAGATTTAAGAATTGAAATTCCCAAGTTAAGGAATAATTGTCATTTATAAATTATCCATGTAATGTTATTGGATTCCTATTTGTGATTTTAATATATTAAAATTACTCATCCCTACATTTCCCCTTATTTTAGTCATTGGAAAGAAATATGAGGAATCGTGTCAATAACCAATATGATGGGAAATGTGATGACTTCCCAAATGAGATACCTAACATTATGGGAGCTTGAGTAAGACATCTTGTGATTATTCTAAACCAATAATAAAAAAGCAAGGTTAAAAACTAGAACATAGTTGAATGTCCAAAGACCTAAAATAAGAGGAAGACTAAAAATCAATGAAGTTCATTTGATAAAGGTAATAACGGAATAAAGACCAAATTTCCTTTATAAAAAAAATGAGGAAAGATAAACTAAGGTAAATTCCACCAAGTAACTAAAAGTTGTTTTAAGTGTGGAAAGATAGAGAATAAATCACTCAATTTCCATAGAAACTCGATAATGTGATAGATGTAAATAAAGTTCAATCAAAGGTACCCAATATATTTTTATATCATAAATATGAAGAAGTTGGGAATTATCTTAGTCAATTCTCTATTCCAATAACTGAATATCATGTTGATCATTAATAATATCCAATACTCAGGAAATAGGGATCATCTTTTGCTGAGATGGATCATGATGATTAAAGTATATTTCACCTCTAATTGAGAGTAGTGTATGTCATGTTTTATTTAAATTTATGCCCTATTAGCATATCATGTATGTTTTAAAAGAACATTAAGTCACCACCTGAAATGATTTTATATCATTGGGTAAAACAACTATGATTATTGTATCAAATGTTTGTGGGAATATTCTTATTTAATATCTTATATGTCTCTACTTAGTGGAAATTTATGTTATCCTAGTTATGGAATGGTTTCCCTTCTTTAATGACAAAACAAATTTATGGGATAAGTAATTCACCCTCTGTTCCATGAATCACATTTTGATTTTATAATAATGAACAAAGGAAAATGAATCTCCTTTAGCACCAACACCTCAAGATTGGATATTATATCCCTAAAAGAATGAAAAACTGGCTCAAATTATTGATTCTATGGAAAATATCATCCTTGAATACATTCCCATTGTGAAGTAATATACTAATGTGTTTCATGAATAATTTCATGGTCTTCCACCTAGATGAGAGGTTGAATTTTCAATCAATATTATACCTATAGATTTTCCAATATCCAAGACTCCATATAGAATGGATTTTGGGGAACTTGAGGAGCTAAAGAAGAAACTACATGAGAACATATATAAAGGGATGATACGCCCAATTTCATTACTATAGGGTGCACAAGTTTTCTTCTTTAAGAAGAATAATGGATCGATGCATCTTAGTATTGATTATTAGGAGCTTAACAAGATCATGATGAATAATAATTATCATCTTCCATGGAATGATGACACATTCGATAAGCTACAGGGAGCCTAATACTTCTACAAGGTGTATCTTTATTCGGGGTATTATTAAGTAAGGGTAGATAAAAAGGATATCCCCAAGAATTATTTCTATACAAAGTATGAGGACTATTAGTTAATATTAATTCCATTCAGACTCAATAATGCTCTATAAATCATTATGGACTTGATGAATAGAGTCTTTAGATATTACCTTGAAACTTTTCTGTTAGTCTTTATAGATGATATTCTAATATACACCAAAATCATGGCGGATCAAGAGAATCATCTTAGAACTATTATAAATTACATACAAAAGGAGATTATATATGAAAAGTTGAGAAAATTTGAGTTATAGGTAAAGTAATTCTCATTAATGGGTCATTTCATCACGGAAAAAGGGATATCTATAAACCCTTTGAAGATAGATGCAATTGAATTATGGATGATACCAACATATGCGACATAAATCTAGAGTTTTCTGGGATTATCTAGGAACTATCAATGTTTTTTGAGAAATTTGTCATTATTATTAGACCCTCTAACTTGGATAACTCAGAAGGGATTCATCTTTTTTGGAATAATTAATGTGAAGAGAGTTTCTATGAGTTGAAAAGGGAGATTATCACTCAACCTATACATATGCTACCCACAAGTGGGGAACGTTTTGTGGTATACACTGAGGATGTGAATAAGGTATTTCGTTGTGTACTAAAGAATAATCATAATGTGATTGCCTATGCCTCAAGGTATTTGGATGAAATTGTATGTCTATCCATATTCTGGTTCATATTGTGAGAAATTAAAATATTGTATCAACAATTATATATATTTTTATTAAACATTATTAAATTATTAATATTTTAATCAGTTCTACTCAATAATTATTAATAATATATTGAATACATAGTATTATATATATTTTTATTATTGAAATATTTATTGCATCATATGTTTCTAATGGAGAAATATTTCTTACTAATAATAGCTGATAATAAATAATTCATCTATCAGTAATTGTTTTTTGAATTGATAAGACAAACAACTCATTTAATTTTTGAAAATAGATATGTTCGAATTGAGCAATATATATATATATATCTGTGTGTGTGTTGGTAAACAAATTTTTTGGTACTGATAAATAATACCACAAAAGAATAATATCTATTGGAATTACTCATTTCTACTAGTAGATATATTATCTGATACCAAATTTCTATTAGAGCAAGGAACTTTATTATAATTATTTTTCCATGATGAAAATTGAAACAAAAATCATCTGTGAAATATGAAAAAATGGAAAATGGTGAAATGAAGTCCCAAGAGAAAAAATATATAAACCACAAGGAAAATTGAACTAATTCACTCAAATTTATATAGGCCAATGGGATATCTTTCAACCAAAGAGAACATTAATTCATTATTTTTATTGATGATTTAATCATGATATATAATTTTATGTTTATGAAGCATAAATTTTAGGCTATGAAAAATTCAAAAAAATAGATGATATGTTGAAAAGGACCTACGATTCATTATCTATAAACTAAGAATATATAATGGGAGAGAGTATACTATTAATTCCATTGAATACATCCCTCTATACATTGTATTAAACTTGAATAAAACAGTTTTTACTCTCCTGGGTAAAATGGATTTATTGGGATAAAGAATAGAATCCTTGTTGAAATGGTAGGAACTATGTTGGCTAAATTCAAACTCTTAAAACTATTTTAGAGTGATGTTTCATCAACTTCTATACATATTCAAAATAAATTTTTTCTAATACCAATATCAAATAAATCTATTTTTGATATGTTTTATAAGGATATGGCGGCTCTCAAGGGTGATATCAATGGAGAAAGTGGTGGAAACCCTAATCAGGGCGACGATGTTGAGAATTACAGGGAAAATGAGGTAGTCGATCTGGGTGATGAAGACCATATTGGCCATTATGATCTCTTCAGCCTCTTTGTAAAGCGAAGATCTGAGAAATCGGTGCTCAAGGCTGCCTCAGATAATTAGAAGAGCTTTGTGGATGTGACCAAATATGCAAGAGGATTCTCGTTCATGGATTATGAAGCAGAGAGCTTGGGAAGAGTCACACGGAAGGGATGGATTGCACGCGTATTAGTGAATCAAGTTGCTGTTGAGGAAAGGGTAAAATTTTGAAAATTTTCAATTATTGCTCAGGTTGTGATTCCAAAAGGGGTATAGTGTTGGAAATTTCGTGATCTCACAAGCATATTGGATGAGATTTGAGGCTTAAGTGACTGGAAGATAACGGCCATGGGGCGGCGGTTCTATCATGTGCTGTTTCCCTCTAATGAATGTAAAAGGAAAGCATGGAGTTTGGGATCTATTCTTCTACATCAGGGATTCCTTCGGATTCAAGAATGGGATCGTAATTTTGATCCCAACTTGGTCAAGAACACCTTTTCCAAGGTATGGATACGTATTTATAAATTAAGTTGGTTATATTGGCACCCAAAAAAACCCGTGGGATATTTCTTCCTCTATTGGTAATCCGATAAGGCTTGATAAGCAAACAGACAACCCTAGATTTGTTCATTATGCTAGGATTCTAGTGGAAGTAGAAATGTCAGCTACTTTAGTGGAAGAAGTGGTCTTCACAACTAATGATGATAGCATCAACCTTGAAATAAGATATGAAAGGAAGCCAAAATTTAGTTTCAATTTCCAAATATTTAGGCATGTACTTTTTGAATGTAATAGGAATAAGATTTGCTCCTCCTGTAATATTAGAGGGCATGATGCTGGAAGTTTTTGAAGGAAGAAAACTGATCAGGGCCCCTCAAAACCTAATATAAATGTCAACAATGGATAGGCAGTGATTGAAAAAGTGGATGATCAGAGTGAATCCTTGAAACCCAATGGTGATATTGTCCCTACTGTTGAGTATGGAAATTATATCTTATAGAACCCATCATAGGATCCTCCGACGCCAGATAATGTGGATGGTGTTGACACTGTTAATAAAGGGAGTAAAAAACAGGACATTCATTTTCACACTGAGGATGATGTGCCTTCTGTTCAAGATTCAACAATTCATGATGTTGCTGCTAACAACCCCATTTATGGGATATCTACAAGGAATGAGAATTATAATATGTCCATGACTGAGGGATCTGGTGCTCGGATCATATATTACTCAGTTATACAGGACTCCCCTTGGGAGGAAGTAAGTTGGTACAGCCCACTGAGGACCTAGCAAGAGAATTCTCACAATTAACTTCATTTAAGGTTGCAATAAGAAAGTTACATGCCACGTTAACAATGCCTATTGATTCATAAAACAGGTTTGTCTCTCTTTATTATGATGAAGCTGAACCTCTCAAGGATGTAGGTGGACCCAATGATGTATTGGATGAGAATAAGTCAGATCCTAAAGAATTCTTAGCTCCAAGCTACGTTGGCCCCTGAACTAGAAAGTGGTTCTCTAATCAATGAAGATAATTTTCTGGATCTTCCAGGGTCTTGGTAATTCACCCACAGTCAGAACCCTGAAGCATATTATCATGACCAATAAACCCATGTTATTGGGTATTTCTGATCGAAGAATGAAATTTGAATGATGGGTGGTCTTTAATTGGAATTTCCTCAGATACTCCTTTACTACAACCAATCAGCAGGATAGTGAGAATGAATCTCTATGGGTGCTAAAACACAATAGTGTTATCATTGATTCTGTTCAAAATGATCAGTTGTCAGTAACATTATTTTGTTATTTTCATTCCAACTATCTCTGTGTGACTTTTGTGTATTCATTTAATCAGTACATCAGAATGAGGTCATTATGGAACACCCTACTCACCATTTATGACAACATGTATACTAGATAGATTCTTCTTGGAAACTTTAATACCATTTTGAGACAAGAGGGGAAAACTGGGAGCAATTTTTTCAGAGCTTCAGCCAAATAATTTTCTTCCTGCATTGATCATTGTATGTTAAATGAAGTTCCCATTTCAGGTGAGGATTTTAATTGGAGAAGATACACTCTAAATGGGAGGTAGGCAAGTAAATTATATAGGTGCCTTGTGATGATGGATGACAGAAGTGATATGATGGAAGTTTCTTGCATGACTCTTCATAGGCATCTTTCGGATCATAACCCCATATTGGTTGACATCTGTTTTAGTAGCCTGATGTCAGTAATTTTTGCCTTTAAGTTAAATAATGATTGGTTCATTGTTCCTGGGTGTAGGGAAATAATCTTAGAGGCTTGGAACACAGATTTCACAGGTATCTCTTTGCACATTATGACTTCTAAGATGAAAATTGTCAACGCTAGACTCAAAGAGTGTAGTAAAAAATCATTCTCCAATAGTGAGAATGATATTAATGAGTCTCAATCTCATTTGTTAAGTTGTCAGTATAGGAATATGCAACAAGACATCCCATATCAGGAAGAGATACAAGATTCCTCAAATCTTGATAATCTTTTGACTCTTAATGAGAATCTGGATCAGAATCAGTTAAATTTTAAGTGGCTTAAGAATGGGGATAGGAATTCCAGATTTTTCACTGTATGCATAGGGAGAAAAAGGATAAGAGAACTCTTCGGGCTTTAATGATTGATGAAATCTTTCTCACATAAGAAAATGTCATTGCTAATAGTGTGACATGTTATTTTGAAAAGTTATATTCTGATTCTAGGTAGCAAAACTCAAACAAGATTATTAGATGTGTTGAATCCAGTGTGGATGATAACCAGAACAAAAATCTCACTGAGACTCCTACGCAAAAGCAAATACATTATGCACTTTTCTCCATAAATAGGGATAGTGTTGTTGGTCCTGATGGCTTTACAAATAAATTTTGTATGTTCTAATGGAATAGCATCCACAATGAAGTGATCAATGCAGTAAAAGAATTCTTTCATCATTCCTTTATGCCATTTGGGATGAACTGTACTTTTATTTCCCTAATTCCTATGAAGGATAATGCCTTGGACATCAATGATTTCAGGACTATTTCCATTAGCAATTACATCCCTGAGCTAATTAGTAAAATCCTGGAAATCTGGTTAGGTGAAGTTGCTAAAAATATTATCTCTTCTAATCATTTTGGCTTTTTACCTGGGAGAAGTATTCAGAATTGTCTTTTTACTACTTCTGAATGTATTAATATTATGAAAATAAAAGTTCAACATGGTAACATGGCCCTGAAGGTAGATACATTAAAGGCCTTTTACACAATAAGGTGGGACTTTATCTTCAAAATTCTTAAGATGCATGGATTCTCATAAAGATTCATTGGTTTGGTCTATACCATATTGAAAAGTGCATGTTTTTCCATTCTTGTCAATGGATTCCCCAAGGGTTTCTTACAATGCACTAGAGGGGTTAAAAAAGGTGATCCTTTATCTGGGCTTTTGTTCTCTATGGATGATGATTATCTGAGTTTGTGTCTCCATGACCTTTTCAACATTGGAATATATCAATGAATAGGGGTAGGTGGGAACCCCTTCGCTCCTTCACATTTATTCTATGTTGATGACATACTTCTGTTCTGTAAGGCTGACAGGAAAAAAATTTCTTGCACTAAGAGTATCTTCTCACATTATGAAGAGGTAGTAGGCCAGGTAATAATCTGGAATAAATCCTTTGATTTCATTGGAGAAGGAAATATAATCTTGAAGCAAAATAGGGTTTCTCGTAGGCTTGGTGTCAAAATAGGTACACTACCCTTCAATTATCATGGGATTCCTTTGTTTTGGGGAAGGGTAAAACATACCCACATAGAGGGTATTTCTCTGAAAATTATCAATCTGTTGCGAAGATGGAAACGGAAGACCATATCCTAGTCTAGTAGAGTTTTCCTTGTCAACTATGTCATCACTTCTGTGTTTGTTTCCTCCTTTTTTGTTTATAGATGGCCAGCAGTTCTTCTTAAGGAATTGAGTGGAATGATATGGAATTTCATTTGTTCTGGCTCAACTCATCAGAGGAAACTTTTTACTATTGCCTAGAAAGACTGTATAAAGATATTTAGTAATGGGAGGAATGGGAATTAAGGATGTCAGAATAATTAATAATGCGCTCCTCCAAAACATCACTTGGAGGCTTCTTTCCAAGCCTGGATTTACTCTTAAATTTTTAGTTTGCAGGTTTATCGAGAGACTTCAAAACAGTAAGTGTACTTACATGAAATTGTCTATGTGGCCTTAAATAAGGAGTGCATATTCAAACATTAGGTCTCAATCTATATGGTTGGTATGTCCTGGTTCTCATCTAAATTGTTGGAATATCCCATGGCTGTCTTCCCCATTAAAGGATTCCATTAATATCCCACCTTCTCTAGGAAATCTGTATATCTCTAATCTGCAGATAAACTTTGATTCTTATAATATCATTCCTAGTAATCATCATATGGATATTATTAACTATGATTATTTTGATACTGATATATTAATATGGAAACCTTCTCTTAATGGATCCTTCTCCAGATGATATTATTATAATCTACAGTGTGGTGTACCTTCTCGAATCCCTCTATGGCTGGAAGGTGTTTGTCGACCCTTCATACCCCCCAATGATGCTCTGTTGATATGGAGAATTTGGAAAGTGGGACTGCCCATTCAGTGTTTTTTGTAGCGCACAGGCCTCAATCTGGCTTCGGTATGTCATTTTTGCATTAACAGTGATGAATCTCTATCACACATGTATATCCAGTGTGCATTTTCTATTCATTTATGGAATTATGTGCAATCAAGATTCCACTTCTACCTTGATTTCTAATCTGTTAAATCACTGCTCGGTTCAGCCTTTAAGATTTACTTCAGTGATCAAGTGAAATCCTTATTTATTGCTGCTATTTTCTCAGTTTTTTCCTATATCTGGAAATCTCTGAACAATATTTTTTTAACAACGTCAAGCCTCCTTTCCGGGATGGTGTTCTGGTGATACATCGAAGAATTGAACTTGCATAGACGAACCAAAATGGGTCCTTGAACAATGATGTATCTGGCTTTGTACTTTTGATAACTCTTGGAGTTAGTGGTAGAGAAAGGAATCCCAGGATGGTCAAGTACATTTGGTGGATTCCACCAATTTCAGAATGGTTGAAAGTGAATGTGGATGGGGCGGCCTCCAGTGCACCGGGTCCTACTTGGTGTGGAGGAGTCTTTTGAACTCATCGGGGCTTCATTAAAGGTTATTTCTTTCATTATGTTGGGTATGCTCATGCGATTAAAGCAGAACTGTGGGCTATGATCAAGGATATTTAGTATGCAACGCATTGTGGTTTGTGTAGAGTATGATTAGAGTTGGACTCATCTGTTGCTGTGCAGATTTTGAAAGATCGATCTTAGACTGTTCCTTATAGGATGATTTCTGCTTGGATCTCTTTTCTTAGTCCCTTTGAATGTTTATGACTTGATGTTTCTCATGTCTATCGAGAAGCTAAATAGGTTGGTGATGCTCTCTCTAAAAGGGCCAGTATAGAGGTTTGTTCCAGTTGGCCGTTTGTTCTGCCCTTCTATTATGACAGTTTTGTTAGAAATGATAGGGATAGTGTTTTTATACACGGCTTTGCAAGTCTTCCAGTTTCTGGGTTGTATTGTACAGTTTATCCTTTTTTATAATAGTTTTTTGGAGCAGGTTTCTTCCTGTCTCTCAAACCTTTTGGCTATATGTTTTATAAGAAGAAACCATCAGTAAAATACTTTAAATTATTTTACAGTCCATTCTTAATGAAAATAAAAAATCATTATATAGGAATTTTTGATAGAAGGGATGAAGAAATAGTATATATATAATATTTATGAAATATATGAGTTTAGATGTGATCGAATAAATGGTTTCAAAAAAATTTATACTACTTGGATATAAAAATAATTTAAAATAAATCCACTATTTGTGAGTTTCATTATGTTATATTTTAAAATTCTAATGAAGAAAACATATAAAATTATGAAAATGTGAATGGAAAGGAAGTTGAAAATGAATAATATATTTTACCAATTCTCATATCATACAAATAATGATAAAATAGGTTTTTAAAAATTAGATATAGAATTATAAAATGCATGAAAAATATGTAGAGCATGTAAGTATCAATGGAAATCAGGTCGTATTGGTGGAGATAATAAAAATGTGACATTTGATAGTAATAAAAACTCATATTTCAAAGGCTGATCCAAAATTTTTTTATTAGAATGTTGAAAATAAATAGTATATAAAGTTCATGTATGAGAAGATGGATCATATTTAAAAGACTGATACTTAGGATCTTATTCCACAAAAAAAATACATCTTTAGAATGAACAGGGTGTTTAGAAAAAAGTTCAATGATGAAGTTTGGTTTATAATAAACAAATACAACTAATATGTAGAGGTTTATATTAAGTCGAAGTAGTTGAATTTGAAGAAACATATTCACATGTTTTAAGACATGAAATGATTAGTATTTTATTTTATGTTATAATACGAAAGAATTATAAAGTTAACCAAATATATCTTAAATCAATTTTTTAAAATTTGAATCATGAGGAAGAAATTTTTATTGAGAAACCTAAAGTATTTATTATTACATAACATTTTTAAGGTTCAATAAATATCTTTATGGGTTAAAACAATCCCTTAAATATTTTTACCAAAAGCAAAATATATTCTTAAAATATTAATTGCATTAAAATAAAGGATGGAAACAATATATATGTGGAGGAAAAGGTCATAGGAACTCTCACTTTTACTTTTTATCTTAATTACATAATATTTTTAAGAGAATGGGACCATATATATAAGGAATTTATAAGAAAACTAAAATGACTTTTTGAATGAAAATGCTTAGAGAGAAGATATTTTTTTATTAAATATTATATAAAGAAATAAATTTATTTTCTAATCACATGTGAAATATTTCAAAGAAATATAGAATAAATTTTCTATGGAAGATTCTAAACAAGCTCCCAAACCTATGGACATTAACGTAAAGTTGAGCATGTATGTTACA
Source organism: Viscum album (assembly GCA_963277665.1). Taxonomy (NCBI): domain Eukaryota; kingdom Viridiplantae; phylum Streptophyta; class Magnoliopsida; order Santalales; family Viscaceae; genus Viscum; species Viscum album. Next base: position 224,917,801 of record OY728119.1, on the reverse strand, counting down.
AGGAAAATTTTGAATAAAAAGGGCTTTAAATATCATATTAGAAGCCTAATATATCTCAAAACATCTATACTTGATATATTCCATTCAGAAACTTTGAGTAAAATATTTTAGAGTGATACCAAATAAACACATATGATGGATGCTAAAAATTTTCTTAGATAGACCAAAGGGTCTGCGTATCATGTAATATTGTATAAAAGAGGTGAGGAGCTAGATTTTTTTGGCTACACTGATAATTATTAGGATAGAAATATTTATAATAGAAAAGAAATATCATGAGGTATATTATTTTGGTGATAAAATTATATAAGTTATAAATTCAAGAAAAAAATCCAATGACTATCAAAGATGTTGAGGATGAGTTTATAGTTACTACATATCCTTGTACAAAAATGATTTGGATTAACAAAACTATAAGAACATAGAGTGGTGATTGAAAAACCCAATGAGAATTGGTTGTGAAATTAAAAATGAAATAAACCTATCAAAAAATCTAGTAAAATACTCAAGGTTCATGAATATTGGAATCAAATATAATTTTAACAAAGCAAATGTTAAAAATATGTATTTGATACTTGAGAATAAAACTACACTAAATTATATTATAGTTATTTTTATAAACTCATTATCAAAGGAATGATTTTAAAAGCTAAATATGAGAATTAATGTTCAGATTTTCCTTATTACTAAATGCACATTTTAATTATAACACAACTATTTATATTTTATTGTCAAAGTGAGTGGAAGATACATAACTCATGTGATATTTGGTTTAAGTAATCAAAATATAGTTTTATTAATCATGTAGATAGAATTTACTGAGTAGATTAAAGTGGAGAAAATCAAGTTCATAAGGAATAAATTTCTTATCATTAAGTGATTACCTAGCATTGTAGTGTCAAGATGTTTTCTCTTTTAGATAATCCTATGAATTGATAATAATTATTGTATTTTAAAACAAATCAAAAGGGGGATATGAAAGAACCTAAGGAACTGACAAAGGTTTATTGTATTTGTTTTTTAGTAATATTCAAGAATCATTAAAAGTGTTTATGAATATTTTTTAGTTCTTTTGTGATATTTTAAGATGTGCTGATAAGTACAGATAAGTTTTTAGCTGATAAAAAAGTAATGTTTTTGGAATTTTGTTTTCCCATGTGAGAGTAAACAAGAATTTAAACAATATACAAATGATTAAACTAAAAACTACGAAACTTTTATAATGTTTTTTATCTATCATACGATTAATCCAAATCTCGTGTAAGAGTAAGTCAAAATTTCAAAGGCCATGTATGATTAATTTTGATCCCATAAAAGATTAATATAATGATTTTAAAGCTCCTTTAAGGGTAATTTGATCTTGTGTATGAATAATCTAGACTCACATATTAATTTAATGAAGATACACATCCTAAACCACATTATTCTTATGTATTATTTTCGAAGAGATAAAAGATTTTATAAATGATTCCAAAGTATATTTTTTAATGAACTAAATGATAATATTGTGTATATTTGAATACTTATTTGGATTGATATTTTAGATTTTTTTCACATTTTGATATTTTAAGGCCTGATTTTCTAATGAGAAGGTTCATAGGACTAATTGTATAGAGTTTCTAATTGTTAAATATAGAAAATAAAAATGATATATTGAATGAGTTTACAAAAACAATATGAGTTGAATAATAACATATAGTAGTTGATAAATATTGAGATATTGATAGAAATACCGCTACAACTATTGATAAATATTTTGGATGTTGATATTTTTAAATAGAGTCCACATATTCACATTGAATGTTCTAAAGTCTCAATAAAAATCTATCCATTGATGATAAAGAATATTTAAGTCTAATGGATATAATTGAATTTATTTTAGACACTATTATAAATAGGTTTACCTATATAAATAACCATTATGAGAAAAAACAATTAATAAATAGTTTTTTTTATAGGATAATGAATTCCCACATTATATTCACTTTATCATATTATTAGACCAGATATGTCTTGGAATTCACAAAAAGAGAAAGGAAATAATCACCCACATAGAGGGTGAACTATATAAAAATACTATATTCCCTTGTGACACAATTTATCTGTCACATACATTTGAGGGAGAGTTTTTAAAATTGACAGGATCTTGAATTTAACCAGTTATAAATGATAATTTGTAAAATAAATTTTAAAACAAGGAAAAACTGATTATACACCCTTTTAAATGTTACAAAATAGTTCTCCTATGAATCTCATGGGTATACAAATTTGAATTTAATTTTATATCTAGAACCAACCACACCCACCTTTTCTATATTCATATCATACACATTTTATCAATATAGTTTTGTTTAATTTTTTATTAATATTTTGTCTTTGATTTGTTAATACATATATTATTCCACTATTATATATCTAATAATACACTCTATATGTTGTTTGGGTTTTGATTTACTAGTTATATGTATCACTAAACACTTTATAACACATTTCTTTTAGAATAAATTTAATTTCGTCGATAAGTTTCGATGCATACAACACCAAGTTCAAATGAAACGCAACACACTATTAAAATATCTTTTAAGCATGAATATTTTAACCAAGAAATTAAATTAGTTAACATGAATATGACTAAATAAATTATTTCACATTTATATTTTACATGTGTACATTTTTTATCTATTGATAATAAATAGAAATAAGAATCATTTGGAATAAAAAAATGTTTTCTGAAAAAACTGTATTTTTCTTAAAAGACGGTTTAGTCACGCTTTACACACATAATTTAAAATTATTTTTATCAATTTTATAATATTTATTTGTTAAAATTAAAATTATCTTTGAAATTTTAATATCAGAATTATCTTATGGTGTAATTTTTATATATTTTTTAGATGTTTCATTTTTTTAATGAATAGTGAAAGTATTGAATTTTAATTGAAAACTCCCTTTTAATTTAAATTATTTATAATTTTAAATTGTATTTTTAATAGATTATAAAGTAAAATTAGTTGAATAATATATTTATTAATCCATTTTAGGTAATTTCAATCCTTTTCATATTGAATTTGGATATTAAAATATTGTAAACATTTTACATTTTCTCTTTAAAACACCGCTTTCTCAATGTATTGGCGACATTAATTTTAAATTAAATTTTTTTCACTTATATGAATTTTATTTTTAAAATATTATTAAATATTTGTAATAATCATAATTTATATTATAAAATATGGTCAATGTAATTTTTGACCAAAATGAATAGTTAAAATAATAAAAATTAATTATTTCAATTAAGGTAAATATGATGTTATTAGGGGCTAAACTAAAATGATAAGGGTTAAAAATGACCCAAAACATGTATAAAAACTATTTAATGGCCAAATTTAATATTATCCTTCACAATTTCGAATCTTGAGTCACTTGGAAGCTTTTGGCATGTAAATTACTTTATAATTTAGGACCCTTTTCGGAAATTTTCAACTAATTTCCAAGGAGGTCCCTTTTTCCCATTTATTAAACGAAATCCTCTAACATTACTTATCAACCCCTCAAAAACCCCATTGAATCCAAAAAACCCCTAAAAATTATTACCTAAAATCTTTAGTTAAATTCTAGATCTGGTGGTCATCCCAAAAGACCACCCGTAGGGTCCTTAAGAGGAGATCTAGATGAGGTTTCTCTTAGAGAAGGTAATTATCTTAACTAGCTCTTTCATTTTATTTATTATTTTTCTAAATTAAATGATTTCATAGAAATTAAAATATAATAACACCATTATATATAATATAAATATTTTCTTATTTCATAACATTTACCCATATTCACTTCAATCAAATTGGAAACAAATTCTTTGATTGTGTGTATGACAGACTACCGCCTCGAGAACCGATGTAGTTCGTTTTTCATCACCCCATTTGATGGATAGATGAAATGATGTATTTAAAACATTTATATGATATTTATGATATTATTATACTTCTATAATTTTAATATCACATGTTCATTTTTACTTTCCATTCTATTTAAAATATGATAACATCACTCATGTCTATGGTAGACTACCACCTCACAAAGTGATATGCTTATTTTTTCCATTATGATTTAAATTGAATGTAATAAGGATACAATTAATGAGTATATGTGATATATTTGAGAAAAATTGATTCTATAAAATTAATATATCACCCACTTCCATACCCTTTCACCCGTTAGAGGAGTGATATCATCGCTCTTGTGTACGCACGACCTACTGTCTTTATGAAGCGATGTGACTCATTTTTTATGAAAAACATTTTAAGAATGTTTATAATAATTTATATAATGGGTAAATATTATATTTCAAACATTATTATAATTATGGGGATGGTTTATTTTTATCCTATGTACATGAACCAGAACTTTCATTACAAAACACGCATGAGAAAACAAGGCAATTAACACCCAAGAAAATTAGACTAATGAAATATTATTAATAAGAGGGTGATAAAATGTAGTGATAAGATAATATATGATATTATAAATATAAATATTTTTCTTTTATAAAATAATAACATTCTTAAAATCTTTATACATGAGGTGAAAGGAAATTCATTGAAAAGGAAGAGTGAGGTAAGGGGTTTCTTAACTAAATTTTCATGCATTTGGTTAAACGTCTACTTCATTTATAATTAAATACTAATATTATGTGAGTAATAACCTTATATTATTTCATTTTTATTTACAATAGTTTTATTTTGAGTTAAATTTGTCACACGTAAGAAATTCATTATTTAACTCTCACTTTAATGATATAATTCTTGTAAGGGATTTTTGTCTTAATTTGCATTCTTTGGGACTTAAGTTATGCTATACACTTAATTTTATTTATATGGTGTATATAACACCAATTTTACTTGTAATATATTTATTCCCTAATAATTCATGGTATTTTGAGTTTTAATTTCAATTATTTTATTTGAGGGGAATTGACTTGAAAATTATGAAGTGGTAAAATTTATTGTAAAATATCACTTTCATTTGAGATTATTAACTATCTCTTGAAAAAATCACTATATAATAATCATTATTTATTGAAAATTAAATTTCTCAAAAATATTCATATTCTTTGTACAATAGAAGTGATTATTTCCTAAACCATATATCAGTTTTTACATGCAACGTAATTTTTAAATGTTATTTGAATTACAGAGAAATATTGATAAATATGTATCCTTTATTAAATATAGATATTTTTTTAATAATGAATATTGATTCTATAATTAAATTGATTATTATATATATGATGAATTCTTTAAACATATAGTTATGGGCGGGGACCATTTATTAGAATCCCCTCAATGCTTTGAAAGGTCTAACGAGACAAATTATTTTTCCAAACCTAATGGGTTTATACCCAGTAGTTTTAAAATATCCTATGAAAGGTGTTTATAGTAAATCCATAGCTGGGAAAAAAGATTATATTATACCCAACAGTTTTAAACTTTCTTGTGAATGGTCCTAAGAGTAGATGTATAGTTGGGAAAACTGGATTGGTTTGTACCCTTTAATTTTAAACTATCTTGTGAAAGGTCTTGAAAGTACATGTATCTGGATCCTAAGATCATAACATCTAATAATACATCTTTGTATTTATTAAGAATTTAGATATTATTATTATCCAAGATATTTTCACAATGATGTTATCTCGCTATTAATTTCATTCTCATATTACTGATTAAATGGAATGTGTGTTCATCTATTTGTATTTCTAAATTTATTTTTTTATTGATTCATGATAGATTCCAAAATACATAACCCTTATTAAAAATTTTTGCTAACCCTTATCATATTTCCTTTCTCAGGAATCTATGAAGTTTACTATGTTTGATAAGAAAGGATATTCTAGAGGTAATAATTTTATACTAAAAAAATATGTTATAATTTTTGTTTTCAAATGTAATGAAACACTCAAGTATGTATCTAGTTTACCAAGAATACTAAACTATTCAGTCCTTTTGGATGTGAATAATTTTATCTTTTTCCAATGTAATAATGTAAGATTCTGACTTCAGGATACTGGGGATAGGTTTATTGCAGTTATTATCAGACGAATTTTAGTATAAATATTAAGAATTAGATTCAGGAAAACACAGATTATGGACTATAACCCTATGATAGACTTGAAAGATAAGTATAGAAGAGAATAATAAAGTTTTGGTAAGGTATATATTAGATGGAATTTTCGGGAAATATATCCCTGTCTGGATACTATAAGTGGATGTGGTTTTGGTACAGTTTTATCTAGGGGTAACAACTCAAAAAGGGCGCATTGGGATTGACCCGATATTCCCATTATGAATGTCAGTGGGTCATACTGTACACCTAGTTTGAAACTACATGTGCATATGTGTAATTCCCCAACCCTAGTTACCTTGATTCAATGAATTATTTAAATACATTGACTTTATTACAAGGAATATAGTCCTCAAAGACTAATCAATTTAGCAGTCTTGAAAAATATATTTCATATATGAACGTGGAATTTCACATTATAAAATAAAACACAATATAAATGATACTTTGATAACACCATTAATCCCCTAGCTTAATAATTCTTATCAATCATAATACACGTATTGAAATCCCAGGAAAATAAAACATAAGAAAGGGGTGAGATCAGAAGCTCAGAAAGAATACCAATATAGTAAAAACTTACATAAATAAGCATAACAATTTAAGGAATTATATAAAACTAAAACAAAATCTTTTTAAACATATACTTAAGAATAATATAGAAAATACAAATCAAATAATTTCTATTAATTATTCACATGGATATTCTACTAGTCGAATAATCATATGTAATATTAATAGCTAATTTCCTATTGATGGAATTCATAATTCTAGATTTCATAACCACAAAGTAAAATCCTTGTGAAAAGACTACAAATATTATTTTGTTAAGTCCATGTTCCAAGAAACTAGTTTGTCTCATGAGACCTACTGATTCATCGAGGAGCTATAGCGGCCTCCACCCTTCACTTACTAAGTCCAACGCATTCCTCATATGAAAAGGTTTAAACATAACAAAAACATTCATATTAAAAGTATCATATGAAATTTAAACACTTTATCCATAAACCATGATTGGTATAAATATAACAAATCCTCAGTCAAACAAATCAAAAAACCTTCAATACAATATCGAAGATTTGTATCATAATAAATAAACTTCAAACATGTTTAAAATCCATCAAAGGATGTTGACATAGATGAAAATTATTTGTAAAACTCTTTGAGAGAAATATCCCTTTTTTATGAAGACAATTAAAATTCACACAATTTAGAAAGGAAGACATTTAAAGACATTTTTTAATCAAAGGGTCTCATACAACTTTGAAACTATGGAAGGGAATTGACATTTTAAAAACATTCATATCCATATAAATAAGTCCTTAAAACCCGTTTTGAAAACATGGGAATTAAGGAGAATGATTTAGAAGAATAAATATTTATATAATTTAAAATGATTTTTTAGGAATAGAGTCCCATAAAAATTATCCCCTTGAAAACTCTTTTATGAAACATGGACATGGATAATAAATATGTCACAGTAGATACTTACGTAAAAACAACCTCGGATAATAAAGAGATTGAGAAATTAACCCTTACCTTGTACTTTTCCTTGGATGAGGGTATGTTAACCAATTATATAATAGTTAAATATTTGATATTAATTTATACAATAATCATATACATAAATATGATATCATATATTATCTTCTAATATTACTTTCTTAATAATATTTTAGTAGTATCATCATTTCAGGTGTTAACTGATCTGTTTTCCTTTATATGCTTGGTTACGTAAGCCATGTTTGTGATGGATAGGATGTTTTTGATTCATATCCTAATTGATATTAAGTTCTTAAGCATTATTTCTAAACATAAAAATAAAATTATTCTTGAATGATTACGATGGGGAATGAATCTCATCGCGTTCGTGGAGATGGTAATCTGTAGGTACGCACTAGAGAAAATATAATTATATTGATGGAGAAATGCTATTTAATTGGATGTTATATCATATATACATAATCATTAACAGGTAATACATATTATTTATATCATTTATATTCATTATTATACCCATCCAAATAATGAAGTGTTTGAATAAAAAACAACACCATGACGTGGAGACGGTAAGCCGTACGTATGCACGTATGGTGACCTTGTCATTTATAGGATTGATAGAATAATGAATATGGTTTTACCATATTTATAATAACATCACATTATGTCGTAGGTACTGTATTTATTATTTTGGTATGAAAATAACAAAGAAAGAGGAAGTGGAAGAAGAAAAGAACTTGAAAGAATGTAGTGAAATTATTACCTCTTCTCCGAGTGTTTCCTATTGATTTAATCAAAAGGGCTCCTTAGGTTGTCTTTTTGATCCAATTAAGTACTCTAGGTAGATTTTATGGAAGTTTATAGGATATTTGGGAAGGTTTTGACTGAGAAATATGGATTTGGAGGTGTGATTTTGAGATAAGGGGAAGTACCCTTTTATAAGAGAGGTGAGGGTCCCTTTATGAAAAGCTTGAAATATTATTTTATAATAAAATAATTTTCGGTTTCTATTGGTTCCAAAGTAATTTATTTCTAGGATAAGGTAGGTATGGGTTAAAACCCACTCAACCAATAAGTTTTATATAGGTTTAGATCATCATATTTACCTTATCTTGTAGATTTAACTCTTTGTTAAATAATTTAACTTCTATCGTGTCTTCTTGTATTCTTATACTATATGGTTAATAAAATTTCAATAAAATTTCCAGAGAACCCCAAGTGGTTCACTAATGACATATATAATATTTTTAAGCCTTTTTTCCAAACCTTATATTTTTAGAAATGTTATATAATTTAATAATATAATATTTGTTTTAACAACTCATTCATGTCAATTTTGACACTATTTAGTATTTGGTTTTTGTGAAAGTCATCACAACTTGATTACATAGAACATGACACATTGAATCAATCATAACAGGTCATACCCACCTATAAAATTCCAAGATTTCATAAAAACATTTAAATTATATTTATTTTAATATTTCTAATACCATTTATTTTTTTCTTTCATTAATGAGGTAATTACTGCATCCTCATTGTTTCATAAATAAATTTAATTATTTAATGTCTAAAAATTATAAATAAAATAAAATTATGTAGTAAATCATTTTATATTTATAATGAATATATATAGACGAATTTGTCATATGTAAAACCCAATATTAAAAATGGATTAGTTATTAAACTTTGAATTTTACACTTTTTACTCTACTTTAAATAAAATAATAATAAATGTCCTAATATAATCCAAGTAGACCAAATAGAATCTTATTTTATTCTTAAGGTTGTTTGTGGTCTAATTTCACTTATCCAATATAATTAGGACATGTGTTAGGGTAATTATAATATCATTTTTACCCTTAATTACCCTATTTACTTTTAACCGTGGTAAACAAAAGACAATACTTGTTATTCATGAAAAATTATTTTCATCTTATTGAACCACATTTTCATTACTGATGTCAACCATGTCTCTCGGATTTTTGAAATTCAACTCACAGAAGCGGTAAAATTATGTTTTATGGAAATTTGAAAATTCTCTAAGAAGTTGGGTAAAACACGGTAAAAAGTTCAATAAAAATTTATACATCAAATTTTATTATAAAATGACTCCAATTAATTACATTGTACTTATATAGGAATTACATATCTATTTTGACTTAAAATAAATTTAAATAAAATAAATAATTATTTAAATAAAAAGTATGTTTTTAAAATAATGTAGTGTTTTTCACTATTTATCAAAAATTGAATGTTTTCAGAAAAATACCAAAATTCACCCTAAGTTAATTTTGATATTCTGAATTCAAAAATGAATTATATTTTAACAAATTAAAAACATAGAAGTTGCATTAATTAAATTCAATTTAATTCTCGTCCTCTAATCCAAAAAGTGGGTTTGTAAAAAGTAAAAACTATCAAAAGATTAACATGGGTTTATGCTAAATTTAAATATGAAATTACTTATAATGTCCAAAATTTTATTAAATTATAAAAATATAATTTAATTATACTTCAAACCCATTTAAATTCATAATTTAACACTATAAATTATATCGATTAAAAAAGTTGTTTTTAATTGAATTTTAGTATTTTTCACTATTCATCGAAATATGAAAGTTATCAGAATAGTACCAATAATTTATCAAAACTAAATTTTTATGTCCTGATTCTATATAAGAATTTAGTTTCATTAAAATTAATATATAAAAGTGTCAAATATTTGTTTTGAAAAGGGTTCTCTTTTAAAAGGTGAAAAAATTGCATTTTTTTGAAAAATACTTCTTTTATATAAAAAAAATGAATTTGTTCATTTTTTATGTCGAAGAAAAACATAATATCAATGTTAAAATTATATAGAGTATATAAGATTCAAAATTTAGTTAATAATACTCATAAACACTTTTTGAACGGCCAGTTTGGTATGTTGTGGTGTGCTTGAACTTGGTGTTGTGTGTAGCGCAAGCTATTGAATTACTTTCAAAAAATAACATACTATGAAATCTTGGGGTGTTACATTCTACCATAATTCAATAAATTGCATCCTCAAAATTTGAAATTTTTCTTCGAAAATAAAATGTTGAAAATTGAAAAATACCTTTGTGGAAAACCCACATCAAAAATTCGGTTAATAAAATTTAATCTAAATAAGAGGGAAAGAGAAATGAAAAAGTCGCCACCAAATTATGATCTCTATTAGGAGAACTTTTGTGGAAATTGTAGACACATAATTAGAGGAAAAAAATAAATATTTATAGTGAGTGATTGAGGTCATAAATCAAAAACAAGTGTAAAATTGAGGGCCTCAAAGCCATCAATATATCGTGATTTAAAATATCATCAGTTCAACAAAACACAAGGTATTAGGATAAAACATTTTTGGTTTTAAGATCCCTTCCCTGAAAATTTAGAATTAATTTATTCATAGAATAAGAGGGAAAAAATATGCACTTGATAAGTAGAGTTTCTGTCCTCAACTAATTCCTACCACAAACTCACCATTCACCCCAAAATATAATAGATTTCCAAAATATTCTATATATTGTAATCATATAGGGTTCCGAAAATAATGAATTTATAATTCATTTGTCAGAATATTTAAAAAAACTATATTACACGAATCAGGACATCAGGTCGGCCAGTGGTAGGTGATCCACCCTTGTCACCCTTCAGTTGCAGGTTTAAGTATTGCAGCCTTGTGGGACGTGACAGGTTGCTACCCACCCTCCGGGTTGTCTCTTTTATAAAAATCCACAAATAATATCATGAAATGATTTAACCTTAACAATAGTATCCAATGTCAAACATAATCTATTCTAACCTTTAGACTTATCCAAAATATTTTTTTTCCAAACTCACTATCAAAAATTTATATGGAAAGTAAACACAATGAAGATCTTTTTTTCCACGTAAAAACAAGTGAATTCCTTCATCATGTTTTCTTTTAAAAGACTGTAACAGCCTGAATTATCATAAAACCTTATTGATTACATTCATGCTCCCTTATTCCTTATAGAATACTGGATATACTTCTTCTATCCCAAAATGATGTAAATTCCAATAATGATGGAATATAAAAATCATTAATCGGTTTTTAGATAGTCAAAAGTATCCAATATACAATACGGAAAAAATCAATATTTGCGACGGGAATAAATCCCGTCGCAAATAACCCGTCTAGGAAGTTATTTGCAATGGGGAAATTTCCCCGTCGCAAAGAATTGGTTATTTGCAACGGGATTTCGTCTCCCATCACAAATAGTTCGGCGTGACTTGCGTGCCAAACCGCACGAATAGTATTTGCGATTGGGAGATGTCTCATGTCGCAAATAGTTTGGCATGACTTGCGCGCCAAACCGTGCGGCTTGCGCGCCAAACCGCGCACGAGTATTTGCGACGGTACCCGTCCTAAATACCCAGCGGCGTTTCATAGCTTTTTGAGACAGGATGTCGTCCCGTCGCAAAAAGAGTGTTGGTATAAACTCTTTGTGGCGGGGCCCATCGCAAATACCCTTTTAACCGCTGGCTGTAATTAATGCGGGCGAGGGTATTTGCGACGGGCCCTGTCGCAAATAACCATGTCGCAACTAATCTAACCTATATATACCATCATCCGTTTTTTTCCAAATCACTCAGATCTTCCTCTCTTTCTCTCTTCATTCTCTAGTTTTAAGGGGAAAATTTCTTTTAGTTGAAGTGTTTTATACGAGAGCAATTGGAAGGCGTCAATACCTTCAGATTATCAAAGTTTAAGGCCTTAAAATTTTATTTTTGTTTATATTTATTTTATTTTTTAAAATTAATTTTAATTGTTGTTTATTAGTTCGAATTAAATTAGATTTAAATTGATTTTTATTTATATTTATTTTTAGTAAGAAATTGATATTGTTAGTGATAATAATAAATAATTATTCTTAATTTTCAATAAATATAGATTATTATAGATAATTAGCAAAATTTAGTTATAATTAGTCATAATTAGATATAATTTGTAATAATTAGATATAATTTGTAATAATTAGATATAATTGGTAATAATTAGATATAATTAGTAATAATTAGATATAATTAGTAATAATGAGATTTAATTAGTAATAATTAGATATAATTAGTAATAATTAGATATAATTTGTAATAATTGGATATAATTAGTAATAATTAGATATAATTAGTAATAATTAGATATAATTACTAATAATTAGATATAATTAGTAATAATTAGATATAATTAGATATAATTAGTAATAATTAGATATAATTAGATATAATTAGTAATAATTAGTAATAATTAGTAACAATTACTAATAATTAGTAATAATTTTGTAATAATTAGTAATAATTTGACATAATTACTAATAATTAGATATAATTAGATATAATTAGATATAATTACATATAATTAGTAATAATTAGTAATAATTAGATAGAATTAGTAAGAATTAGATACAATTAGATACAATTATACAATTAGATATAATTAGATACAATTAGATATAATTAGTAATAATTAGATATAATTAGTAGTAATTAGATACAATTAGATACAATTAAATACAATTAGATACAATTATATACAGTTAGATATAATTAGTAAGAATTAGATATAATTAGTAAGAATTAGATATAATTAGTAACAATTAGATAGAATTAGTAACAATTAGATATAATTAGTAACAATTAGATATAATTAGATGTAATTTGTAATAATTAGTAACAATTAGATATAATTAGTAATAATTAGTAATAATTAGTAATAATTAGTAATAATTAGATATAATTAGATATAATTAGATATAATTAGATACAATTAGTAACAATTAGATTAAATTAGATATAATTAGTAATAATTAGTAACAATTAGATATAATTAGTAATATTTAGTAATAATTAGATATAATTAGATATAATTAGTAATAATTAGTAATAATAGATATAATTAGTAATAATTAGTAATAATTAGTAATAATTAGCAATAATTAGAAATAATTAGTAATTATTAGTAATAATTAGTAAGAATTAGTAATAATTAGTAATAATTAGTAACATTTAGTAATAATTAGTAATAATTAGTAATAATTAGTAATAATTAGTAATAATTAGTAATAATTAGTAATAATTAGTAATAATTAGTAATAATTAGTAATAATTAGATATAATTAGATATAATTTGTAATAATTTGATATAGTAAGTAATAATTTGATATAATTAGTAATACTTAGATATAATTAGATATAATTCGTAATAATTAGATATAATTTTATATAATTAGCAATAATTAGCAATAATTAAGAATAATTACCAATAATTAGTAATAATTAGATATAATTAGGATTATTTAGAAATAATTAGGAATAATTACCAATAATTTGGAATAATTACCATTAATTAGGAATAATTAGATATAATTAGGAATAATTAGAAAGAATTAGGAATAATTACAAATAATTAGGAATAATTACCAATAATTAGGAATAATTACCAATAATTAGAAATACTTACCAATAATTAGGAATATTTACCAATAATTATGAATAATTACAAATAATTAGGAATAATTAGATATAATTAGCAATAATTAGATATAATTAGCAATAATTAGATATAATTAGCAATAATTAGATATAATTAGCTATAATTAGATATAATTAGCAATAATTAGATATAATTAGCAATAATTACATATAATTAGCAATAATTAGTTATAATTAGCAATAATTAAATATGATTAGAAAAAATTAGATATAATTAGCAATAATTAGATATAATTAGAAATAATTAGATATAAGTAGAAATAATTAGATATAATTAGCAATAATTAGATATAATTAGCAATAATTAGATATAATTAGAAATAATTAGATATAATTAGTAATAATTAGTAATAATTAGTATTAATTAGTAATAATTAGTAATAATTAATAATAATTAGTAATAACAAGGAATACGAAATCAGTCATTATTAGATGATCATGCTTGGATAAATTAGTGCAGATTTCCAAATGGTTCTTGTTTAAATCCTGTATATATTGAGGGTGTTGAAGCTTTCTTATCATTTGAATCATCAAAACCAGAATATGTTTCAGAAAGCACAATTAAGTGTCCTTGTAAACAATGTGCTCTGAGAATGTTTGACATAGTTGACAATGTTGGGGGCATCACTTGCGGTTTGGTTTTCAACCAGATTATGTTTTTTGGTTTCAACATGGTGAACACAGTTCCAGAGAGGATCCTAATAACTTGATTTTGGATCCATCATGGTTTCAAAATTTAGTACATGATGTTGCTGGTCCATCTGTGTAAAAAAAATGAAACTCACGATAATATTGATTTAACTCCTATGTTGGCACAATCTGAATATTATGAGTTGTTGAGTTCTGCTGAGGATGCATTATATCCTCGTTCCAAGATAAGAAAATTAGAAGAGGTTTCAAAATTTATGGCTATTAAATCAGATAATGCAATGTCAAAAAACTGTTTTGATCAGATTTTTTCTTTGGTTAAAACACTGTTACTTAAAGGAAATGTGTTGCCTACAAATTACTATAAGAGAAAGAGGCGGGTTCATAATCTGGGCCTCAGTTATCGGAATATTCATGCATGTCCAAATGATTGCATCTTATATTCTAGCGAAAATGAGTCCTTGGATAGTTTTCCCACATATGGACAATCAAGGTATAAAGAAGCTCAACCAGGGATGTCTAGATCGATTCTAGTAAAACATTTGAGATATTTCCCCCTTACACCCAGGTTGTAGCATTTATTTATGTCTCAGAATACAGTGTCAATGATTCCATCGCACAAAACCAAGATTTCAACTGATAGAAGGTTGAATCATCCATCTGATGGTGATTCATGGAAACATTTTGATTGTATGCTTCTGTGTTTTTCTATAGAAGCACGAAACGTGCGATTAGGTCTTTCTACTGATGGTTTATATCTGTTTGGTTCTTATGGTAGACAGTATTCATCTGGGCCTGTCTTTAAAACTCCCCACAATTTGACACCGTGGATGTTAATGAAGGAGCCTTATATCATTTAGACTCTATTAATCCAAGGACATCTGAAAAATAATATTCATTTTTATTTGAAACCATTGATTTATGAGTTAAATTCATTGTGGAGTGATGGTGTTAATACATATGATGTTACTGAGAATCAAAATTTTATATTAAAAGCTGCATTGATGTGGACAATTAGTGACTTTCCAGCATATGTCATCTTATCTGGTTGGAGTACACATGGTCCGAAATCATGTCCTTACTGTATAAAAGACAACAAAGCCTTTATGCTCATCAATGGAAAAAACCTTACTGTTTTGATTTTCACTATAGATTTCTTCCAACCAATCATCCTTTTCGGAGGAAAAAATCTCATTTCAGAAAAGGTATTTTTTAAAGGGATGAACCTCCAAAGATGGTCATAGGTACATAGTTAAAATTAGTTGTATTTTCATTACCTCCCATCACATTTGGACCAATAGTAAACCAAAAGAAAATTTATGGTTTTGGGAAAGAACATAATTGGATAAAACAGATCATTTTTTGGGATCATCCATATTGGTCTGATTTGTTGGTCTGCCAAATGTTGGATGTTATGCATATTGAGAAGAACTATTTTGCAAATTTATTTCATACACTTTTGGATACACCAGGTAAGACCAAAGATACTATAAAGGCACGATTAGATATTGCCCAAATTTGTAGGTGACCAGAACTTGAACTATTTGAAAATGTGAGATCATAGAAGTTAATGAAGCCAAAAGAAGCTTATACACTATCCAAAGAGATTCGCTTATTATTTTGCCAGTGGATTGAAGATTTGAGACTTCCAAATGGCTATGCTACCAATTTGGGTAGATGTGCCAAGAATGGTTATATTACTAGAATAAAAGGTCATTAATGTCGTGTTATAATGGAAAGACTAATGCTGATTAGATTCAGAGGTTTGTTGAATTCTATGATTTGAGATTCGATAACAGACATGTCATATATTTTTTTGAGACATTTGTGAAACGACAACAGACTATTATGCGCTAAGAAAATTGGAAGAATATGTTATTGTAATTATATGTAAACTGGAAAAAATCTTCTTATCGGCTTTCTTTGACTCAATAGAACATCTGATATTAAATTTTCCACATGAATATAAATGTGGAGGCCCTATACAGTTTCGATTGATCTACCCATTCGAGATTTGCATGTAGAAATTAGAGAAAAAAAGTATGTAACAAAGCATCAGTTGAAGGCTGAATTGATTAAGCTTAATTGCAATAGGAAATTTCTTTTTTCTGCTCTCGTTATATTGAATCTCAATATCCCTTAAAACACAATCGCATGGGACAAAATTAGGGGAATGTTAATGATGAAATGGACAATCAATTAACAGATTTTAATCAGCCAAATATTGGTTTCGATGGAGTTTAGGAATGATGGCTTTCATATGATGAACATCACAGAGCTCATACATATGTTCTGCTAAACTCTGAATAAATGACATCGTTTTTTCTGTGAGTTATTCTATCACTTATTATATTGAAAAAAAATACAAATTTTTAGGTGTCTCAATATGCTGATAAAACTGATAACCGACTATGTATATTCAGTAACCCACAATCCAAAATGGTTAAATATTATAATGCATATGTGGTGAATGGTTTTCGTTTTCATACACATGCATATGGGGAATCAAAAAAACAATGAACAGTGTAGTTTTCTTGAGAGGATCATATCACCGAGTAACTGAAGTGGACTTTTATGGCATTTTTTGATGAAATTATTAAGCTGTGTTATCTAGGACAGAATTACAAAACAATGTTTAAATTTTGGTGGTTGGATACTGAGAGAGGCTTTCATGTTCATCCGACTCATGGAATCGTTGATATTAAATATAAAAGTCTTATTTTAGTAAATGAACCATTTTTACTAGCTCAACAAGCACATCAAATTTATTATACAAAGTATTGTGATACTTCAAGAGACTTGAGCGATTTGTAGAGAATAATAAAAATGAAATCTTGGGAAAATCAGTTTAATCAAACTGAATGTGGTTCCACTGAAGTGGAAGGAATTGAAATTTTTCAAAAGACTGCTCAAAATCCAACTAATTCACAAAGTGATATGAATATCAATGATGGCACCCCACAATTAAGGATCGATGGTGATAAAGATTTTAATGATGTTACAAATGAATTTGAAATGACAAGAGATACTGAAAATGAAACTCATATAAATATTGATGATGCTGAAGAGGAAGATGAAGACATTGACATTGACAGTTGTGGAGAAGAAGATAAAGATGAACATTGACACAGTTAAATGCTGGTTATAATCATAAAAAATATATATCTATATTAAATAGTTATTTTCAACTATCTGATACCAACAATCATTTTGTGTTTCAGATGGACTCTGAAATATTCCGCAAGTTGCAGGAGGCTGACCTACCATTGGATGAGGGAGATTTTGGATCATATGACCCTCAGTCTACTGGTAGTTCAGGGGGTACGCAGAGGGGGCACGGTCTTGCATGACTGATGATTCTTGACCATATCCCCGAGCGATGTCCACATCTTGGTTTTGATCCACACACACTGAGCAATGGTAACATGTATATTTTAGTTATCTTTCATTAATTTATTTATATATATACTAATTTTTTGATTATTTATTCCTTTTTCACAGTTTTGTGCATGTAGCTATTGGAAAGGGGAGCGCTATCTTGCACAATTATTTTTCTCAGCCATGGATCACATGGGAACGGCTTCCGTTGATGTGCGACGCGACATCTTCCATCATTGGCCGGTAGATAAATAAATAATTTTTATTTTGAAATTTATTTTATTAATAACTTGATATTATAAATTATTTGTAGAGTTTATGTTACCCTATCGATGATAGAATGTGCGACACTATCCAAGCAGCATGGAAGGTTTCTATGTGTGACTGTTTCCATCATTTTTTTCACAATTTGAGAAGGACAACCACTAAGAAAGAAGGAGTGACAAAATTTTATGAGTCGTGTAGAGCTCACTGACCAGAGTACATTTCATCTCACGTTTGGGATTGATTATGTTTACACAGTTTGGGTGGTGGATTTCAGAGGACATCTTCAGTGGGACGGCAGAACCGAGGGAGACAGGAGGTGACGCATCGAGCTGGTAGCCGTACATTCAGTTCGCATAGAGAGCATATGGTAATTTTATTTTTTAAATATTTTATATAATGTTAAATATAAACAGTTGATTTTATATTTATGTAGGCATTCGAGCATCCTGATATTACGAAGTTTGACATTTATCGGAGGATGTACACTGATCCAGCCACTGGAGAGATTAGAGGTGATTGCCAGCATCAGATTGTGGTTAGTATTATTTTTTCAGTTTGACAATTAACTGTATAAAACATTTTTACAATATTAATTTTAAATTGGAATTTAAGGATTCATATGTGGCTGATACCTCTTAGACACAGGCTGAGGGTTAGGACAAGATGACAGAGCAGACCGATGCTCACCATTTCGATGAGGCGACATGGATGCAGGCGACTTAGTATGGCTTTGAGAAGGGCCGAGTAGTTGGTATCAGCTCTCATTTGACTCCTGAAACCTATTATTGTTCTATTGTGATGTCAGCGTCCATCTCATGAGGAGCTCGTGGAGAGACATCAACTTCTGACTCACATTATCAGGAGCAGTTGTGAACTTAGGCTGAGCTTATAGAGACTTTATAAGAGTAGCGTGAAAATATGATTCAGTGGCAGCAGCAGCAGCAACAGCAGCGTGAGGAGGAGATGCATCGATGGCAGCAGCAGCATCACGAGCAGATAGAGTACATGCGTCGTCTGACTCGTAGTTTAGGGACGAAGTTTCCTCCACCATCTCCTTTAGCCCCTCCACCTCCTCCAGAAGATGACCCCCCTAGCGATTTTGTTTATGTTAAAAACATTTGAATTTAACATTGTAATATGAATTATTTACATTATCAGTATTTCATATCTGTGCAATTATTAAATAATTTAATTTTTTATATTTTTTTATTTTTTATATTTTTTTTGAATATTGAGAATTTTAATATTTTTTATTTTTTTATTATTTTAGTAATATTAATATTATTTTATTAAATATATTATTTTAGTATTATATTTTTTAATGTTTGTTTATTTACTAATAATAATAATAATAATAATATTTTATGATTTTTTTATTTTTTTGTGAATATTGATAATTTTAATATTTTTTATTTTTTTAATAATAGTAATATTATTTTTTCATTAATCATAATTTTATTAAATTATATTTTTTAAAATTAATTTATTATTTGCGAAGGGACCTTTTGCGACGGGACCCCGTCGCATATAATCTAAATAAATATCTTTTAAAAACATATTTGCGACGGGACTACTTACCCGTCGAAAATACTTTATTGTGATGGGCCCATCACAGAGTGTTATATATATATATATATATATATATATATATTTTACGATGGGACGACGGACCCATGGCAATAACTATTTGCGACGGGCCCGTTTTGAAAACGTTTATGTATATATAATGCATATAATCAGAGACTTATTTGAGACAGTGATGTTTCCCATCGCGAATACCATTATTTTTGATGGACCCGTCGCAAATAATGGTATTTGTGATAGTGTTTTCTGCAACGGGCTATTTGCGACGGGGCCCCATCGCTAAAGCTTAATTGTGATGGGATCCCGTCGTAAATACCTAGAATTCCAATAGTGATAATTCATACAAATCAACAACCTCTTTTTCCAAAATTACTACCTCAATATCAGGACTATATTATGGTTTACCTTTCCTTCAACCATGTATTTTCCAAAACGTTTAACATGAAAATGTGTCACTTTTCTTGGTACCATTAAATCTCAAATCCTTAATGAAATAGTACTACAGTAAAATCCTTATATGCATTATAATTCCTATAAAATGTAAATCATTAATACAACACTCAAATGAAACAATAATTTAATAACAACATATGAACTCTAATCATTCCTCTACATCTTCAGTAGTATCATAACATGATTATTATCTAATAGCAGCATTTGGGGTATACTCTGATGATTTGGACATTGATTCATATAGTGTCCTAACTCCTTGAAGATAAAGGATTGTACATTTGAACCCGTTTACTTACCCTTTGAATCACATACTTGTTGTCCTTTTTCCCCACACTTATAGCTAACTCTCATTTCCTTCAAGCATTTACCAAGGTGATTCTTTCTATAGTTATCATATTTGAGAAAATCCTTCTTATCCCTCTTCCCTTTACCCATATTTCTCTCTTCCATCCTTTTCTTCTCTTGCATCCTTTCAAATCCAAAGGACTGAGAGAATTATTTACTTATCTTATTAACACATGATACTATTTCTTCATATGATGAGAATATGTGGGAGACTATTTCCCTTTTAAATTTTGGATTAATTCCATGAAAGATATGACCCTTCTTAATCTTTTGATCAGGCATATTGCTAGTGTTCTCATTCCTTATACTAGGTGTCATTTCTAAATAATGGCATACACTAGGTTAGTTTATGAAACACAATGCATAATTATAAAAATGTAAAATACCTAATGTAAATTGAAAAGATTATGCATATAATCTATAATCATAAAAAAAATTCTTTTAAAAATTATTTACTCCTAAACCCTTCATAATGAATTGTAATGAATATGTGAATTATACTAAGCCTATCCCCTGGGAGTGTCGTAACCAAGAGTGCAAAAAGGCCCATTGTTGTGTACTAGGATACCCCGGGTTAATACCAAAACTTCTTGTCGGACTTTTCACTCCTAAGTATATCTGTGCCAGAGCTGCCTCTACCTGCTCGTATCCAGACAGGGATGTATTGCGTGGAAAATACACAAAATCTCTACATTACCAAAATTCATGGAAGTTCTTCTATACTAATCCTCAAAGAATATCATAGGGTAATGTTCTCTAATCAGAGTTTATCTAAATCTATTTCTATGGTTGTTTCTAAACTTCCTATGATACCAACTATAAATCCCCAACCCCAAATTCCTTGAGTCGCTGCATTATATTAATACATTCACATGATAACACGAAATCAAGTCCTGAAAGTCCGATCAGTTTAGCAATCTTGGAAAATAGATTGCATACATGAACGTTACATTACGCAATAAAAAATAAATCAAAATATAAACGATCCTTTTAGAATGCCATTAATCTCCTATATTAACCGTTCTTATCAATCATAATACACTTCTTGAAATTCTAGGAAAATTAAACATAAGAAATGGGTGAGCTTAGATGCTCAGTAAGGATAACAATATAGCAGAAACCTTCTTAAATAAGAATAAACATTTGAGTAATTGTATAAAACTAAAACAAAATCCTTTTAAACATAAAATTAAGCATAATATGGGAAAGGTAAATCAAATAATGGAATTTACTTATTCACATGGATATTCTACTAGTCGAATAATCATATGTAATATCAATAGCTAAATTCATAATGATGGAATGCATAATTCTAGACTTAATAACCACCTAGTCAAGGCCTTGTGCCAATACTACAAATAAGATTTTGTCAAGGCCTTGTGCCAAGATACTAGTTTGTCTCATGAGACCCACCAATGCATCGAGGATCTATAGCGGCCTCCACCCATCATTTACTAAGTCCAATGCATTCTCCATATGAAAAGGTTTAAACATAACATAAGCATTTGTATTGTAACTAGCATAAGAAATGTCAATACTTTATTCATAAACCATGAATGGTATAAAAATAACACATCCACAGTCAAACATATCACAAAACCTTCAATACAATATAGAAGATTTTTATCATAATAAATCAACTTCAAACATTTTTAAAATCCATCAAAGGATATTGACATAGATGAAAATGATTTGTTAAACTCTTTGAGAGAAATATCCCTTTTTCATGAATAAATTTAAAAGTCACACAATTTATAAAAGAAGAAATTTAAGTACATTTTTGAAACAAATTTTTACATACCACTTTGAAACTTTTGAAAGGAATAAACATTTTAAAAACATCCATGTCCATATAAATAAATCCTTAAAAACCATTTTGAAAACATGGACATCAATGAAAATGATTTAGAATAATAAATATTTAAAACATTTAAAATGATGTTTTAGGAAAAGAGTCCCTTAAAAAGAATCCCTTTGAAGACTCTTTTACAAAACAGGGACTTGGATAATAAATAAGTCCCAGTAGATACATAAAAACAACCTCGGATAATAAAGAGATTGTGAAATTAAACCTTACCTTGAAATTTTCTTTGGTTAAGGGTACGTTAACCTCATGTATAATAGTTAAATCATTTTTATTAAATTATACAAGAATCATATGCATAAATATGATATCATATATGATATTCTAATATTTCTTTGTTAATAATATTTTAGTAGTATAATTGTTTCAGGGGTTAGCTAATCTGTTTTATTTATATGCTTCGTTATGTAAGCCTTGATTGTTATGTATAGGATGTATTTTATTCATATCCAGAATTATATTAAGTTCTTAAACATTATTTTTTATCATAAATTGAAAATTATTCCTGAATGATTATGATGGGGAATGAATCTCATCTCGTTCGCTGAGACACTAATCCGTACGTACGCACGAGTGACAATATCGTTATATTGATGGTGAAATCGTAAGAAATTAGATGGTATATCATATATACAGAATAATTAATATGTTATAATTATTATTTATATCATTTATACTCATTATTATACCCATCCATATAATGAAGTGTTTGAATAACAAACTACACCATGACGTGGAGACGGTAAGCCGTACGTACGCATGTATGGTGACTTTGTCATTTATAGGATGGATAAAACAAAGAATATGGTTTTAACATATTTATAATAACATCACAATATGTATAAGGTACTATATTTACAATTTGGGTAGGAAAAAAATAATGAAAGAGGAAGTGGAATAAGAAAAGAACTTTAAAGAGGGTGGTCAAATCATTACCTCTGCTTCGGGAGTTTCCTTTGGAGTTGATCAAAAGGGTTCCTTAGGTTGGAATTATGATAACATTCATAACTCTAGGTTGATTTGAGGGAAGTTGGAAGGATATTTGGATATTTTTTGGCCGATACAAATGGATTTGGTGGTGTGATTTTGAGATAAGGGGAAATTCCCTTTTATAAGAGAGGTGAGGGTCACTTTAGGAAAAGCTCGAAATATTATTTTATAATAAAATGATTTTCTGTTTTTAATGGCTCCAGAATGATTTATTTCTAGTAAAAGGTGTGTATGGGTCTCAAAACACTCATCCAATAGGTTTTATACTGGTTTAGGTCACCATATTAACCTTATCTTTTTTATTTAACTCAATGTTAAATAGTTTAACTTTTATCGTGTCTTCTTGTATTCTTACACTATATGGTTAATAAACTTACTCAAAACATACAAGAGAAACCCATGTCATTCATTAATTACATATATAATATTATTTAATCCCTTTCATTGAAGCTCAGATTTTTAGATATATTAGAGAATTTGATAATATAATATTTATTTTAAAAACTCATTTATGTCAATTTTGACACTATTTAGTATTTGGTTTTTGTTAAAGTCATCACAACTGTATTACTTCGAAAAATATACATTCAATATATCCTAACAAGTAATATTATAATATAAAATTAGTTTATGTCATAAAAACATTGAAATTATATTTATTTTAAAATTTATAAAACCATTTATTTGATTCTGTCATTAATATGGTAATTATTGCATCATCATTGTGTCATAAATAAATTTACTTATTTAATGTCTAAAATTTATAAATAAAATACCATGATGTAGGAAAAAATTTTACCTTCCTAATGAATATTTATAGTCGAATTTATCTTATGTATAACCCAATATTAAAAATGGTTTTGTTATTAAACATTGAATTTAACACTTTAAATTATTTTTTAAATAAAATAATAATAAATGTTCTAATCTAATCCAAGTGGACCAAAGAGGATCATATTTTATTATTAAGGTTCTTTTCGGTTGAATTTTACTCATCCAATAGTATTAGGACATGTCTCAGGGTAATTATAAAATCATTTTTACCCTTAATTTCCCTATTTTCTATTAACCGTGGTAATTAAATGTCAAAAGTTACTATTCTCTAATAATTATGTTCATCTTATTGAACCAAATTTTACTTACTAATTTCAACCATGTCTTGTAGAGTTATTTAATTCAACTCACAGAAGTGGTAAAATTAAATTTTATGAAAAATTTGCAAATACTCCTAGAAGGTGTGTAAAAGACGATCAAAAGATCAACAAAAATTTATACATCTAATTTTATTGTAAAATAATTCCAATTAATTACATTGAAACTATATAGTTGTTATATATCTATTTTGACAAAAAATAAATTTAAATAAAATAAATAATTTTATAAACAAAAAGTTGGTTTTTAACAATAACGGAGTGTTTTTCACTATTCATAAAAAATTGAATGTTTTCAGAAAAATAGCAAAAAATCACCGTTAGATTATTTTGATATTCCAAACTCAAAAATTAATTCTATTTTACCAAATAGAAACATATAAGTTTCATTAATTAATTTAAAATTAATTCTCGTCGTCAATTCCAAAAAGCGGGTTTTTAAAAAGTAAAAACTATCCAAAGATTGACATGTGTTTATGTCAAATTTAAATGTGAAATTACTTATAATGACCTAAATTGTATTAATTGATAAAAATATAATCTAATTATACTTCAAATCCATTCACATTCATAATTTAACATTATAAATTATTTCTATTAAAAAGTTGTTTTCAATTAAAATATAGTGTTTTTCACTATTCATCAAAATAAGAATGTTATCAGAATAGTAATAAAAATTTAGCCAAACTAAATTTCTATGTCCCTATTCTAAAGAAGAATTTAATTTCATTAAATTGAATATATAAAAGTGTCAAATATTTTTTTTAGAAAGGGTTCTCCATTAAAAGGTGGTAACATTGCATTTCTTTGAAAAATGCTTCTTTTATATGAAAAAATGAAATTGTTCTTTTATTATGTCTAAGAAAAAAATAATATGTAACAAAAAATTATATAGAGAATATAAGATTCAAAATGAATTTAATACTATTCATAATCGTTTTTTGAATGGCTAGTGTGGTAAGTTGTGGTGCGCTCGAACTCGGTGTTGTGTGTAGTGAGAGCTATTGAATTACTTTGAAGAAATAACGTACTTTAAAATCTTCAGGTGTTACATTATACTCTCCTTAAATAAACTTCATTCTAGTAATTTTAAATTTTTCTTTGAAAATAAAAGGGTGAAAATTGAAAAATACCTTTGTGGAAAACCCACATCAGAAATTAGGTTAATAAAATTTAGTCTTATTAAGAGGGAAAGGGAAATGAAAAATTCACCACAAAATTATGATCTCGATTAGGATAACATTGGTGGAAATTAAAGACACCTGATTAGAGGAAAATTTTAAATATTTATAGGGAGTGATTGAGGTCATCAATCGCAAACAAGTGTAAAATTGAGGGCCTCAAAGCAATCAATCTATGATGATTTAAAAAATCATCAGTTCAACAAAACATAAGGTATTGGGATAAAACATTTTTGGTTTTAAGATCCCTTCCCTAAAGTTTTAGAATTAATTTATTCATAGAATAACAGGAATAAATATATACTTGATAAGTAGAGTTTCATCCCTCAACTAATTCCTATCACAAACTCACCTTTCACTCCAAAAGATAATAGATTTCAAAAATATTCTATTTATCATAATCATATAGGGTTCCCAAAATAATGAATTCATAATTAAATTCTCAGAATATTTAAAAAAAACTATATTACAAAAACTAGGACATCATGTAGGCCATTGGTTGGTGATCCACCCTTATCGCCCTTCGGTTGTTGGTTCAAGTATTGCGGGCTTACCGGACGTGACGGGTTGGTGCCCGACATCCGGGTTGTCCCTCTTATAAGAATACAAAAATAATCTTAAGAAATGATTTAACCTTAATAATAGTATCAAATGTCAAATATAATGTATTACAACCTTTAGACTTATCCAAAATACTTAAAGTCCAAAATAACGGTCCAAAATTTATAAGGAAGGTAAACAAAATAATGATCTTTTTTTCCACGTAAAAACAATTGAATACCTTCATCATGTATTCTTTTAAAACATGGTAACACCATAAATTATCATAAAACCTTATTGATTACATTCATGCTGCCTTATTCCTGATAGAATACTGGATATAATTCTTCTATCCAAAAATGTTGTAAATTCCAACAATGATGGAATATACAAATCGTTAATCAGTTTCAAGGTAGTCTAGAGTATCTAATATAATTCATCCAAATCAACCATCTCTTATTCCAAAATCACTACCTCAGTGTCAGGACCATATTATGGTTTACCTTTCATTGAAACATGTATTTTCCAAATAGTTTAACCTAAAACTGTATCGCTTTACTTGGTACCATACAATCTCAAATCCTTAATGAAATAGTAATGCAGTACAATCCTTATATACATTATAATTCCTAAAAAATTAACATCATTAATACAATGCTTGAATGACACAATACTTTAATAAAAACATAGAACTCTAATCATTACTATTCATCTTCGGTAGTATCATAACTTGATTATTATCTAATAGCAGCATTTGGGGAATACTCTAATGATTTGGACATTGAATCATATAGTGTCCCAACTCCTTGTAGATGAATCATTGTACATTTGAAACCTTTTTCTTACCATTGAAATCACTAATTGGTGTCCTTTTTTCTCCACACATATAACAAACTCCCATTACCTTCACGAAATTACCAAGTTGATTCTTTTCACAGTTATGACATATGAGAAAATCCTTTTTTCCCCTCCTCCCTTTATCCATCATTTTCAATTCTTTCCTTTTCTTATGTTGCTTCCTTTCCAAGCCATAGGACTCAGATAATTTTTTAATTATCTTATTAATACATGATACTATATCTTCATATAATGAAAATATGTAGGAGACTATTTCACTTTTAAATTTTTGATTAATACCATGAATGATATGATCATTCTTAATCTTTCGATCAGGCGTATTGTTGGAATTATCATTCCTTCTACTAGGTTCCATTTCTAAATAATGGAATACACTAAGTTAGTTTATGAATTGAAATGAATAATTCTAAACATGTAAACTATCTAACAAAAATTAAAAATATTATGCATATAATCTATAACCATAAAATGTTTTCTTTGAAAAAGTATTTACTCCTAAATCCTTCATAATTTCTTGTACAATCCTTATATACATTATAATTCCTATAAAATGGATATCATTAATACAATACTAAAATGAAACAATACTTTAATAAAAACATAATAACTCTAATCATTCCTCTTCATTTTCCATAGTATCATAACATGATAATTATCCAATAGCAGCATTTGGGGTATACTCTGATGATTTGGACATTGATTCACATAGTGTCCCAACTCCTTGCATATGAATCATTGTACATTTGAATCCTTTTTTTACCCTTGCAATCACGTACTTGGTGTCCTTTTTTCTCCAAAATTTTAAAAAACTCTCATTCCCATAAATCATTTACCAAGGTGATTCTTTCCACAGTTATCACATATGTGAAATCCTTCTTTCCCCTCTTCCTTTTATCCATCTTTCTAACTTCCATCCTTTTCTTCTGTTGCATCCTTTCCAAGCCATAGGACTAAGAGAATTTTTTACTTATCTTATTAATACATGATACTATTTTTTCATATTATTAAAATATGTGGGAGACTATTTCCCTTTTAAATTTTGGATTAATACCATGAAAGATATGATCATTCTTAATCTTTTGATCAGGTGTATTGTTGTAATTCTCATTCCTTCTTCTAGGCGCCATTTCTAAACAATGCCATACAATAGGTTAGTTTATGAATCGCAATTCATATTTCAAAACTTGTAAAATCCCTAAATTAAATAAAAAAATTATTCGTATAATCTATAATCATAAAATGTTTTCTTTGAAAAAGTATTTACTTATAAATCCTTCATAATGGATTGTAATGAAAATGTGAATTATCCTCAGCATATCCCCTAGGAGTGTCATAACCAAAAGTGCAGAAAGACCCGTTGTGGTGTACCAAGATACCCTTGGTCAATCCCAAAACTCCTTGTCAGATTTTTCACTCCTAGGTAAATTTGTGCCAGAGCTGCCTCTACCTACTCATATCCAAACAGGGATGTATTTCTTGGAAAATACACAAAATATCTACATTACCAAAATTCCAAGAAGTTCTTCTATACTAATCCTCAAAGTATATCTTAGGGTAATGTTCTCTAATCTGTGTTTATCTAAATATATTTATAAGGTTGTTTCTAAACTTCCTCTCATACCAACTGTAACGCCCCGAACCAAGATACCTGGAGTCGATGAATTATTTTAATACATTGGCTTGATTACAAGGAATCATGTTCTGAAAGTCCAATCATTTTAGCATTTTTGGAAAATAAATTACATACATGAATATTACATTAAAAAGTAGAAAATAAAACACCACATAAATGATCCTTTGAGAACACCATTAATCTCCTAGCATAACCCTGCTTATCAATCATAATACACTTCTAAAAATCCTGGGAAAATAAAATATAAGAAATGGGTGAGCTCAGATGCTTAGTAAGGATAACAATATCGTGTAAACTTTCATAAATAATCAAAAACATTTAAGGCATTGTATAAAACTAATACAAAAGCCTTTTAAACGTAAACCTAAGCATAATATGGAAATGATAGATCAAATAATTCCATTTACTTGTTCACATGGATATTCTACTAGTCGAATAATCATATGTAATATCAATAGCTAATTTCATAATGATGTAATTCATAATGCCAGACTTCATAACCACATAGTCAAGACCTTGTGCCCAGACTACATATAATATTTTTTCAGGGCCTTGTTCCAAGATAATTGTTTGTCTCATGAGACCTACCAATGCATCGAGGAGCTATAGCGGTCTCCACCCGTCACTAACTAAGTCCAATGCATTCCACATATGAAAAGGTCTAAATATAACATAAAAATTCATATTAAAACCAGCATACGGAATTTCAATACTTTATCCATAAACCATGAAGGGTATAAAAATAACACATCCATAGTCAGACATATCACAAAACCTTCAATACAATTTGAAAGATTTGTATCATAATAAATCAACTTCAAACAAGTTTAAAATCCATCAAAGGATGTTGACATAAATGAAAAGGGTTTGTAAACCTCTTGGAGAGAAATATAACTTTTTCATGATAACATTTAAAAGTCACATAATTTAGAAAAGAATAAATTTAAGGACAATTTTGAATCAAAGTGTCTTATACCACATTGAAACTTTTTAAAGTAATTAACATTTTAAAAACATTTATGTACATATAAATAAATCCTTAAACCCCATATTGAAAACATGAACATTAATGATAATTATTAAGAAGAATAAATATTTAAAACTTTTAAAATTATGTTTTAGGAAAAGAGTCCCTTAAAAATAATCCCTTTCAACACTCTTTTATGAAACATGGACATGGATAATAAATATTTCCAAATAGATTCATACATAAAACCAAACTCGAATAATAAAGATATTGTGAAATTAACCCTTACCTTGTACTTTTCCGTGGTGAAGGGTACGTTAAACTCTTGTATAATAGCTAAATAATTTTTATTAAATTATAAAAGAATCATATACATAAATATGATATCATATATGATCTTCTAATATTTATTTGGTAATAATTTTTTAGTAGTGTCATCATTTTGGGGGTTAACTGGTCTGTTTTCTTTTATATGCTTGGTTATGTAAGAGATGTTTGTTATGGATAGGTTTTATTTGATTCATATATAGAAATATATTAAGTTCTTAAAAATTATTTTTAAACATAAAATTAAAATTATTCTTGAATTATTATGACGAGGAATGAATCTCATCGCATTCATGGAGACGGTAATCGGTACGTATACACGAGTGACAATATCATTATATTGAAGGTGAAATTGTATGTGATTGGATGAAATATCATATATAAAGAATAATTAACATGTTATACTTATTATTTATATCAGTTATACTCATTATTATACCCATCCAAAAACTGATGTGTTTGAATAACAAACTACGCCACGATGTGGATACAGTAAACCGTACATATGCATGTATGGTGACATTTTCATTTATTGGATGGATAGAATAAAGAATAGGGTTTTACCATATTTATAATAAAATCACAAAATTTAGGTGTTCTGGAGTTATTATTTTGGTATGAAAACAAAAAAGAAAGAGGAAGAGGAAGAAAAAAAAAGAACTTGAAAGAGGGTGGTGAAATTATTACCTCTTCTTCGGGTGTTTCCTTTTGAGTTGATCAAAAGGGCTATTTAGTTTGAATTTATGATCAAATTAATAACTCCAAGTTGATATGAGGTAATTTTGGAGGATATTTGGGTAGGTTTTGGTCGATCTAAATGGCTTTATAGATGTCATTTTGAGAGAATTGGATGTACCCCTTTATACGAGAGGTGAGGGTCACTTTAGGAAAAGATTAAAATATTATTTTATAATAAAATAATTTTAGGTTTCTAATGGATTTTGAATGATTTATTTCTAGGAAAAGGTGGTTATGGGTTGAAAACCACTAAACCAATAGGTTTTAGATAGGTTTAGGTCACCATAATAACCTTATCTTTTTTATTTAACTCATAGTTAAATAGTTTAACTTTTACCGTGTCTTCTTGTATTCTTACACAATATGGTTAATAAACATACTCAAAACTTACAAGAGAAACCGAAGTGGTTCATTAATTACATATATATTATTATTTAATCCCTTTAATTGGACCTTAGTTTTTAGGAATATTAGAGAATTTAATAATATAATATTTATTTTAAAAACTCATTTATGTCAATTTTGACACTATTTAGTATTTGGTTTTTGTGAAAGTCATCACAACTGGTTCATTAATGAAATATATAATATTATTTAATCCCTTTGGCGAAACCCTAGATTTTTAGGAATATTATATAATTTAAAAATATAATATATTAAAAAAAACTCATTTATGTCAATTTTGATATTATTTAGTATTTAGTTTTTGTGAAAGTCATCAAACGTTTATTACATAGAATAAGATACATTGAATCAATCCTAATATGTCATATACACCCAGAAAATTCATTAATGTCATAAAAACTTGGAAATTATATTTATTTTAATATTTATAATACCATTTATTAGATTCTTTCATTAATATGGTAATTATTACATCATCATTGTGTCATAAAAAATTTAATTATTTAATGTATAAAAATTATAAATAAAATACCATGATGTAGGAAATAATTTTATATTTCTGATGAATTTTTATTGTCTAATTTATCTAACGTATGACCCAATATTAAAAATGATTTTGTTATTAAACTTTGAATTTAACACTTTTAACTCTTCTTAAAATAAAATAATAATAAATTTCCTAATCTAATCCAAGTGGACCAAAGAGGATCATATTTTATTCCTAAGGTTCTTTTGTTGTTAAATTTCACTTATCCATAGAATTAGGACATGCATTTAGATAATTATATTATCATTTTTACACTTAATTTCCCTATTTACTTTTAACTCTGGTAATGAAAAGTCAAAAGTTACTATTCACTAAAAAAATACATCCTATTGAACCACATTTTACTTACTGATGTCAACCGTGTCTTCTGGATTTTTGAAATTCAACTCACTAAAATGAATTACATTGAACTTATATAGGTATTATATATCTATTTTTACTTGAAATAAATCTAAATAAAATAAATAATTATTTAAATAAAAAGTCGGTTTTAAACAATAATGCATTGTTTTCACTATTCATCAGAAATTGAATGTTTTCAGAAAAATACCAAAACATCACCCTAACATAATTTTGATAATCTGAATTCAAAAATTAATTATATTTTACCAAATTAAAAACATATAAGTTTCATTAATTAATTTAAAATTAATTCATGTCGTCAATACTAAAAAGTGGGTTTTTAAAAATTAAAAGTTGTCAAAAGATTGACATGTGTTTATGTCAAATTTAAGTGTTAAATTACTTATAATGACCTAAATTGTATTAAATGATAAAAATAAAATCTAATTATACTTCAAAACCACGCAAATTCATAATTTACCACTATAAATAATTTCAATTAAAAATGTTGTTTTCAATTAAAATTATGTATTTTTCACTATTCATCAAAATATTGAAGTTATCATAATAGTACCAAAAATTTATCCAAACTAAATTTTTTTTCCCGATTATAATGAAGAATTTAATTTCATTATGTTGAATATATTCGTGCCTAATATTTGTTTTAAAAATGGTTTTCCATTAAAAGGTGGTAAAATTGAATTTTTTAAAAATACTTCTTTTATCTAAAAAAATGAATTTTTTCTTTTATTATGTCTAACAAACACATAATATGGATGTTAAAATTATATAAAGTATATAAGATTCAAAATGTAGTTAATACTATTCATAGACGCTTTTTTAATGGCTATTTTGGTAAGTTGTGATGTGCTCGAACTCGGTGTTGCCTGTAGTGAAAGCTATTGAATTGCTTTGAAGAAATAACTTACTATGAAATATTGGGGTGTTACAATATGCCTAGGATAATTCCATTTTCTTTAAAAACAATTATAATGTATTTTAAAATGAATATATGCCCAATGAAACCATATTTGTGATTATGAGAATAGCTATGCATAAAATTTTAAAATTCTGTTCAGTATTTCACTAATTTGTTTATTACAAATTGTGTTTCATAATGATATGATATAATCCATTGCATTCCATTATTTAGAAATGGTGCCTAGTAAAAGGAATGAGAACCACATCAATGCTTGTAATACAAAGAGTATGAATATTGGTTTCTTATCCAATATTTAGAAGGAAACTATCCTCCCTAACATTCTCATCATATGAGGAAAAATATCGTACGATATCAAGATAGATAAAAAATTCTCTAAATTTTATTTCTTCAAAGGGAAGCAAAACGAGAAGAGTATGGTAGAGAAAAAATAGATAATGGGAAGAAGAGGAAAAAT
This sequence comes from Viscum album, assembly GCA_963277665.1. Taxonomy (NCBI): domain Eukaryota; kingdom Viridiplantae; phylum Streptophyta; class Magnoliopsida; order Santalales; family Viscaceae; genus Viscum; species Viscum album. Next base: position 224,884,038 of record OY728119.1, on the reverse strand, counting down.
GGTTTTCCTACCTGTGATAATTGAGGAAAGAAACACCTTAGTACTTGCTTAAAAGGAATGTTAGTTTTCCACAACTATGGAGAGAAAGGCCACCATACTTTTTATTGTAAGGGAAAGAATTTTTTTTTGGATGTACAATGCTTCAACTATAAGAAGAAGGGATAGTGTACAGATAAATTTCTCAAGAATCAAAGAAATATACCTCAAAATAAGCTAATGGATTATGGTAAAACTTCTGATTTTACCACATATGAAGTGGAATTATTAATTTTCTTGTTTTTTATTTCAAGAATCACTTAATTTGATTATTTTTTCAATGATATCCAAGTTATAAGAATTCATAAATGTATATGAATTATACTGCAGTACATTTTTATTAAGGATTTTAAAGTGTGTTTCAAAAAATATCAATGTCTAAGAAAAATGATTCAGTGTCAAGTTGAACTTATTGGAAAACACATGATTGAGGTAAATATAACCCTTAATATGTTCTGAATATTTAGATAATGATGATTTCATAAATAAATAATTGATATGGATAAATTAAATTAGATATTGCTGACTACCATGGGACTGATGAAAGATATGTTTAAAAATTAGTTTATGTTATCATTGATGGAGTTTATAGTACCCTTGGATTTAATGAATATATCCAATAATCTATGTTTTACATAAGAAATAAGGAGGCATTTATTTTTTCAATAAGTTTTTATGGTAATTCATGTAATAACCATTTTTAAAAAACACATGGTAAAGGTATTCACATGGTTGATATGTGATGATTAAAAGATACTTCATGTTCTGTAGGGTATTAATGATAAGTTCATCTTAACTACTGGAAAGTGGATCTTTCCCCATGCATCTATCCCTACGGTTTAGAAGAACTGTGGGGATATATCCTTTTTATTGTTTATTCCCGTATTCGTAATAAAACCATGTAAAACCTATAACCAATTCCCCGGATTCCATCGGGCTCCTCCACCGCTTACCCTCGCTTCCATCGCACTCTTCTTCTTCCTCACTTCCCCGACTCTCAGACCTCTTCTTCTTCCTCACTTCCCCAACTCCAAGACCTCTCCTCCCCTCCCCAACCACCGCCTCTCGCCCATCCGACCTTTGCCACTTAGACTTGTCCTCCCCTCGTTGACCTCCACCTTCCGACCATCCGACCACTGAGTCTCGATCATCTCCTCCCCTCCCCAGCCTCTGCCTTCTCTCCCAACCTCCCACTCTCCCTTCACCTCAGCTTCAACGTCTCAGCCACCGCCTCCCTACCCCCAGCTGCAGAGACGTCCCCACTCTCATCTCCCTCTCCAACCAGCCTTGGCCTCCGCCTAATCTTCCCCCAGCTCCGGAAACATCCCAACCTAGCCTCCACCTCCCGGCACCCAGCTCCATCATCTAGGTATGAAATTTCTTTTCATTCTTTTTACAGTGGTTGAGATCTCTTCTGTTGAGATGTTTTTTTGAGATATCATCTCTCAAACTTATCATTCTTTCAATATAAAGCTTATGGAAGACTTCAACATATCTGTTTTATCAACTACTGATCCTAAAGATATGTTTAAATTAAAAAAGGGGATTCTAGGGAGCATTTGGCACCACCCTTTTTTTATTAGATGAGTGGATTAATAGGAATTTGTGGTTGTTTGGTCTCATATATTTCATACTTTTTAGCCTCTATATTATTTTCTGATGTGTTTTAATCTGGTGATTCATGCATTGAAATATATTCCTTTTGAATTTTCTTTATTTCAATCCCTAGAATTCAGCTCTATTCTAAGAATTTCAGAGTTCTTAAGAATTTTGGTGATGTATTCAAGGTATTCTTATAGGCTGATTAGTTGTAAATGACAAGGAAGCAACCCATTCAGGCTAGATTATGTATTTAATCAAGACAATATCAAACTCAACAAGATTTCATTTAGTTTAGTTTTGATTATGGAACTATAATTATCCCTAATATTGTTTAATATGGTAATACTATGTATTTTCATCACATTGACCTTTTGGAGAATCACATGGATTGATGTCTCAAAATTCATATAGTGGTTTCATATATACTTCCTTTACATTTTTTTGATGATTATTGATGGTTCTATAGAGTTTATTACTAGTTCAATTCTTTAATTAGAATTATATGTTATTGTTTTGGAGGTAAGGATGGAGGCTCTTCCACAGCTTCACGAGCTGGGTGGTGGCTTTGGTTGGAGAGAAAGGGGTGGAATGAAGCCTCCTCAAAACTGTTTACTTGTGTTGTAGTGAATTCACCAACTAATTATGATGTAATGAGTCTAGGATTCTCATTTGGGATGAGGGCTCTATTAGTCCTCCTTCAGATATATTGTTGGAGTTAATATAGAAATAAAATTTGATATTTGTTGTGAATCCCATGATGGCATGGAGTAATGGAGGATCCTTTAGGAAACCCTAGGTTAATTGTTTTCTCACTCATGGGGAAGGATCTTTTGGTTGAAGTCCTCCCTCACGGGGAGGGGTGAGGGGAGAGAGAATCTCACTATCCTCCTCTGTAATGCGATTTTCCTAGTATTAATGATACTACTCTTTTTAGTGGGAGGGGTCTACATGAAATTCACAAAATAGGGTAGGAATTTGTTCACAGGTTTCTAGAATTATTGTTACAGAGTGACCCATCTCATTATAGGAATCCATTATAACATACTCTAAGATAGGGGTAGTCATGAAAGTAGTGGAAACTAGTAGGCATGGAATATTAAACATAACAAAAAAAATTGAAGGTTTCTTTGGTTTTATATTGTGATGTTTACCCCAAGTCTGATTTTTCATATAAAATAGAGTGTCAAGTCTCTTCAGAAATAATATAAAAATATACTATATCATTTTTAGTACATGAATTATATGTTTTTTAAATTTTCTTATATATCTTAAATAGAGTCTCATATTGAGACACCAATATAGAGATTGAATCTGAAATTTTAATTTCATCATATTCATTGATTAAGATTTATTTTAATTGGGACTCTTGGGTGTTTTCGGTCATGATATGATTAATTAAATAATTTAATTAGTTATTATACTGAGAAAACAATGAAATTATTTATTTAATCCATATTATGAAATATCCCTAGGTTTAGTTGTTCTATGACCACATGAACCTTAGAGTGAGGGGAAGAAGAAGATGGAGTGAGGGCTTGGTGGTGATGAAAAATCAGGGAAGAAATAGCAGTTTTTTAGTAATGTCGATAAAAAGTACCTTGGTTGGGAAGTAGAATCAAATCAACACCATTTCACCATCATGGTAGTGAATTTATATATATGGATTTATCCCCTTTTTTTCTTGATTTGAACATGTAATAATTTTCATTAAATTGAATCAATATTCAGGTAGCATATGGCCTTTTAACTTATGATATTTGGTTGAAATTATGACACTGGGATAACTAATATTTGGACTAGAAATTACTTCTATGTTTATTTATTGTATGTGAGTATAGATGATTCCTGATCATACAGGATCATCATTTCAATTCTTGTGGTTTCTTCTATTTCTCCCACCATTCTTTACATGTTTATCACTAACTTTAGATTTTAGCTGATGATTCAACTAATATCACATATTGATTTTATTGAAAAATTAATGTAGGTTCCATATATTTACATTGCGTATTATCCATGTAGGATTATAGCGTGAGGATGGATTATAGGATATGATAAAATGGGATATGGGAGTCTGGATTTGGGGTTTTTCCCTGAATAATAATATTCACATCAATAAGATTGTGATATTAATCATCAATCCAAGTACCAAAGGATAGAAACCTGTTTACATAGGGGGGATTATCATGTTTAGCATGGCCAAAGGGAATTCAAGTGACATATGAAGAAAAATCAGAAGAAGTAGAAATGAATCGAGGACAAGAGTAATGTTTAGATCATAGAACCCAACTACATGTCATATATTTCGAAAGAACACACATCATGTGCTTTGGTAGGTACAATAACTAGGGATTATAGGATATGTTAAATACCACAGATCGTGTGGTTAAACTGTACAATATGTTACCCTTATCTATATATATTTTTGTGTATAGGGAATATACCCCTAGGTAGCCCGAGTAGCTTCACAAACCATGAGGTTTAATACCAAATTCCATTTTTACTTGATAGAACATGACCTGTGAAGATAAAGAACCTTCCAACTATCCCTATGGATCCTACACACCTTGTCCACCTCTCCACACATATTATAGTCATATTTCTACTTCTCCTTTTTGGTTTTTATACACGGGATATCAATTTCCTAAGGGATATATAATGTTTACCTTGGGAACACATCATATAACAATACCAAGACTATATGGTGACCTAGAATCTTCATTAAAAATTATATTTTTACATATAACCATTACCTTAATAGTGACCTTACACATTGGACATGATGGTGAATCTACTTATGAAGATAGATATGTTGCATGTGCTGAATCTAGAAGAATTGATCTTATCAGCATTATAGTAAACATGGATATCTATTAATAATTCTTTGTACATAGAATCCCCCCTTGATGATAAATTTAAAATAGGGAATAATTTTATCTCACCTTTCCTAGGAAGGGTTAGAAATTTACCCCATGGGTTTGGGGCATAAGATCATCTACCTATAGATCAGATAGGGTTGGTATTCCTGCCACCATTATGGGGTGTGATATCCTCAATATATGTATTTTGTATTACCCTTGTCTGAAGAAGAAATTTAATTTGAAAAAAACCATCAAATGATAAAAAAAATGTATAAAAAAGGGAAGAAGTTATGGAGGTGTAAAGATTATTATCATTTCCAAAAACTATATTAATAATATCAATGGAAACATTTACTAGCATTTATAGGATGGAGAAATAATTCCATGAGCTTAGAAACCCTATTCTAAGTGACGTTCATAAGGAAGATTCAGTGGCCTTACAAGATCAAATCCAAATTGATAATGAATGAAGAATATGTAGGTATGATAATATATAAGTTTACCTAACTCCAATTGTCAAAGAGAGTAACATAAAAAGAACATAAACCTAAAATATTCTCTAAGGGAAATCATTCTACTACAATAAACACATTTGAGGGTTTTTAGTTGGACAATAGATGAAAAGATGGAACTGATCCAAAATATAATTTGTATCTTATTATATACTCTAAGTAATAGATAGAGACATTTCCATTTAGAATAATGCTTGTATTATAACCCATAGCTTACGAAGGAGGTCTTCCAACCAAATATATTAATTCTAATCCAGTTAACTCATCATTAAAAATTAAATGAGGGTACACCATAAGAGTCCAAAATAGTAATCCATGACATTTGATATAGAAGGCATTACCTAAATCCCAAGGGAGATTCCCCTGGTTTTTTTACAATAATTTCCCTCATTTTCTTTTCTTATGATAACCCTAATCATGGTGTGTGTAAAATTTAGTGTTCAATATTAATCTAACAATTTGTATTTGATTTTTCAATTTATTTTAAATTCATGTCTTTACCAAAATGACCTTTTCCTTTTTAAGAGTTTTGTTGTGACTTGTTCCACTTTATATGTAGTAGGTGTTTCTAGGTAATTATTTTATTACAAAAATCCATGAAGTGATTTAGTTTATTAAATTAATCTTCTAGTATATTAATACAAATATATGATACCCATGATTGGTTTATATAAATTATCTAAATGATTTTCATTAATTCATGGAGATGAAGTGGTTTTCTTTAATTTTTTTCCCTCTTTGAATTAAAATTTTACACATGGAAAATATTAAATTACACGAATATGGGAATTATTTAAAATATTTTTGATGATAGATGAATGTTTTTATCTCTCCCTTTCTTCTTAAATGAAATAACCCATGTTTAAGGGTGTGTTTTAATGTTAAAAGTTTATCTTTTTTATGTTACACCAAAGGGAGGAAATTTTTTTATCTCTCCCTTAGTTTAACTACAATGACACATACCACTCTATCGTAGAAATGAAACCTTTCTTGGCCCATTATGGTTTACCATGTTGATCATCCCTTTATAGGATAGTGGTAACAATTTTATCTATGATATTTAAAGGGTTGAAATTGGTTATAAAAATAAAGGCACTTGCAATAAAAATGTGAATTAACTATTAAGTTTTTTATGTTCTAATAATTTTTTTTTCTATAGTATATATCCCTTTTTAAATTATGGTTTACATTATTGATTGGAAGATTACTTTTATTTTTCTTATTATAGAATTGATAGAAGCTGGATATATCGTACAGATAGGATTTCAACCGTGTTTCACAATATTTGGAGAATTTTTTAGATTTTTCATTTGACAATGCTTTAGATGGAGGTTGTATACAGTATCCATGCTATAAATGTGTAGGAATACCATGGTTAATCCGGGAAGAAGTTAGGAACCATATAACGATATTTGGATTTCTAACAAACTATTATGTTTGGTATCGCCATGGGGAGATGAGTCAATGTTCTACTGGTCATGAACAAAATGAAATAAGCGGCATCGAGAATTTGATATTCGATCAGTTTCCATTTGTCCATCATCCCGAGAGAGATAGTATTCCAGTTCAATAGGACAATGATATCAATACACATGAGGAAAATATTGAAGATGATGGTGAGAGAGTGATAATTTTATTGGATAATTCCAGAACTCTAGAGTGGAGGACATTTGATGCACAACATCCTGATTTTGCAGCTGAGGTGCATAATGTCAGGTTGGGTCTATCCTGTGATGTTTTTAATTTGTTTGGTCAGATGGTTACTTGTCACAGCATGTGGCTAGTTTTTATTCACGTTTCATATGCGTGCTACCCTTCTATGGACCATAAATGATTTCCCTACTTATGCAATGATTTCTGGGTGGCGCACCTAGGGAAAACTATCATGTCATGTTTGTATGAAGAATACATGACCGAGAGGGCTTAAATATCGTCGTAGTTTCAGTTTCTTGGGGCATAGACGATTCTTGCAAATGGATCATCAATATTGGACGAATCATCAAAGTTTTGATAATACTGTTGATACTGAACAACCACCTCAACGTATGTCAGGAATCAATTTTCATAATGAATTAAAAGATTTTAGTTTTTCATTAGGAAAGGGTCAGTTTAAATCTAAAAAGTTGAATAATGTTGACACTGAAACCTCTTATAATTGGAAAAAGAGAATTATTTTTTTGAATTTCTATATTGGTCTACCAATTTGTTACCTCATTGTTTAGACGTAACACATAATGAGAAAAATATATTTGAAAGGTTGCTTTCAATTATTCTGAATACCAAGGGGAAGACCAAAGACGACTTCCAATCTCATCGAGACTTGTTGGATTGGGGTATTCGACCAGAACTACATCCTGTGTGTATCGGTGAAAACAAATGGAAAGTTACTTGTGCTTCTTATATAATGACACTGTTGGAGAAAGATCAATTTCTGGCAGTATTGCATAATATTAAGGTTCCCAATGGCTATTCCATCTAAATATCTAAATGAGTCAATAGAAGAGATGTAAAAATAAAATCTCTTAGAACTCATGATTATCACATCCTTCATCATGAATTGATTCCAATAGAAATTCAGAATTTTCTATAAAATAATGTAAGGGTGACAGTGATTTGCTTATGCCATTTTTTTAGTGACCTTTGTGATAAAAGGTTATCCAAGTCATTCTTGATAAAAATGAAGTAAGAGGTTCCATTTATTATCTATTTATTTTTCATAAATTTTTGAATCTAAAAGTCTAAATTAATGTAGGTAAAAAACCAATATATCCCTCTGTTGTTATTTCTAAAATTTTCATTTTTTAAAATCTGAAGTTGTACTATTTATTGAGCTGGTTGGGTTTCTTCAGATCCCAGGTCCTTGAATGATATGGAAAATGCTAGATATTTTTTTGGGATTATATGTAGCTTTGTAATAAGGGTGCAGGGGGGGCTGGGTGCAGGGGGTGGGGGTGGGTGCAGGGGGGTGGGGCTGGGTGTAGGGAGGGTGGGATGGGTGTAGGGAGGGGGATGGGTTCAGGGGGTGGGGGGTGGCGAGGGGGATGGGTGTCGGGGGTGGGGTTGGGTGCAGGGGTGGGGCTGGGTGTAGGGTGGGGGGATGGGTGCCGGGGGTGGGGTGGGGTTGGGGGCTGGGTGAAGGGGGTGGGTCTGGGTGCTGGGGGTGGGGCTGGGTGTAGGGGGAGGGGGGAGGAGGGCTATGTGTAGGGGGCACTTGGAGTTTTTTGGCTACACAACTCAGTGTTCATGGAAATGTTATAAGCTCATGTATGACTGATGCTTTGAATGTGTTTGGTTTCATGACGTTATTTGATGATGGGATGCAGGTATGGGATTCCATGGATCTTGTCTTTCCTGGAGGTATGTTTCACTTAGGTTTGTTTTTTTACATGTGTTTTTAAATAATAATAATGGTTGTTTCCTACATATGTTTGTATTTAGTAAGCTATGTGTGTATGTTTTTTAAAATACATTGATTATTTCATTCAAACAGCTCGTATTACAATAAAAGAAACACCTTTCAATTTGTATTCAAATGAACGTATATGAATAATGAACTCTACAACCATTTTAGACTATGGAAATGAATTATGCATGCAGTTGAAACACCTTTAAATTTGTATTCGAATCATATTAATTATATTACGTACATGTGCAGGGAAACAAGAAGACATGGGTGTGTGAATATCAACATATATGACTCTGTCATGCAAGATTTTCTTAGAAAAGGAAAAGAAGACCATGAATTTAATTTCCACAGAATAATGAATGAAAGTGTCATTACCCCAGGTAGTATTACTTGTAATAATATTATAAAATGTCACAAAAAATTGAATGAAATTGTCGTGGTGTCAGATTTCCTTTTGTTAATTCTATCCGTGGGTCCAAAAATTAAATATTCTTTCGTTTACTCTGTTTATTACTACTTATTACAATGAAGGAAGTCTGGATGAGGCTCTCGTATATTAATTGGACTTGAATGAATTTCTATAAGATACTATTTTCAAGATTTCAATTTCAACTAATCCATCCCACACTCGTGCTAAAAACATCATTGTTTATTCTGATATGAATGTGAATCCCAATAGCAGCTCTGATTCGTCAAGCTCTTTTGAAAGTGATTCCGAAAGAGTGAGATTTTATCAACAAAGAATATGAGTGTTATATGGTTCTCATTCCTTAGAATGCTTCTAACAGACCAATACAAATATGCATTTTTTTGTTTCATTCTTTTTAAATGATTATTAAACTATGTTCTATTTTAGGAGGCTCAGGCTAAATCTTAGTTTAAAAATCATTCTCATTATTATTGTGCTTGTAAGACATGGATGTTTAAGGTGAGTTTTTATGAGAACATAATCATTAGGTAGTTACTACACCTATATTATTTAGTATTTGAATTTCTATAACATAAAACATCTAATAATTTTCCCAATCTCATTATGCAGGTTCTGCTATTTTTAGTTGCAGCATTAAACACAAGGAAATCAATGATCAATCCTAATATTCCAATATTTGACACCATCAAAACCAGGTTCGAATACATATTTCCATTTTCATCACTAGAATAATACTATCAATGGTTAAGTATCATTGCTTACATTAGCACAGCTTCTACTGTAACCATTATATTAGGAGTGCTTACACTAGCATCCCATACTAACAACAATTATTACACTGGAAAAGTTTACATATTTACAAATTTGGATTACTTAGTAGCAACATTACACTACCATTTCTTACAGGAGTTGTATTCACACTAGCAATGTTTATACTAACATAATTACAGTATTAGTTCTTACATTATTAGTTCTTAGACAAGAAATGCTTGCAATGGAATTGGTCGTAGCAACATTACCAGTAGAAACACCTTTTCATAATTCATATGTCTGGGAAATACTAGGGTGACAAATCTGGGAAACATAGGAAGAATCCTGCTGAACCTCTGTCTACAAAGACATGATCAGCCCACTCATTGGTGATGGGGAATAGGAGACAGGTATGTTGTAGTGGAGTTCTTTTTTTTTTCTTTATCGCGTTGTCCACTTTAGCCTTTTACCGCTTTCTACAGATAGAGGGTACTTATATTCTGTGAAGGGGATAGAAGGGCACTGGAGGTGGCTATGCGGTTTTCTTTGTAGGGGATAGAGATAGGGGTAATTGAGGGATTGATAGTGCATTTCATTTTTGTCTACTTTTACTGTATTGCTTTTGTTTATTTTTTTTCTTTTGGCATGGATGTCCGACATACGGATGGGTGATGCTGAAATTTTATTTATTTTCTGCTGCTGTTTTAATTAATTGTTTGCGGAGGAGATTAATCCTTTGTTCGAGACACTAAACACATATCAATATATCCAAATCATGAAATTCATTTCATTATGAAATTCTTCCATGCATACCTTCACCCTTGATCCTCTTCCATGACTTCTTTTTTTTAACACATCAAATACACTATTCATATATAAATTTTCAACACATCTTCATGCAATAGATCTTCATGCCATTATTCTTGACAAATCCCATGCCTCTTTAATCAAACATACCTGATTTTATAATAAAACCCCTCCAACGGAGGGGCTCTGTCTTCTAAACCAAAGAATAGTGATGATCAGCTATGTGATAGTATTCCATGAGTCTTGTGATCAATGTTGAGACTAACTAATAAATATTTCTGTCAGTGGGGCGACGACTGAAATGTTGCCCCACCTCCTCCCTCTCCCTTCTCTCTTGGCCAAAATATGTCGGCTCATGGATGTCGTTGGACCTGGCTAACATGTCGCGGTCACGCCACGGTAATGCTATGATTTGGACCTACTCTAGGACGACTCCCCGTAGAAGTTCATAGTCCTGACAGAATTCTATGTATGATACCTATATAGAGTTTTAGATACATTACCCACCGATAGTTAATGGGAAGGAAGGCCCTTAGGTAGAAAATATCTTGATTGAGTCTCTCATAAAAATATTTATTCACCTCTAGACAACATTAGAGATGAGGGTGAAGTTTGATACTTGTATTCTACAAGGGTCAAATAAGTGCTCGAGGGGCATCCTAATAAATTTTGGAAAATAAGAAGACTTGAGAATAATTTTATAATGATATTTGTTTTTGGAAAAGTGTCCTTCAGTGTTTGATATTTTTATGATCCCGGTGATCAGATGAGTGTTTTCACCATTGTAGAGAAAATGATTCTACAATATATTTTGTGTGTGTGTGTGAACAGTAAACAACACACACCTCATATATTGTAGTTGGCAATTTCTACAACAATAGGGGATATGATGGATGATAAGCTCTGTGACAATATTCCAGGATTCTTGTGATCAATGTTGAGACTGACGAATCACAATTTCATCCAGCAGGGCAATGGATGGAATGTTTCCCCACCTCCTCCCGCTTCCTTCACTCCTGGCTAGAAGATGCTACCTCGCGGATGTTGTTGTACCGGTCCAACATGTCGCGGTCATGCCCCAATCACGTCACTGTCACGCCATGGTCTAGCCACAGTCACACTACGGTAATGTCATGATTTGGTCCTCCTCCAGGATGACACCCCGCAGCAGTTCGCAGTCTTGTCGAAATAAGATGTATGATACCTTGACAGAGTTTTAGATACATTACCCACCCAAAGTTAATGGGGAGGGAGGTAGCAAATATCTTGATTGAGTATCTCATGAAAATATTTAGTCACCTGTAGACAACATTGGAGATGAGGGTGAAGCTTGCTACTTGTATTCTACAAGGACCATCTAAGTGCTTGAGGGGGATCATAGTAAATGTTAAATAATAAGAATACTTGAGAATACTTTTATAATAATATTTTTATTTGGAAAGTATCCTTTAGATTTTGATATTTTTATGATCCTGATGATCGGGTGAGTGTTTTGACCCTTGTAGAAAAAAATGCTTCTACATTGCCTTTTTTTGTGAGAACTGTAAACAACACATACATAATATAGTGTAGTTGGAGCTTTCTACAATAATGGGGAATCTGATGGATGATCAACTCTGTGATAGTATTCCATGAGTCTTGTGATCAATGTTGAGACTGAATAATCACAATTTCTACCAGTGGGGCGACGGACGGAAGGTTACCCCACCTCCTCCTACTCCCTTCACACCTGGACAGAAGATGCCGCCTCATGGATGTCTCTGGACCAGGACAACTGACTTCGGTCACTCCGCGGTCACACCGCTGTCATGCCTCAATCACGTCGTGATCACACCACGGTAATTCTGTGATTTGGCCCTACTCTAGGACGACACCCCATGGCAGTTCGTAGTCCTATCATAATATTATGTATGATACCTAGAAATAGTTTTAGATACATTATTCACCCATAGTTAATTGGGAGGGAGGCCCTCAGGTAGCAAATATCTTGATTGAGTCTCTCATGAAAATATTTAGCCACCTATAGAAAACATAGGAGATGAGGGTGAATCTTGTTACTTATATTCTACAAGGACTATCTAAGTTCTAGAGGGACATCACAGTAAATGTTGGACAATAAGAAGAATAGAGAATACTTTTATAATGATATTTGTATTTGGAAATGTTTCCTTCATAGTTTGATATTTTTAGGATCCCGATGATCGGATGAGTGTTTTGACCCTTGTAGAGAAAATGCTTCTACATTATCTGTTTTTATGTGTGAGAACAGTAAACAACATACACCTCATATAGTGTAGTTGGATCCTTATACAACAATGGGGAATCTAATGGATGATCATCTCTGTGATAGTATTCAATGAGTCTTGAGATAAATGTTGAGACTGACTAATCACAATTTCTGTCGGCAGGGCGACGGCCAGAATGTTGCCTCGCCCCCTCCCGCTTCCTTCACTCCTGGCTGGAAGATCCTGCCCCGCAGATGTCAATGGACCGAGCCAACATGCCGCGGTCAGGCCGTGGTCAAGCCGCAGTCACGCCACGGTCAGGCTGCAGTCATGCCACGGTCATGCCACAACCACCTGCAATCCAGCCCCAACCAGCCACCACACCAACCACCACACCAGCCCCCACCCCCAGCCTCCTGCAAAACACTCATTCCATCCATCTTCGACCTACAAAACAGCCCCAACCACCAGTTCCAGCCCACACCAGCCCCCTGCCATCCCCCTGCCGCCGACCTTCCCACCCGCACCAGCCACTCCAGCCCGCACCAACCCCCAGAACTGCTTTTTATCCTTCAGTGGAAGAATTATGATGGTGAAATTCATCCTTATCTCCATTAAAATTCATGTGTTATCAGTCATAATGGCTTCTAGAGTGTTTATGGGGAATATTTGAAAGATAATTACTTCTTTCATATTGTATTCTCATGGGGAGGAAATATTTTCCTAGTGTTGTGTGGATGAGGATGGCCAGACTAGTGGTAGATAGTGGTATCGACTTATGCAGTTTCGATGGATCAAGGTACATTCTTCAGGCTAAGTTTCTTTGGGAGGCTCTTAAAGGTCATTCTCTGTTGGAAAATATCATATCTTTCATAGTATTGATATGACCTTGGGGATCCGGGGGGAAAGTCTCTTGGATGTGGAAGCAGTTGCATGGTAACATTTTGGTTCTCAAGAAGATGTCTCGGTGGATTGTGGAATGAGGAAACATAATCATCTGGGGGTGTTCAGGGAGGTTCAAGGGGGTTGTCCATGGGGGCATCGGGGTGTTCAAGGGGGCTGCACAGGGGGAACATGGGGGGTGCATGGGGGGTTTCCATACCTTCTGGTCATTTAAAAAATAAAAATCCACTTTATTGTATCAAATTCCTTTTAGATATCAAACTTTAAAGCATAGTTCCCATGTTTAACCTTTATTTCCATGCTATTAACACATTCAAAGGAAGTTCTGAATATTCCTACCAGGGATAAAGCCAAATTGATTTGAAGAGATAAACCCATGAGAAATAGGACCTAACCTCATCGCAATAATTTTGCTAATGATTTTTGGAATGTTATTCTCAATAACAATAGGTCAGAAATCATTTACATCCACAAACTTTTCCTTATTTGGGATCCGAGAAATAATATTAGAGTTGATTACACAGGGAATTGAGACATGGTTAAAGAACCCCATCATAGCATTAAGGATCTCATCACGAACCATGTCCCAGTAGAACATAAAGAATATCGCAACACCGTATTCTTCATTTAAAACTCCTAATAGTATGGAATCTATGTTACCAAAAAATTTCATTCAAAACATCACTAGCATGAGACCTGAAAACATGATTCATGCCAACATCTAAACCATGCAAGAGTTTCATTCACATGTTGCATGTTTTTCCTCATGAACACTGCCTGTTAGCCTTCTTGTCCACACCTACAGTTGTAGTTCCCATTCTATAAGAGCTTCATGGAAGCTTGTGACTCCCTATTCAACTATATTTATGCAGGCCATTGAAATGTTGTGTAACCTCAACCTACTAAACCAGTTATAAATTTCTCCATCATTCATGTATTTTAAATCAGTTCAAGAATTTAGATATTAAGATCAATTCTAGATTTAATATATCAGCCACCTCTTTAATTCAACCAGTGAACATGATCGACATCCAATGACCAACCTGTATCAACTTTAACCCATGCTCTAAACACATATCAATATCTCCAAATCATCAATGTCCTTTCATAATGAAATTATTCCATGCATACCTTCACCCTCGGTCCTCCTCCAAGACTTCTTCTTTATGTTATCACATCAAATTCACTCATTATATATATATATATATATTCAACACATATTCAACACATATTAAACACATATTCATGAAATAGATCTTCATGCCATTATTCTTGACAAGGGGGGAGGGGGGTTTGTCCAGGTGGAAGGGAGGGGCCACAGGGGGAGTGGGGAGGGGTGTCCAGGGGGTGTCTAGGGGGTTTTCGAGTGGGGATGGGAGGGGATGTAGGGGGAGTGGGGAGGGGTGTCCAGGGGGTGTCCAAGGGGTGTCCAATGTAACTAGACATTCCTTTCAAGCTGATCTAATCCTTGAAAGAATGATCAAATATCTCACTATAAGCTTTCACCTTGAGAAAAATACCTTAGAATAAATTTCTATCCATAGTCCCATATCAGACTTCTGAGATTTAATTTACTAATTTGACTCAATCTAGGGTGTGTACTACACTAGTTCAGAAAAATGATTAGTATACTCCATCACTGTTCAACCACCTTTGTAAAGATAAATATACTCCCTGGATTTGGAATAAGCTAGGGCATCAGGACACTTATGCTCTTTTAAAACGGTCTTTAAATATTTCAACATATCTCTACGGTAATCCTAGTTTGAACCACTGAGTCCCAATGTCTTTGATTAGGACCCTCTAACAAAAATGAAACACATTTTACTCTGACAGCCTCAGTATTGTCATCAAATTAAAACATTATATCTATCTTCTCAAGACACTCCTTTTCTTCATATGGATCAAAAATACCTCAGAATGTGTGAGTTATTTTCTAGAGAAACTCCAAAGAAATTTCCCTTTATAGGAACTGGTTCCGCTTCCCTAACCATAGAAGGACTAAAACCCTTTCCCTGTACAAAATCTTGAATAGACCAAACCAGAACGTACACCAATATCTGATCAATTGTTGAGGTAGAACACTCTATTTCATCCTCCCACAGTTTCACAAGAATTCTCGTGGGTTTCAGGGGGAGGGGGCTGTTCAGGAGGGGGGCTTCAATGGGGGTGTCTAGGCTCCATGGGGGGTCCAATGGGGGGTGTCTGGGGGGGGGGGTCCAGGTGGTGTCCAAGAGGGTGGGAGGGGGTCTAATGGGGGGGCCCAGTGGGGGTGTCCAGGGTCTTGGGGGCCCAGTGGGGGGGGGATCCAAGGGGGGGCTGCAGGCCGGGGGGGTCTGTCCAGGGGGGGAGGGTGGGGCTGGGGCTATAGGTCCAGTGTGTGTGTGTGGGGGGGGGGGGGTCTGTCCAATGGGGGATGTAGGTCAAGTGGGGGTTGCAGCGCGTGGTCGGTCCAGGGGTGTTGTTGTAGGTTTGGGGGGTGCAGGGGGTCTGTCCAGGGGGGAGGGGGCTGTAGGTCCAAGGGAGGGGGCTGCAGGTCCATGGGGTGCAGGGGGGAGGGGCTGCAGGTACAGGGGGGTCTTTCCAGGGGGAAGGGAGGGGATTCATGTCTAGTGGGGGCTGTAGGGGGGAGGGGTCTGTCCGGGGGGTTGTAGGTATAGTGGGGGCTGAAGGTGTGGTCTGTCTAGAAGGGGTTGCGAGTCCAGGGGGTCTGTCTATGGGGAAGGGAGGTGTTGTAGGGGGTCTGTCCAGGGGGAAGGGAGGGGCTGCAGGTCTAGTGGGGGCTGTAGTGGGGAGGGGAAGGGTTGCAGGGGGTCTTTCTAGGGGGGAAGGGAGGGGTTGCAGATCTAGTGGGGGTGTCCAGTGGGGGGCTGCAGGGGGGGTATCTATCTATACCCATGGTTTTTTGAACTGTGGGTATGTTTGTTGTGAAAAAACTAGGTATACCCATAGTTTACTTAATTGTGGGTATATAATTTGGGCTCTAAAATTGTATACCAACGGTTATGTAAACCATGGGTATATATGTATACCTAAAGTTAACTAGAACCATAGGTAATATGAGATTTCAGTGGGATATACCCATAGTTTCTACAAGACTATCGGTATAGGGCTATCTCAATGCCTCAGGAGCCCACTGTTCATGAAATCGTGGGTATAGCCTATACCCACAGTTTCATGTGCTATACCCACGGTTTGAGACCGTTGGTATAGTGTAATTTTCTAGTAGTGTTTGGATATTCAGTCACCTTATTTCAAAATTTATGGATCTTAATCTTTTTTAAGGTCTATAACGTTATCCATTTAATATTTTTTAACTTAAACATTGGAAAAGGTTTTAGAGATTAATTTATTACTTCACTATATGGAGATTCACGCATATTGGATAACATGTGCAAACTATTTTGTAATATTAATAATTGGAGATCAGAGGAATTACTATTCATTCAATTGTGTATATTATGATCCATTAAAATTGAATTTTAGTATTTCAGGTATTAAAAAATTGGAAATTCATTTCTTGGATTAGGGGATGAATTGGAAATTGATCAAAGCACAACCAAATGATGAAATTTTGGTTATGAAATAGAAAATTATCATGTTAGTGTATTTAATTATATTCTTAGACAGTAAAATAATTTCTCAACTTTAGGTTAAGGATATTGAAATAATAATTTTATCCAAATACATTCATATCTGATGAATCAAATGGTCTTATAAATTATCACATATTTATGGTTTTATAGTCCTTATCTTTTTATTAATCACCCACTTTCTTGTGATCAATGACCTCTATCACTCTATATAATTTTTTACACTTTTCATCATTGTCCATATCTTTATTTTCCACCAGTGTTATACTATGTGGAAACCTAGTTATGTTATTATTCCTTGTGACCTTATTACTTTTGTTTCTCTCTTATTAAGATTATATTTTATTAACCATTTTATAATGAGAGTTTTTCAAAAAAGTAATTTTTAAATATGGAACCATTGATTACCAAGATCAATTTTAAATTATGAGGATGTGATTTATTTATGGTGAGGAGAATGTAACAACATAATACAATTCAATACATTTATTTTATAATCAAGTTAATTTTTTTGATAACTTGTGATGAATGCAACACCAATTAAAAAAGCACAATACTCTATTAAAATATTATTTAATCATTATAATTTTAACCTGTACATCAAATTAGTGGTAATAAATAGGGAAAAATAAATTAGGGAAATATATTTTTTTTATATTTATATTTTTTTATCAATTTATTATAAATTTAAATAAGAATTATTTGAATAAAATGAAATTTTTTCTGAAACAACTATATTTTACCTAAAAGATGGTTTAGTCGTGCTTTGTACACATAATTTAAATTTGTTTTATCCATTTTAGAAACTTTATTTGATAAAATGAACATCAATTTTAAAACAAAATATAAAAAATTTCTTAGGTTTGATTTTTTGTGTTTTTTTGGGAAATTTTTCATTTTTCAATGAATATCAAACAATGTTGAATTTTAATTAAAAGCTGCATTTTTTTGAAATTATTGATATTGTTAAATTATATTTTCAATTGTTTTTGAAGTAAAATTAGTAAAATTATATATCTATAAATATACTATATTTAGTTTTAATCTTTTCATATTGAATTTTGAATTATAAACATTATAAACATTTGAACATATTCTCTTTAAAACCCAGTTTTCTAGTTATATGTGAGCGAGATTAATTTTAAATTAAAAATTTCCACTCTTGTGAATTGAATTTTGTAAAATGGATTCCATATTTGGAATAATAATATTTTATATTATATAATAATTTGAAATTATTTTTCTTCCAAAATTAATAGTGAAAACAAAAAAAAATTAATTATCATGGTTATGGTAACAAAAGGGTTTTCCTGGGGGTTAAACTAAAATGATCAGGGTTAAAAATGAACCAAATAATATATAAATCCTATTATATGATCATATTTCCATATTATCACTCCTAGGTCCGAATATAGAATCATTGTTTAGCTTTTTGAATGTGAATTACTTTAAACTTTTTGATCATTTTTTGGAAATTTCCAAGTAATTCCTAAAGTGGTCCACTTTTCCACGTATAATAGGGCACTCCCTCCTCTTACTTGTTCACACCCCATAGGCCCCTTTCACTAACCAAAAACCTAAAAAATTATAACCCTAACATTTTTAGTTACATTTTAGATCTATTCCCTCCCAAAACACCATCCCTAGGGTCCTTAATAGGAGAACCCAAAGAGGTTTATCTTAGGGAAGTTAATTATCTTAACAGACTATTTCATTTTCTTACATATTTTTCAACCTTCAATTTTGTATTAATACTTAAAATATAATTACACCTTTATACACCATATAATTTTTTGTTATTATTTTAATTTCATAATATTTATTCATCCCGAATTCCATCAAATGAGAAACAAAATCGTCGATCGTGTGTACAGCGGACTACCACCTCACAAACCAATGTAGTTCATTTTACATCACCACATTTCATGGATGGATAATATGATATATTTAAAAAACTAATATGATATTTATGATATTTTTAAACTTCTAAAATTTTAATATCACATATTCCTTTTTAAGTTCTATTTCATTTAAAATATGATAACATCGCTCGTGTGTATGACATACAACCACTAATAAAAGCGATGTGATCCATTTTTCTCTTATGCTTTAAAAGGAATGTGATAAGGATAAAATTAAGTAATTTATGTGATATGTGTGTGATGATGAAAATTATTTAAAATTAATATATCACCTAATTTCATACCCTTTCACATGTTAGTGTAATGATAGCATCACTCGTGTATACGTGCAACCTACTGTCTCCACAAAGCGATGCCACACATTTTCCATGAACAAATTTTAAGAATGGTTATAATAATATATATAATGATTAAATATTATATTTTCAAAATTATTATTATTCTATAGATTATTTAATTATATCCTATGTACAAGAACCATAACTCTCATTACAAAACACACATGAGAAAATAAGACAATTAACACCCAAAATAGTGAAAATAATGAAATATTATTAACAAGAGGGAAGTAAAATGTTATAATAGGATCATATATTATATTATAAATATTAATATGGTTGTGTTATAAATTAAAAACATACTTAAAACCATTATATAGGATTTTATACCACATTCATCCAAAATGAAACATGAGGTAAGGGGTTTAATAACATAATTTTTATTCATTGGGTTAAATTTTTTTGTAATTAATTATGTCATAGTAATGTTGTGTGTATAATTAAGTTTGATATTTTTTATTTTAATATCCACTTTTTTATGTGTATTTACATTTGATATACATAATAAATTAATTGATTAGTCCTCTCATCAATTATATGATCTTTGTAAGTGATTTTGTCTCATTTTTCTTTCTTTAGGAATTAAATTATATTATGAAACTAACTTATTTTATATGTAAAATATACTACCCATTTAAAATTTAATATAATTATTTTTTAATAATTTCTGGAGTTTTTAGTTTGAACATGAATTATTTCCTTTGAGGGGATTTCAGTTGAAAATTACCAAGTGGTAAAGTTACTGTACAATATCACTTTATTTTGACATTGTTAAACTTCTCTTGAAATAATCAATTTCTTATAACCATTTTTAATTAGAAATTACATTTATCCTAAATATATATATTATTTGTATCATGTATATTATTATTTTCAAAACCATTATCCATTTTTACATATAGTGTATACTTTGATTTTTATTTGATTAACTGGGAAATATTGATAAATCCATATCCTTTATTAAATATGGACATGTTTTTAATAATGCATATTGATTAATGAAATAAATTAATGAATGGATAAATGAGGAATTATTTGGACATGTAGTTATGGGTGGGGACTATTTATAGAAATCCCCTATATGCATTCATAGGTCTCCTAAGAAAAACCAATTGGTGATACTTGACAATTTTATACCCAGTTTTTTAACTAACTTGTGAAATGTCTTGATAATAGATGTATAATTCAGAAAACCGGACTATTTTGTAGTCAATAGTTTAAAACTTTCTAATGAAAGGTCTCGATAGAAGATTTATTGTTGGCCAAATGGATGGGTTTGTAATGGTAGTTTTAAACTATATTTTGAAAGGTATTTATGGTAGTTGTTTCATGATCCTGAGTTCATGGCATCTAATAATTAAACATTTACTTCAGTAGTAATTCTTTTATTATTATTATCCATGATATTTGCAGAATGATTTTATCTTTGTATGCATTTAATTCTTAGATTATTGATTAAATGGGATGTGTGTTCAGATATTTTTATTTCCATATTGATTATTCTTTATCGATTGATGATAGATTCTATTACACTTAATCCTTACTGAGCATTTGTGTTCACCCAAAAAAAAAATCCTTTCTCATGAATCTATAAAGTACACTTTGTTTGATAAGAAAGCATATGTTAGAGGAAATAATGTTATTATAAAAAAATTATGTTGTAAATTGTTTTTTCAAATGTAATGTAAGTCTCGAGTATGTATATATTTTACCAAGACTATTGAAATATTAGGTTATTTAAGATGTGATTCCTTTTATCTTATGCCAATGTAATAATGTAAGATGTCAGATCCAGGCTATTGGGGTCGGGTTCATTATAGTTGGTATTAGATGAATGTTATTTGAAATATTGGGAACTAGATTTAGGTAAACATAGATTAGGTATCATAACCATACGATAGAATTTGGGCATAAGAATATAATAACATCCTAGAGTTTTGGTAAGGTGGAGATTATGTTGTTTTTCTTGGAATTACATCCTTTTCTGGATACTACAAATAGAAGTGGTTCTCAAATAGATGTACCTATGGGTAAAAAATCCAAAAAGAGTGCATTGGACTTGACCTTATCATCACATGGTGCACATAATTGATCTTTACTATACACCTGGTTTTATACTCTCAGGGGATATGTGTAGGATAATAAACATTTTGTTGATAAACCATTTTAAAGGATTTGAAAATAAAGATAGCCACTAAGAAACCATGTTTATAATTATGAGATCATCTATACATAATTTTTTCAATTTATATCAATTATTTTACTTGTTTTGGGATTAGAAATTATGTTTTATTATGATATGATCTAATATAATTTATTGCATCATTTATTAATGGGGTATAATAGAAGGAATTAGAACCACATCAATACCAATAATCTAAAGAGTAAAAATGATCATCTATTTGATGGTCTTAAGACAATATTTTCAAGGGGAATAGCCTCCCAAACATTCTCATCATATGTGGATATAGTATCATATGATATAAAGATAGAGATAAAATTATCTAAGTATCATAGATTCTAGGGTATCCTAGAGGAGAAGAGGAAGATAAAAAAATAGGGTAATGGGAAGTAGGGAAATAAGGGATTTCCCACATGTGATAATTATGGATAGAAACACCCTACTACTTGATTAAAAGGAATGAGAGTATTCTACTACTGTGGATTTAAAGGACACCATGCTTGTGATTTCAATGTAAAGGATACTTTTCCAATGTAAAATTCATTAACTATAAAAAGATGTGGCACTATATAAATCAATATCTCAAGAATCAAAGGAATATACCTCATAAAAGATAATTTATCATGTTCAATCTTATGATTTTACAGAAGATGAAGTGTAATGATTAATTTTATTGTGTTTGGATTCAAGAATTATTTCGTTTGATTATTTTATCAATGATATCCTGGTTATAAGAATTATGAAACCTATAAGGATTGTACTAAAGTACTTTTTCATCAAGGATCTCAAAGAGTATATTAAACAATATCGATGACCATGAAAAATGATTCAGTGGGAAGTTAAAATTATTGTAAAATAAATTATTGAGGAAAAAACCCCTAATAGGTTACTTATGTTGAAATAATGATTTTGTGATAAATAGGTAATTGATATGGATAAAGTAAATTGGATAATATGAACTACCTTGGGGATGATTAATTATTTGTTGACAGATTAGTTTATGATATCATTGATGGAGTGTACGACATCTTTATATTTAAATAATATATAAAATAATCCATATTTTACATATGGAAGAAGGATGCATGTAGGTTTTTAATAATATTTTATTGTAATTCAAGTTATTAACATGTTTCCTGAAAATACATGATAATGGTACTCACATGTTTGCTAATTGAAAATTAAGAGTTACTTTATGTTGTTTGGAGGATTAATGATATGATCATTTTTGGAAATTCATTGAAATTCGTTATAACATTATAGATCATAATATTTTAAAAGGGTCATATGGTAAACCATTTATAAAATGGATTAATTTGAAATTTACACAATATTTTTGAGATTAATGTACCACTTCACTATATAGAGATTCATGCATATTAGATAACCTATGCCAACAATTTTTTTCATAATAATAACTACACATTGAAGGAAAGAATTATAATTATATTATGGATATCATAATCCATTAAAAGTTAATTTTAGTAATTATGGTATACAAATTTTATTTTTGGATAATCATTTCTTAGAGTAAGGGATGAATTAGAAATTGATAAAAGCACAACCAAAGGATAAAATTGCGATTATGGGATAAAAACTTATAAAGTAAGTATATTTACTTATATTCTAATATAATAAATTAATTATTCAACTTTAGGAAAAGTAACTTGAAACAAAATATGTTTTCATAATGCATTCATATATGATGAATCAAATGGGATTTAAAATTATCACAAATTTATGGTTTTGAGGCCCTTAACTTTTCATTGATCAATCACTTTCTTATGATCAATAACCTATATCCCTCTCTATAATTATTTACACTTTTCTTATATTTCCATATCTTGAGGTTCCATGAATTTTACCCTACTTCGAAACCCAGTTATGTGATTATTCTAGGTGACCATTATATTTCTCTCCCTCTCTTATTAGGAGGATATTTTATTAAACCTTTTACGATGTGGGTTTTTCAACAAAAAAAATTCAAATATAAAAAAAATTATTACAATGATAAAGTTAAAATTATGAGGATTCAATTTATTTAAGGTGAGGATAATGAAACACCCAAATTATTTACAAAAATAATTCTTTTAGAATAAATATAATTTCTTCGATAACTTGTGATGCACACAACACTAAGTTTAAACGAAACACAATACTTTGTTAAAATATTATTTAGACATAACCATTTTAACATACACATTAAATTATAGGGTATTAATAGGACTAAAAAAATTATGAAAAATATATATTTTACACATGTACATTTTTTATCTATTGATTATAAATTGAAATAAAAATAATTTGGTTGAAAAAGAAATGTTTTCTGAAAAAAAATATTTTCCCAAAAAGACGATTTAGTCGTGCTTCGTCCACATAATTTTAAATTAATGTAAATAACTTTTAAAAAATTTATATGATAAAAATAAATTCTTTTTTTAAATCAGAATATCAAAATTATCTTAGGGTGAATTTTTGGTATTTTTCTAAAATATTTTATTTTTTTAATGAATAGTGAAATATAAAGACTTTTAATTAAAAAATTCCTTTTAATTTAAATTATTTATAATTTTATATTATATTTTGAAGTTTTTTAAAAGTATAATTTGTTAAATTATATATATATTTATACAATTTAGTTCATTTGAATCATTTTTATATTTTAATTTTTATTTTAAAACCATGTAAAAATTTGAAAGGGTTTTCTTTAAGAACCCACATTCCTGTTGTGTCATTGAGATTAATTTTAAATTGATTTCTACCACTCATATGAATGGAATATTGAAAAATTGATTTCATATTTAGAATCGTCATTATTTATATTATATAATGAGGTAAAAAGTATGTTTTTTTTCAAAATGAATGTTATAGATAGTAAAAATTCATTATTGTGGTTATGTTATGGGTTTACCTGGGGGTTAAACTAAAAAAATAAGGGTTAAAAATGTCATAAAATATGTATAAATCATATTTTATGGAAATATTTACATCTTATAATTCCAAATTTATTATTTATAATCTTTTAGAATCTTTTTTCATGTGAATTACTTTATAATTTTGGATCCTTTGGGGAAATTTCCAAATAATTTCCATGAATGTACCCTTTTACCACTTATAGAAGGGAAATCCCAACCCTTACTTATTCAAACATCCCAAGACCCTTTTTCTCGACCAAATAATAAAAAATTATCCCCACAACATCTTTAGTTACATTCTAGATCTATTGTTTCCCTTAAAAGACCATCCCTAGGGTCCTTAAGAGGTGATCCAAATAAGGGATCTCTTAGAGAAGGTAATTATCTTAACAAGCCCTTTCATTTTATTTTTTCTTTTTCTACATTAAAAAATGTCTTAAAACATACAATATAATAAAACCTATTTCTATCATATACTTATATCTTTTTTTTATCTTATAATATTTACCCTCTCCACTTCTATCATATGGGAAATGGAATCATCAATCATGTGTACAACTAACTATTACCTTATGAATTCAAGTAGTTAATTTTCCGTCACCTCCTTTCAAGAATGGATAAAATTTTAGATTTAAAAAATTTATATAATATTTATGATATTATTACACTTATGAAATTTTAACATCACATATTCCTTTTTAATTTCCACTCTGTTTAAAATATGTTAATGTCTCTCTTATATACGACTGACTACTTCCTCATAAAGAAATATGATTCATTTTTCACTTATGATTTACATGGAATGAAATAAGGATTAAATTAATGAATATATGTGATATATATAAGATTATATGCATAATTTAAAATTAATATATCACCCACTTCCTTACCAACTTTCCCATTAAGGGAATTATATCTACACTCGTGCGTATGTACAACATATAGTCCCCAGGAAGTGATGCTAATAATTTTACATTGTAAAATGTTAAGAATGGTTAAAATAATATATATATTATGTAAATATGTTTTTTATAAAATTATTATCATTATTGATATTATGTATTTATATCCTATGTACAATAATCAACACTTCTATTACAAAACATTCATGAGAAATTAAGGTAATTAACACCCGAAACAATAAATATAATGGAATATTATTATCAAGCGAGAGGTATATATAATAAGATGATAATATATGATATTATAAATATTAATATTTTTTACAAATTAATAGCATGATTAAAACCATTATACAAGAGGTTAAAGCAAGATCAACTGAAAGGAACAGTGAGGTAAGGGTCTTCTTAACTTAATTTCCATTCATTGGGTTAAAATTCTACTTAATTGATTATGTAATGATATGATTATGTGTGTAATAAATATTTATTATTTTAATTATATTTACACTTGTTTTATGTGGGTTTAAATTTTATACACATAATCAATTCATTGATTAAACCCCACTTCAATGATATAATCTTTGTATGGTTTTTTTTGTTTCAATTTTCCTTCTTTGGGACTCAAGTTATGTTATACACCTAGTTTATTTTATATGGTACATATACTACCACTTTTCCATGAAATATCACTATTACTTAATAATTAATGTTATTTTAAGTTTCAACAAGAATTATTTTATCGGATGGGATTTGAATTGAAAACTACCATGTAGTAAAATTCATTGTTCATTCTCACTTTCATTTGTGATTATTAACTTTCTCTTGATATAATCACTTTATTGTGACAATTTTTCATTCGAAATTACATTTATCCAGAATAAAAATATTCATTGTATCAATGAATTTATTATTTTGAAAACCATATATCATTTTTTATGGTGTTAACATTGAAAGTTATTATATTTACTAAGAAATATTAATAAATATGTATCCTTTATTTAATATGGAAAATTTTTAATATGTTATTTTGATTCATTAATTAAGTAAATTATTTGATATATGAGGAATTTTTTGTACATGTGGTTATGGATGGATACAATTTATAGAAAGCCCCTTGATGCAACTCCTTGTCTAGAGAGGTGAATCAGTTGGCCAAACCAGTTTTCTTTGTACCTAGTAGATTTAAACAGTATTGTGAAAGGTCTTGAAATTAGTGGAATACTTGGAAGAACAAGATTGATTTGTACCTAGTATTTGTATACTATCTTATGAAAGGTATTAATAGTAGAGGAATAGGTTTCCAAACTAGATCAGTTTGTACTTGGTAGTTTTAAACTATCTTGTAAAAGGTCTTGACAGTTGAGGTATCATGATCTTGAGTTCATGACATCCAATAAGTTAGCATTGCCTTCATTAAAAATTGGTTATTATTATTATCCATGTTATTTTCACAATGATAGTATCTCATAATATATTTAATTCTTAGATTATTCATTAAATAACATGTTTTTTCAGTTATATGTTTTTCTCTATTGATTATTCTTTATCGATTCATGATATCTTCTATTGTACATAACCATTACTGAGAATTTGATATCACCCTTATTTTTCTTCTGTTTTCAGAAATACATGAAGTGTACTATGTTTTATAATCATGGATATGCTAGAGGTAACAATTTTATTATAAAATAAATATGTTGTAATTTTTGTTTTCAAATGTAATGAAAGACTCAAGTATGTATCTAGTTTACAAATACTACTAAACTATTTGGTCCTATGGGATATAATTTATTATGTCTTATTCCAATGTAATAATGTAATATTTTGGATCCGAGATGATATGGTTGGGGTAGTTACATTATAGGTGAGTTAAAACACGAAACAAAAACCCAATAGAAAGATTAAATGTTAAATGATAGCTTTGAAGATGGTCCTCCAAGATATGGATGACCTGGTGGTTGACTCAGCACATTCAGGTCAAGGTTGCAACCCATCAATATTTTCAATCCAATAAATGACTCAAGAAACCCCATACCACATCAACAGATAATCAATCACTTCCCATGTTATATGATAGCCTATTCATGTCCATGAGCACTTACTTTATTTTATTTTAACTATATAAATAATTACATAAATACATATCAAATTTTAATATTGTTATATATTTGTGTGTATTTAATAAAATATTTTCTATAATTTAAAAATGTTTCTATAAAATATAAAAATAAAAAATTTCTAATCTTTTTATTAGTAAATAATTTAGAATTTTAATTTTTTCAAAAGTGACTATATGAAGATGATATAAGACTATTTTTAATTAATTTTAGATTTTAATTGTGGAACAAAGAGAGAGAGAGAAATTTTTTAACAATTATTTTCATGTTTGAATGGTGGGTGATCACAAGCTTGAGACTAACCTAGGTATATTTAGATTTAATTATTTAAATAATTTTAACTGTTACATGGTTTTATTTTTATAGTAATTATTAAATTAAATAATGATCATATACATATGATCCCTCCTTATTTTATTATATGTTTTCCTACCTATCCATAGTTAATTTTATATGACCACTTTCATAAGGCCACCACACTTGTATGTGTTTATTGTTATAATATAAGTAGTTCCCACAAGGAGGTGGTTTAATTAACTAACAAAAAAATATTAAACAAAGAAATATCATAGTATAGTGGAGGATATTCAAACTCAAGAATTGAGAGACTCAAGGAGTTACTCCCCTTTGGTTCTTGGTTAGTTTTTTACCACATAGTAAACAAACCATTAGTTTAAAAACTCATGGTCATGTCACTTTTTTACTTTTTATTTATAAATTCTTAATTTTATTTATGTTATCACATAGATTAGAAAATAAAAATTATAAAAAATGGATTATATGTGATAATATTTTATTATGTATAAATAATATTTTATTTAATCACCAACATAAAATATTTGAATTCATTCTCATATAAAACAAAATTTCTTATACAAAAATAAAATCCCATAAAGATAATATTAATTCACCACCTGTATTATATCAATTAACCTAGGTTGAAACCATAGATAAAGGGTATTATCTATCCATAATTTGGGAATCTTCCACTTATTAGGTAATTATAAATAAACATGTTGGGGAAAACATAACCAAATTGAAATTACTATTAAAGGATATATTCTGTTTGGTGGAATTTGGATATAAATATTGACTAAAATCAAGTTTAGGATTTACGTATTGGGCATCCAAAAAAAATTCAAGGTGCTATGAGTTAATGAAAATTATAAAAGTAAAAAATACCTAAATATTTTGAGTAGAATAATTTCCATTGTCTTAACTATAATAATGTAAATATGAATTTATGGCCAGTTGAATAACCAAGTAGCAAGACATTTTGAATCCAATTTCAAGGGATGTTAGGATTTGATAAAATTAGTTGGAGATATAAATTATTAGTAAATCAATAAATTATTTATTTTTTATCAATATATAGTTTTAATCTACTCAATTATTTTATTATATAAAATGAAAAGTAACGCCACAAGTTCATTGTCATTGTAATCAATTATAT
Source organism: Viscum album (assembly GCA_963277665.1). NCBI lineage: Eukaryota > Viridiplantae > Streptophyta > Magnoliopsida > Santalales > Viscaceae > Viscum > Viscum album. The sequence continues at coordinate 224,855,084 of OY728119.1, read as the reverse complement.
AAAAATAAAATTTCATTATCAGTGAAAATATCTAGGAGTAGTATAAATATTTTGTATAGTACTATACCACAAAAGGATGTTTAATATACCATAGTCCGCTAAACCTAGTGATTCACATATGGAGGCTAGTAAGGGTGAGGATGAAGCCTACATGAGGCATGTGTATGATGCATATTATGTTCATTTCATTATTAATGCATTGATTTATATTGAGTTGCAATCAAATAATGTGGAAATTTATATATACAACATTTTCACATCACTGGGAGCTTTTTCAGAAGAAATAAAGGTATGATAGTAATGACATATTTAATAAAATATTAATATATAAGTTGGAAGATGGAATCTGAATCAGTCCTCATGTTCTTGAGATTATTGTGGACATGGAATAATTATTATAATTAGAATTTAAGGTATATAAATATTTATCCACACATTTCATTTTTTCATCCTTTACACCTTGAATCTCTAAATTTATTCCGATGTATGGAATGAATAATATGGATAAGACTCTTCTATATCTCCTAGAAATTTATTTTTAAGTAGTTAAGGATATAAATAATGATATATGTTTAGTTATTAAAGTGAATAAGAACGAAGAAAATGTGGATAGGTCAATGGAAAGAACAAATCCAATGGTACCTATTCAACATCATCCTAAGAATCAACAGATTATTAGAGATATAAATGGGGAGGAAATTTTATTCTTTGGATATAGTGGAAAATACCATTAGAAAAGGAATTGTAATGATTTAAGGAAAAATAAAGAGAATGATTATACTTTAGATATATTCATAATTTCATGAAACATTTCTATATCAGTATTTAATATAACAAATACAACCTTAATTTCAGACATTTTAATTCAAATATAGGAACCAAAAACTTATATGTATATTTATAGAGATAGAATGGAACATGGAGTTTTTGATGATCTAAGACGTGTTGAGTTAGCTAGAGAATATTAATATGACATATTTATTAGTGGTTTGGTTAATTTTTTAAATAAATACTGTTATGTGAGGCCATTAATAATACATTATGGTGTCATGTTTAAAAAAATGTTCTTAGCTTATGGAATGAAGCATTTTAATAATGTATTATATATACACACATACTAAAATTAAAAAAATCCAATGTTAGTGATCAATGATGAATACTGAATCACATGGCATATATTACACCATATTATGGATTTGAAAACTTGTCCATTTAATCAAAAAGTGGTTAACAAAGATATATCAAGATGGGTATTTAGACTCTTGAGTTAAAACCCTTGTAAATATCTCATTATTGTCAATATACTAAGGAATATTTAATAAATAGAGGTTAATTAGACATATAGCTTCTCCAATTAGTTCAAAAAGTTATATATAGACCATTTTAAATACAATTTAAGTGTAGATTCTCATAGTTCATCAACTTTAATAATAAAATTAGTAGATATATATATATGTGATTATTTGATAAAGAATAAATTATATTCCTTTAAGATATTTGAGAAAATATTATGTTGAAAAGGATCAAATTGGTAAGAATATAATGAAACTTTGAAAATAATGATATATATAATCTCTTGACAAATAAATCACATATTACCTTAAAGAGCATGGGATTATATCTCAAGTCTTATAGTGAGATCAATGATAATTAATGAAAATTCTAGCATACAACTTTTATGAAAATGAATTTAAAATAGAGGCATACACACATATTAAATTGTTCTAACCATGAATAAAAATGGGATCTCATATAGCTAATAGCATGGGAGGAATATTGGTCGATCATATATTCAGGTATAGACATGCATAATGTTTTAAATTATAATCTTAACAATAATCATTTACCAAGAGATACAAAGTGAATATGTATAAATTATCATATAGTAATAAATGTTATATTTTCAATATAATACCTTATATAGATAGTTAATAGTCCTGTGACATGCCATATTTCAATAAAGGAAGAATATGTCTATAGGATATAACGTGTGAAGGATGTAATTTAATGAAATAAAGGATTAATATACATAATTAAAAAAAGAAAAAACTTCACCAGACCACATGAAAGAAAACTTCCTTACAGGTACTTTATAGTCCTATAAGGAACGTTATAGAACTAGAGAGATGGTTTTCTTACTATCAAGAAAGATGAAATGTTATTCATTAGGAATGATAAATTCTGGTCATACGAGTAAAAACTAAATAATATATTACCAGTATTATAAGATTTTTATATGGTTATAAAAACAAAATTCCTAAATGGAAACTATTGGAATATTTCTACATGTCATAAGAAGAAGGGATCATGATACTAAATATATACAACAAAGTATACAAGAATTGAGATGTACTGATGGATTTAAGAATGCATCTAGATCATTGAATAGTTGTTTTGATGAGACTAAAAGAGAATTTTATTTTATTAGGAATTAAAGTGAGACTTCTATATATAAAATCTTAGTTGAAGTTTCATTGTTTTGTATGTTGTATTTGTAAAATAGATATGAGTCTTAAAGTATATTTAATCTTGGTTGCATAAAATCTTTTTTATGAAGGGAATAAAAAATAAGACTTCATTTTAAAGATAAAGATATAAAAATATAGACACAAGAGGCTTCTTTGACTAAGTTAAAGTATATAAATTGATCAAGTACTAAAAATATACAATATGAACAATCTAAGAATGGATTTTATTTCTATGTCCCAATGAATGTAGTTTTCAAGAATATATGCCTTTGAGTAGGAGAATAGAAATATATAACTAATGTAAACCATTATTCTTTAGTGATTATATCTATCAAATATACCAAGGAATAAAATCAAAATGATTATATCAAATAAATTTTAGTTGATTTATAATGGGATGTAATTAAAACTATCCTTAAAATTACCAAATGATATTTTGTTAGAATACAAATAGGATATAAAAACACTAACTAAGAATATATATATATATATACATATATACATATATATGTGCTTTTTACCAAATATATTAAGTTTATATTATATCAAAATACTTATTGGTTAGTGAAAGGAGCATTACATAACCTATGATTTCCATTTTCTGTAAAATAAAACTATATTATAACTTTAGATGTACCTAGAGAACTAGTTTCAATATACCACTTTCCAAAATTTCTTATAAATTTAACAATCCATAATTACATGATTAATAACAAGGGTTTAATTTCTTAAATATTCAGTGACTTTTAGGTTTTTTGTTTTAGAAAATTAGTGTGATGACCTATGTTATTATAGGTTGAGAATATCAAGATAAATTTGAATTTTTATCCTTGAATGTGTATCAGGTGAAAAATGATAATTTTTCCAATCATATATTCATTGATTATTTTTCTAACTAATATGTTGGCCTTGTAATAGGGTTTTTATCTTTAGATATGAATTTGGTGGAATTCTATACCATTTATATTTTTGATGAATATTTAATATTTAATTAATTAAATATTTATTGATTTTGTATGTGTGATCAATGATATCTTTTGGAAAGAGTTTCAAATTAAAATTATTTCTATCCAACTGGGCCTAGAATGTTTTTTAAGGAATGGTATAAATTTACTATGTGAACTGGGATTGGGTCCATCACTTTTCCCATTCATTTACTTTCCTTTTTTCTTTTCTTTAGTTTCCTTTTTCATATTTACTTTCCTCCTTTTCCATTGGGATTCCATCTAAAAGGACTCCCACTATGTGTTATATGGCTAATAGAGTAGTGGGAGAGAATGAGTGAGAGAGATTATGGGATCACATAATATTTTTTGTTCAAAGGTAGATCGTGATGCGATGGATATGTGTCATGGATTAGATCTCTAAGATTTGGTGTTTTACACCCCAAATGTATGTTGTTTGTTTTATTCATACTGATATACCTATATATTAGTTGTTTTAAAGTTTTAAAGCCTTAAATTTGTTTATAGGGACCCCTTCTGGATTGTTTTGGGTTTATTAGAGGATGAAAATAGGTTTTAGAGTATTTACAAGGGTTTTATGTTTGGAAAGTCCATCTACACAATGTGTAGTTAAAATAAAACATACTATTTGTTCTTCTATTTGGGTGTGTGGTTGAATTTGATGGTTACATGTTTTGTGTGTTTGGGACATGTCATGTGTGGTGTATCGGGGTGTGGTCATGTACATATCAAAACAACCCATGCATGGATAGATGTTCATGTAGTATACACATATAGACCCCTTGTGTAGCACATGACTGGGGGCCATATGGTGCCTTCAGCCAGACCCCATGGGCGGTACATGGTTGGGCACCCAATACTGGTGACATGTAATGTGGGATCGATACACACCACGTACTTCAATTTTACAATCCATGTCCATATGAGGTATTTGACTTGGGAAGGATGCTAGCATTACACACCATGTAAATAAGGTTCACACCGTTTACTTCCCCTTTTGAGTTTTTTGCTCATTTTCTCTCCACATATTAACAATTAGACTTGTGGGTAGAAAATTATAATATTTTTATCTACATATAATTTGTTGGTTAGAACACCATGGTGTTCATAGAATATTGGTGAGATGCGTTAGGTTTGGAAAGTTTGGGTGAGAGGTTTCCATTGAGGTTTTAGTTTAAGAGATATCCTGAGGGAGATGTGGTTTAGGACCCCTAGGAGGGTTGTGATCTATTTGATTACCTTAGATTAAGGATACTGGATGGTTTTTCTGGGATATTATAAATGGTTCCAAGATGGTTGGATCGAGTAGTGTATTAGTGGGATTTATAGACCTAGTTTCTCAGGGTTTGAGTAGCTGAGGTTTTAAAACACTTTCTTAAGGTTTTGATTGGTTGAATCCTTTAGGTTGAGATGACACTATGGGGTTTTTGGTTATGTTGGGTGTCCCAAAGTATATTCTAATATGAGTCTAAGGGACTCTTTATTATTCCTCTATGGGCATGGTGATATCCCTGGATGGGTGGTGTAATGATGATGTTGGATAAGGAGACCCTTGTAGGGTATCCTATTCATGTTGAGATCTTCAGAATCATTAAGGATGATTTAGCAGGTGTGGTTTACCTAGGATAACCATATGAGAGAGGTGATGGTTTTTTATAGGTTAGTTGATGATATTGACATATTACCTATTAGGATAGAATAATAAAAGGTAACACAAGAGGGGGTGAACTGTTTTTTTTTTCAAAAATTATCCACAATTCTCGATTTTGATACCCTTAGTGATTATTACTAATATGAAGTGTTTACTTCTATAATGAGTATAAGTAGTGGATAAATAAAAATAAATAACTTATATTTTTGTAGTGGTTCAGGGAACAAAGATCCCCAAGTCCACTCCACCAATCACTCTCCCTGTTAGCTTGGTGAATTTTACTACAATGGTCCTCTTCTTACAAGACCCCAAATACACAACTGAGTATTGGTAGTGAAAACCTTTATAATAAGGCTAATAGTAGATACTTTGAGTTATTTAATAAAGAAATTAATCTTCATAGAATAGAACAAGAATATGACACTTCACCAACACTGAGTATGAGCAGTTGATACTACAATAAATCAAAATAGTTTGATTTGTTGATTCGGGTTGTTCTTCACAGTTTCAGCAGTAGAAACTAACAGTAGATGGATATTTTTCTTGAAAAATAAAAATCTTCAAGATGGAGTAGTTATGAAGTGATCCCTGTTTCAAATTATCTTTAATAATAACATCAATAAATATCATCAGTAATATAACAATCATTTGAGGTACAACATGTATGTCCTCAAAATGTAGTCTCTTCTGAAAAGTTGACCATTCATTATAGAAATACTATAAAATATATTCACCAGAAAGTAATAATATATAAAAATAAATAACATGAATATCCATTATTTTAAAGGAAACAATGGTAAAATATATAGGGTAGAAGAATAGGTTTAACATTCTTGATCCAAGAAAGTAGGAAAGATAATGAAAATTTAAAATCAATTTGATCTGGGGAGTCATAAATTCCATTAAGAATAGAAGTGATTTCCTCTGATAAAAAATGCTTTTTGAATTGATCTTAATGTGTTTTGAATCATTCAAAAAAATTGAGGACCATTTCATGAAACTACGATAAAATTTTGAATTTAAAACTCCACTTTTAAATAGACAACGTAAAGTTGAACTACATGCCATATGGATCATTCATGTAGCATAAGGTTCCAACCAACGTATCGTTCCTTAACCTTACTTTCTTATTGACGTATCATTAGAAAAAATAGTAACATATGGATAATGATCTATAAATTTTTCCTTTTTAGCATAAAATCCCAAACATAGGATTGATTAACCATACATTCAATTTCCTAAATGTAGGGTATGAACAGTAATTTCAGATTCCAACTTCCAATATAGGGTTTCTAATCCTTATTCTCATCGATTCTCTAAACATAATCATGCCAATCGAAATGTAAACTATTTGGAATAATTTTGGTTTGATATAATACTCAATCATTAACATTCTTGTGTAACACTGGGATAATGAATCATACATCTATTTAAAAAACATGGAGTTTGAAACAGTGTATCCAGATCATATCTCGTAGTGTCAAACTCCATGAAACAAGATAATTTTATGACATATAAATACCAGAAAATCATTCAAGAAAACATTATTATAAATAAAACAAGGATATTTTTTAGCATCCAAATCATCATATATTATAGAGTATTTTTGAGACAATACATGCCCAAAAATCTCACCCTTTTTTAGGATCACAAAACCCATAACGTAATCAAAAGAAAATATAGGAATTGTATACATAGTTAAAATATTTTGATTGCCAAAAATCATTCCAATTAAAAAAACTTTTAAAAATAAATTTTTAATTGGAAAAAATATTTTCTAATATGAAATTATGTGGTTTGAAAATATTCCCCCCATATATATTCTCCCCATTTTTATGATATTAATAATAAGGTTTGAAGGAATAAATGATATAAACCAAATTTAATATAGCACCAAAATATTAATGAATAGTTATAAACACTAGTATAAGAGAAATAAATTAAGGATTGATAGTAAAATATTGAAATAAAATAAAATAAAATAAATATAAATAAAGTTAATTAAAGTCAAAATGAATTCAAATGTTTTAAAATAGAGTATAATCCATAACCAATGAAAGGGTTTTTCAAAATGACGGGATAGAATCAAAATCTCTAGAGGTAGAGTGCGCTGAATGATCAGAAATGGCTTGGACAACACCATTAATATCAAAGGGATTTAACAACAAGATCTGAAAGTGGTTGTTGAAGAGTTCTGTCCACTTTAGAAGAATATTTTTTGAATCTTGTCCAATATTCTAATTCTCAACCAAAGTAACCTTCACAAACTCATGCAGAGCTTCTTTTGACTTAATGAATGTAGTCAACATATCTTTGAACTGATAAAGCACTGGTCCCAACTAGGATTTAATAGATGTCAACTGACTAATAAAATGCTTTTGATTCTCTAGAAAAACACTAAAAAGAGTAATATCACACTGAAGAGTGTGCAGTTTATCACTAAAATAAGCTAGTAATGAAGTTATTTCTTCAAAAATTCTGATCATGTCTGTAGGAGTCTGTTGAGAGGATGTCAAGGCCCGATTGTTTTCTCCAAGAGACTGAAATTCGCTTCCTTTCATCAGCTTCAACTCATCAAAATCGGACTTCTTGACCAACTCATATTTCATAAAACTAAATTTCTATATATTTTGTAGATAAACTATTAAATATATCCAATAGAAATAATATTTTCCTCTAATTTTATTAGATGGAGATTCAGAGACTCAAACTATGATCTTGGGACTTATGAAATTTTAATATCTTCAAACTTCTTTTTAAGAGCATCAAATTCTTGTCATAGAGACAAGTTTTATGCATCCAACATATTTAAATTTCTTACCAAAGACTCATTATGAGAGTGATAGGACCCTTGAAATTGAGATCTTTCTAGTCCAACTCCTATCAAATCCAAACACAAATCTTCATTTCCTTATGATTTGTCTCTTAAGGTAGATCCTCCAATAGCATTAGAATCATGAATAATGAGAGAATGATTTTTATGATCAGGGACATCTTCGCAGTGATGTTCTTGATTGTGAGACTTTTTCTAAACTTGTTCATCCATTAGAGTCTCACTCTCATCTCAAACAATAGATTCATTTACAACATATTGAATGTTAACTATAATTCTTGTTATCTAAACAATATTTTCTTCTTTCCAAGGTTTTCCTTCTTCATCATGCCTCTATATAACAGAACCAATTGTTGGAATCATCTTCTTCACCCCATGAGCAGCTGTTGACTACCTCTGTTGTTGTTCAATTCCAATAAGAAGAAGACTATTATAAGAGTTCCTCCAAAAAAACCGAACATACTAATAGTCCAATAATTTAAAATGCTTTGGTGATGTCATGTTTTAAGAAAAATAATATTTACAATTTTTGTCATTCTTCATTGTAGAGAATAAATTATCATACCATAGGGATAAAATCCCATCATGGAATACTTATGGAAGAAATGTTTTATATACATTATCATAAACCATCATAAATTGAACTTTTTGTGGTTCAAACAAAACTAGACATACTTTTCTAGATAATGAACATTCTCTTTTTCAGCAGTCCTCGACAAAATTTCAGATTGAATGAATTTGAGATAAACTCGATGAACAAGAGTAAGCTATTTTGACATTAACTTGTTGATAGTCCTCATTCAAAACAACAATAACATAATGTCATCTAAAAATATTTACCATCACCTATGTTCCTAAAATTAAAATTACACTCCCCCTCGTGGGGACAACAAAATAGTTTACCAACGTCCAAAGAAGAAAAATAAAATACAACATAATTAATCATAGAGAAAATAGAATCTTCATCATGTCCAAAACTGAACGAAGCATTCCTATAGAATTATTTTACTTAAATTTTATAAACTGTAGGTGTGTTTCCTTCTCCAATATCATAATATAGACATTTAAATCTTATATATTACTAGAGAAAAATATTCATTGAATCTAAATAATCAAGATCGATTAGATTACCTTAGAAAACTTTTCGATAAAATCCTGACTGGTTAGTATACACATCTTTCTCAGCATCTTCAGATCTTTAAGAAGTTTCCATATCTGAATGTTTCGAGTTTGAAGGGATTGAAGGCTTAAATATTGAAATATGGGAGTCAAGAATAAGATCAGTAAACCAAAAGGACATATAGGAGATGAGAAAGAGGGAGGGAGAAGGCAAACAATTTTCTTATGCCAATTTAGAATGAGATCCTTACTTTTCACTTTTTAAAATACTAATAATAAATATTTAAAAATTAAATTCTTTTCAAAACAAATAAACATGTAAAAACTAATAAAAAATTAAAATAATTTAACATATTAAATAATGTTTAGTAAAATAAAAATAAAGAGACTGAAACTAAATCAACAAAATTTTATTTATAAATAAATATTCCAAAATCCCCCTTAATAAAATAAAAATGTTCTATGAGAAGTTGTTTATTAAAAATATAAGCTAATTGATATTCAGTATTAAAAAATTCAAAAGGTGTATGTTTTTTAAGGACATGATGTCTAAGAAAATGATGCCTTATATCATTGTGCTCAGTCCAAGAATGACTTATAGGATTTTATGAAATATTTATAGCACTAGTATTATCACATAAATAGATATATTATTAAAATTTTGTCCAAAGTCCAGTAGAGAATTTTTCATCTGGAAAACTTGTTCAAAGAAATTTCCAGAGGATATATATTCTGCCTCAATGATTGATAGGGAAAATAATTGTTGTTTCTTACTAGACCGAGATACTAAATATTTTTCTAAAAACTAACAGGTTCCTGAGGTGATTTCTCTATCTAATCTACAACCTCCAAAATCAGTATCTGAATATGAAATTAAAATAATATCATAAGCTTTTTGATGAATAAGTCATTTAAAATAGCTAGTTATCTAAAAATTCTTATCTAAAAATTATTTTCACATTAATAAGATGAGACTCTCTTGGTTTTGATTGAAATATAGAAAAAAAATCATATAGAAAACATAATTTTGAGTATTCTAGTTATAATATATAATAAACATCAAATCATACCTCTAAATAACGTGTTGTCAACTGGTTTTCTAGGTTCATCCAAATCAAGTTTTATATTTTGAACACATAGGATTTGTATATGTCTTTCTATTTTAAAGTTCAAAATTATTCCATAAATAAATAATATATTTATTTTGATTTAAAACATTACAATAATATTTTTTGATAAGTCTGAAATCCTAAAAAGAGATTTAGTTCTCCCATCATAATGATTTCATATTATTTTTTCTTCAATTTCTAAAAATAATTAGAAAGATGTTTATTTGGTGAACCGAAAATAACATCATCAATATAAATTTTTACAAATAAAATATTAGAATATATGGTTTTCATAAAAATTAACTCAATTTTTCAAAAGAAAAAATTGAATCTTTCATATCAAGCTCTAGGTGATTGTTTAATGAAATATAGAGAATTAGTAATTTTAAAAACAAAATTTCTTTTTTGAGGATTTTCAAAACCAGGAGGTTGTCCAACAAAAACTTTCTCCATTAAATAACCATTCAAAAAGTGAAATTTATCATCTATCTGATGTAATTTAAAATTAATATGATATGCATAGGCTAAAAGGATTCTAATGGCTTCTTATTTATATACAGGGGAAAAGGTTTCATCATTATCGGTACCTTCTTCCTTATTATATCCATTAGATACAAATCTAGATTTTTTTCTCATTAGGATCCCTTGATCATCCTATTTTTTATAAAGACCCACTTATTTCCTATAACTGGATAATTAGTTGGTCTATTTACAAGTTCTCAAACTTTATTCCTTTTGAACTGGTTTAATTCATATTACATTGATAACATCTAGATCTCATCCTCCAAGGACTTATCAATAGAATTAGGTTATAACTGATATGTAAAGGTATATAATTTAGGGAGATTTTTTACATTTCTTCTAGTTCTAATTCCTATGTATGGGTCTCCAATTAAAGTTTCTAGAAGATTATTTTTTTAAGGTTCTAGATTGTCAAGGCAAGAAACTTTTAGGTTCTTTAGTATATTGTTCCCTTAAAATATTTTGAATTTTATTAATATGATTTTCAAAATCATATTTAGGGGTTTCAAGTCTCATGTTGTCAAATGAGTCAATAATTTAATCAGTTTGATATTTTTCTTTAATAAAAGGGTCAGTTTCATCAAACTTCACATGAAATTATTCTTCAACAATCCTTGAATTTTTTATAAATACTCTATAAGATTTAGATATAGCAGAATATCTTAAAAATATTCCTTCATCAAAATTTGGATTGAACTTACCAAGTCTATCTTTAGTATTCAAGATACAAGCCTTACATCCAAAAACATTAAAATACATAAACTTTAGGTTTTATGTTATTCCAATATTTATAGGGATTTATTTTAAAAATATCCCTTATTAGAACTCTTTTCATGATATAGTAGGCTGTACATATATCTTCTACCCAAAAATAGGTAGGAAGACTTTATTAATTTACCATTCCTTGCCATTTCATGAATAGTTCTGTTTTTTCTTTCAATAATTCAATTTGGTTGAGGTATTCTTGGTGTAGAGAAGTTGTGTTTAATACCTAGTTTTAAACAAAAAGATTTAAATTATTGATTCCCAAATTCTCCACCCTAATCACTTCTCAATTAAATTATTTTAAAACCTCATTCATTTTGAACAACTGTACAAAAACATTCAAAAATAGTGGAAACTTCACTTTTAAATTTTAGAAAAAAAACACATGTAAATATATAATAATTATCAACTAAGACATAGACATATAATTTACCAGCCAAACCTGATACTCTAGATGGTCCAAAATATTCTATATGAAAATGATCAAAATGATTATCTGTATAAATTTTTTTAATAAATTTGGAAGAAGATTTGTGTTTTCCAATTTAGCATTTATAACAAAATATGTCAATGTCGAACTTTAAACTTGGAAAATCAGAAAATAATTATTTCTTAGATAATTTATATAAAGCATATATACTGAAGTTTCCATTTCTTCTATGAAAAATCTATGACTCATTTTTCTTGTTAGTTAAACAATTCACTTTTGGTTTACACTAGGAATTTAAAATCTAAAGTATAAACATTATTAGTTCTAGGTTCCCTAAATTTAACCAACTTATCATTAAACACATAGTAGGAATTATTTGAAAAATTAACAAAAAAACATTATAAAAATGTTGAGAAATAATTATCATGTTTTTCTTTAGTCCTTTTTGATTGAGTTATTTTTTGGATCTCCAATAGTTCCAAGTCCAACTATTTTTCCTTTGGAATTGTCCCCAAAAGTGACTAGACCTCAATCCAATTGATTTAGAGTATGAAAATTTGTTGAGTCTTCACTCATGTGCCTAAAATAGACACTTTCCATGTCCCATATGTCTTTTTTATTCCTATGTCATGTTTTTTGCAAAATTAATTAAAAAAATGTTTGTTTTGGTACCCATATCTTCTTTGGTCCTACAGTGTTAGTGACAAATGATATGGGAATCCAGATTTGATTTATTTTTCCATTATTCATATCACTTTATTTAGAGTTTTTTTTGAAATAAAATATTTTTTAATACCACTAATTTGAGTATTTTGAAAGTAAAAATAATTTATGAAATGACCTTTTTTTCAAGAATAATAACAGTTAGCATTATTTGAATTAGATAGAAAATAAGTTTTTTACAATTTTGATTTCTCATCCTTACTTCCTATTCCAAATATTTCTCTTTTAAAGACATTATTTCTAAGAATTTTATTTAACACTTTTTCTCATTTGGTAAAAGTCACTGCAATACTCTTATAGGACACCACTTCATCTTGAAATTCTTTAATTATTTTTTTATCTTCAATATAGTTTGTTGTAAATGAGATTAATTTATCAACTAGTTCTATATATTGTTTCATTAGAGTGTCTCTTTCACTTAAAATAGTATTATGAATATTTTTCAATTTCTTGTTCTTCTTTATCATAGATTAATATTTTTATTCAAGCATTGAGAAGTCAGTATCCATTTTTTCGTTTGAGAAACTGCCAGAATCAGAATCAGTGGAGTAATAATTTTATACCTTTTCCTCTTCAACTATAAAGCTCATATTGGATTTTAGATTTGATTTCTCCTTTTATAAATAGGATTTTGAAGAGATATTGTATTATTCAGATACACAACATGTATCTTTCATTTATATTTTTTTCTTTGTGTTCACAATCAGTATTATTCTGATATCTATTTTCTTTCCTTTTCTTTTCACATTTTAGTTGCAGATAATCAGGTCTAATATAAACCAACTTCATGAATTTATGACATCAAAATTCTCTTGGTTATTTCTCATATTCCATGAATAATTTTCTGAAACCTATTTTTTTCTTATAGAAAATAATGTATTTTCTACTAGATGGTACATTTCTATTTCAAAATCTAAAAAATATGAATATTTATATTCTATGACTTCCTAATAATATAAATTTTTCTACTATTCTTCTAATATGAATTCTGGATTTATTCTACATACATAATTAGTGTCACAATTAGTTATTTAATTTTAATATTCTTTATAGGTGATGATTTGTGAATAACATCAGATATTCCATTCCATTTTAAAGGTAGTAATCTGAGTACTTCCAAAGTAGGATCAGATTGTTTTATGGGTTCTCCAAAGGAAGTAATATTGTTGAAAATTTATATAATCCTTCTATTTATCTGTGTGATGATTTCCCCATTAAACATTCTAAATGTTTCAAACTATAGTTTCTTTGTCACATACATCATATATCTAACATTATATATTCCTTTATAATAAATAGAAACAGTTTTCCATTTCTCATTGGTAGTTGGAAATTGAGATACACAATTAAATAAATACGGTCCTAGTCCACAGACAATAGAATTCATTTCTTTTGAATTGATATCATACTCATCTTTAACCCTAGTAGTACATTTTTTTGGTTTCTCAAGAATCATATAAGGATTAATGATTTTTTAGCGAACTTTGAATCCAATAGTTTTTAGATAGAAAATCATCCATTATTTCTAGCTCCCATAATTTTCACTATTAATGTATGGATAATGTAACATAGAAATTCTTTTTCTAGGATCAGTCTTTTCCATATTTTTATATACCTTATAATTTTATCTTCTTTTATATTTATCTCATAATCTTGACTCTGATACCAATTTTTAGGTCGTAATAAAACAAAGTAACACAAGAGGGGGTGAATTTTGTATTTTAAAAAATCTTCCACAATTTTGAATTTTGACACCCTCTATGATTAATATGGATATGTAGTGTTTAATTATATATTTATTATAATATGTGGATAAATAGAAATAATGAACAAAGAAATTTATAGTAGATTGGGACATAGATACCCCCGGGCCCACTCCACCAATTACTCTCTATGTGAGCTTTGTGAATTTCACTAGAATGGTCTTCTTTTTACAAGACCACAAATCCAGAACTAAGTGAATGCAGTTAACAACTTTAAAATAAGGTTAAAAACATATCCTTCTAGTTCATTAACAGCGCACTGAATATCCAATGCTTTTAACTAGAAGCAAAAACTTCACCACAACTGAGTAAGAGCAGTTGATACTCTAATAAATCAAAAGATATTTATTTGTTGATTTGGGTTGTTCTTCACAGTTTTTGCAGTAAAAACTGAGAGTAGATGGATCTTCTTCTTAAGAAAGGAAATTCTTCAAGAATGAATAGTTATGAAGTTATTTTGGTATTAAATGATCTTTAATAGAAAAAAATAGTACCAGTAATCTTAAAATAGTACAAGGTACAACAATTATATCACCAAAGTGTGGACACTTCTATAAAGTCGATTGTTCATTATACAAACAAAATAAATTTTATTCACCATAAATTAAACAAATATAAAATATGTAACTGGAGTATCCTCTAGTTTGAAATGATACAATGTTAGAATATATAGGGAAATAGAATTTCATCAATATTCTAGATCCATGAAAGTTGCCTGAAAGATCATGAAATATTAAAATCCACTTGGTCAGGGGAGTCGTACCTTACCTTATAAATAGAAGTGATTTCCTCTAAAAAAATTATTTTCTCGCATCAATCATAATGTTCTCTAAATAATTATAATATTTTTTCAGAACCATTAAATGAAACACAGATAAAATTGAGAATTTAAGACTCTGATGTTGAATAGACAGCGTAAGGTTTAACTATGTAGCATAGGATTCCTTCACAGAGCATGGGGTTCCTTCCAATGTACAGTTCCATAATAATAATTTCATATTCACATAAAATAGGGAAGAAAGGTAACATAAGGATAATGATCCATACATTCATCCTTTTCTGCATAAAATCCTGAACGTATCATTGATTAACCATAAGTTTAATATTCCTGATGTAGGGTATGAATAGTAATTCCAGACTCCAAATTACAACATAGGTTTTTTTATCTATAGTTCTGTCAATTCTACGAATGTAGGTATGATGATCCAAACACAAATTATTTATCATAGTGTAGGGTTGATACCATACGCGAGGGTTAAATTTCCAACATAACGTAGGGATAATGCCCCATATGTTCATTTACATAATATAAGGTTTGAAATAGTGTATCCAGATCATATCAGGTATCAATAAACTCTTTTAACCAAGATAAAATTTGGATAGATAAATATATAAAACTCGCTCAATAAAAATTCATTATAAAAGAAACAGTGGTATTTTTGAGCACCAAAATCATTATATATTAAAGAGGATTGTTTAGACAATATGATCCCAACATGTGGTTCCTTGTACCAGGATTTGATAATAGATTGAGATATAATTGATATAGGGGACTATGGGTACCCTATGTTTATCCAAACCTAATAGGGTCGATGCTATTTTCAGTGTTGGTGACTTTGGGCGTCACCTTAGAACCTAGAGATCAATGTTTTGAGCTTGTTATATTTGTTCTCTTGTGGATGAGTTAGAACATTTTTTGGACCAATGTTTTTATGGATTATACCAAGGATGTTGAGTTTTTATTTCTCATGTATTATCTATGAAATAAGGCTTTTGGGATGATATTAGATTGAAAATTTTCCCTCATATTATTCGGTTTATCTCTTCTACTTGATGGTTGTGTTTATGTGGGCATAAGGAGATAATAGGTGATCTGGAAGAGTGAAAACCCTTTTGTTAAGATTTTGATCTAACTAGGTTTTGGGTGTCCATAGTCCCAAAAATTTTGGATGGATTGTGGTTACAGGTTAGTCCCTTCCATCGGTTGTATATTTTTATAGAGAATAGTTAGTTCTATAGGACTACTATGGCTTCTCTATACACTTTTAGTGTGATTAAAGTTCCTATTACTATATCAAATCATTCCAGTAGAGTCCTAGTTTTTGGTAGTGATGTTTTGTTATTTTATCTACTTAGGTTGACACCTAAGGGTCTGGCCTTAAGGACTGTTGGCTGTTATAAATCTTAATGATCTTTTCAGTTTATGAGGATTATTTTTATATCATGTAGTTGGATGATACTTATGATGAATGTCCTTCAAATTGGGCCGAAGTGGGGGTAGATCTCCCTTAGGGGTCATCTTATGACCTGAGTCAATGGTATATTATTCCATAAAATTCTAAATTAGGTTTCATTAATCTATAGTATCTTGATAGAACCCTAGGATTAACAGTTTTTTATTTTACTACATTGTTTATTTTTTGCTAATTTTAATTATTCAACTAGGATGGGAATATCACATACACACACATATTCATATTATATAAGATTATAGGTACACCCACTGGGGGTTCCCAATTGAGATTCATTTATTACCATCAATATGTGAACTTTGGTTCATATGAAAACCCTTATTTATTCATTCATGTTATGCATTGGATGAATAGTTGATAGGGGATGGGGACCAATGCTTATTTAGAGAGAAAGACTAATCATGTGGAGTTTAAAGTTTGAGTTGGATCAGTTCAAATATTATGGAGGATGATTATGAGGTAAAACTTGAGGTTGGTAGTATAACCTTTTTTATTTTAGTTTCCTTCATTTCTTTTATTTTTTATATGTGATAGGCCTTATGGGAGATCAGTTGTTTCATAGCATTATTTGAGTCCGTATGAATGTATGTTGTATTTCATTTTATATAGTATGTTATTTTTTATATTTATTTATTATTCATACTATGATGTTTTTGCACGTGTTTTTTTTATTTCAACCAATACCTCACTATGATTTTAAGGTATAGTCTCTTCACTTTATCTTTTCATACCCTCTATACCAGTTGGTAGACTTTGGTGTATGGGGAAGCACGCTTGAGGCCTTATGGAAATCCAGATCAAGTGAAGTGTCTGGTCAACTCAGGTCAGTTTTTAAAAAAATGGTATTTATTCTTTTTTTTACTTACTATATGGGGATCTATTAGAAAGGTGGTTTGGAAATGTGTCTAACCTATGATGGACCTCAGACTGGTGCATCACAAACACCTTTTCTAATGAAAATTCAAGGTTACTAGGGTCATGAGATTTATATTATTTGTTTCTATATTTACTTTTGTTTGATTTCACCTTGAATGGTGAACAGGGGTTTTTGTATGAAATGATTTACAATTTTTTTGTTCGTGGGCCATTTTCATGAGGCTTGTGAACATGAATAATTCTAGGCACTTAATATTTACATAACATATACCTATCTATGTGTGATTTAAAAAATGATGGAGGTTTAGTTCTGTAAAGTGTATGTAATGAATTGTATGGTGTTGTCCCATGTATCTCATTTGGGGAACTATACTAATCTGTCCACATGTAGTTTCTTTAGAAAACAGGCTATATGGATCTTATGGAAATATCTTTTTCATTAATAGAGGTGAAATCCCTTCATTAAGGGATGCATGGAGACCCTAGTAGGTCATTGTGGGTGTTGGATTCAATAGGAGTAACTCCAAAAGAAAAAAGGATACTAGAGAGGTGTTCTGGACTTGTATTGAGTTTCCTTATAGTTGTGGTTTCCCTCGAGTCCCTGGTTTGTGTTCCTAGAGAGGTGTTTTAAACCTCTATAAGGGGGGTGTAAATTCCTGCAACATGTTATCTACTAGGTATTGCAATTGGGTTCTGAGTTCATACTATCTGTTAGGTGATTGGGTGGGTGTGGGTGATCATCTAATTTATGGGGCTTGTATGGGGATATTTATCATAAGGGGGTCGTTACTTAAGATGGTGTCTTTTTTGTTAGGCATGTGGATGACTTGGGATTGGGAAGTGGAGAAATAAGAGTGTTCCCAATCTTATGGTTGGATTGAGAGAGATTGTTTAGTTGGTTATATTGCTCTATTCATTTTTGTTTCACTTTGGGTGGCATAGTGAGAGAGTGGAAATATGGTTGTTGTTTTTCATCAACTCTTAGGAAGTGGGTGTTCAAGTAGTTAATCATGGTATGAGAGAGATTCCTCATTTTTTAAAGAGGGGTGTTGATAGTGCTTTGGTATTCTAGAAATAGCATGCATGGGTATGGTAAATTATTTAGGAACATTATTCTAGGATCCTTAGGACTAAGAACATGTGATAATGATTTCGTTTTTTTCGTTTTTTTTTGGGCGAGATTCTTTGGGAGGTTCTTAAATAATCACTCTACCTTGAAGAAGAGAGTGGTGGTTGGAGTGGGGTTTTAGGAAAATCCTTTGTGTGTAATTGAATGTGTGCTCTAGTTATGTGGAGTTCAATTTGGTTAATTGGTTAAGTGTGGGATCTTTAGGTTTGTTTAGGTTTT
Source organism: Viscum album (assembly GCA_963277665.1). NCBI lineage: Eukaryota > Viridiplantae > Streptophyta > Magnoliopsida > Santalales > Viscaceae > Viscum > Viscum album. The sequence continues at coordinate 224,836,260 of OY728119.1, read as the reverse complement.
GGGAATACTTTAGTGCTATCGCTGGGATGGACCAATTGAGAATGATGCATGAGGAGTGGTATAAAGAAAATACTTATGGTGGGGAGTGTACTATAGGAAATTAGAGTGCATGATCCTCGTTTCAAGAAGTTTATCTATAATAATGGATGTTGTTACAATTGATATAGAAATAGGAAGTGGTTTTGGTTTTCATGTTGTTTCTTATGTGTGTCTGATTTGACCATTCCAATTCATTAATTTTAGTGATGGATGAAGTGTGAGATGTTGATCTCAGTGTTTTTCTTGTGGGGAAACATTATTGATACTCCCAAGGTGGGGATAATATTATTGGTTGTGTATGAATGACTCTCATGCTAGAAGAGTTTTCGGTGATGTGAGACAAGTCATTGGATGATCAAGGTGGAATCAGATTTTAGTGCATGGGTAGAATCTATATGTATCTAGTTATATAGAAAGTACCAGATTCGGGTCTTGGATCCAGAAGAATGATGGGGTATTGGATTTTGTATGAGACTTGGGATTATTGTTATGTGAATCAATGATGATTCAGATCAAATATGCATTGATGCTCAGTGAGTGATCATAGAGGCCTTTTGACTATTAAGGCTTCTTGATGGTGAGAATCATTGTGGTGGGGATATTGTGATGACCCATGTTGTTATGGGTTGAGAAAATTAGTGGAAATGTTAGTTTTTTCTATAAGTTTATCAAGGAAAAAATGAAAATTTCCTATATTAGTGTATCTTGAAAAACAAATTTGACCGCCCTATTAATCTCAAAAAAGCATGTTTACCCTAGGAAATGTGTTTGGTGGAATTTTGATCCATTCTTATTTTCTCAAAATATTTAATATTTAATTAAATAAATATTAATTTATATATAATATTCCCTTAGTGATTTCTTTTGAATAGATTCTCTTATTTAAATTTTGGATTCAACGTTGGGACTTGAATAGTATGTTTTTATTTTTCATGGTTTTAACTCGCTACAGGAACCAGGGCAAGGCCCATGCCTTTTTCCCTTTCTTTTATTTCTTATCCATTTTCTATTTTATTTTCATCCTTTTAACTTTATCTTATAAAGTACGTGAAATCCATAAGGGTTCTACGTAGCTAAAATAGAATAGGGATAGAAATAGTGAGAGGGAACATGGGATCACATTGGTTTTGTCGATCATATGTAGATTGGGATGTGGTATCTTTGTTGTGTAGACTCGAGCATGATGCTTCATCTTTTTTATGCCCGGAGGTGAACCTCTTATTTTATTTTTAAAATATTCACTTATATTAGTTATTTTTAATTTTCAAATCCTTTTATGTGGTAAAATTGACCCCCTGAAGTTCACTGTGGGATGATTTTGGGACAAATATAGGTTTTGGGGGCTTCATAAGAAATTTTTATTCTGGAAACCCATCTAGATGGCGTGTATTTTAGAGAACACATCCCATGTGTTATTTTTTTAGGTATAGGTTTAATGATAATGGTTACAGAGTGTTTCTGTGTGTGTGTGTTTTTGGGACATGCCATTGGGAATATATATGGGTTTAACTAAGTACTCATCCAAACACCTTGTGAAAGGGAACATGTTCGTATAATGTACACAATCAGACCACATGTGAAATAAACACTCAATGTTCATGTGGTGTTTTTAACCAAACCTTGTGGGGTGTACAATTTCCAGCACACCATGTGGGTTACATATCATATGGGGTCAGTACACACCATGTACTTGGGTTTTACATTTTATGTCCGGATGAGGTACACATCCAAGAAAATATGCTAGTGGTACATTCCATGTACAAGATATGCTTATCATGTACTTCCCCTTTCAAAGTGTTTCACTTGTTTTCTTACCCTAGATTTATAATTGGACTTTCTAGTTGTTCATTATGATTTTATTTTATATTTATAATGCATTGGTGAGGACCACATGGTGTTTAGAGTTCATTTCTGAAACACCTTGGGTTGGAAGAGGTTTTCCTCAATGTTTTTGTTTAAGAGATATCTAGAGGATTATGTTGTTTGGGACCATGATAAGGGTTGTAATCTAGCTGGTCACCTTGGCTTGAGGTTGTCAGGTGGATTTTTTTGAATCATATATATTGTTCTCAAAGGTTTGGATCAATTAGTCTCTTTTAGGGGTTTATAGACATAGTTTCTCAAGGATTGAGTGTTTGAGGTTTTATATATCTTTCTTGAGGTTTTGAATGATTGGATGATTCAGGAAGGGATGACACCATGGGATGTCTAGTTCGGCTGGTTGTCACTAAGTAGATGTTCATATGAGTCTGTGGGACTCTGGATGATTCCCTTAAGGATTTGATGGTGACCCATGATGGGTAGTTTGTTGGTGAGGCTAGATGGGGACCCCCTTATTGGGTTTCCTATTCTTTATGAGGTCTTTAGGATCATTGACGATTACCTTACAATAATGATGTTTCTTTAGGAGGCCCTTATGTGAATTTATTATCATTGATGGGACAGGTTCCGAATTCACCATACGAGATTCCTTATGTTGGGCTTGGCATATGGTTTCAGATGGATTTGATCTAGGGCATGGTGGGTTCCCCGTGTTGGTTAACCTTGAGATGGATGATGTTGGTTTCAACAATGGTGACATTCAATGTCGCATTTGAACCCTGAGATTAGTGGTTTGAGTCTTATTTGGATGTATATTTATATAAGTTTCATCAATCCATGTTTTATGGATTATGATAGGGATATTTATGTTGTTATTACTTAGGTATTATTGAAAAATGGCTTCTGCTCCCGCTCCTGCTCCGGCTTCTGTTCCTGCTCCGGCACCGGCCCCTGTGCCTATTCCGGCTTCGGCTTTAGCTCCAATGCCCGCTCTTCGGTTTCCAAGGGAGGTTGGCGTGGTTTAGGCTTCCAAGAAGGCTTCCTAAAAGGTTGTTCTGTGTGTCTCTCCTTCGTCGGTGGCCGTTTCCAGCCCTACCTCCATGCCTCTGGTGGTTCGCCAACACTTGGATCCTATCCAGGTGGAATGCCAGCCCTCCAGGCAGGTGGAAGGGTTTCCGTTGGTGGATCTATCCGCTCATGAGCTCCTTGATTCTGCTTCTCTCCTTGACCTCTCCTTGGTGGCCCACTTCGGTCGCAGCAAGCCCTCGTTGAACTTCTTCCGGGGTGTGGTGAACGCTTGGGGTATTTCTTGCCTGTCGGCGGTCTCCGAGATTTCCAGAGTGGCCTTCAGCATCCATTTTGGTTCTATACTTGACTTTTTGATGTCTTTCTCCAGTGCTAGAAGAAGGTGTGGCACCTAGCACTTCTCCCTTTCGCGTTGGTCCCGGGACTGCCATTTTTTTCGTGATTCCTCCTCGGATGCGGTTTGGATCTCCTTCCCAGGCCTTCCGCTGCCTTTCCAGAATCCCTCCATCCTGCAGTCTCTGGGGAACTCCTTTGGTTTGTTTCTCTGCATGGATGAGATGACTCAGTCTCTCTTGTCTACGGGCAATCCCTGCATCTGTGTTGAACTCGGCCTGGCCAAAAGTCTGCCCTCCATGGTTATTTTCCAGGCTAGCGACGGTTTTTCTTGGAGAAAAAAGTTCAAATTTCACCACTCCTTGATGTTTTGTGCCCTGTGTGGGCTCCATGGACACTGGGTTTCATCTTGTAGGAGGGGGAAGGACGCTGCTAGCTCATCTCGGCAAGCTCCTCAGGCGGGTCCGGGTCAGGCATCGCCCAGTCGAAGGCATGAGGGGTCCTCGGTTCGGCCCGTTCCATTTTCAAATTTGAATTCTCCCAGGAGGGACGATGCGCCAGAAGAGGTTTGCATGGGGGGTGCGGTCTACTATGTCGGACCGGTTGTCGGTCCCTCCTGAGCCCCGTGATCTGATTGCCTGGTCGCACTATCCTATTGCCGAGATCTCCCCCCGACAGGATCGAAGAGCAGTGTTCAAGCATGGATTTCTCCTGGATCTTCTGAGGATCCCTCCAAGGTATCTCTCCCCTCCGCCCTCCCCTTTCTTCATCTCAACCCATCTTACATCAGAGAACATCCAGAAGTCTCTTGTGAGTAACCTCACTCTGGATGTGGAGGGGTTGGCCAAGAAGGACCTTCCCTCGTATGGTCTGGAGAAAGAGATGGTGTTATCTCGTCTCTCCCCTCAGCGTCTCCTGATGTCCCCCTATTCTCAGGGAGATGCGCGTTCGTTTTATGATGTTGTTGTTAATGGTAAAGGGAAATCCCTGTTGGAGGAGGATGCTTACTCCTTCAAAAAGGTGGTTCTTACTCCTAAGTCGGCGCCCCTTGAGGCAGTGTTTTCAGGTCCTCTCACCCGTTCCAGATCCAAAGATTCTGGCCATTTTGCGCCTGCTCTATTCTTTTTGTCCTCCCCCTCTAGAGCCTGGAGGGGTCTACCTTGATGCTCCCCGTCCTCATCTGGAATGAAAGGGACTTAGGGGATCAAGACAAACATGCTTTCCTGGCTTTTTAGGCTAGGAGTTTTCATGTTCAAGTTTTGGTAATTCTGGAACCCAAACAGGTACATAGCAAAGGCGCTACTCTTACCAGGAAAATGGGCTTTCCCAACATCTTCCATGGAGGTGCTGAGAACTCCCACATCTAGATTGGATGGAATAACCACGTTTTTGTTGAGATTTTGAATCTCTCTTCTCAATGAATCAATGCTAAGATCTTCACAGCAAGTCACATTTTGATGTTCTCCTTCGTTTATGTGGATACTGAGGTTTCCAAGAGGAGGGAACTTTGGAATATTATGGGAAACTTGCAAACAGGGCCTCTCCCTTGGTTCGTGGGTGGTGACTTCAATGCTATTGCAGACGTCTCTGAGAAAAAAGGGGGTGTTTGCTATAATTTTGGTGGCATTTATGATTTCAATGATTTCATGAGGAGCGCTGGGCTTTTGGACCTTGGATTCTCTGGACCTAAGTTCACCTGATGCAACCACCGCAAGGGCGTAGATCGCATTTGGTGACGGTTGGACCATTTCCTTTCCAATCTTCATGGGTTGGACATTTTTTCAAAGACGTCAGTCACTCATCTTCAGCGGGTGATCTCTGATCATAACCCGATCCTAATCAACATCAAGAGGGAGGAGGATGTGAGTTCTATCTTCTCCTACTCGACTGCATGGAATGGGGATAGCTCTTTTCAAAATGTTATCAGGACGTCTTGGACTAAATATGACGATGCTAGATCGTGGGGTGGCCTGGTGAACCACCTCAGGCATCTCAAAATGGACATTAAAAGATGGGTGAGCACTAGAACTGATGTTTCCCAGGGTATCAACAGCCTCAGGTTAGAAGTCGATAGGTTGGAGGATTCTCTTTAGAGCTGTTAGGATGAGAATTTGTTCGCTGCTCTGTGTGACAAAAATAATATCTTGTCCAAGAGGCTACTTTCTCTGGAGATAGATTTCAAACAGAGATCACGGGTTAGATGGCTTAAGGAAGGGGATAGAAATAGTGTGTTCTTCCATGCTTGCATTAAAGAGAGGAAAAGATCAAGGAAGAACCTGAGAATGGAGAACGAGGACTACACTTCGGACGTCAACACTGTGGGGAAGATCGCTCTGGACTACTTCGAAAACACCCTTGTAGGGGAGACTGTTTCTTCCTTCGTGAGGGGGAATCAAGCCACCGAGGACTTCTTCACCAATATCCCCTCAACGGTTAACCAGGTGGACAACTGTGCTCTTTCCTCCATCCCCTCGGCCGAGGAGATCCGGGTGGCTGTCAGAAGCATGCCCCAGGACAGCGCGCCTGGTCCCGATGGCTTCCCAGCCAGCTTCTTCAGCTTTTCTTGGGAGATTGTCGGCCAGCATGTTGTGGAGTCAATCCAGGACATCTTTATCGGTGTCCCTCTCATCAGGGGCATTTCGGCCTCCAGACTCGTCCTCATTCCGAAGATCAGAAATCACACCCCTGTTAGCCAGTACAGGACAATCTGTCTTTGCAACGTCTCATATAAAATACTATCCTCTGTCCTTGTCAGAAGGCTCGACAAAGTTATTCCTTGCCTGGTCTCAATGGAGTAGCACAGTTTCATCAAGGGAAGTAGCATTCAAGGGGTGGTGGGAATCGCTAATGAACTGGTGCAGGAAATTAACAGAAAATCGGTTGGATACAATTCCATATTCCAAGTCGACATGAACAAGGCTTATGACTTGTTGGAATGGAGTTTCATCATCCGAGTCATGAGGGAATTTGGGTTCAGTGAGGTTTTTTGCGATATCTGCTTCAAATTATATTCATCACCGTGGCCTTCCATTGCCTTGATGGGAAAAACTTTTGGCTTCTTCAAGACTATCTATGGTGTTCGCCAAGGGGACCCCATGTCTCCATTTCTCTTTTTTCTCGCACAGGATGCGCTCTCAAGAAATTTGAAACATGGGATGGATTCAGTCCTCATGCTTCCCTTCCGTGGAAGAAATAGTGTTACCATTTCCAATCTTATGTTTTCAGATGATATTATAATCATTATCAATGGCAGGAAAAGGTTGTTGAAGGCTCTCATGGATTCATTATCCACCTACGGCAGATGGAGCAGGTAGAGTGTCAACTCTGCTAAAATCCATTTCTTCACTTCAGACAAATGCCTGGTCCTAAGGAATAAGGAGATTCAGAAGATCCTTGGTTGTTGTAGGATATCGTTTCCCATTTCTTACCTTGGGGTGCCGATCTCCTTTGGAAGCATTAAGAAGGTGTACTTCTATTCTATCCTTGATCGCATTCTGGGCATAATCTACAACTGCAAGAATAAGTTACTCTCCTTCAGTGGACGGATTACATTGATCAATAGTGTCCTCATGTCCATTCCCATGCACGTCTTCTCAGTGATCCACCCTCCTAAGGGTACTGTAGAGAGAATGGAACTTATCCTTAATTCGTTTCTGTGGGACGCCAAGGAGGAGGGAAGGATCCACTAGGCATCCTGGAAGCGTCTGGCCAGACCAGTGGAGGCAGGAGGAGTTGGTCTCCGTGATATCCAGGGTACTCTTCAAAGTCTTCAGTCACAACTCGCTTGGGAAGTTATCATCGAGGATTCGTTGTGGGCAAATTTTTTCAAAGAACATTACTCAGGGCTTGAAACACAGGGCCTCTACAGTTCCACGAGGCTGGTAAGGTGCATGTTCTCACTTATTGACACGTTGTCATGTCATGCGAGATGGATCATCGGTGCTGGGAAGATCAGTTTTTGGGACACCAATTGGTCGGGGGAACCCTTGGGATACCCTGACTGCCCTTTTCCGGATATCAACTTCAGTAGTGCATGCGAGAAGTTCGACTTGATCAATACCTCTTCAAATGATAATCAGATGTCTGTGTTCGAAAATATAGTCATGAGTGAGGAACCCGATAGGTGTTTCTTCTTGGCTACTAGCTCAGGCAGGTTTACTTCGCAAGGCTTCAGGAGTATCGTTCAGCCAGGTAGCACCCCCAACGCTTGGGCTACAGCACTCTGGTGCAATGAAATCCCTATTAGAATGAACTTTTTACTATAGAGAATCAGGAACAGGGTGTTACCTACGGAGGACAGCATCCAGTGTCGGGGCGTTGCTTTGGCCTCTAGATGTTTTTGTTGCACTAATCACATGTGCGAGTCGGCGAAGCACCTGTTCTTTCAAAGTCATTGGGTGATTCATCTTTGGTCCCTGTTCACGCATAATCCTTGCAGAAATGATGGAGAGTATTCTTTCCAGAAATATGTGGAGTGCTGGTTTTCTAGCTCGGGGCCTTCTGGCCAGGAGCGGACAGTTAGAACGATCATCATAGTGGCTTTGTGTTGGGTGCCTTGGGAGGCTCACAATCAGGTTTGGAGGGGAGAATATCGTTCATTATTGTTCCTACAGGATAGACTCAAATCCCTCATCTTTGAGCTTGCTTCTCAGATCAAAGGTGGTTCGACGTCAACTGCGATTAACAATCTGCTCAATCGCCCCTGTTTTCTGAGAAAGGGTTCTTGTCAGTGGGTTAAATGGTGTCTGCCGGTTATGGGATTCAAACTCAACATTGATGGATCATGCATGGGGGAATCATGAGAGGGGGAGGGTGCTACGAGATTCCTCAGGCTCGGTTTTCATCGCCTTTAGTTCCTTTTATGGGCCAGGAAATTCTCTGAGTGCGGAGGTCCATGCACTGGATTCAGGTCTGGCGATGTGTAGAAGAAGGAAGTTTACAACGTCTGAAATCGATACGGACTCAGAAACCCTTGCAAAGATCATGAAAGGGACCAGTGGGGTTCCTTGGGAGCTCACTTACATCATCAGAAGGTGCAAGATCAGAACCTCACATGGGATGCTTATTCATCACAGTTGGAGGGAGGCTAACTTCGTGGCGGACTCCCTTGCTCGCTTGGGTAGGCAGGACGTGCCTCTCATCATTTATGACTCCCTTTTTTTCCCTCCCTCTAGAATGTGCTCCTTTTGCACTGGGGGATTCCATTGGACTCTACCATTTCTGACCCCCTTGAGGGGATCTTGTCTTCCTTTCCCTTCTCTTTTTGAATAAAAAATATACTACTACTACTAATACTACTTAGGTATTATTTATAAGAGGTGAATTTTGGGATTCTATTGGATCAGTCATTTCAGCTGAGACAAATCTGGTGCTCTCCTCTATTGTCTAGTTGTGGCTTGGTGGGCCTAGGGAGATAATGGATGGTCTGGAAGAGTGTAGCCCCTTTAGTTAGGATTTTTCTATGACTCAGGTTTGTGGGTATGTGTCCCTAATGATTTTTTAGTGTTTGAGGTTATGGTTTGATCCCTTCCACCAATTATATTTTTTTATGGAGAATAGTTTGTTTTATAAGACAATTATGGCTTGGATAAATTCTCTCCATGTTATTAGTGTTCCTTTCAATAGTTCAAATCATTCCATTGGACTGCTAGATCTTGGTAATTGTGTTTTGGGGTTTTTGGATGCCTAGGGTGATACCCCAGGGTATGATCTTTAGGAATATTGGATGTCATAAATCTTGTAGCTTATTTTATATTAGGTAATAATTTATAATGTCATGTGGATACTTTATACATGTCATATAAATCCTTCAGATTTGGACAAAGTGGCAGTAGATCTATCTCAGGTGTTATCTTAGAACCTAAGGTAATGAATATTTTTTCATCACTAGTCGAAGAAGGTTTGGTCGATATTGGGTGTCTTATTAGAACCTGAGGATAAACGGTGATTTATTTCAAAACCCTGTTTATTTTCTACCGGTTTTCCTTATTTATATATGATGTTTATATCCAGTGTGAACAAACATTCCTGTGACAACATATTATCGGTACCATAGTGGGGGTGGCCTAATGATAATTATTACCCACCCCCTACATGTGTAATTTGGTGTATATGCTAACCCTTATATCTAGTTTAATGTTGATAGCATGATTCATAATGGATGGGGATAAGGCTCGATGATTCTTGATTGGGAGTAACCACCCATCTAGAGCCTAAGGTTCAAGGTGGTGCAATTTGACAGATGTGGAGAATGGGTTTGAAGTACAACCTTGATTTAGAAGTAGAGCCTTTTATATTTTAGTTTGATTAATTTATAATATTCTATATATATTATCCTCTTAGTGGGTCATCGGTTGTTTTATAACATTCTTGAGTCTGTATGACTATATGACGCATTTAGTTTGATATAGCATGTTGTTTCTTCTATTTAATTATTTTGAATGATTTTATATTTGTTTATGTGTTTGGTTTATTTCTTTTTTTATTACACTTTGGTTCGAGGGTATAGTCTCCCAACTATATCATCTCATACTATCACCACACTAATACAAATAAGGCCATTAACTACACTAATATAGGCCTTTGTTAGTGAAAAAAAGGTGCAAGAAATCAGATCACAATTAAAAGACATGGGATTTTATTAGTGCTGGAAAAGCATTGATAAAGGGGACCTCTATTAATGATTTTATTTAGTGATGATAAAGGAACTGTTTATTAGTGCTAGAAAAAGCACTGAAAAAGGGATAATTTATCAGTTTTACTAAAAGTGAAAATAAAAAATCCCTTTATATGCACTTTTAATAGCCCTGGTAAAGGGTCCCTTTATCCGTGGTTTTAGTAGAATTGATAAAGGATCCCTTAATCAGAGTTTTTCTAGTGATGATAAAGGTGAATATACACTACAATAACAAAAACAAGAGAAGAATATACATGTATTAAATACATAATTTAATTAAAATAAAATTTATAACACAAATACAAAAAAACACTATATAATATACATTTCAAACATTGGTTTGTAAAATTACATGAGTAAGTACAAATTATCACAGACATTCAAAAACATAAATTTTCCTTTTTCATTGGCCCTGACCCCCGATCATACTATTAAATAAATAAACCTCCCCATCTTGAAAAAAACAATAAACCTATGTAATAAAACAATCCTCATGTTTATAATACTATTAAGAAGTAAATTAAGCACACAATATCAATTTTAAACTAAAAACATATACTTTGATTCATACTAGGAACACCATGTATCAAATTGAGTTGCAGTTTATTATTACATGTTACACCATTTTTATTTTCCTCAAAAGTAGGTAATCATTAATTTTCACTCATATATGTTTATAAAACACTCACTATAGATGGGAGCTAATTCAATTGGACTTTATTTTTTAGAACAAGCCTTCAATTGTAACACCATTTTCTATTCAACTTCAAGAATTATCTCTATGAAAACTAACTAAATAAGTATAAGATAAAAATGATAAGAAAAATAATTAATTAATAGTAGATAAAATGATGAGCAAACAATTTGATCTCATTTGCTCAATTTTTCTAGGTGATACACGTTTTAAATTAAAATGACACTTATATATTAAAAATATTCCCTTCATGTCATACCAACCACATCATATGTTAGATTCATGTGAGTTCAATATCTATATATCACAAATTAATTATGGATTATTCTAAAAAATTCTAAAAACAATCCAAGCTTGTTTTTATCTATTTTGGATAATGATGTGCATTTTAAACTGAAATGATTGCATTATATTGAAAATCAAAAACTTTGAGTTATATCAGTCACATCATGTGTTGGATTAATGTGAGGTCAATTAATACAAATCACAAATGAATTATGGAACATTTAAATAAATTTTTAAAATAATATGAGCTCATTTTATCATTTTTGCTATTTTATGTGTGTTTTAAACTAAAATGACTGTTTTGTATTGAAAACATTCCATTTGAGTCATATTGACCACATTATGTTTCGGATTGATGTATGTTCAATTCATGTCTATGAAAAATTAATTATGTATCATTTTCATAATGTTTGAAAACAATTCGGTCTCATTTTCTTAGTTAGAGATATTGGATGTCTGTTTTAAACTAAAATAACACTTTTGAATTGAATACTCACACTTCAAGTCATATCGACTACATCAGGTGTTATATTGATCTGTGGTTAGTTCATACACATGAAAATTTAATTATGCATATTTTCTCTAAAGTTTGAAAATAATATGATCTTTTTTTCTCAGTTTTGGTAATTTAATGTGTGTTTTAATCTAAAACAACACTTTTGTTTTGAAAACTCACACTTCAAGACATATAAACTACTTCATGTATCATATTGATGTGAGTTCGATTCCTACATGTGAAAAATGAATTATGTGTCATTTTACTAATGTTTGAAAATAATATGAGCTCTTTTTCTATGTTTTGTCTATTTGATGTGTGTTTAGAACTAAATGACACTTTTGTATTGAAAACGTTCAATTCGAGTCAAATTGACCACATCATCTGTCAGATTTATCGGAGATCAATTCATACTTGTTTCATATTAATTATAAACCATTTTACTATTGTTTTAAAATAATTCAAGCACTTTTTCTTGGATTTTTCTATGTGAGGAAAGTTTTAAACAAAAATGATAGTTTTATATTAAAAATACACACTTTGAATCATGTCAACCACATCACGTGTCATATTGGAGTATAGACAATTCTTATACATTAAACATTAATTACAGATCATTTTAATAAATTTTGAAAATAATTTTAGCCCATTTTTTTATTTTGGATCAGGTGACATGTGCTTGAAAATAAAATGATATTTTTATATTGAAAACACATACGTAGAGTCATACTGACCACATCTGGTGTTAGATTGATGTGAAATCAATCACTCTATGTCAAAAATAAATTCTGGATCATTTTTATAAAGTTTAAAAATAATCGAATCTCGTTTTATAGGTTTTAGCTATTTGATGTGAGTTTTAGACTAAAATGAATTTTTTTTATTGAAAATAGGCACTTTGACTCGTACCGACCACATCAGATATCAGATTGATGTGTGGTCAATTCTTACACACCAAATATTAATTATGGATTACTTTAATATGATTTTAAAATAATCCAAGATATTTTCCTTCATTTTTCCTAGCTTCCTTTTAAACTAAAATGTCACTTATATTGAAAAAAAATACTTCGAGTCATAATAACCACATTATGTGTCAGGTTAAAGTTTTTTCAATCTCTATAAGTCAAAAATATATTATGGATAGTTTTTCTAAAGTTTGTAAATAGTAATAACTCATTTTCTTGGTTTTGGCGATGTGCTATGAATTTTAAACTAAAATGACACTTCTATATTGAAAATATGCACTTTGAGTCATACTAACAACATCATCTATCAAAATGTAGTGAATTTTATTTCTATAAATCAAAAATGGATTATGGATTACTATTATATATTTTGAAAATAATCCAAGATTTCATTCTCATTTTTCGTTATGTGAAACATGTTTTTAACTAAAATGACACTTTTATATTGAAAACGTGTACTTCAAGTCATACCGACCACATCGGGTGTCAGATTGATCTGCGGTCAATTTATACAAGTCAGAAATAAATTATGTACCATTTTCCTATAGTTGGAAAACAATATGAGATCCTTTGCTAAGTTTTTTCAATGTGATGCATTTTAAACTAAAATAACAGTTTTATATTGAAAATAAGGACTTCGGGTCACATCGACCACATTGTGTGTTGGATTGGCATTAGGTCAATTACTAGATGTGAAAAATGAATTATGGATCATTTTACTAAAGTTTGAAAAAAATCCAAACATGTTTTTTGGTTTCGGTGATTTGACATGTGTTTTAAACTAAAATGACACCTTTCTATTGAAAAAACACACATTGAGTCATATTTGTCACATTATTTGTTAGATTGATGTAATGTCTATTTTTATAAGTCACAAATGAATTATGGATCATTTTCCTAAAGTTTGAAAACAATGCGAGTTTGTTTTCTTAGTTTTGGCAATTTTATGAATGTTTTGAACTCAAATGTTAGTTTTGTATTGAAAAAACATACTTTAAGTCATACTGACCACATCAAATGTCATATTGACATGTGGCCAATTCCTACAGGTCAAAAACGAATTATGGACCATTTTTCTAAATTTTGAAAATAATCTGAGCTCGTTTCCTCTATTTTGGAAGTGCGATGTGTGTTTTAAACTAAAATGAAACTTTTATTTTAAAAACATTCACTTCACATCATACTGACCACATCAGGTGTCAGATTGATGTTAGGTCAATTCCTACACATCAAAAATGAATTATTGATCGTTGAACTCTATTTTGAAAATAATTTGATATCATTTTCTTGGTTTTGGATATGTGATGTGTTTTCTAAACAAAAATGATACATTTTGTATTGAAAACATGCACTTCATTTTATATAAACATCATCAGGTGTTTGATTAGTGTGCGTTCAATTCCTATAGATCAAAATGAATTATGGACCATTTTCCTAAAGTGTAAAAATAATCTGAATTTTTTTTCTTGGTTTGGATCATGTGATGCGTGTTTTGAGAAAATGTGTAAATTCTAAAAAATAAGAATGAGATAAAAATGATTAAAAAAGTAGAAAAAATGATGATAAAATAAACTAAATATGTATTAGGAAGTCGCATGTTTATTATGTATATATACATTATGACACCATGTATTCTACTCATTCGTTTTAAAAAAATTACTTTCCTCTATATTTATTCTCCTTGATAGATAAATAGAAATTAATATATAATCATCCTTATACTAAGGATTTAAATACTAAGTGTATCTCTGAGGTCAAAGACCATACTAAATCACAAATATAGTAGGAAATCACTTAAATTTCATGTCAGAAAAAATATTGACATCAATTATGCTACCCACTCACCTCTAAATAAATTTACATCTTCTTTTAGTACATAGAATGTGGGAAATCATTTTAGTACTATGAAAATAACAGAAAACAAATTATTATGAAATACTTTTAATGAAAATTTAATTACATTTTGAAAATACCTATTCTAGGATGCTATTATTTTGATTGTGTATGACATCTTTCCCAAAATTTCAAACATAAAATCCACAATAATTGTTGTTATTTTTTTAGAAACTATCAAAACATTCACCAAAATAACTAAATAATTAAAACAATATGTAATATTTCTATATTTACCTTAATCTGTTTCTATTTAAAGTAATTTTTTGTCTTCTAATTTTCAATCTCCGATCTCATACCATGATTTATCCTATATTTAGGGATCACTATATCCTAAAACATTATTGTTAAAACATCAATGGAAATATATAATTCAATTTTTATCTGTAAAATATCGATTTTTGTGCATTATAAATTCAAAATACACATCATGTGTGATCAATTTTATGGAAATCCATGTACTAGATCTAAAAAATAAATATTTGGAGTATCCAGATTGATTGAGATTAGTATCCAGTTATTCCTAAAAAAACAAATAAGTAATGAAAAAATTAAAAAATAAATATTTATAAGATTAGATTTTGGAGTTTTACCCCTTAATTATAGGCATCAAAAAGAGTTATCGTGTATTATTTTATTCTCAAACACATCGTTTAGATTTTTTTTTCTTTTCAATTTCTATCTTCTCCAGTAAAATTCCTTTTATATAAATAATATAGAGATTGATGAATCTAAGCCATGATTCAATGGGTTTTGAATTTATATATTAGTAATATAAATGCATATATAAAATATAAATAGTTATTAACTTTAATGGACATATTACATCAATTTTTGGATAGATGTATTATGAAAATATACATTATGTATGGATTTGTAACTGAAAATCTCAACCATTCAAACTTGATAATCTCATTTATACTCTGGATACCAAAAATATATGTCATATGGAATATTGAAAACATATCTATCTTTGAATGTGGTTTATTAGTGAAATTGTAAAGATAATATATGTTGTAGTGGAACTGGTAGGGAGAAGGTACTCCCAGAAGGTCTTTTCTGATTTCTTGGTCGATTCACTAGATTGTATGGATCTGACCTTCTATTTCCACATAATTTTATCCATCTATAATACTAAACCTCACTTAAAAAAATTACATCAACTCTTATAGGTTTTTCATTTGAAAAAATTTGTTAAGGATATACCTCTTGTATTCTTATAATATTATATTACCATTCTAAAAATATTCCAATAGAATCACAAACTATTATAAAATATGGATCATCAAGTGGAATAGGAAAATCAGTTCTTGACTCTTAAGCTACTTCAATCCCTACTCCCATGTGATTTATTGGTATTTATTTGTTATGTATCATGTCTCATGGATATTATTCATATTACCCCTCTCAACAAGCTAGTGAATGAGTGTTGATATTTATAAATCAAATACTACTTTACCCTATATAATTTAAGTAATATAAAGTTATTGTAAGTTTTTTTATTCACATTTAGGAGAAAGAGTAATGAAAAAATTGATTGCCTCAGGTAAGGTAAATGGTTGAGGGGAATGACTAGCCTCAAAGCTAGCAGGGTTATTTTTTTTCATATGCTGGTGTTTGTACCAACCCTAGATATCTTTGTTCCTATGACATATTTTGGTCTACCAAACTAGACAAGAAAATAATATCTTCCAAAGAATCTATTTTCACCTACAATACTTTCATTACTAGATATTCATCTTCTTATAATTTATCCTTCTGGAAATATTTTAAAGGATACACTCAAAAACCTACAACTCTAATGCGACCATATTTTTTTGGTTACCTCAAAGCTACTGAAAATAGTTTTTATTCTGGTATAGTTATTTTCTATTCTTGTGTTTAAACCATATAAAAAACATATGAATATAAATAGATATTTTAATGTAATAATGTAATAAAGCCTAACGAATTAGTATTATGTAATACTTACACATGATTCTAATACAAATTTTATATTTTCATCAACTAGTTTACCCTCCTTATTTACGCAACCCTCCATCCATAGCGCATGATATAGGATACAAGTTGATTCTAATTTGGATTCACAAATATAAATATAAAAAAAGTAATATATGTTGTTTCATATCACATAAAAACTTTTACTATTTTTTTAAAATTATGAAAACCATTGTCTTTATTAAACCTTAGTTCAGGATTTATTACATAAGAATACACATAATATAACCAAAAGGATAAAGAAATATAGTGTATTTTCTGAATTAGGTACATTACATAACAACTTAAAAATAAGTGGTACACTAACACTATTGAAAAATTCCTTAACATGCTTGGAATTTTCCATTATTCTTAGAATTTCATAGGATAACTCGAAGAAATACATAAGGAAGACGTGAGTTATAAAGCCCAGTAAGGGAATAAAAAAATCATTTCATGAAGGAGGTATTTCATGATACTTAATAGGAATTTCAATAGGGACTTAAAAAGGGTGAAAATCATAAATAGGAACAACAAGGAATGATATACCATGATAAAATAAAGGCAACATGGGAATGTGGAAAAACAATTTAAACTTGACATAATAAACATAATTCATGGTTCAACACCAAGAAATCATAACATAAAGTTCTTAGGATAAATCCCATGCACCATACATGGCATATCATGAGACTAAAAATTTTTCCAATCCATTGAATCTCTATTTGGAGACACTCATCATAATCATATCATGTACAAGCTTAAGTGTTTCACATAGATCATATAATATGAGAACATATTTAATCAAATATAATCCCATTATTAGGAGTTGTGGGTTTGAAACAAACCTATCATATGGCATGGAAAAAAATTATTTTCCTCATGAATCATAGAGGTCGACCAGGTTCATCTCAGTTTAAGAGTTTTAGAGTTGTTCACCAACTTAATTTAAATCAACTAAACTACTTCTTCTTGGTTTTTTTATTTTATGAAAACAATGATGGTTTTGTTTTTTTTATTTTCAAAAAAAATGAAAGGACATACAGAATGAAAATTTAAACTTATAATAACATGAAATGCTAAAAATAATGAGTTAATATAGAAAGAACATATTCATGAGTTTAGTTTTGGGTTCAATCATTATTCTACTTTATTTTTTAAAATTTAGTTTAATAGTCTAATCATGAAATAACATAATAACAACTCTCCTTTAATTTATTGTTGTGAAATGTCCTATACACTAAGAAATATAAACTCCACATCATCTTGTAATAAAGTTTTATCACACACCTCAGTCGAGAGTGTGACATCTTTCAAGACCTGACTCCATCGTATGGAATTTTATCCATTGATTATCTCAACTCCATCATGTGAACATATGATCAATAGAAGAGATGAAAAAAATAATATAAGTAAATTTTAATTTCATGTCTTGGGGATAAATTTCCACACCCATGGATGTCACTCACATCTACCAAAAAAATAAAACAATATTTAATAAATAAATCAAGAACACCTTAACCTCCCCCTGGACAAGCCTCGGTTCAGCATGCCATTGTCAGGACTAAGAGGTCACAATGGTGGAATGAAAATGAAGAGAAAAATAATAAAAATAAATAAAAAATAGAATAAAGAGAGATAGAATAAGAAAACAAAATAAGAGAGAATTGGAATGGAAGAAGAAAGTGAACACATAAAATCACAAAAATAAAAAGAGAATAAGAAGAGAGATATAATAAAATAAAAAAATAAAATTAGAAAATAAAATAAGTTAATTTGGAGAAGAAGAAAATTTAAACAAGAAATTAAAAGAAGAAGAGCGAGAATAAAAATATAAATAAAAAGAGAATGAAGAAGAAAAAGAAAAATAATTTGGATCGATGACACTTTTTGTAGAAGAAGAAATTAAAATGCGTGAATTTATTTAATAAAATAAAATTTAAATTACATATGAATTAAAATTAGAAAATTAAATGAAAATAAAATAAAACGAAAAAAAATAATGAAATGGGAGTAGCATGGCCACCTCTCATGGAAGATCCTCCTTGGGTGTCAAACTCCCCCCAGCAATGGCTGAGGGTAATGTTTTTATAAGCCACAAAGGTGAAGGCCTTACCATCTTATTGACATTTAAATCACCCAAAAATTCAAGATGATGTTCTAATGAGGAGATTTACAGTTTCTAATCTTTGAAGCCATAATAAAATTAGGTGTTTCCATTTTTAGTGCGGAAAGATAGACAAGGATTCCCACATGCATGGGTGTATGGTTGTTCAGGATCATGAATCACAGAAGTAGCAAGGGTTGTATGGGATGTGGGGTAGCTGTTGGTTTGAAAGAGGATTGGTTTCAAAAAAGAAAACACAGCTGCAATAACAACAATTTGGGAGAATCACCAATGTAAATGAAGCACCAAACCAAACAACAGAATAATAAATGAGATAGGGCTTTTAATGTGGAGAACCCTTTTTACATAGGATTAAAAAACCATAGGGCAACTCAGAGATTTTTCACTATGAATGAGAGAGTACAAGGAATCCAAGAAATAGCACAAACCTGAATTACAAATATAGTGTAGAAAAAACCTGTGTGAAATTCACACCCCGATACACCTTCTCCGCCTATCTAATGATAGTTCATGAAAAGTCGTCACCCTTCATAGATCAAACACGAACACGTGGCGTTATAGCACCTCATTTCACAACCCAATTTTCCTCTGTCCATTGCCACCCACACTCGAAACCGTTGACCATGTTTTTCACAAAATCCTCTACCCTCTTTTGCTGAATTTCCACCCCTCTGCTATTTGGTATTGTGGATAAAGAAGCATGTTCGTCGCCTCCATTTTATAGGCCTTAAAACCCAATTCAAAATATGCATCTTCGTGTGAATTTAATTCACGCAGCCTTAACACGAATTCCTCTTTAAAACGCATCCTCATTAATGCACCATTAATTCCAAAAATGGGATGATCCACCAATAGTAGCATGAAATAATAGAATCTAATTCAAGGTAAAGGTGGAATATCTGTCATCCGACCATCAATGTGGCTGGATGAAGTTCAATTTAGACTTCACGGAGATCGTTTGAAGAGCAGGAGGTGATCCCATGGCGATATGTGGTGCAATAGTGGTTCTCCAGTTTGAGCCAAACTCTACTAGTGTGACAACTGTGGATATCTAGCATCACGAACAATGGTTGATGATCGTCGAAGACAGTGAGCGGTGGAGCATAGTATAGGGATCTATCTAAGGTGTGGGGTTGTGAGAGTGAGTGAGACAGTGTTGTCTTGTTTAATGAATGATCAGTACCTCCAAGGAACTTGTACCACATCAAAACGAAATACTGGGTGTGTTATTGCTTAAATTAAAACTTCTTCCACCCATTTCTCAAAAGCTCGCAATTGGTATTGGATCCCGTGTTAAAAAACACACACTAAGATGGTCTGCATACATGTCGTAACACGCATGGGTTGCAACCAACCTATGGGTGGAGTGGTCCATGGTCTCCCTTCCCCTGTTCATAGTAGGCCTTCCCACCACATTTTCATTGTTGTCCAACCTTCTTAGGCTGGCCAAGTGGCATGGTTCTTGGTCGGTTGATGGATAGCTAGGTAGTATTTTTTAAAAAACCTAAACAATTACTAAACTCACCTAATAAAAACTCAACATAATATTAAAATAAATCACAAACTTAAAATCCTTAACAACATAAACATTTTGAACTATTTTAATTAAATATTCATATTTTTTATAATTTGATAAAACAATAGAATATATGGGAATTATTCATTTAAATCCAATTAAAATCATTAAAATTTTATTAAAAATATGCATTGAAATTTGAGTGTTTCAAATACCCCCACACTTGAACCATGTTTGTCCTAAATCATAAAATCACAACAAGGAATTTAGAGTGTAACAATGTCACTAATGTTCAAATTCAAAAGTAATAAAATTAAAAAATTATTAATGTCAAATGAAATTTTACAATTCTATATAAAATATCAATACAATTCCTCTATTTCTAAAGGAAAAATCAACTCAAGAATTTTACTTTCTCTATTTTGAAAGTGGTGGGAAAAGTTCTTTAATCCATTCAAGTTCCTCAATTTATTATTATAAACATGAAAAATCATGATCTACCTCTCTTTTGAATCTTTTTTCTCTCACCACTCATGATACAATTCAAGTAGAGTTATGCTCATATTATGATAACATGGTTTTCATCCTTAAGATTTTAAATGAACTACTTTCTACACTTTTTAAATACAAAAGAAACATGAAATAATGAATGATTTTCAATTATAGTTATAATTTATCTGAGGATTAAGGTTATTAAGAATTTATGTTTTAAAATTTAAGGCTCAAATATTAGGTTTCTATATTAAAGTATAAAGAATTATATCAGAAGTAAAAGTGTAATGAAATTCTCTCCTTCAAATTAGAACAACTCCCACTTCCCCCAAAATCAATGTAAGGTAAGGATCAAAGTAAATCATAATCAATGATTTTTTATCCCTCATTATTTTTTCTATACTTTTACACTCTATATTTTCTTTTTCAAAGTGATTTTTCATTTTTTTCAAATGTAATTCTTAGTATAAACCTAACATCCACCACCTAATCACATATGATAAAAAACATTGGTCCAATGATGGTGATTTTTTATTCTTCTAATTCCCGACACATTATTTTTCTTATTTTCCATTTTTTCAATGTATCTTTTTATAAAATGGAAAAAATAATAAATATTTCAATGAATATAAAACTTTATCAATCTACATATGCAGCACCCCAATACTTATTTATTATAATGTAAATCCTATATTTCTTTATGAATCCCTTCACCCCCACACTTCAACTTTAAAATATCATAAAAATACTAGGAAGGGTGTATAAATGGATAAAAAATTGCATGAAATATGGATGATTCCTATTAAGTTCATTCATGTCGTCTATGGGATATAAAATTATTGTTGTAAATGTGGTTACAAGGTCAAAGGCTTTATCAAAAGACACATTAATCATTTTAAATGTTCTTTTCAACATTCATAGTTTTGAGAAGTTAAAATTCAAGTTCTAGAAGGTGAAATGTTCCAAGATCTCTTAAGAAATATGCTCAAGATAAAATATAAAATATTTGGTATAGAAATACTCTTAAAAATGGAAATTATAACATTAGAAAATAACTCAATTCATGAATAATAATAATAAATCAATTCATATTAATTTCAAAAACTAAAATAATGAAAAATGATATATAAATTTCATTTACATGAATCATATTAATCTTTACCCATTAACTATTTGAAAATTCCTTCAGTCTTTATGAACCTATAAAATAAAATTACTCAATTAAGAAGAAAAGTTCTTGTCATTTATGCTAAAAAATAATAGAGGGAGTAGGGATGCATGTTGTACTAATCCTAAAAATGATATTTGAAGTCATAGAAAGTAAGTGAAAAGGGATAAATCTTAGTATGATCCCCTATGTGGTCCCGATATTTCTACTTCCTCTAGAGGGTAGTACCAACTATTATCTACAATTTTATGGTGGGTGGATATTACTAGATTTGAATAACCACATGTGGATTTTTCCATCTTTCACTTTTTATTTTTTGGTGAATAGTAATGATCCATGTATATATTATACCAGAACCCACTTAAAAATCATGTATAGATTTCAGGGAAGTGGTTGGATAAAGAATGAATCATGATCCTTATTTATTTCTATCTATACAACCTCCCCTTTATTTTCCCATGTTGGATTAAGATAGGTTGCATGAATGGAATGATCTTAGGGAAAGTAAGAATGTATTTTTACTTGAATAAAATTTAAATTTGAATTATTGATAATAAATTTATACCTTTCAATATGAGAATTAATGTCATGATTTACTCAATATATTCTACTTGGAAATCTTCATGGGTTTCCTCAAATTCATGTTCATTAAAATTCTGTCTCTCCATGTGTTCCTCAACTTTTGAATATTATTTTATTCTTCGTCCTCTAAGGCATGGAAATAATTTAAAAAATATGACAATTCAAAACAATGAGTGATACTCAAATAATATCAAATAAGATCAAAAATAAAATAATTTAAAATATGATATCTCGTTGAGTTGTTTTTGGTCCAATCACTTTTTCAATGGTGAGTGACTTCCAGATTTGGATTCTAGAAGGTGGAGGTATGTAGTTAGGATCCTCTATATTTTCATCAAATTCCACAACTTAGATGATGTCTTAATATATGCCTATAAAAATATGAAAAGTTGTTGGATCTTATACATTGTAGGGTTACGAGAGATCATGTTGTAACTCATACTCATTCCAGAAGTCATATAGATCTTATTGATCTCCCATATATAGATCAACAGTCAGTTCTTCCTCACCATCGATCCACACTATCTCATTATGGTCATCCTGAATCTGGTTCTTCAAATGGTTTTTATATTAATATTCCCCGAGTTTAGCCTTAACTTCTTGGATGTATTCAGTTTATTTGGTGAAAACCATGACACTTCCATCTCACCCTTGAATATTTAAAATTCAATTCAGAGTTGATTGATGATGTATATAAAATATTGAGGTGAGATTCCTATATCTATGCCTTATTTATTTTTCTTGATCATTATCATTAGTGAATCAGCCCTTTATTGTAGGGTCTTCTCAGTATAGCCTATTTGTTATTCTTTAATACATGAATAACTTTTCCATGAATTGAAAAAATAATCATATGAAAACCTTATAGAAAAATATTTTTTGATGTGTTTTTTAAAGAAATGAAAACTATCTTCTATGTTAAAATAAAAAAAGAAAATAAACTAATGATTGGATTTTTGGAAATGCTTCCTAATTTGATATAAGCATGTCATAGGAATGAAAATTTAAAATTCATGTTCTTAACACAACATAGATGTTGACCAGGTTCATCTAACTTGAGGAGTTGCACATTTGTTCACCTACTTAATCAAATACACCTAAACTAGTTATTTTTTATTGTTTTTATTATTTTTTTAAAAATATAATGAAATTGGGTTTTTTATTTTCTTAAATCATGAAGATAAATGTGGAAAGAAAATTTAAACTTATACTAACATTTAATGTTAATCATAAAGAGTTAATAAATAAAGTACTTTGTTTTGAGTTTGGTTTATGGTTTAATTATTATTCTCTTTTTTTATTTACATTTATTTTGATAATACAATAATGAAATCTCTAAATTAGTTACTATCCTTTTATTTAGAGTTGTGAAATATCTATTTACTTAATAAATCTAAATTCCACCCCCTTATGTAATCGAGGTTGATGACACACAACATTCAAGAGTGTGACATCTTCCAGGACCCATCTCCATCATATTTCATTTCATACATTTATTTTCTTAAGTCTATTATGTAAAGAGATGATCAATAGAAGAGAGGGAAAAGTAATAAAATAGAAATAATTGAATTATATTTGAGTTTTATTTCTTGATGAGAAATCTCCACACCCATGAATTCCACTCACATCTACCAAAAATAAAATAAAATATAAGAAATAATTCAGGAATAGCTTAACCCCCCCCCCCCCAGTCCAATCCTCAGGTCAGCCTCCCATTATTGGGAGTAAGTGGTCACATTGGTAGAATGATAAAGAAGATATAACAATAGAAATAATAATAATAAGATAAAAAGAGTGAGATAATAAGAAAATAAAATAAGATAATGTGAAATGAAGAATAAATAAAACACATAAAATCACAAAAAAAAGAGAAGAAGAGATAGAGAGAAAGAATAAAACTAAAATGAAATGAAATGATAAAATAAAACAAAATTAATTGGGTGATGAAGAAAATTAAAAGAATAAACAAGAAGAAGGTCAAAGAATAAAAATAATAATAATAATAAGAGGAAGAAGAAGAAAAATAAAAAAGAATTTGGATGGATGCCACTTTTTATAGATGATGAAATTAAAATGCATGAATTTATTTAATAAAATAAAATTAAAATTACATATGAATTAAAACTAAAAATGAAACGAAAATAAATGAAAAAGACGCAGAAGAATAAAATGGGAGTAGTACAAACTTCTCTCATGGATGATCCTACTATAATGGTCGAAATCCCTTCCAGTAGTGGCCATAGGTCTTATTTTTATAGGCATCAAATGTGCGGGTCTCAGCCTCCTCTTCACATTTAAATAAACCTGATACCCCAAATGAAGTATGAATGAGGATATTTAAAATATCCAATATTTTAAGCTCTAAGAAAATCATGTTCTTATATTTTGAGTGTGGATAGGGAAAGGAAAACCGCTGACACTGTATGCATAGTTGGGCCATAACCCATGCGGGATATGTTGTGAATGCAATTCATCTTACTGTATGTATGTGAATATCGAATCCCATCACCACTGTGAGCTTCTGGGGTAGGGATGGGATGAGTTTCGGTTTAAATAATCATGATCCTTATATTTTATTTTGATGTGGTACACCTTCCCAGAGGTACTATACATTCATTGAATAAGACGACATTTTCTCGCTCGCTCCTATGACCCCACACCTCAGATAGATCCCTCTGAAATTATCCACCGCTCTCCACCTTCTACGATAATTGGCCACCGTCTTCGATGCCAAAAAATCCACCACTCTTACAATGGGAGAGCTCGGATCGAGCAAGAGAATCACCGTCTCACCATAGATCTCCATGGGATCACCTCTTTCACCTCAAAAAAGCTCCATGAAGTCCATTTCAAAATTCAGCCTGACACATTGAAGGTTAGATAAAATAGATGTTTCCACTACCTTTTCTCGGCTTCCACTGTTACACGTTGCCAGGAATACCATACATGCCCTCATTTCTACCACATTTCAAAATCCCAAACCACCATGAACCAATGCTTTTGAGAAACCTCATCCATCATTCCATACTCAAAATAGAAACATGAGATTTTCTTAGAGCTTAAAATATTTGATATTTTAAAACCCTAAAAAATTACTAAACAACCCTAATATAAATTCAACATAGTATTAAAATAAATCACAAATTTCAAATCCTTAACAGATTAAATGTTTTAAACATGTTTAATTACATTTTAATATTTTCCCATAATTTGATAAAATAGTGGAATACAGGCGCATTATTCATTGAAATTCATTTAAAATAATTGAAAATAGATTTAAAATAATCAAAAAAAATTGATCATGTCTGGGTTACATGCGTGAAAGTATCAAATCAATGAATTATAGGTTTAACTACGTGAATACCCTTGATAGGAAATGGTTATGGGTATACACCTCATAAATGTTCGACATGGAAAATCATAATGGCATTTCGACAACATAAAGACAATACATATAGACTCATAAAATGATCAATGAGAGAGAAATGGGTCTATAATCACTTGTAATTCAAAAGGAAAGTAAGAGTGATATGAAAAATGATGATCCAACATGAAAATTTTGTAATTAATAGGCATAAGAAAAGGATGTTCTTAGAATAAAAACGTGATATAGAAACACCACATGATAATTTCGACAACATATTAGAGGTACATAATGAATCGTGAGAGGGATTAATGACATTGAAATGGTTCAATCCTCACATATACATCATAAGATAATTAATATGTATGTATAAAATCATATAAAATCATTATTAAATGGAATAGAAGGTGCATCACATAAATAAGGTGCTTGGATAAAGATGAGAAAGAGAAGACCCCTTATTAAATTTTGACATAATAAAGACATAATTAAATGAAATAATGAGTGGGGATAAATTATTTTTCATTATTAAGTAATTAATTTGATATTGGAGAAATATTTATAAGTTCATTACATCCCAATCAATTGATATTCAAAATGCTAAGTACAAAGAAGGCTCTTGAATTGAACGAAGAGAGAGAGGAGCCTTACATTAAAAGGGTTATTCTAAATGATTAGGAGGAGCTTATTGAGAGATTAAGGGAGAATTGGGGGGATTTTAGAGAGGATATTAAAGAGTAAGTACATTCTACAAGACTTTTGAGTGAAGATTAAGGATATCTTGGGTGGATTTATATTGGAAAAGAGAGAATGGTTCTATATTATTTCTCATACTTAGCTTTTGGATTCCATATAATAAAATAATAAAAACCATATACCTTACCATGAGTTTTCCCATGTCTTATGAGAAATAAGAGTGGTTATTTTTATTTTATAAGACATAGGGTCTAAATCAATAAAATATTAACCTTGGTGATGTGGAAGTGAGTCATGTTCATAAATAAATCTTTTAAACCCATAAAATACAATATTGGTATTGGAGGACTCACAAAGGCTTTATAAAATTAATAAAATAGCATGAAAATTAAATTATTTTAAAGGGGAAATGTATGTTTTGTCATGGCCACCCTTTATATCATTTATTACATCACTACTGATTCATTAAGATGTCATAATAAACACCGTCTATTTATACCGTATTAAATTTTTACCTGAAAATTTGACCGTATCAGAAAATTATTAAAAATAAACTACTGGATAATGTCAATGTGATGATTTCGAAAATAATAATTATTTTTACAAAATAATTTTCTAAATATATTTATTTTCACTTTTAAAAACAAGAATCGATATTTATTGAGAAATACTAGTTTTTTTACAATAATAGATTTTTGAACCGTTATAAAATTTATTCTTGACTTAGTAAACTTATATTATCAACTTTACATAAAAATAATATTTAATAATAATATTTAAATATAATATAATTTATTTAAAAAATACATTAATTCACCAAAAGGAATGTGTTAATTGAAATTTCATATTACCTAAAAATACAATTATTGTTTTATTGTATCAAAATAAAAATCATTTATAAAGTAAAAATAATAAGAAGAAAAAATAATCATTATTACATTGAAAATAAAATATACATGTTTATATTATTAGGGCATTGATATGTAGACATTCATTATAGCAGTAAACTCCCTATGGGTAGGTTTACAATGGTGATATTTTCATGTGGTGGTTCAGCATACATGGTTTGGGTCACGATCTCAATGATCTAGAAATTCTCTCATAAAGGGTTTTTTCATCTCTATTTAGTTGGTAGATATTAGCTTTCTCTTGTTCAATTACAAATCCAAATGATTTTATCTCCTATAAAATCTCGTATAGATGGGATTCAAAGGGTATGGTTCTACCGGTCGAGACCATCACCTCATTTTTCTGTGATAATTGGATTTATTAGAACCCTATATTTATACTAATTAAATGATCACTTTTAAATGGATATATTATCAGTGGTTATGATATTTAATGGGATTTTAAATATGAAAGGATATAAAATAACAAATAAGTTCATTGTTTTCTATAACCAAAATAGGTAATCTAAAAGAACCACAAAGGGAATTTTATTTATAAAAGTTTAGGTCGTTACAATATTCCCTCATTCAGGAAATTTTCACTAGAACTTTTCATTTCATACAATAAAATGGATTAAGTTAATTATGTTTCATCACTTCCTCCAGTTCACATGTAGCTTCCTTAAACATCTGGTTTCTCCGTAGCACTTTGTCCAGGTTCATTGTCTTAATTCATAGAACTTTTCTCTAAAAAATATGATCTTCACTTGATGCTCCTCATATGAATGATCATTTTGCAATGGTACTACCTTTGGATTCATCATGTGTTAGGGGTCTGGTATGTGCATCATCAAGAGGAATATATGAAACATGTCATTTACTTGAGATATGTTTTTTGGGAGTTCTAGTTGATATTTCAGCACTCCAATGTGATCAAGGATCTCAAAGGGACCAACGTATCTTAGATGATGATTTACCTTCTTCCCAAATATTATCACATTTTTTCATAGAGATATATGGAGGAATATCTTATCTTAAATCTCAAAATCCAAGTCTCTTAAATGATTGTTAGAATATATATTCGGTTGAGTCTGAGAATTTCATATACTGTAATAAATAATTTCATATACACTATTAAATAATAAATGATTTAAAGGTTATATTTTCTAAAAGAAAGAGTGATCGCTAGCTTTTGGTGGGAGCAAAGAGGGTGTAATCAGTATACTGGATCTCTCTCATTTCATCTACTACTTTGTACTATACATACTAATTATATCTTGTTTTTATAATACTATTTAATTCACCTAAAGGTATTTTAACCTCTTTTTTGGAGGATTTCATGAAAAATATTGTTTCCATGGGTTTAGTTTTTATCATTTATTGTGTCAAAATTATTTCATAACAGAAAAATAATTAAAGAATATATACATTGATCATTGTAACAAAGGATTATTTTAGGTTTCTTTGTTGTGTAATTTCCTTTACTTTTATATGAATATTGGTTTTTGGTGAGAAACTAGAATCCTTGTTATACATGATAAAGTTGTAGAATCAATATTTAATTATTCAAATTGACACTTAATTATTGTGGACTAAATATTTTAAAACATGTTCCTAATGATATTAATATTTATTTGATATTTTATTTCTAGTATCTATATTTTTTTCTCTTGATATTAGTAAAACAAAAATAATTTTTGATGTTTTATTTTATATTATTGGCATATACTCTTTTTGTTTTATTTTATACATTTCTTCTTATTGTTTCCAGTATGAGATTGGGTATAAACTACATCCATTCACAACTTCAAGAAAGGGAACCTACTTATATGAGTTGGTATATCGTGCTTCATGGTGACAATGTGAGACGGCAGTAGGTGATCTCTTCCATAATGTCCAGTGTGAAGCATGATAGTGGAAACTGATGCGTGAGAGAAATAGATTTTGGATGAAGTTTAATAGAGTTTCATGTGAATTCTCTTAGAGTTTGAACATATTTAAACCATTTTTTAACATGTTTCTTAGAGATTCATGTCTTCGAGTTTGAACGTTTTTAAATTATGTTTGAACATGAATTTTTTAAATAAATCCTCAGTTTGTTGGATTTTCATAAAATCTAATTTTATAATTAATAGATAGTAAATATATTATATATAATTATATTAATAAATATAATATATAATTATAGGAAAAACATATTGTAACACTAACACATAATATTTTGTTTAAAATATAGTTTACAAATACATATTAATTATTATTATAGATATAATTGAAATAAAACAATTTTATTTATCGTAATAACATTTATAGATAGATTTTTTACCCAAAATTTAGTGATCGAGACACATCAATTAATAAAATTATTTACCAATAGAAAATGTAATTTTTTTAATAGATATGCCTCTAGAAAATATAAAATGATTTTTAGTGAATCTCTCATAGATTATCATTTGAAACTTTTTCTCATTCTTATATATCAAATATAACCAAGGCTTCTATTCCAAATAATAAAATCTTTTTTAGTGTTCATACGTGAATGATTTTCTTTTGTAACTTGTTTTTATTCATAATTACTTCTCATCTTCCTTGGTTTAAACACCTTCAATTCATGTCTTTTATATCTCTATGTAAATAAATGTTTTTTCTGGAAAGCATAGTATTTGACCCCAAGGGCTCAAAAATAGTAGTAATACCCAAAGAATTTTTGTTTTCCATAATAGAATGAAATTTCCCTCAAAAAATTATGTGGTTCACTACGAGTAAGGTGAGATTCATACTCCCTCCTTATGGGGAAATATTACCTCTTATATTAGACTCAAATTAATTTGATATAAGAATGGGGTTTCAATTTTTTATTTTTAAATTTAACCAATTATATAATTGGTTTTGGAACTTTTACTATTTGTTGAAACAAATTTATCAAATTTAACACTTACAAGAGAAGGTTTTTCCTTTTTCATTTATCTAAAAACCATAGTTTTTTTATGATTCGAAATTTATTTCAAAAATATTTTTATAATATTCAATAATCATTCTCAGAGGTTTCTCATCATCATGAAACATTTATTTTACTTCATTTATCTCACTTTATTTTGAAGCATGTTTCTCTCAATATCATTCTTTGCTCAAAAACATTTACCTTGAGCATCTTGAGTTATTTTATGCATTTAGATTCATTATTGAGTAACTTGGCCTTTATTTATTTCAATTTCTTAATATACTTCATTGTAATATTGACTTAATTCTTGATATTTTTGTTTTAATCAAGACAATTCTCAATTTCACCTTAGAATATATGCTAAATATAACACTTTTCATCCTCTTCGTCACTAATATAAGATTATTTATATTTTTAATCATGATCCATGAAGGTTGTATATTTTTTATTGATCACCTAATCTTCAAACTCACTAATTAGTGATGTGATTTAATATTATTTACTCTAATTTTCTACTCTTACTTCTTGGAAATCTCTTCTTTCCATCAACATATTTGTTTATCTTCATTCCATTTATTATTTGGGGTAGCTTCCATGTGTTCATCATTCTATTCCTCTTCTTTGAAAATCAACTATAAAATATATAATTCAACCATAATTAAAAAAATTTAAGGAAATTTTACCATTATATTTTCCACTTAATTTTTAGAAATTATTCTAAAAGAGAGAATTGATATTTTTGATATTTCTCATCATAATCCTCAACATCTTCAGAGTCCTCGTAGATCTATTCTCTCCTCATAGTGATTTTTTGATTACACATTTCTTTAAATGTTACTTGATTCTCCTTTTTGGTATACTACTTCAAACTAGGATATTTTCAAAAATCATATACATGTAGTGTACTGCCTAGATCATTAATATAGTGTGGGTTTTAATATTTATCTTCAAGTGAAGAAACTATGGAATCCAATATATCTTGAATAATCGCAAACTATTTTTTAACCATAATGGAATTGTTCTAGGATTCTCTCAGTATTCTAATATTCCTTAAAATTTCATTGGATCTTATTAAAAATTCATCAATGATTTCATCATCATACACCTTAACATATAAAAATAAAGATCTATTTATTTTTAATTTGGTGTCATTAAATTTCACATTTCCATCATAAATATTCTCAATATTAACAAAAATTTCCTTTACAGTCTTTGATCCCGTCACCTTTGTTGAAACCTTTTTTGATGAGGATATTAAGATATTTTCCTTTCTATTAAATCGAATAAAATATTTCTTTTATCAATATGTGTCATAATTGAATCTTTCTCCACCAATTTGATACCAATAGTGGCATCATTAAAAAACTCCAGTCAAATAGATATGAGATTAGGGATCATAATTTTCTTCAATCCATGATAATTATTTCCATTAAAAGTTGACATGCCTTTACCATTGAAAAAATTTTGATTCTCCGTATTTTCTTCAATAAAAAATATATCCTTTAGAGGAGTCATGATTTTCTATAATACTAATTTATATTTCCACATGAACTACAAAGTAACACTGAGAGGGGGGTTTAATATGTGTTGCCTTATTTTGTAATTTCATTGATAAATTAACCTATGTGCTTTGAAAATTCAAGATCTTTAAATAGTAAAACTCACCCACACATGTATACAGTAATTAAATAAAATCACAAGAGAAAAAATTATTTTTACAAGATTTTATCCCAATGTGGGTGACTAATACCTTAATGTGTTTAGAGAAATCTAAAACACAGGTGACCCCCAAATAAGAAAAATGTTATACAATGTGAAAAGGGAGTATCCTTAATACAATACTATTTCCCAATATTTTTATGACGCCCCGACCCCGGTAGCCCGGTGTCGGTGCTTCGGTTATGGTGTGCAATTTATTTCACACCAAAAGAAACAAATAAGTCGCACATCATAACCCATCAGGAGGAACTTTCTGGTTTAGATCCTGGAGAATCAGAGACAACAGCTTTGCTTCTTTACTTTCTGAGCTAGGAACAAACATCCAAGTCTAGGAAAGGATCTATCAACCTGTAAAAATTTAACATAAAACATAGTGTGAGCATTGAAATACTCAGTAAGGGGTTTTTGAAAATAATTAAATACAGCTTTTGAAAACTACGTTGAAAAAGAATACTTTTCCATACTTAGAAAGTTTTAAAAGAAAAACTTCAAGACTAAACAAAGGTTGATATATCAGAGTTAAAGTACTTCATACGTATGTACTAAAACACTTAGCGTCAACTCACTTAGTAAACAAGGTAAGCATAATAATAAAAAGGCATGGGTTGCATGAAGTAAAGTGTCCATAAACAAGAAAGGTGTGCATGAACAACAAGGGGTAAACATTATCAGAGTCGCGCACAAGCGTATTATCTAAAAAAAACACATCATGACATGATAAATGTAATGCAACATTTGTAATAAAAATCATGAGAAGAAACTGGACATGCATCAACATTTCCGTATCATATGTCTTGTATATTTTCTTTAAATCTGATACTCATAGGTAAGGTTCTATAACCAAGGTTATTCCTCTAATCGGAATAATCACTAGGTTGGTCATAATCAAAGAAATGTATGCTGAAGGACTCATTATCTCTGTGTCAAGGCCTTGTGCCATGACCTAAGGGTAAAAACCCAATCTGACTGTCTCGAGAACTATCGATGCATCGAGGAGCTTACTTTTACCGGTCTCCAACCCGGAGGGCTTACTTTAACCAGTCCCCAACCTGGAGGGTTTTCTTCTTACCGGACCCCATTCCGGGTAGTCCCATACATTTCTCACATGTTGATAGGGTCAGATATTCAAGGTGTCCCATACCAATTTGAATATTTAATTTTCATTTCATATTACCCAAGGTGTCACATACCACTTGGGTAATACCATTTTCGTTTCTCATTACCCAAGGTGTCCCATACCACTTTGGGTAATTAGTTCTTAGTTCCTCTTCATGTTGGGTCATATGCATGAATAATATTAATAAGGTAACAATTACATAACTGGTTTACAAATACATGATATGACAGATAAACATGGAAATATGGAATAAAAGAAGGCGTGGTTAAGCAAGCATACTATGAGTGTAGAACAATTATTTAAGCACATAAAATGATGAATGTGAGAGACTTGCTCCCAAGGGGTATTAAATGATGAGTTTCTAAAATTCCAGTGCATGGAAAAGAACTACTTGGTATTAACTACTGTACTTCACAGGTCATAGTACTTGCAACAAATCTCCATCTGCTAATAATTACTGCGGCATGCCTGGTATAAAAATAATAAACACTTGAAATCTTTAAAATTCCGACACTTGGAAATAAACCACCTTAAAAATAATATCTTTCCTTAATTATTATTCTTCTCTGGTCATAGAATTTGATGTTACACTCTGCCCACTAAAAATCATTACCACGAGTTTGGAATAAAAATAATAGAGGATTTCAACATATTAACATAACCCTTAAATCCATATCCTTTTAAAATGAGATTAAAACAGGCATAAGCATATCTTAAAAAAAACACACATGTCAGTTCAAGGGCGACATTAAACAAGTTCATTGGTGTATACTTAGACCCAAAAATATAAAACAGCATAGGCAAGCGCTAAAATCCTACATGCATAGAAATATTAAGAACCATTTCTTGAAACTAGGGTTTTCAGATATTAATCGTAAAAACACATACATAGATAAGGATATATATATATACACAAATATATAGGTTTCCTCAGAAATTGAACATGGTACACTTAGAATCTTAATACCACTAACTATTGGCTAGTTTGAAATTCAAAACCTCATGAGGGTTTAAATATTCATGTAACTATAAATACAATATATATAAAAACTTTGTTTTTAACTATAACATAAATGTACTTAAACCAAAGTCCAAGTTCACATCAAAAATATCTTTCAAAGATAAGTGTTCACTCCATAAAAATCAAAACCAATTTCCATTCCAATACATAACCTTATATAAATATATAGTTATATATATTTGCAGCTTACATAAAATTGTATATGCTAGGATTTGGCTTAGAAATACCCTTTCAAAAGTATAATTCTTAGTGAAAAGATATTGAATAATCTTCGGTACCCTAAAGATAATTGGGTTTGAGTTATGTATATACATATGTATATATTTATATATATATATATATTCAAAACCATATAAACACTATACACTTGAGTTTAGGTTTGTAAAAAAAATAATAGGATTATTAAAACAAACTCAAAAGTGATATCCCTTTTATATCATGAAGGAAACACCCCTTGAAAATTGTTCAAAACCGAAGGGTATGAGTTATATATATATATATATATATATATATTGTATATATTGTGGGTATAATAGTATAGGTTTCCATAAAACATGAAAACACCCTTAGAGTAGAGTGTTATTCTTAAACCGTGGGGTTTGCATGTTTAATATGTGCGTATAAAAATAATTTGGATATGTATATACTTATATATACATATATATATACCGAGTATAAATAGTGTTTTACCTCAAACCGACAAAAAACACCAAAACACCCTTACCTTGCATGAGGATGAAGCTCGAGACATGGGTATGCTCGTTGGAGGGAGGCTTGCCGGGTGGCCGAAGAACCAGGAGAAGCTTGGTGGCTGGTGGTGCGGGTTGGCTCCGTAGGTCCCGTTTTCACACTGGTTTCTCAGTTCTTAAAGGAAGATGATCCAGGGGTTAGGCCGATCCTATGGCGTCCTAGGTAGGTGGGGTGTGCGAGGGTCAACGTGAGCAGTGGTGAAGGAGGCGTCTCGGGCAATCCAGGTACTGGTTCGTGGGACCTCGACGCGAGGTTGAAGACAACGTGAAGGCTGAGAAACGGGAAAAAAAACGACGGTCGGGATCCGACATCGCGAGATCGGACGGTCGAAGAGAAATGAGAGTTTTAAAACACATCAGCGGCCGTGATCTGCTATAGTGACATCGGACGGAGGACGATTGCGCGGCCAGCATCAGCTTCGCCGAACAGGAACAGTTCGTTGTTTTTTTTTAAAGAAAGTTTACTTTTAAAGAAGAAAAAAGTATATATAACATTAAAATTGAATTTTACACAATTTTAACAAATATTTTTAACTTAGAGATTCAAAATCTAAAAATCCCATTTTAGATTATGTAAAATACCTTACCATTTGATATAAATCTTATAAATTTTATAATTAACATACTAAACATTTATTAAGAACTTATATCTTTAGAAATGAAAAATCCAATTTATAACATGCTTAACTTGTTGATTTATGAAATTACGTTTAAAAGACCCATAGTTTTTTTTCTCTAATTTAAAACACATAGTTTTAGAGATCCGAAAAGATACATTTTTTTTCATTTATTGCTGATACCGCTGTAGACTTGATGTTCGTCATATTTTAAAAGAATACCAATTTTCCATCATATAAATATCATCATGATCAAAATAGATTCATTCGCAAGAATAATATTTTATTTTTAATACTTGAAGATATAATTCTAATATTTTGTACTTTTTAAAATATTGTAATACCATAATATTATAAAAGCGTAATAAAGACCAAATTTTATAAAAAAATACACTTTATCCCTTGGAACCCAACGGTCCAAAAAACGGTCATATTCCCTTAGAGGTCTATTATAAAAGCAAGGGGTATGTTGTTTTTATATTTTCAAAACACCGGACCCTTGGCGGATGGCTCTCCTCATACCTCTGGTGCTGAGTGCGTGCGCGGTGATTCTGGCAGTTATACTTTTCACACTGCTGGATCCTGAAGATGACGACTATCCGATTGCCCGTGTTGTGGTTCTTTGTAGTCTTTCTGTGGCCGTGTTAGGTCTTGTGCAGGGTACTTTCAATTAGATGGGTCTTGTTGTAATGTATCTTTTAAATATGTAACAGTTTATCGTATTCTTCATGTTTGATTTCTACTCGAATTCTTTATTAGCACACAAACCATAAAAAGGAATAAACAAGAGACATCATTAACAAGCACAACATTGTTTACTTGGACCAGTTTATAAAACCTGGGGCGTTACATTATCCCCCTCTTAAAAGAATTGCGTCCCCGCAATTCGATCGGCGTACATACACTGACTTACTCACACAGCTTCTCTGTCACCCTCGGTGGTGTCCCTTTACCTCCAAGGCCCATGGAAGAAGTTACTATTCAACTCAATCCCCAGGGCTGAACAGAGCTTGTGGGTCTCCTCTTCCCAAATACATTTTTGGCAAAGTGGATCGTGATTGAAGACAATCTCCCGCTTGATGCAGGTGGTTTTCCAGAGATGAGAACGAGTGACATCAAGCTTCGCGACATCCTCTTGGATTTGGTTCCTAAAGATCTCTCGAACCATTTCATAATTGAAGGATTCTAGGAAAGATCCAAAATCACAGAGCTCCCCAAGCATGCTGAAGCACATGATTTGGTACATAGAGACTGCGCGGAAGTCCAACTGCTTTGCATCTTCTCCAAATGCCGGGAAGGCCAACCATTTATTGTTCATGGTGAAACACAGGAAGAGTCCCTCATAGTACTTCCCTTTCTTTTTATAATTCTCAAACAGCGCACTAGCCATTAGGTTATACACAACTTCTGACCCTCGGAAGATTCGAAGGACATTCGAGCTTTTCGATATTTCATAGAGGGTTTTGCACGTGAGTCGTAAGTTAACAAAAGGTTGGTAACATGTTGAGCAGGATTTTGCTACAATAGTCTCTATGATTTCTGTAGGGAGAGTCAAGAGTCTAGGCGTGGTTCGCTGTCTTGCCATCTGAAAAGTTTAAGAACAAACCCTACTTAGTAAAACATTATTAATGTTTTTGTGTTGTCCTAATTTTCCAAGGATGCCTAAACCATTCCTCTGATACCAACTATGACGCCCCGACCCCGGTAGCCCGGTGTCGGTGCTTCGGTTATGGTGTGCAATTTATTTCGCACCAAAAGAAACAAATAAGTCGCACATCATAACCCATCAGGAGGAACTTTCTGGTTTAGATCCTGGAGAATCAGAGACAACAGCTTTGCTTCTTTACTTTCTGAGCTAGGAACAAACATCCAAGTCTAGGAAAGGCTCTATCAACCTGTAAAAATTTAACATAAAACATAGGGTGAGAATTGAAATACTCAGTAAGGGGTTTTTGAAAATACTTAAATACATCTTTTGAAAACTACGTTGAAAAAGAATACTTTTCCATACTTAGAAAGTTTTAAAAGAAAAACTTCAAGACTAAACAAAGGTTGATATATCAGAGTTAAAGTACTTCATACGTATGTACTAAAACACTTAGCATCAACTCACTTAGTAAACAAGATAAGCATAATAATAAAAAGGCATGGGTTGCATGAAGTAAAGTGTCCATAAACAAGAAAGGTGTGCATGAACAACAAGGGGTAAACATTATCAGAGTCGCGCACAAGCGCATTATCTAAAAAAAACACATCATGACATGATAAATGTAATACAACATTTGTAATAAAAATCATGAGAAGAAACTGGACATGCATCAACATTTCCATATCATATGTCTTGTATATTTTCTTTAAATCTGATACTCATAGGTAAGGTTCTATAACCAAGGTTATTCCTCTAATCGGAATAATCACTAGGTTGGTCATAATCAAAGAAATGTATGCTGAAGGACTCATGATCTCTGTGTCAAGGCCTTGTGCCATGACCTAAGGGTAAAAACCCAATCTGACTGTCTCGAGAACTATCGATGCATCTAGGAGCTTACTTTTACCGGTCTCCAACCCGGAGGGCTTACTTTAACCAGTCCCCAACCTGGAGGGTTTTCTTCTTACCGGACCCCATTCCGGGTAGTCCCATACATTTCTCACATGTTGATAGGGTCAGATATTCAAGGTGTCCCATACCACTTTGAATATTTAATTTTCATTTCATATTACCCAAGGTGTCCCATACCACTTGGGTAATACCATTTTCGTTTCTCATTACCCAAGGTGTCCCATACCACTTTGGGTAATTAGTTCTTAGTTCCTCTTCATGTTGGGTCATATGCATGAATAATATTAATAAGGTAACAATTACATAACTGGTTTACAAATACATGATATGACAGATAAACATGGAAATATGGAATAAAAGAAGGCGTGGTTAAGAAAGCATACTATGTGTGTAGAACAATTATTTAAGCACATAAAATGATGAATGTGAGAGACTTGCTCCCAAGGGGTATTAAAAGATGAGTTTCTAAAATTCCAGTGCATGGAAAAGAACTACTTGGCATTAACTATTGTACTTCACAGGTCATAGTACTTGCAACAAATCTCCATCTGCTAATAATTACTGCGTCATGCCTGGTATAAAAATAATAAACACTTGAAATCTTTAAAATTCCGACACTTGGAAATAAACCACCTTAAAAATAATATCTTTCATTAATTCTTATTCTTCTCTGGTCATAGAATTTGATGTTACACTCTGCCCACTATAAATCATTGCCACGAGTTTGGTATAAAAATCATAGAGGATTTCAACATATTAACATAACCCTTAAATCCATATCCTTTTAAAATGAGATTAAAACAGGCATAAGCATATCTTAAAAAAAACACATTTGTCAGTTCAAGGGAGACATTAAACAAGTTCATTGGTGTATACTTAGACCCAAAAATATAAAACAGCATAGGCAAGCGCTAAAATCCTACATGCATAGAAATATTAAGAACCATTTCTTGAAACTAGGGTTTTCAGATATTAATCGTAAAAACACATACATAGATAAGGATATATATATATATACACAAATATATAGGTTTCCTCAGAAATTGAACATGGTACACTTAGAATCTTAATACCACTAACTATTGACTAATTTGAAATTCAAAACCTCATGAGGGTTTAAATATTCATGTAACTATAAATAAAATATATATAAAAACTTTGTTTTTATCTATAACATAAATGTACTTAAACCAAAGTCCATGTTCGCATCAAAAATATCTTTCAAAGATAAGTGTTCACTCCATAAAAATCAAAACCAATTTCCATTCCAATACATAACCTTATATAAATATATAGTTATATATATATGTAGCTTACATAAAATCGTATATGCTAGGATTTGGCTTAGAAATACCCTTTCAAAAGTATAATTCTTAGTGAAAAGATATTGAATAATCTTCGGTACCCTAAAGATAATTGGGTTTGAGTTATGTATATACATATGTATATATTTATATATATATATATATTCAAAACCATATAAACACTATACACTTGAGTTTTAGGTTTGTAAAAAAAATAATAGGATTATTAAAACAAACTCAAAAGTGATATCCCTTTTATATCATGAAGGAAACACCCCTTGAAAATTGTTCAAAACCGAAGGGTATGAGTTATATATATATATATATATATTGTATATATTTTGGGTATAATAGTATAGGTTTCCATAAAACATGAAAACACCCTTAGAGTAGAGTGCTATTCTTAAACCGTGGGGTTTGCATGTTTAATATGTGCGTATAACAATAATTTGGATATGTATATACTTATATATACATATATATATACCGAGTATAAATAGTGTTTTACCTCAAACCGACAAAAAACACCAAAACACCCTTACCTTGTGTGAGGATGAAGCTCGAGACATGGGTATGCTCGTTGGAGGGAGGCTTGCCGGGTGGCCGAAGAACCAGGAGAAGCTTGGTGGTCGGTGGTGCGGGTTGGCTCCGGAGGTCCCGTTTTCACACTGGTTTCTCAGTTCTTAAAGGAAGATGATCCGGGGGTTAGGCCGATCCTATGGCGTCCTAGGTAGGTGGGGTGTGCGAGGGTCAACGTGAGCAGTGGTGAAGGAGGCGTCTCAGGAAATCCAGGTACTGGTTCGTGGGACCTCGACGCGAGGTTGAAGACAACGTGAAGGCTGAGAAACGGGAAAAAAAAAACGACGGTCGGGATCCGACATCGCGAGATCGGACGGTCGAAGAGAAATGAGAGTTTTAAAACACATCAGCGGTCGTGATCTGCTATAGTGAGATCGGACGGAGGACGATTGCGCGGCCAGTATCAGCTTCGCCGAACAGGAACAGTTCGTTGTTTTTTTTAAAGAAAGTTTACTTTTAAAGAAGAAAAAAGTATATATAACATTAAAATTGAATTTTACACAATTTTAACAAATATTTTTAACTTAGAGATTCAAAATCTAAAAATCCCATTTTAGATTATGTAAAATACCTTACCATTTGATATAAATCTTATAAATTTTATAATTAACATACTAAACATTTATTAAGAACTTATATCTTTAGAAATGAAAAATCCAATTTATAACATGCTTAACTTGTTGATTTATAAAATTACGTTTAAAAGACCCATAGTTTTTTTTCTCTAATTTAAAACACATAGTTTTAGAGATCCGAAAAGATACATTTTTTTTCATTTATTGCTGATACCGTTGTAGACTTGATGTTCGTCATATTTTAAAAGAATACCAATTTTCCATCATATAAATATCATCATGATCAAAATAGATTCATTTGCAAGAATAATATTTTATTTTTAATACTTGAAGATATAATTCTAATATTTTGTACTTATTAAAATATTGTAATACCATAATATTATAAAAGCGTAATAAAGACCAAATTTTATAAAAAGATGCACTTTATCCCTTGGAACCCAACGGTCCATAAAAACGGTCATATTACCTTATAGGTCTATTATAAAAGCAAGGGGTAGGTTGTTTTTATATTTTTAAAACACCGGACCCTTGGCGGATGGATCTCCTCATACCTCTGGTGCTGAGTGCGTGCGCGGTGATTCTGGCGGTTATACTTTTCACACTGTTGGATCCTGAAGACGACGACTATCCGATTGCCCGTGTTGTGGTTCTTTGTAGTCTTGTTGTGTCCGTGTTAGGTCTTGTGCAGGGTACTTTCAATTAGATGGGTCTTGTTGTAATGTATCTTTTAAATATATAACAGTTTATCATATTCTTCATGTTTGATTTCTACTCGAATTCTTTATCAGCACACAAACCATAAAAAGGAATAAACAAGAGACATCATTAACAAGCACAACATTGTTTACTTGGACCAGTTTATAAAACCAGGGGCGTTACAATTTTTTTCTCTGATAATTGTTTATACATGATCCCTCCTATTTAATATTTTGTTCAAACCAAACAAAAAGATATTTTGTAGACATTATAATTCATCAGAATCAAAAAAATATATATTTTCTGCACCTCTAGAATAATTAAATTAAATATGACCTGTCTCTTTAAGAACTTTGATGTCTAATATATTTAGAAATAATTATAGTAGTGCAACGACCACTCTCAATAATTCTAAAATCCTCTATATTCTTTTTCAAATCATCACCTTTTATAAAATCAGTAAAGATATCATGGTTTCTTTCTATATTTGAATGAATAATAATATATGAAATTATGTCCCCTAATCTCTCTCCAAAGAATAATGTTCCTTTTAATCTAAAAACATGGGAACAAATCAACTTAATTCAAAATCCATAAATATCATTCAAAATACATTTTCAAATATTAATTGTATTTTGGTTTCATCCTCTATAAATTTTTCTTTTAAGTTATTCACAATATACCATGTTTTAAAGAAAATAATACTAATAAAGCATGTGGTTAGTGACATGTATCTTTTATAAATTAATATGTGACTTTATATTATTTATAAACATGATCAAATTACACTTACAAGAGATGTGATGCTTCAGAAATATTTGATGTGAGATCTGGAATAAACATATATTGTCTTTGAAACATTAGACATAATATTATGTTGGTTTTAGATTAATCAGACCTGAGATAAAAAATTGACCCATGAGCTGAAAATTTTATATTTAAATTATAGATACACAGTTGAAATTATGGCTTAATCTTCCATGGATAAATTAAATTCTAGAACTTTACTTTTTTGGGAACTAAAAAATTATTCATACTCCCAATACATATCCAAAAATCTTAAAAAACTCAAAAACATTATCAAATTCTATTAATTATATTTAAATTTTGTTGAAAAGAAATCCAACAAAACATTGATAATTTATTTGGTTCCTTTTTATAGATCTATGTAGCATGATATATAAGCATAATTTTGATCAAATATTGGAAATAAACCATTAAATCAGGTAATTTTCATGAGATTAGACTTTAACTTTTCATTATCATCATTTATCAAGGATTCAAACTTGAATATATCTTGGGATATCCACATGTTTTCTATGAAGACTGAGAAGTTATTCTAAATCCATTGAGTGTTATCATAGAGAATCTTGATGATTATAATGTCCATGTTTCTATTTTAAATTAATCACTCTTCTATGTCTCTGTAAATATTAAGAGGAATGATAGAGAGGTCTATTTTGTTTAAATTGAAAAGTGATTTGTGGAGGACAACCCTAATTCCCATAAATTAATGACATGTTATATTTATGGTTTAAAATTAAAAAACACAAGTATATCCCTACCCTTTTAAAAAAACTCTATTTCATTAATATTTATTTAATTTATCATTGATTAATAATTTCTATTATATTACTAATAAATAAATAACTATGGTGTCAATTAATATTTATTTAATTTACCACATTATAAATAAATAATTATTTAATTAACATAACGAAAAAACTACATATAATAATTATTACAATTAAATGATTCCTATGACTTGGAAAATTTACTCGGTCCAAGTGCTCTCCCAGTAAATAAATTAATTTCCACGTACCCTCTTTAGGAAAATATGTAAATATTATGGGAAATAAATATCAAACTCCCTTATTCCCAATGAATAATAAAATTGGAAATGGATTATGATTGACATAACTTGAATGGAAATTAATTTATAAATTTTGATCATTTATATTCTAACTAATATAATTTAACTGAATTTGATAATATTTTAGATACACTTAGGGTGAGACCCTCTATATCTCTCTTTTGGTGGGAATGAGTCCCACCTACAAACTAATACCAGTATCTCAAAAAACATCATGTATGCTATTAAGACAGAGAATTTACATAGTAATGAAAATATTTATATGAACATTTATTGTGTAATATAATCCATTTTCCATCTAATATCTCATCTATCTGAATACTTACACATGACATCATTCACTAATACTTGCTCTATCTTTTGATGAATTATTTAGAAAAATTATCCTGTGATCACCATGGCAATGGATTTCATTCATAAACTTTATCTCAATCAAATGACCATGGATATCTTCTTACATAACTTTAATGGGATTAATCCTTTCTTGATCATAAAATTAATATCATACCACTCATGATAGAGTAGTGGAAAACTAATTATTCATTAGTATATGGGTCACAGTTTTCATCATGACTCTAAATACATGATTCCTGATATACATTATTATTATTATTTAGTATGAATACCATTACAAATTCTCTTATATATGAATTTCAATTTATATAATATATATTGAAATCCTACAGGAATGTTTTTACTCATGATAAATTTCTCATTGATATCCCAATCTTTGATATTCTTCATAAGAAGTCCCAATACACAAGGTTACCCAACACCATAGACTAAAATATCACTAGTGTCATGTCGGACCGACTGGTTAAGACCATAAAGCTTAACTTTTGCAACATTGTTATTGAGAAACTAGGTTCTCATTATATCATGTATAATAATATCTGATTGATATGATAAATATTCCATTGTAATTATTATATATGGTATAGAGGAGGATAAAATTATATAATTAGAATAAAGCATGATTATATCAATATAAATACATGTATTAAGGTAATAAAAACTATATAAAGAATATCTGTTCTAGGGAACCAAACCGAAAAATTTAGAGATGGATTTAAATATAGAAATTAAAATAAAAAATAATAGAATAGAATAAATAAAACACTTTTCAGAGCATTTTCTCCAAAACAATGATTCCAAAAAATAATCAAGGACCTATTTGGGGAATATTTAAAATATCAGTTATGATATAAGGAATTATATAAAATTCCTTTCCTTATACCATATGTTATAGAGAGGTTCCCTACCCAGTGAATCTTATTATTATCATTTTTATATTTTCTTTAAAAAAAATAAAAAAATAAAACAGGTGGGGTGAAAATGATGAATGTAATTTAATAACGTTATGAATAAAATGTAAAGTAAAATTAATATAGTGAATACTTGGTAGGATCAACACGTTTTTCATATCATTATTTCATTAAAGTGTTTAATCTCACCTATTTTCACATAGTAATAATAACTCATTAACATTCAGCTCACCACAAATACTATTCCATTCATGTTACCACTAAGACATTAAAATTTGAGTGTTGGGGTCATTTTTTACAATGTATATTGGTAGAAAAAAATCTCTTTTCCTAGTACTTAAATCCATAATAATTCTTTTGAACTAGTCAACCTAAGAGGAAAATCCTACAATAAAAAAACTTTTGATCATTTTCCACTCCCTAATAACTCATTTTTCTCCTTAGTTTGTTGAATGAGATAATAAAGGGATGAAATTATCATGCATAATATAAAGAGAATCAGGACATTTAACAAAGGAATAG
Organism: Viscum album; assembly: GCA_963277665.1. Lineage (NCBI taxonomy): Eukaryota > Viridiplantae > Streptophyta > Magnoliopsida > Santalales > Viscaceae > Viscum > Viscum album. The sequence goes on along the minus strand of OY728119.1, from coordinate 224,791,678 downwards.
GGATTTTCTCCTCGCCCTACAAGTTTAACAAGTTTTCATATCTTCGTAGAATAAAAAAATTAAGTAAATAAATATAAATATATTCAAAACATAATAATATCATATTGGATTCTCCCATTCACATTAAACTAATAGTTAAAACCTTATTAATGGGGATAATAAATAGCAAATGGGAAAAATATATGATACAAAATTTAATGAAACTATTTAAATTTTAAACATGAACTGGAAAGATATAAATGAATACATCAAACTTGTTATATCAGAATAATGTAACATACAAGAACCTCTTAAAAGATGGATATTCTTCTTCTTATTCAGTTTATTAATGTCACCCCTTGTAGTAGTTTCTTCACTATGATCTAATTACATAAAAAATTTGGTTTTTTTCCTTCCTTATCTTTCCTCTATACTTCTAGTCTCAAATGAGTAATTTGTTCATATGTCACTTTTACCTTAGGATCCTCTCACTAAATATGAGTCTTCTTTAGGTAATAAATCTTGGATGATACCAAATTTTCCTTCATATATTCTCATCATTTTCATTCAGTTAATATTCAAACCAGAAGGATTGAGTTGGATATGTTTTAAATTAATGTTGGAAATGTGTAAAATTCATTGAGGTTCATGAAGGATGGATATTATTAACACATATGTAATTGAGGCTTATGGTAGAGACTGAGAAAGGAAAAATATCATGTATTAAGTGAGCATGTGTTGAAGCTTCTAAAATGGATAAAATTGAGGTATTTACAAAGGAAACACTACCTTAATATTTATATATGAATTTCATGTCAAGAATATATTAGGATTTGAAGTTTTATGATAAATATGGCTTGGTTAGATGACTTATGAGGTGAACCGAGCTTAATAAGGAAGTGAAAGGAATAAAATCTAGTTCAAAATCATTTGGAGTTGGCTAGAAGAAATTTTATATGGTTATTGTTCATGTGATTTTCATTATTAGTCAAGAGTTTTATTAATTTCTTAGGATGGTTATTGGATATTAATAGATATATTTAAATGTTTAAATTTAATCTTTTCAGGTTTGAAGAAGATTAGTGCTTGTATGGAGTAATTTACGGAATCCTAAAAAATTTAGAAACACGTTATCATTTTCAGAGGGAATACTAAATTTTTTAGGGTTTCACTATCTCATAGATAAGAGTTATTAGAGTGTCTTTTATAATGAAAATTATTCATTGATATATTCCTTATATATTTTTCAATGAAAAGTATCTTTAGAAAATTTTAAGTTATTCCTATGTTAAGACCTTAATTTTTAAGAACATATTTTACCTTAGATAATAAAAATTATGAGGACATAATTTATTTAAGAGGGTAGAATGTGACACCTAGAGATTTTAGCAGAAATTGTTCTTTAAAATAAATGTTTATTAAATTGATCGTTTTAGTATTTGTGATATATATGAATTTTAGTTTATATAAAAATAAGATTATATTTTAATTTTTAACATTTTATAACTTCCATTTTTATCATTTTATATTATGAGTTATATTGGTAATTATTTAATTTTTACTAAAGGATAATAATTAATAATATGTATAATAATATATAATTTAATGAGAAAACAATTGTAATGTTTCGTAAATTATTGAGGTAAAATCTAAATTATGTTAGAAATATATAATTTAAAATTAATTTAGGATCAAGATAAAATAAGAATTTATTATCAAAATATATTCATTAATGAATGTAAATGTTATGATTTACAAAATTGTGAGTTAATCAAATTTACGATAATATTATACAAAAACTATATATATTAGTTCAAAATAAATTATTCAAAATGGAAATGAATGTATATATTTGTTGGAAGTTGAATAATATTTATTTTATGACTATGGTTTAAAAAATATAAGTTGAAATGAATGATTATAATAAGTTAGAATAATGAAAAATAATAATAATTGACTATATAAATTAAGATTAATATTATAAGTAGTTAATATAATTATAATTTATGAAACTATATTTCATAGTTAATTTATATATTCATATATTATATTAACAAGAATAATACATAAATAATAAAATAAAATTATATAATTAGGATAAATAACAGACACACACACACATATATATATATAATTAATTAAATATTTGTTATCATTTAATATACATATATATTCACTATATGTGTGTGTTTGTGTGCATATAAACTTATATCTAACATATACATACACATTTTTTATAATAATAATAATAATAATAAAAGAAAACAATAAATGGAGGTGGAGCTGCATCATATTCTGCAAGCACTGCGTGTGGCCACCGACATCGTCATCCCACCCTTTGGCCAATATCACCGTAAAAACAACCTACATCACCAGTGTACCCAATCTCGTCGCCTCATACACCTTCAAGCCTACATAATCATCAATCTTACACCCACCAATTCCCCAAATTCCATCATATCCATCATCATTTTCTCCATTCTCCAGACTTCACCACCTTCCCCTTTCACCACTTGGCATCATCTTCCTCACCACCTGTCAGTGCCATTAGATGATCTCCTTGGAAACCGTTGGAAATTCCTCCTAGATCAACATCTATGAAACAATGACAAAATCCTTGTAAGGGCAAAGGAAAAAAGAATCAAATCATGCTAGATATTTTATGTACTAAAAACTGAGATGATTTTTTGGTGATGTTTTCCTTGATTAATACACACACACAAAATCTAGACATATTTGCAACGTAATTAAGAACCATGCATGGGCATTAATGTAGCCAAACTGTGTTAGTCCTTAAAATGAAAATTAATGGAGGGAAAATTTATGGGGTGGGAGGGAGAAAAAAACATGGTGAAATTAATCACCACTTTAGTCAATAATATCACCCCCCCTAATTTTTATCGTGATTATCAGATATCAACAATGTTGATCTTCATACATAACTCTTAGAAATTTCCATGCCAAATTTATATTGTGAGAGTGTATGCAAACTAATCCTCCCTTGAGTAATTCTCATTTATTTCCACAATTTATTCACAATGAATGTGGTGTGCATGTGAGGGGTCTTGGTGTCCAATGTATTGGAAGGTTTGATCATGGAAGATGCCAACATAATATTGGCCTTCTGATGTAATTTCTATTGTCTCTTATGGTTAGGTACACAAGTAGTATTTTAATGTTGATCCATGCATTCAATACCCTCTTCTCCCCCCTCACTACCCCAAATTATGATTTCCTAAGCATATCCTCAAAATTTTCATTACGCTAACAAAGGCGTTGTCCTGCTTCATTAAAAGAGGTTCGCTCACTGACCACAGTGAAGTGTATCTCACTGGAGTCGAGATTGTGTAATGAATATTCATGTGGAGTGGTTGGCCCGATAATGTTGTTGATGGCCTGAAACTGAAGTGGGGAGTTTTTTTAATTGGCATTGAGTGCTTCTGGAAAATCATATAGAGGTTATGAAAACTCCATTGATGCTGATGGAATGGGCATCTCATTGACCACATTTAGTGTTTCTGCATATGCAGAGCGCATGCTAGTGGATGTGGGTTATGATATCTGGTCTCTGATAGTGATTCCAGTCCCATCATCCCTGTTATATATATATATATTTAAGTGTGGTCAATGGGGAATGATTCCTCACTAATCAATACACATTATATTTCATCAATAATCTAATCCCACTGCACTGCCTCATCAAAGATAACACCCCATGATACATTCATTCACATTTCATTGGGGTCATACACACAGTATTCCTTAGACCCATAATAATACCCAAAAAAGTTCATCGACGTACTTTGGTCATCCATATTCTTTAGGTGAGGATACACATTCTTGACATGAGTGATGCATATAAATCTGTGGATAAGGTTATCCACTGGTCATTTTTAGGTCATTCATCATATGGTGTCATTCCATCAAGGTTGTGCATCAGTGCTTGGTTGAGGATAGATATGGTGGTGTAGATGTCCTCTCCCCAAAACATTTTGGGAAGGCCCTTCGCTTTCATTTTTATTAGATCCATGGAAACTGTGGTCTAGTTTTATTTTTCAATGAACCCATTATATTGTGATTAATAGGGAGTCATGATTTGTCATTCTATTCCATGATCAGTATAATATTCAATGAATTCCACTAAAGTTAACTCTCCACCACAGTCGGTGCGGAGGACCTTGATTGCACCTTGTCTCCACCTCCAATGTAGCCTGAAAGTTTCTAATTTCCACTAGATTTTGGTCTTTTCTAATTGGTAGAATGAGCCACATGTAGTGTATCATGTCATCAATGATCAGTAGAAAGTGAAAATTCCCACTTAGTGTCATCTGTTTGATCGGACTACAAAGGTCACTATGAACAAGGTATAGAACATTCTCTGTGAAATGCTTCACTTAATTGGAGAAAGACACTCACTGTTACTTCCTAGAGAAGATGTTTTCACCGACATGAACCACATTATCAATCCATTGAATCCATTGCACCATATTTCATTGAGCGTCGTTGTGTATATTCTTGAAATTCAAGTGATCGTACCTCATGTTCCAGGGTCATGCCTCTTCCAAGACATTTTCAAACAGGAATACGAGTTTTACAATGTTGATTCAAAGCTTGTACAACTGATTGGGGCAGCACTACGTCCTGGACATCAACAACCGTTGCTCATCATAGATAATTGGGATGAATTCATTGATTGGTACCTAAAAACCATTCTCACCAAGTTATCAAATTCTAATGATGTTGGTGGTGATCCTTGGGATTAATTATAACCTCATGAGTTCATGTTTATCACCAATATTATAGGAGAAAAATATTGTCTGACCCCTAGATTTTGATGATTGATCCATCACCAAACATGATGGTGCAATGGTTCCCAGAGTTATGCTTGGGGAATAACACATGATAATTGGTCATGTGGTTTATGGAAACATTGTCGAGGTATCGTAGGTTTTTATCACACACATCATTCAAATCTGGTTGTGAAAAACCTTCTCCTGAACCACCCCGAGAGGACTACATCCCAAAGGTGGGGAATCAAGATTAGTGGACCATGGAAGACGGTATTCAGTAAATGCGGTGTATACCATTTATAGTAGGATCATGGGATCATAGTTTTTACTCCATTTTATACAGGAATCATCCTTTTTTATATTATAACTACACTATTTTTCCCAATGGTCTTTTTTATTCAGTAGTGGCATTGTCCTCTGTGACTGTTTCCAAATCCCAACATATCCCTTCCATTTCCATCATTTATGCAATTTTTCATTTGGTGTGGTATTTGGTGGATTATGTTTATGGACTTGGATTCTTTGAAAGATCCCCCCCTTCCACTTCTCAATCATCTGTATAACCTAGTCCTCAATGAGGTGCATCTTCCATCCAGCATCAACAGTGGCTGTCAGCTTAAAATTGACCCTTCCACTATGATTCTCCCCATTACCTCATCCACAAAGAGTGTTGATATGTAAAGTATCTTCTTTAATGAATGATAAATATTTGATATACTGTAGGGGAAAACATAAAGATACTTTTCAATGACCCTGTGTTGAGGCTCTGGATAGCTAAGGATTTTGAGTTGGTTGATGAACCTCATGAGACGCAACGCGAAGTCATCCACTAGTTCACTATTGTTGAAATAAATTACTTCATACTTTTTATAGATCTTTTAATAATTGGAATTGGATACTTGAACAATGCCTACGATCATGGTATTGAAAATTTTCCATGCTTCATTGGAATTTTTCATGAAGGAAAGTATGAAAATCATCTCTGGCAGGACAACGCGCCGGCTGGCTCCAAACGCCATCCAATATTCCTAGAGTTCAACACTATCAGGGTTGATGTTTTCCTAGAGTATGTGTGCCTAAATTATAACCTTTGTTAACAAGTCTCATATTTCATAGTATTTTTCATAAGTATTAGATACATCGTTGATCCCCCAACCTCTTTCTACACTCAATGTACTACTAAAGGGGTGTTTCCACTGTCAATGATGGCTCTACAACATGATGATGATTCCTCGAATCCTCTGGGAGATGATAGATTGGAGTTTAGAATCATGGATCAAGACACATTTTTCTCTAACACAAAATATTGGAAACAATCAATCGATCAACACCCACAAAACTAAGACAATTTCCCAGAAAATAAAATTGAAAAATTAGAACTCAAGAGTTATTATCGTGCACCACAAAATAGGATGAGTAATCGATGTGGTTTTCATTGATTTATATACAAAAAAATATATAAGTAATTAAAAAGTAATTAAACCACACAGGGGATCCTTAATGAGGTTAAACTGTGTTACAACATAAAATGAAAAATAAAAAGGGAAAATTTATGGGTGGAGGAAAAAGCGAGATGAAATTAATAACTGATTTTTTCAACAAAAACTAGTCACCATCATCCTCTCTCCTACCAAATAAATTTTAAAACTCCTTCATCTACTGTCTTCACCCAAACCGTCTTGCTGAAGTAGGTCATCCATAGGTGATGTGAACACACACACATGTAATAGTATTGACGCTATATAAATTATAGGATAGGAAGAGAATAGTAAATGTTTAATGCACACAGAAAGATTGAAGGGGTGGATCAGACAATATTATTTCATGTTCTTTGGTGGGATATTCTAGAGGAAATCTTAATCATATGAATCCACCACAATGGACTTCACTTGCAAATAGAGAGAGAAATAACAAATAAGTATACCTAAAATGGGAGTGGAAAAAAACCATGTATAGGTCGCATCTCAACAGTTTTAAAAATAATAATCATAATTATAATGATTATTATTATAAAATAATGATCCAATAATAGGGTATATCCTTGAAAATAAATGAAACCATTCACAAGTAAATTTAGGTGAGTCACTGGAGGTATTTGTAGAGAGAGTGAGAGAGTGAGTTTGTAATTTATCTTCAAGATGGTGTTCAAAAAATTAAAATTCATATTCATAGATTAGTAATACTAGGAATCGGGGAATTAGTTTTCAAAATTATATTTTCAAAGATCTTCAAACACTATATTCTTCTAATTTAATAATCTTCTTAAATTTGTTTTCAAAACTATTTTACAAGGGGAAATATTAATTTTAAAATTATATTTTTGAAAGATCCAAACACTCTATTATTTTTTTGAATCATCAACATAATATTTTTAAAAATCATTTTTTAATGGAATTCATATATGTTTACTATTTTAATTGTGTACTTCAAAGGTTGATTTTAAGTTTTCATAAATGGGATATATTTTAAAATATTCTAAAGTATGTACTTCATTTAATAATTTTATGTGTGAATAGTGTTTAACATTTTATATGGGATTAATTATTTTATGGTAAATATTTTATTTTCTTATTCATCATTTTATGTGTGATTATGTCCAAAAAAATCATTTTAGGGCCCTAAAAGTTATCATTTAATGTGATATTTATTGTATTTAATGGATGTTGTCATGCATTAATCATTATGATTCAGTATCCATGTGTTTTTTACATTAAATAAATCCATAATTTTATTATCATTGGTTTCTTATTAATGAAATATATATATGTACATATTTATACACTTATTTTTATATGTAATTCTATATATGTATGCATTCATTATTGAAGTCTGGTAAAAAACATATGATTGAAAACCATACTGAAAAAGGGTAAATACCAAATATTTTATTAAAAATTATCTCTTACACTTTGTAATGAAGATAAGGATTTGGGTATTAAACCCAACCCTCTAAGAAAAGTAGGCCCCATACAACCTTTAAAGTTCCTAGTCACCTCAATATTTGTTTTCCACGCTTGTGAATATGTTTTTTTAAAAATGTGGATTCCTTTAGTAAGAAAATTATTTATAAGTATTACTAAAGTATTAATAAATTTATTTATTATATTTTTTGGATTTATTCGATATATTTTTTATTTTAATTAAAAGTGAGTTTGCAAGGTGATTTTAAGAAAACAATCATAAATATTTATTTTCTTTTTTGGAAAACTCATTATGTTTTATAAAAGTAAATTATATTTTTATATTGTTTTATTAAAAAATATTTTTAGTTTTGAAGAAATTGTTTTCCAAATAATATTTTATTATTTCTTTCAAAAATTGGAAAATTCGGGTTTGAAAACCCCTTATTAATATTTTTTCTCACAGTAAGTTTTAAAATGTTTTCATAAGGCTTTTAGTTGAGTATCAGTCACATAGAAGATGTAACACCCTAGTTTTTCCTATGCAATGGTACCTTAAATTTAATTTCTAATATTTATTTTTATTCTTATAAATGTGCCTAAGATTTTAAAGATGTTTTGGGAAGCATTGGAGGCTTATTCGGAGCCTGAAGCTATGAATTTTGGAGAAGAAGTATAAAGAGAACCATTGGGGAATTGTTAATAGTAACAATGTGATTAAACCATGCGACCCATATATAAGTAAGAATGGTTTTAGAAACCATTTGAGGGATACCACATGGCCATTCGAAAATATATATACCCATTGTAGATGGAACTTTCATGGGCTATGCATGATTTGGAAAATCGTGCACCTATCCCAAACCCTTAGTTCCACTTAGGCAGTAACCCCACACAGTTAGAGAAATGTTTATCCAAACCATGTATTATAGTAATGAGATGATTGGATCCATTTAAACAATTCTAGTGTATGGTTGGTTCATGTTTCTTCCAACAATGTGGCCAAATTATGCGACCTAGTAAAAGTTGGGTGAATTATCTTTTTTCCCACTATTAAAAATATGAACCCTTTTTTATTTATTATTTTTTCAATAGTATCCCAAGTGAGGAGATCCTTCTCCACCTCTACAAGGCTTTGATATATCATCCTTAAATGAAGTCAAAATAAATTTTCATATGTCATGTTTGATTTCCACCGATAATATCTTTAATCAGTTACCTTCTTTTCCCAGTTTCTCTCTCTATCCATTGGGCAATCTTTATAGAGGCTCTTATGTCATATTTTTAGGGTATTCAACTATTCTTCCTTTTCCTTCGGATTCAGGAAAAAATAAGGGTTAATACTGGATGAGAGATCATCTCTCACAATAAGGTAGGTGTTCTATACCATTTCCATACGACATCGTCACTTATTAAATTATCATCGATGTTCGCCACACCAGACCTTCCAGGTGTTGCTCCTAACATTTTACCAATGTATTAAATTAATTTTCGGACCTAAAATTTGATTCCCACATAGAACCTTGACTTGGTTTGAGGTTGTTAAGCTTAACCCAAACCACCTACATGGTGGGTTCATTTAACTACCCTATGATAAAACCACCCTTTAAGGCATGTGAGATTTACACCCATTGTGGAAGCCTTAAGTAAAATTAAATGAGATAATGAATGGATTAAAGAAAGATATTGTAATGAAATGGATGATTATATCTATGCATGGGAACTACCATAGCATTTAATTTTATATTACTTGTTTTACTTTGGATATTATGGTAAGTCACGGATGTTGATTAATGTTATGGAACCGATATTTATTACGGTATGAAACCAATCATTATTACTGTATGACATCGATGAGGGAATAATGGTATTTTACTTATGACCCCAATATACATTTATATATCTATATATTAGTATTACTTAGACATGGGCCCTAGGTTCCTAGCCCATATAGGTCTATACTATTTTGAGATTACCTTGTACAAGTTCCTAGGACTTGAGGAGTTCACCTTGGTCTATAGCCTCAGGACCTGGCCCATATAGGTATGATACTTTTATAAATGTGGTGTATGTCATGCATCGTAGTAACGTTCCCACTTTACCTTTATGTACTAACATTCCATATTTATATCAAGCTCATAATCATAACCCTTCTAATGGACCTTTTTATATATGTCATTCATATTAAAAATTTATTTCTACATGCACACAGTTATAGTTTCTATACACATGTTGGATTTTTTAAAGACACCGTTGGTGGTGGCCTACTAAGTATATCTCACACCCTATTTAGGCCACTGATTGGTACCTGAATATACTTATTGAATGCATGTAGGAATAAGGGAATGCACTAGGTCATAGATTCCTGATTGACATATTGCATGGGTGTTTGGGAGAATGGGACTAAGTTGTGGCTCGTGATGCTATTTGAGACATCATTTTTGGTCTTTTTGAACTTTTTATCCATATATTATGTTCTAATACTTCTTCCATGTAATCATGTTTTTTGTGTAGCTCCATGACATACTCATCATTTTCTATATGACACTTCTTTTACCATGATTATTACTGTTTTTTGGATAATTTACATTCATTGATTTGTTTTTAATTATTATGATCCTGCAATTTATTCATCTATTTTTATTGTTGTGATACTCTAATCATGTGCGTATAGTATCCTCACTGTACCACCACGGACCCTTATTGCTTTTCGGTATCCTCTGGTATAGGAGGCCTCACACTTGAGGCCATGTGACTGAACAGGTTCGATTACTTATGAGTGAACCGAGTATGGGACATTAGAAATTGGTATTAGAAGTTTATATTTTCCTTTTTATGTCTATTTTGGGTTGGTATTTAGGAGAGTAGGATATGTCAAAAATTGGTAACGATGGTGTACTTGGGATTAGTTAACCCATGTATGTGGAAAATTTAAAATTACCTTGGATGGGACATGATGTTCTTTGATTATTCATGTTATGGTAGTACTAATTTCACCGTTGGGTGGTTCACATAAAGTGTGGTGTTTATTTTTCATAGTATCGGTTCTACGTTGTCCTTGTCCAAGTGTGGAAATGAATAACTGTTTGAGAATCATTATAGGTACCTTAGAGATTCAGTTACATGAACTACGAATGATAATTTATAAAGAATGTACTTCTATAAATTGGGAAGGATACATAATTTAACCAGTCTATGATATAAATTTAAGAACTGATAAATCTTAATTTAAATATGGTCACTAATAAATGGGAATTCCAATGGAAAATAAAATGGTGGCTTCCTTTATAACATTTAATTGATACTCTATATAACGAGACCCATAAATAAAATAGATAACTTGACCCAGAAATGACCATATTAGTGGGCAGTAGGTAGTGTCTCCTATGATTCTTTATGGTCTAATATGTCACCTAGACCTGGATTTAGGGGCATGCATAGGGGTGTGACTAACTTATAGGAAGTATTATAACTATCCTACTTTTATATCTGAATTCTTTCATTGTTAAATCATATTAGAGGTGGGTGCTTGACATTTGTAGAGTTATGCCACCAATAAATCATCAAATCGTGTACCAGGAGGTTGGTGAATACCATGATTTGCTGGTGGTGGGCCCTAATACACCAATGTTACCTCATGTAGTACCACCTATGTTTCCTCCTTCTATTCCCAACACAAATATGATTCCCAATTTCATGAGGGATTTTTTAAACTTCTGCAGAGAATAAAGGGAGCTCTGTGACCTACCTCTTCTATAGAATAGTTAACATGAGAGCTTCACCAGCATCATCCACCTACTCTCTCATAAGATGGTGGACCCCATGAAACATAGTGATGGCTTGAGACCATCTCTTTTATCTTCAAGCATTTGTATATGCCTCTATAATGAAGATCCAAACTTACAAAATTTTCTTTCTGGATTCACCAAACTATGGTAGATATCTAGAACCAGAAAGATCAGTACCATGAAATGATTTTGAGGGATTTTTAATAAATATTTTATGAATATTTTTCCCTTAGACTTTGATAGAAAATCAAGCCATGGAGTGTATTCACCTAGAGTAGGGAACTATCTGTCTGATGGATTATTCATCTCACTTCATAGATCTTCAAAACTTTGCATATATATATACCACTGATTCTCTATCTAGAGAGATACACTTTTAGAATGGTATTAGTAATCCTATTAGATCTCTAGTGAACATTGTCTAGCTGATTTCCATGTCTAAAATAGTACTCTATACTCTTATTAATGAAGGTAGCCTTAGGGAAGTAGGGGTTACAGATCAGAATAGACAATATTCTCAACCAAGTGGTGTAGTTTCTGGTTGTAGAAAGTGTCGCTTCATGACCTATTATGAGGGAACTACCAGTCAAAGTACATGTTTTGTCAGTTTTATAGTCTATCACCTATGTGGAAAGAAAGGTCTCATGAAATCTTAGTGTGAGAGTGCCTTAGTTGAATGTCAAGCCTACTGCAGGATGTGACATTTACAATGGTTTTTTAGAATCCTTACACCAATAACTAGTGAGAGAAGATCTTCGCCGACTATGGGTAATTAATTATAATCCACATCTCCATATCAATCTAGGAAATGAAGTGTTATCCACTGATCAGGATGAGAGGGTAGTCATGGATAAGATTTAATGACACTAGTGGTACTGTACTAGCAGGGTGATATTTCTTAGGGTAGTCCGGTTATATATCAAGGATGCGGATCATGCTAGATTTATACGTTACAACCTATACTAGGGGACCATATTCTTGGGACTTCTGTGGTTCTAGGTACAATTTTAGTATAATCTACCTTGGAATCTATTTTTTTGGATACATTCACATCCCACTAATTTATTTCTGTACAAATTTTGGAAAACATTAGGCTTGAAATTAGTTATTTCTATGGAATGATGATACTTGAAACTCTATTGGTAATATGATTAGATAGTATATACATATGAAAGGAATTAACCTTGAGTTATTAAGCAATCATTTTTTATGGGATTTATTTATCCTCGAGGTGACATGATTTTATGTCATTATCAAAATGGAATTGTCAATTCCTTACCATGATTAAGTAGATTTATATCATCGGAGAGTGTCTTTAACATAACTAGATGGTGATAGTTATCTTCACAAGTGTGAATGAGATTTATACTAAAGTTGAGTTGGACAAAAGAATTGGGGGTTGGGTAGTGTCACAGCCCATATTTCTAGCCTTTATATGGATGATCAAGGAATCTGTCAGGCCAATTTCCCCTGTGGTAGATCATTTTAGGGATGTATTCCTAGATGAATGTTTTAGAATACCAACAAAGATATAGATTGAGTTCTCTATTGATCTTGTTCTAGGAGTTGTGCTAGTTTTCATTTCTCCATATAGGATGTCCATTAGTAAGTTGCAGGAGCTCAAGAGGCAGTCAGAGGACTTGAAATCTTTGAGTTTCATATAACCCAGTACAACACCTTAGGGGATCACCTGTGATTTTCTCCATTGATTTGTATAGGACCCTAAGGCTTTGTGTGGATTAAAAAAAATAGTACCATATTGTTTCTGATGCTTTCGTTGGGGCGTACGCATCCGTCTGCTTGGGCGCGATAGGCGTAGCTCTTATTTCCCCGCATACCCACTTTCCAAAGGTGGGAAACATCTATTCCTTATTCAGGGACGTCTACTCCTTGATCGAAACTAGATGATGGGATGTTGGTTCTTCCTTCCATGGATTCCTCCTCAGAACTCGTCACCTAGTCTGGGTCTCCCATAAAGATTTAATACGTTGTTCGTGAAACTCTTCCAAGTGCCATATCTTCATAGACACCAGTTAATTACAGTACTTCTATCCGGACATTACAAGGGGTCTGGTCAGGGAAACAACCTTCGGTTGGGGGAGTAGTCATGTTGAGGTATCACTGGTGTGTCTGGATGCTGGGGAATTGGTGTGTCTGTCTTTTTTCCCTTATTATAGGACTTCTTGAGGACACGGAATCCCGAGTCATCCCACATCGAGCATGGGGAATCATATGCTCTAGGCATGTATCTAAGGTTTTCCTCATCTTCTTTTGTTACACACGGGTTATTCTGTATGCTTAAAATCCAGTGGACACAGATCTGACTGATTAGAACACTAGCTAGAGTGGATCAGATTAAAGAACCCCCCCCCCCTTGAGGGATCACCGATATGGGGGATAGCATGTGGGTAGCTTCCCGAGTACTATGAAGGGGAATAAGGTGGCATGATCACACTGAGATGTGGTGGCCCGGGTAAGAAACAAGATGTAAAATGGTTTTGGTCTTGAGCCCCGTAGAGACTTCCTACGTACCATGCCTTGACATGGATCAAAGCCCTCATAGTTCAGGTATGGATGTCGGTGAACCGACATGAATGAGTACCTTGGTCCGATGGGTGATGGGCTTGAACCTCATGGAGGCTTCCTATGTACCATGCCTTAACATGGATAAAATACCCCATAGTTCAGAAGGGATGTGGATTTCGACAAACCGACGTGACGAAGGACCTTGGACCAACAGATGGTGGGCTTATACCTCAGGGAGGCTTCCTACGTATCATTCATTGACATGGATCAAATTCCTTGAAGTTCGGATTGAAAAGGGGATGTCGAACCGACGTGAAGGTGGACCTTGGTCCAGGTGGATGATGAGCTTGAACCTCAGATAGGTTTCTTACGTACCATTCCTTGACATGCATCAAATTCCGCGTAGTTCAGATGGATACAGTTTAACATCATGTGGTACGGGGGTGAACCGACGTGAAGGGGGTCGGAATGACCAAGTGATGGTCTTGAACATCGTGAGTCTTCCTACATACCATGCCATAGAATGGATCAAAGTTCCTGTAGTTCAGGAGGGATGTGGGTGTCGGAGAACCGATGTGAATAAGGACCTTGGTCCGATGGATAGTGGGCTTGAACCTCAGGGAGGCTTCCAACGTACCATGCCTTGATATGGATCAAAGTCCTCATAGTTCGGATTGAAAAGGGGTTGTCTTACCGACGTGAAGGTAGACCTTGGTCCAAGTGGATGATGTGCTTAAACTTCAGGGAGGTGTCCTATGTACCATGCCTTGACATGGATCAAAGACCAAGTAGTTCAGATGGATACAGTTTAACTTCATGCGGGACGGGGGTGAACCCACGTGATCAGGGTCGGAATGACCGAGTGATGGGCTAGAACTTCGTGAGGCATCCTACATACCGTGCCTTATCATGGACCAAATTCCTCATAGTTTAGGAGGGATGTGAGTGTCAGCTAACTGCCGTGAAGAAGGACCTTGGTCCATTTGGAGTTAGGATTGAACCTCATGGATGCTTCCTACGTACCATTCCTTCACATGGATCAAAGTCCCCGTAGTTCGGGTTTGCAGTTTAACGTCATGCGGAGAGGGGAATTCGGGGCTTATGCTCTGAGGTGACCCAGGGTGTGTCAAGGTCGGTGCTCACTCTAATCCCACGAGAGTCATTCTCAGTGTGAGAAACAAGAGGTTGCAGGGACCTAACAATCATGTCGCGAAAGGTGCGTCCATGGGATATGAAGGGGGATTACGCGTTGGGCGGCCAATGGTGCTGGGACTTACTGCAGGATGGAGGCCTGAGGACGAAAAAGTGTAGAAGGAGAGGGGAAGTACGGAGGTGCATGGGTGCTACCTTCTGCAAGAAGGGCTAAGGGCTTACACCAAGATAGTCACCCTTCCCCACGGACGAATGCCACCGCCAGAAGGAGGATATCATCCCATGGAGAGACCAGGCGGAGGGGGCGTGTAGAATGTCCAAGGTGAGGCCACCCCGCATGAGAGGCACGGGGTGACATCCCAGTTTAACAGCATGTGTTGAGGATGGGGTGATGGGTAGTTTAATGTCCTGCAGCTCGGACGATGTGGGTTTACTCCGCACCCCTAGGACTTACATAACCGGTACCCTCTGCTCCTTGTGGGAGGGAAGGTACTGGCAATGCCATAGAGAAGGGGGGTCGTAGAGCGAACCATCGAGAAGTCCGCGTTAGCGTGTCTATGTGAAGATGAAATATCTGTTAGCGTGCCTATGTGAAGAAGCATTAGGCGAAGCAACGCCACGGGCGGTATCATCCAGGGGACATTGAAATCACATCGCGCAAACCTAGAGGGTTGCACGGGAAAAGGATTTTCCAAGCATAGGGGTCCACAGGAACTGGCCTTGTGGGGCTTAGTTACTCTGCATGGCGAAGGGCACTTGCGAAGGTATGTGCTTCGCAAAGTGGGGTTCAATAGCCTTAGCATGGGGCGGTGGTGAAAATGGGAGTTGCTTCGTGAAGTCGGCGGGCCTTTGCGGAGCACAGCCTCACGGAGCACAAGTGATTCGTGAATAAGAGCATCGTGAAGCAAGGTGCTTCGTGAAGTAAAATTACCCTGCCTTGGCATGTGGATCACGTGTACATGAGGGGTGATTAGCAAAGCATAAATGCTCCATGATGACCTGGGTTCCCTTGGGGATCCCCTTCCTTCACGAAATCCCTTGGGCTTCGCAAAAGGCATCCCTCTCAGAAGAGGGGATCAAAACGAGACAATGTAGAGGCACCTCACGAAGCAAAAATACTTCACATAGCTCATTATTCATAGAGAAATGGGTGCTTCGTGATTTGGGAGCTGGGAAGGTGAAAGGTCTGATTTTCTGTCCCATGGGCTCATGGGGAGTTCGGTATTTATAGGCATCGGAAGCTGTGAAGCAGAGCTCACGGGACGCGAAGAGGGATTGGGTTGCTTCGCGGCAGGCTTGCGAACATCAAGGGTGTTCATAGAGGTTACTTCCTCTTGTGCTTCGCGGAGGGCTTGCGAACTTCAGGGGTGTTCACGGAGGTTACCACCTCCTCTTCTTCGCGGTGGGATCGTGAACGTCAGGGGAGTTCGTGGAGGTTACTGCCTCCGCTGCTTCGCGGTGGCCGCATTGCTTGGGGGGACTCCGCGATGTCGCTTCGTGAAGCCGGCCGTGGGGACTCTTTCTCTTATTTATTTTCTTCCAACCTTTTGGTGACAACAAATGTCCCCCTCAGAATTGGAGCCACGTAGGAATCAAGGGTCAAAGTCTGAGGGAAATCACCAAAATCATCTGTCGTTCATGGTGCTCACTCGCGAAGAGGGTGCATGAGGCAGACAGGGACCGCGCAGTCCAGGCATGCTGCAACGCTCTGAAGGACGCCGCCTATAAATATGGGGATCGTAATCTTTTTTTCCTTTCCCTTCTCTGTGATTTTGTTCTTTTGTGCTCTCGATTCATGAAGCTCTATTTACTCCGTGACTGCTCTCCGTGAATTGGTCTTCGCAGCGAACCTCGAGTCTCTGACTCCGCGACCATGCAATGTGAACGTGCATTTGTAGGTCATGGCCAGGCCCCGCGATTCTTCTCTGTGAATGAGCTTCAAGACCCAAGCTAGAAATTTGTCCGAGTTCTGAAACGCAATGGCCCATCAACAAGCTGTGTTGGGGGTGCTCGCAGACACTACCCGGAGGGATGAGATGGAAAATTGTCTGGGCCTAGGTGAGTTAGTCTGTAGCCACTCGGACCACAATTCATTGACGGAGCTGCTATCGGAGAGTCAAAAGAACTATCAGTTGTGCAAGAAGCTTCCCCTATACGACTTCGGTCTGAGGGATGACGTATTCATTCTTGAGGCGAGTAGGGATGAACCAGCTCACTAGTTCAGGAGCACACCATGTCAGCGCCAATGGTTCTGGGCGGCCAATGGTCACGCGTAAGGAGACTTCACACCTGTCACTGCAGACTGTATGTACATTTATCTAAACAATGTCGATGGGAAGCCATTGTAGCTGGATACATCCCCTCCCATGTACCGCACAATATTGAAGGCAAGATTGAGGGATTCGAAGAAGGGGTGGTCTGATGAGTGGGACCTACGCTAGGGTGGAAACTTCACACATGACTGGGCATGGGCCTACTGAGTAGGCACCTCACGCGAGGAGTTCGGATCCGAGCTAAGGAGATTGGGTTTGTATGAGGTGGCCAGGGCCTCCCAATTCCACATATATCAACAGAAATAGCTGATGCTAGAGCTGTTGAGTAGATGGTCGTCCAGGACCAACACATTTCACCTGCACCATAGGGAGGTTGGCATCAGTCTGTGGGATGTCTATCAAATTTTGGGGGTCCCGATCTTGGGGGATATATACGATGAATTCATCCCTGTCATAAATGTGTAGGAGGATTCGGAGAAAATGCCACAGCAGGCGCTGGCACTGATGGGGATGGTCCCCGGAGAAGATAAATAAGCGGTGAGGGATGTCCACTTCAAGAAGTGGTTCAAGCAGTTCCTGAAATTCCCGAAGGATCGATAATTTCCCCTGAGGCCTCGAACTTTCCCAAAGGGGGCTCAACGGGCCAAGGAGAATTCGTATTGGTAGATCTTGGAGGAAAACCAATGGATGACTTGTGGTTTCAGTGTCAGTACTAAACAATAGCTGATAGTCAGACTGGCGGCATTTATCGCGGCCCTTATTTGTGGTTGGACCCTACTAGTGAGGGATACCAACATGGGGGTGCGGACCATCTCATTCATCATGGCATCCATGCTGGTCATAGGGGGTGGTTCAATCTGGGGATTCTGATGCTCACCAAACTATGCAAGATGATACGGCATGTTAGCAAGGGCAATAAGCCGCTGAGGATATGAGGGCCCTTCCATCCCCTATATGGGTGGATCACGGCGCACATCAGGGGGGTTTACGAATACCCGAACCCCATCTCGCCTCTTGGGTCAAAATTCCGTCCATCCATCCTGAATGATGCTAGGAGATTTCAAGTCAAATTGACTGTTCCCATGGTACTGAACCGGGTGTGGAAGGCGGACGAGTTTAATTTCTGCTCGTTTCCCTTACCGATGGGGGTACTTACTAACGACGGTCGGGGGACGGAATAACATCGAGCCTACCTCTTGGCCTTTCGAGGTGGATTCTTGGTGGAAAGGGTGGATCGCGAGCCTCTCTGTGAGCCGTACACCCCTCACTCGTTCGCAAGGAAATTTAGGTGCCTACAGCGGCTGACCCTGTAGGTCTACTGGGAGGTGAGACACGAGGAGCACTCGTGTGTGATGAGGCAATTGTGGCTCATGTTTACATGGGAAGATGGGAAAATGGGAAACACATTGCCTCTCCCTACCGCCGCCTTCGGACTGGGGAAGGAGTATACCATAAGCTGGGAGGTAGCTTATCCGAGAGAAATGCTAAAGCATCCAACTATTCGATTTGGTGATAGAGGGCCTCCCATATCACGAGGTCGGGGTCAGAGGGCTGAAAGGGCTTCTCGCGGTGGCGGGGCTGCCGTGGCAGTGATACCTGCACCAGTTGAGGGTGAGCCAATGGCGACGGATCCATCAGCGACAGCGGATCTGATGGTCCCGGAAGAGAAAATCCATCCAGAGGGGCGGCTACCGAGGGGATTCCGCAGGATATCCACTATGGCTCTAGATAAATGGTTGTTTCATATTGACATGCCAGAGAATGCTGTTTTCCTGGAGGCCTGGGACATTTGGGATATCAACTGGCAGTTTCTCGGGATGCCCTAGATGTGGCAACACCTGAACCGTCTCGGGATGGACCTACCGAGTATAGGCCCTGTCCGGGCCGGTTTTTCATTGTCTCCAGTGGAGGTGGAGCAGTATTTGGTTGAGCTGGAGGAATTCGTGCATTCCAGGGGTTCAATCTCTGTATTTCCTCTCCACTGAATTCATTTCTTCCACACATTGATCGTGCCAACTGATGTCAGTTCCCTTCCCTGTTATGTAAAGTTCTTCGACTGGAATGGGCCACTGTGGCGAGGCTAGTCGGGATTTCAGGAAGAGCCCCTCCCAGGGGCATGCCAGTAATCATGGAGATAGTTACCCATCCCACCCGAGCTGCATCTCCCCTCATTATTGGTGGGACCACCAGCGGGGTCGGGTCCGAGGTCATTGAGATGGGGTCCGACGAAGAGGATCGGCCAATCGACCCATGTCCTGCCATGCCTGATTCCATGCCAAATGTCATGCCTGATCCAACGCCATATGTAGATCCCGCTGAAGATTTATTGAGGGCGTATTCCACATACGAGCCTTCCAACCGCACAGACTGGGATGAGACGACCTCTGATGAAGAGGACAACAATACATTCCACCGCTGATCATGAAATTTGATCATGCGCTTTATCGAAAAGACCCCCCAAGAATTATGGTTGGACGAGATGGATATACATTACTCGCGGCTGCGCGATCTGTGTGTTGGGGGAGTAGATACCCAGTGTCCTCACCTTCTCATCCGAGATCTTATGGTTGAGAAGATCTGGGAGTATGATTGCGGCCTTAGGGTGGACTAGAAATAGAGGAAGGTGACGAACACCAAGAAACTCCAGGAGCCTGAAAATGAAGTCCAGCGGCTACGGATCCAGGAGGACAAGCACTCAGCCTCTCTTAACGAACAACCGGAGCTGATCTTGCAATTGAAGGCCCAGCTGCTAGAGGCAGAGGAGCATATGAGGTGAGGCTTCGAAGAAATGGTCGTCATTCAGGATGATATAAAGATGTCCCAAACTGAGGCTGATGAACTGCACCCCATCGCTGTTGAGGAGGAGTGGGAGTTGAGATGGCAGCAACAACTCCCAGATGCCACAAGTCGAAGGGTGGCGTAATTGAAACTCTCTTTTGATGGGGTCAACCCATCCATGGGAGGGATAAAGCCCCGAGTACTGTAAGGATCACAAGCTCTCAAACATACCTTAATGTTTTTATTTATTCTCATGAATGAGTTTTTTATAGAGGTTCGCTTTATACGCATCTGTTATATTCATGAAATGTCTAGTCGTCAGTCCCTAAGCTCATGCGGGTCGAGCCCAATGTTAGAAACAAGGGGTGATCACAATGCTATTCCACCTGAATATAATCCATCGACCAAGCTTCTGGTATCAAGGGTTTAATTAACCAATATGGATCTTTCGGGAAGACTTGGGAGAGGCCTGATCGAAGGATTAGAAATTCATAACAATCGATGATTCGTTCTTCCGATGTGCTGTAGTGCACAAGTGGTCTCGCTTGTCGTTGATTTAAGTTATATGCATCCCAAATTAATTACCTGTTCGTAGAACTTTAGTATATCATAAGTTCGTGGTCGATCCACAGGGAACCATGGCATGCATGAATTCAATTGAGTTAATACTTAATTAGGTGAAGTATACAAAATTTAGAAACGGTTGGGTTGATTTTGGGTTTTGATTGAAACTAAATTGATTTACTTTGAAGAATGGATACAGTTTGAAAGAAAACAACGGGTAAATTTAAGGAGTTCTTAGAAATGGAAAGAAATGATGTTTCAGGGTTGTGGTGAATAAGGAGTTCTTATGACGATTGTTTAAATTGTTGTGTTGTTCATAATAATTCAATCATTCAGGATTTCATTTTGTTACAAGATTTCCTTGGTCTGGTTCCTCTTGTTTGGAACTAGAGCAGCTGACTCCTTAGTCTGGTAGTCAATGTCCATAATTCTTTATTACGTCCATTCCATTATTTGAATCGGTGAAAACCTTCCAATGTTCATTGATTTTTTCACCGTTACTTTTGTTTTGTATCGTTGAGAATCCTTCCCTTGGTCCGGCTAAGAATTCTCAGTTATATTAGACAGTGGTTTAAGAAGAGTAAGATGAATTACAACGATTCAAACACAACTACATAGAACAATATACAAATTATGATCCCATCATCCACAGCCCCAACATGAGGGGTTTAGTTACACATACAATTTAGGAGGTTAATGACACACGTGATACCTGACGGATTCATCGTGTAGGTGTTGAGGTAGAGTATTGGAAGGTGGAATGGCGGAGTGACGACAGTAGCTTCGGGAATGGTGATAGTAGAGTTTCTCTTTCTTCTCAATGGTTCTTAACTCCCAAATCCTTAGGCCAAGGCTTCTTTTTATCGAAAAATAAGTACACGGCGTGTATAGAAAGTACACGTCGTGTACTTTTCTTCAACGCGATTTGGCGCCAATTTATCCACGGGTAAGCGGCCTAACACGCCGTCTTTGACTTTTGAACACGGTGCCTCCTAGTGGATGGGTGTACACGGTGTGTAGCACTGCCATACACGGCGTGTAGTGCATATGTTTGGCTACCATCCCCTTCTAGAATAGCAGACACGATGTGTAAAAGTTCAAACACGTCGTGTCTTCATCAATGGCCACATGGGCGTGTGGACTTTTATTTGGCAACTAATGCTTCTAGAAAGTAGTACACGGAGTGTAGCGCCACCACACACGGCGTGTATCTTCTGCCTGGTGACATGGGCATGTACTCCCTCCTCCGGTCTGTGTCCCTTCCTAGATGTACACGACGTGTATAAAAGTACACGCCGTGTAGTTTCAAAATTTTCACAGACTTCCCTTGATCCGTGTATTTAGCCAGAAATCTCTTGAAAGTAAACAGATTCACCAAAATCAAAGAATATGTTCAAAAAACCACAGATATTTGGTGAAAAATTGTTTTTATCTTCAATTATATATATGGAAATGTATACACAAATTGGGTGCATCAAATTCCACCTCACTTAGTCTTTTTTTGCCCTCAAGCAAAATATCAACATCTAATTAAGAGAGACTATACTTTAAAATGAAGGCATTTAATTAATCAAAGGTATAACTGATAAAGTTACAAAGGAAAAATTCTGAAAGGAACAAACAAATTCAATTCATAAGATATTAAAATCATGCCTCATATATAATGTAATTAACTACTCTCATCCCCTTTCAACACATTTTTAAACCTTTCAAAAATAAGCATGCCACTTGATGATTTACCTTACCAGTTAAAATTACACTCCACACTCAAGATGTTTTTAATCGAAGTTATGCTCAATCCAAGGCATATACACTCTATCCACAGGTTTTCCAGATATCTTGTTCTCTACTTCAGAAAAATTGAATTACAAAAATCACGAGGGCTTTATCAATAAGGTTCAGATGTTTCTGTGGCTAAGGGCTGGTAGTTTCAGATGTGAAAATAAATTCTGAGGCTTGAAAAAGGATGGGTAATTCCTTTAAACAACATTGCATGATATTCAAAGTAAACCTCACTGAAAATACATCCTTAAAAATCTCAGTCAAATGCTTTTGTAATCGTCACCAACTTCCTTAGGCAAGTAGGGTTTATGGGCAAATAACCATAAGGTCCCCTTGTTGTTTGTTTGTTGTTGTTTTTTTAAGAAGAACAAAACAGAAGGGAATCCCTTATAAATACAATGAGTAGATTTTTGGAACCCATTCTGCCCCAAATAATCAAGAGGCACTCCCCCACACTTTATTTCATGGCTGTACACAAAAATATTCCATGTATTGCCAACTCCCTCATTAAAGCTTAAATGAATAGTCATGCAATGTTTAAAAAGAAATAGGGTAGGAAGGGAAATAGGATTGTAATGTTGCTTCCTATAAAGGATATTCATGGCTTCTATGGGATTAACGAAGATTAAATGTAGGGTAGGTGTCAAGATAAAGGGGTTGAAAAAATCTAATTCCTCAATCATGTTAAAGTAATTCCAAAATTTCTTCATGTTTCGAAAAGAAAAACTTGCAAATTCAGGTAGTGATGCATATCCTAAGAATCTCTCAAGAAAGAGGGTATTAGAAAAGAAATACGAAAAAGGGTTTAGAATACCTCTCAAGAGTGGAAAAATAATAAAGGGACAATCAGGTCATGACATGCATATAAATGATTAGCCTAATTAATGTAATTTAATCAAGGATGAAAGGTTGCAATTGAAACTATATCTGCAATCATTTTAAAATACTTAAAAACCAAAAATCATGTAATCTTTCCAAAAGTTCCTACTGAAAACTCTAGCATTTATAAGATTGATTAACCAAAATTGCGATACATTTTCAAATATAGAGTCTAATAATGATGCCTCCTAGGATAGTTTAAGGGGAAAGTCTAAGGTGAAAGATATAGATGCTCCCCCACACTTAATACTGCACATGGTCCACCAAGTGCAACACCAAGGTAAAGGGTGGGAAACGGGGAGAAATGGGGGACAAAATGAGGGAAATCATTGGAAGAAGTAAATCCAAAAAGAAAGAAAATAGAAATTGAAAAATATTCCCCTCGTGAAAAGTGATGCCCAAGGTGATCCATGCCCGTACCTCTGACTATCGAGAAAAAAGAAAACTACAAACATGCATAACATCACAACACAGAAAATGACAGAAGAGATATATAAGATAAAGGAAAATGTCACTATCATGGGGTCGCCTCAGGGGAGGCATCATACAATACAGAATCGGCCGGTAGAGACGGCGCAGGAGGCGTGGAAGGGTGAGGCTCTGACTCGGCATTAGGAAGGGTAGCAGAAGAAGTAGGAGCCACAGGAGCTAGACTCGGGATCAGAATCTCAGCAGCAGGCCCTGACCCGGCAGAAGTGGCAGCAACATATCTCACTGTAGTCATCAGAACAGAATCTGTGGCCGGCGCAGGAGACGGCAGTGGAGCAGCAGTAGAAGGGCCACGAATGGAGGTAGAGGCTGGTGGCTGAGGCAGTGGAACACCAAGATGCTGAGCAATATGCACCAACAGATGCTTCATCCGGTCCTGGCGGCCGTCCAGATGAATCAAATGGCGTGCAATGGTGTCCTAGCGGCTGATGATACAGGCTAACTTCTGCTCCATCGTGGCTAGGGGGAGGGAAAGGGTCGGATCGACTAAGGGTGTGGGGGAAGGTGGGATGGGGGATGGGATAGAATAAGGAAGGTCAGAAGAAGTGGGGTCAGTAGGAGGTGGGTGAGGTGGAGAAGCTGGAGGGGGTGGGGAAGGAGGAGTGGGGTCAGCAGCTGGGGCATGGGTCAGTAGGTGGCGGGGCTCGAGCCTGAGCAATGATGTAGGCACCCCCTACTTCCGGACCAATCCCATGGGAATGAGCATGAGGAATTCCATCCGCTGGGGTGAACCTATCAATTCATGAGGTAACTAGGGCTCGAATACCCCCAAGTGGTGGGCAAGATGGGTGGTGTAAAACCCGCCGTTCAGGTTGCCCTGACGACCGTTAAACATGGAGTGGAAATAGGAGGCTGCAAGATAGGGGAGGTCCGGGTAGGCGTGCCAGATGACATAGGTAAGATGCTCCATGTCACGGCCAGTCACGACCCCCATATCCTCATGGAGGGGAAAAAGGATGGCGCTGAAGCAGTGGTGGGTGAAGCGAAGGACAGGGTCGGCTATAAGAGTGCTCTTTTGGGAAGTGGGGGAGTACCTGTGGTCTGGCCCAGCGATCTCCTGCCACATGGAAATAATGTCAAAGCGCTTGGGCCAGGTCAGGTCAGTAACGGGGGGTGGTGTGATAGGATGGGGGTAGAAGCCGCACCCTCGTCCAAACTCTGTCATCGTCAGAGAAAAACATTGGTCGCCTAGCCGGAATCGAACTACTGGCACCACATCGCCAGGTGTCTCCTGGTACTCTGCTCCATCGAACTCAAAGGAGGCCGCAAACTCCAAAAATAAATCTATGAACATAGGAGTGGTGACCTAGAAAATCTCGAGGAGTGAGGTGTGCCCGAGAAGTACCTCCAACTCCTCCCAAATACCGAGCCCTTGCGTAATGCTGCTGTCAAGGTACCGGCCGCTCAATGGTATCGACTGACGAGAGAAGCGTCGGATCCTATAATATGTGAGGTCGATGACTGGGAATACCGTGCAGGGATAGGGAGCACCTGCAGGTCTTGGCCCAGGTGCCGGTGCAGCAGCAGCATCTGGCTATGGAGATGGATTCGCCGAAGAAGAAGGTGGCTCGGTGGAAGGTGTGCTTGAAGAGAGACCAGCTGCTGAGGACGAGGGTACATGGAAAGTGGCAGCTGGTGCAGCAGAAGTAGGCTTGGCCTCATCTAAGGGAGTGAGTGGCGGCAGAATGTCCAATGGAGGGAGCTCAAAGACCGGAACGTCAGGGTCTGGCTGCGTAGGTGGTCGAAATCGGATCCGACGATAGCTGGGCCTCTCGCCCTCAGTGGTGGAGGCTGGCAGCTTCTCGCGGGAAGGATCGTGATCTTCTATATCCTGAAATAGAAATAAAAAGAAAACAAAACAAAAGAAAAAGAAAAAGGAAGAAAATAAAACAAAGAAAATGTGAGAAAACTGGAAAATAAAAGTACACGGCGTGTACTCCAGAGTACACGGCGTGTAGTCAGAAATGGAGAGTATCACGTGTTCTCTGGAAAGACATGCCGAGGGTGGAAAGAGTCAATGTAATAGGACACGACGTGTACCGAACATACACACCATGTTCACATCAAATTGCAGGTGTTCGTGTAATAAAAAGGACACGGCCACGTTGCTATCAGTTCTAAGAAAACAATACATGTCGTGTAAGTACAGGCCACGTCGTGTATTGCACATGAAGAACATGGTTGTGTAAAGGGGGAGACATGGGCCGGCTACAGATATAAAGGACACGGAGTGTACCAAACATACATGCCATGTTCTGGAACATGGGGTGATAGGCCGTGTTATGCACCACACACGAAGGGGCCAAAGGAAATGTTCTACATGGTGTGTACCGAACATACACACCGTGTACATTCAAATTTTTAAATATTTTGTGTGTGTCCGTGTACAGATGTACATGGCGTGTGTTCTTCATATCGTGGCCATGTACAGGCAGAAGCCGAATGGTCGGACGATCCGATTAACACCCTACACGATTCTAAAAAATTGAAATAGAGGGTGAAAATGGCATACCTGGACTGAGGATCACAATGTGAGAAGAATCAGAATGTGAAACGCCCCAAATCGACAGATCTGGAAAAGGGGGTTCGGATGGCGTTTGGGAGAAGAAACGGGAAGAAGGGGAAGAATGGGGCGGCCGAGTGACACTGCCTCAAGCCGGGTGGCCCGCGGCTTATATAGCTGCGGTACACGACGTGTATTTTTGGTACACACCGTGCATCCTGGTTTTTTTTATTTTTTTTATTAGTAAATATAATTATTATAGTAAACTATATAATAAGTATTATTAATAATTAAAAGTAGATATATCGACAAATTCTATTATACACAAACATATACACGATGTATATCAGGAAATACATCTCGTGTATTTTAAAATAAGGAAAAGAGTAGTACAACCTTTGGTCCGGTGCTTGGGGCGGGATTCGAACCGGCGATCGGCTGATTCAAACGGACACCCTCACCCACTAGAGAAAAGGTTTATTCTGTTGTTCATATTTATTTTATAAATATATATATATATATATATATATATATATATATATATTCTATACAGCCTATATATATGGAAAGAAAGAAAAGCACGGCGTGTGGTTTTTATTTAGGAAAGGATGGGGGTGAAGCGGGGAGATTAGCGCGATTCGAAATCATGTCTTGTGAACCTGGTGCCGAGACTTTTCCAATCCTCCAACTTCACCCGCATGTAATTTCTTATTTTTAAAATTGTTTTCATTTATATTTGAAAAATCATGGCACACACGGCGTATATCGGAGTACACGTCATGTGGTTTTATTAAAAGAACAAATGATGGAAATGGGACGGTTGTCTGGATTCGAACCCAGGTCTTTTGAAACTAGATTACAATTCTAGCCAACCGTCCCATCCCCACCATGGGCTTTATTAAACACATTTTTATATATATATTGAAAATACCACACACGTCATGTAATTAAAATGAGGAACCTCGTACCGAATGTAGGTCAGGAGGATTCGAACCGAGGACGGCCCAAATAAACTCTAGTGACTTTGCCATCAGCACCGGCATCATCCCTGGTTATTTATTTGTTATTCAAAAGATTTATACTATTAATATTACAAATTAAAAAGATAAGTATACGTCGTGTAAATAAGTGGGACACAGCGTGTAACCTCTGGGTTGCCTCCTAGGAAGAGCCTTTTCTTTAGGTCGTTGGCTCGACCTACTTACCTTGCTTACCTGAGGATTATGGTGGAAAACGTTCCCACCATGTTATCTGTAGGATGGTAAGCTTTCAAGAGCTGCCTGTTTACCTTGAATGGTTGACCATCTTCTCCAGAAATTTCTACCGCTCCGTGATGGAATACGCGGATAACGTGGAATGGTCCCGACCAGCGTGACTTTAACTTCCCTGGAAATAAGCGAAGATGAGAATTAAATAGAAGTACATGATCACCAGGTTGGAATGATTTTCGTGATATCATCCGGTCATGAATGGATCTTGTCTTCTCCTTGTACAACTTGGCATTCTCATATGCCTCTAATCGGATCTCATCTAGTTCCGATAGCTGGAACTTCCGTTTCTCATCATCTGCCTTTAGATCAAAATTTAGGGTTTTGACGGCCCAGTAGTCTTTGTGTTCCAATTCTACTGGAAAATGGAAGGGCTTTCCATAGACGAGGCGGAACGGGGAAATTCCCAGTGGTGTTTTGAAAGCAGTCTGATATTCCCACAAGGCATCATCTAACTTCTTGGACCAGTCTTTCCATGAAGTGTTCACTGTTTTTTCCAGGATCTGCTTGAGCTCACAATTGGAGAGCTCTACCTGTCCACTAGACTGGGGAAGATATGGTGTCCCCATCTGATGCTAAAATCCATACATCGACAGTATTCCTCTCATCAGTGTGTTGTCGAAGTGGGTCCCTCTATCGTTGATCAGTACTCATGGAACTCCAAACCTGCTAAAAATATTTTTCTTTAAGAAATTTATGACTACCTTGGCTGTGTCATGAGATGTTGTAGTAGCTTCCACCCATTTGGAGACGTAGTCGACGCACACTAGGATGTAAGTATTCCCAAAATATGAGGGAAAAGGACCCATGAAATCTATGCCCCAGACGTCAAAAATCTCGACCTCCAGGATGGGGTGCTGAGGCATCTAGGCTTAACGTCCCACATTACCTATCCTCTGGCACCGATCGCAATAGGAAACAAAGACCCGAGCATCTCTTTGCATGGTGGGCCAGAAAAATACAGACTGCATGATCTTAGCTATGGTACGGGTCGGCCCATGATGTCCTCCTACTGGTGAGGCATGACAGAACTCCAGGAAACCGTGAACTTCATTCTCTGGGATGCAACGGAGGATCACTCCATCTGCACAGGATCGGAATAGTAGAGGATCCTCCCAGAAGTATCTTTTCACATCAGAGAAAAATATTTTCCTTTGCTGGAAGGAGAGGTCGAGGTGAACGACACCTGTAACCAAAAAATTATCGATATCAGCATACCATGGTCGAGGTGTCTCACTGATTGAAAAGAGGTGCTCATCAGGAAAATCCTCCCTGATCTCCCGATCTTCTTCCTTCTCCAAGTGAGGTAGCTCGGGGCGGGAGAGATGGTCAGCAATGAAGTTCTCACTCCGTTTCTTATCTCAGATCTCAAGATCAAATTCTTGTAGGAGGAGTACCCAGCGGATCAATCGGGGCTTCACGTTATTCTTATTTAGTAGGTACTTTAGTGCTGCATGGTCAGTATAAACAATAACTTTAGACAACACTAAGTAAGATCGAAACATGTCAAATGAAAAAACCACTGTGAGCATCTCCTTTTCTGTGGTGGTGTAGTTAATCTATGCCTCGTTGAGCATCCTGCTAGCATAATAGATAGGTCGGAAAATCTAGTCAAGTCGCTGGCCCAAGACTGCTCCCACTGCGTAGTCGCTCGCATCACACATCACCTCAAATTTTCCCACCCAGAGAAATCATAACTGGAGCTTCCACAAGGCGTTGCTTTAGATTCTCAAAAGATCTGACACAATGGTCATTGAACTCAAATATGGAATCCTTGGTTAGAAGATTGGTGAGGGGTTGGGCTATTTCAGAGAAGTCGTGGACAAACCGCCTGTAAAATCCTGCATGCCCCAGGAAGCTGCGGATGGCGCGGACGGAAGTCGGTATTGGTAGTCATGAAATGACTTCAATCTTCACCAGGTCCACCTCTATCCCCTTCGCTGAAATTCTTTGTCCAAGGACTATGCCACTTTGCACCATGAAATGACACTTTTCCTAGTTCAAGACTAGGTTATTGTGCTCACATCTTTCTAAAACAAGCTCTAGGTGTCGTAAACAAAAGGTAAATGATTTTCCATAAATGGAAAAATCATCCATGAATACCTCCAGTATTCATTCCGCCATGTCGTGGAATATGGCCATCATACATCGCTGGAAGGTGGCGGGGGCATTACACATGTTGAAAGACATCCTTCGATAATAAAATGTGTTGTAGGGGCAAGTGAATGTGCTCTTTTCCTGATCCTCTAGAGCAATGGAGATTTTGTTGTAACTGAAAAAACCGTCAAGGAAGCAATAGAAGTTGTGCCCTACTAGCCCCTCTAGCATTTGATCCATGAATGGAAAGGGGAAGTGATCCTTTCTTGTTGAATCGTTTAACTTTAGGTAATCCACACAGACTCACCATCTCGTGATAGTGCGTGTAGGGATGAGGTTGTTATTTCCATTTGAAATCACAGTGATACCCCCCTTTTTGGGTACCACTTGGAGAGGACTCACCCACGGACTATCCGAGATGGGATAGATGGTGCATGCATCCAATAATTTGATCACCTCCTTCTTTACAACTTCTTTCATGAAAGGATTCAAGCGCAGTTGTGGTTTCCGAGATTGCATGTCACCCTCTTCAAGTAGCACCTTGTGAGTGAAAATGGTAGGGCTGATGCCCTTCAGATCAGCGACCGTCCACCCAATAGCATGCTTCCACTATTTGAGAACCTTCAGAAGTGCATCCTCCTACTCCTGTGATAGTTCTGCATTAAGTATAACAGGAAAGGTTTGATTGGGTCCTAAATAACCATACATCAGAGAATATGGAAGAGGATTCAGTTCGAGTTTAGGTGCCTTTAAAATTGAAGGCACAAGTGGCTGAACCTTGTCCCATTACAAACTATCAAGAACAGCTACACGCTGCCAATAGTGGCTACCTTGGCCTTCTATGAATGGAAAGTCTTCTGGCACTTCTTCTAATAGAATATCTGGATCCGTTAAATTATTCCAAATAAAAGAACATACCATTTCATCCCCTTTGTCACTAAAATTATTAAACATGGTGGACACTGCATAATAGTCCTCATGCTCTGACAAGGAAGCATGTTTGACGGCTTTGAGGACGTTATAGTAAACTCTTTCATCACCTACCCGAAAAATAAGGTCCCCTTGGTGCACATCGATCAGTACCTTCCCAGTTTCCAAGAAAGGTCTTTAATGTATAAGAGGTGCTTCCTGGTCATCCCCCATGTCGAGGATGATGAAATTAGTAGGGAGAATCAGCCTACCCACCTTGACCAGTACGTCCTCTAGTAGTCCCTTCGGGTGCTTGATGGATCGATCATCAAGTTCAAGGGTGACGCGGGTAGGCTTGAGCTCGTGGAGTCCCAGCTTCTTGAAAACTTCGAGGGGCATGAGGTTCATGCTGGCCCCTAAGTCCCAGAGGGCCTTCCCAAACTCGCAGGATCCAATAGTACAAGGAATGGTGAGACTACATGGATCTTGGAGTTTGGGAGGAATGGAATGTTGAACCACCGCGAAGCACTCATTCGTTAGTGCAATAACACCCAAATCCTCCATCTTCCTCTTATTCGAGAGGATTTCCTTCATGAATTTGGCGTATGTTGGAATTTGTGTCAGGGCCTCTGCAAATGGTATGTTGATATGTAGCTTCTTGAAAACAACCATGAATTTGCTGAATTTCTGGTCCGGCTTCCTCTGCTTCAATCTTTCCGGAAAGGGTAAGGTAGGATTGAATGGTCGGATTACTTCCTTTTCTTTATTTTGTAAAGCCTCCTTCTACGGGATTTTGGATGAGGATGGGTCAGTATTGGTACCTTTTTCATCAATAGTGGGTGTGGATGCACCTTGTTGTGCTGATTGGTTCTGGTGGAGCTGTTTCCCACTCCGGAGCATGATAGCATTGGCCTCCTCCCTTGGGTTCTTTTCGGTGTTCCCCGGTAGTGTACCGGGCTACCTCCCTAAGAGTTGGCTTGCCAGCTGGCCAATCTGATTCTCCAAGCCTCGAATCGAAGCTTCCTGATTCTGGAACCTAGTCTCAGCAGTAGATATGAATTTATTCATCAGATCCTCTAACCTTGAGGTGTTCTCTTACTGAGGTGGTTGTTGAGCCGGTGGAGGAGGTGGCTGCCATGGCTGCTATGGACGAGGGTTTTGATACACTTGTTGTTGATAAGGACCCTTCTGGGGTTGTTGCGACCATTGGAATTGGTTCTGATATGGAGGTTGGTTGTAGTTGGGCGGTCATTGGGGTAGAGGATTCTGATGTTGTTGTCCCCAGCCTGTGTTCTGTTTATCTCACCATGTCGGGTTCTGGTACTGCTGGTACTGGTTGGGCCCTTAATTTTGGGCAACTTAACTCACCTCTCTCATCGAGGGGACTCTAGTCGAACCCGACCATTCTCCCATGATGTGGTTATCACCACAATCGTCACATGTTGGATGGTTCGCCACATGAACTTGAGATGATCTTTTGAGGTTCAATGCATTGATTTTATTGGACACAGGGTCCAACTGAGTAGCTAACATGGTGGTAGCGTCAATGTTGTGCATACCTCTCTTTTGAGTCCCCCGCTCGGAGTGCCACTGGAAGCTATTGGCTGACATGTCTTCCAGTAGTTCGAATAGCTCTTCGGGGGACTTCCGCATTACCGTACCTCCAGCAGCAGCGTCCACCACGGACTTGGTATTCGTGGTAATTCCTCCATAGAAGGTCTGGACTTGCATCCAGAGTGAGAGTCTGTGATGGGGGCATTTTCGTAACATCTCCTTGAAGCATTCCTAGGACTCATACAACGACTCGGATTCGTGCTACTGGAAGTTATGAATCTCATTCCAGAGTTTCACCGTCTTGGATGGTGGGAAGTACTTGGACAGGAACGCCTGGGCTAGCTCCTCCCCGGTGAGGATAGATCGTTGTGGCAACCCCTTGATCCAGTCCTTCGCCTTATCCCATAGAGAAAAAGGGAATAGGCGAAGACGGATGGAGTCCTTGGACACACCATGGTACTGAAAGGTGTCGCAGATCTCCATAAAGTTGGAGAGATGGGCGTTCAGGTCCTCACTGGACAGGACTCTAAATTGGACTGTGTTCTGGATCAGCTACATGATAGCAGGCTTGATCTCGAAGTGCTGGGCATGGACCGGAGGACGAATGATTCCCGTATCAGCTCGGTGAATCGATGTAAGTCCGTACTCCATAAGGGTACTTCTTGGAGGTTGTTGTTGATGGGGTAGATCTTGCATAAACTGCTCCTGATGGGAAAATTATGGTTGTGGGAAGAGTTTTTGCGGCGGCCGTTGGTAATCCCTTTGGAGGAATTCTGTGAAGGCTCCAGAAGGTTGAACCAGTAGACCAACAGCGGGAGGCTGCTGATCCTCATACTGATGCTCAGTCATAGCATCTATGGCTGTTGCTCCCTCTTCCTTATTAGCCATGGGTTGTGGTTGATGGTTGTGAGTTTCTGTCCGTGTACGCCGACGATAAAGCAAGGTCCGTTCGATTTCAGGGTCAAGCGGAACTAATTCCGAAGACTCGGCACTTCTAGATCGTGTAAAACGTCTAAACATACACTTTAAGCTCTGCACAACACAAAAAAGAAAACCAGGAGTAAAAGGGAAAATGAAAAAGAAAATTTGAAATGGGATTAGAAAAGAGATTTTTGATTTTTTTTGATTTTTTTTTTATTTTCACTTAAATCAATTATTAACACAATTTAAATGTTAGCACTAAAACCAAACGGGATTCCCTGGCAACGGCGCCAAAATTTGGCATCGCTTGTCATTGATTGAAGTTATATGCATCCCAAATTAATTACCCATTCTTAGAACTTTAGTATAGCATAAGTTCGGGTTCGATCCATAGGGAACTGTGGCGTGCATGAATTCAATTGAGTTAATACTTAATTAGGTGAAGTATGAAAAATTTAGAAAATATTGGGTTGATTTTAGGTTTTTATTGAAACCAAATTGATTTACATTGAAGAATGGATACAGTTTGAAAGAAAACAACAGGTAAATTTAAAGAGTTCTTAGAAATGGAAAGAAAAGACATGTCGGGGCTGTGGTGAATAAGGAGTTTTTATGCATATTGTTTAAATGGTTGTGTTGTTCATAATAATTCAATCATTCAGGATTTCATTTTGTTACGAGATTTCCTTGGTCCGGTTCCTCTTGTTTGGAATTAGAGCAGCTGACTCCTTGGTCCGGCAGTCAATGCCCTTAATTCTTTATTACGTCCAGTCCATTATTTGAATTGGTGAAAACTTTCCAATTCTCATGGATGTTTTCACCATTACATTTCGTTGGTATCACTGAGAATCCTTCCCTTGGTCCGGCTAAGAATTCTCAGTTATATTAGACAGTGGTTTAAGAAGAGTAAGATGAATTACAACGATTCCAACACAACTATATAAAACAATATACAAATTATGATCCCATAATACACAGCCCCAACATGAGGGGTTTAGTTACACATAGAATTTAGGATAGAAATGACACACGTGATACCTGACGGATTCATCGTGTAGGCGTTGAGGTAGAGTATCAGAAGGTGCAATGCTGGAGTGACAACAGTACCTTCGGGAATGGTAATAGCTGAGTTTCACTTTCCTCTCAATGGTTCTCAACTCCCAAATCCGTAGGCCAAGGCTTCTATTTATAGAAAAATAAAGTACACGGCGTGTATAGAAAGTACACGTCGTGTACTTTTTTTTTCAACGTGCTTTGGCACCAATTTCTCCATGGGTAGGCGGCCTAACACGTCGTCTATGACTTTTGAACATGGCGCCTTCTAGAGGTTGGGTTTACACGGCATGTAGAGCCACCATACACGGCGTGTAGTGCATAAGTTTGGCCGCCTGCCCCTTCTAGAATAGCAGACACGACGTGTAAAAGTTAAAACACGTCGTGTCTTCATCAACGACCACATGGGTGTGTGGACTTTTCTTCGGCAACTACCAATTCTAGAAAGTAGTACATGGCATGTCGCACCGCCACACACGGCGTGTATCTTCTTCCTGGTGACATGGGCGTGTAATCTCTCCTTCGGTCCGTGTCCCTGCTTGGATGAACACAGCATGTATAAAAGTACATGCCATGTAGTTTCAAAATTTTCACAGACTTCCCTTGATCCGTGTATTTAGCAAGAAAGCTCCTGAAAGTAAACAGATTCCCCAAAATCAAAGAATATGTTCATAAAACCACAGATATTCTCTGAATTTTTTTTTATCTTCAATTATATATATGGAAATGTATACATAGATTGGGTGCATCAACAAGTGGGGTAACACCAGGGGAATTGGGATTAGTCCAGACATAGGAAAATGGAATGTGTGAATCACGATACCCAAAAATCCAGAACGCTATGGGGGGGGGTGGCGTGAGAATGAAGGATAACTGTTGACCATGTTCGAAACACAATATCCTTATTGTGTTAGCCTGAAATGGGGATAACAAATGAGGGCCGACCATTGACCATGTTTGAAACATGGGGCCTAACTCAAAATGTTATCCATTAGTATTCTGGAAGGTCGGACCAGGACAGTAGGCGGGCCATAGGCTGGGCATCCATGCTATAAGGGGGTTCCTCTAGATATGAATGAGGACAAGGGTCCGAATAAGGGGCATACAAATCGTGGAATGTGGAGTGAGGGTTTGTTCGAACAGAATCCAACACTCTTGAAATTATTCCACTGTTGGTGCAATCACACTGGACAGGCGGATTGGTTTGATCATCGATCATTCCTTATTTCAGATAAGACCTCTCTGGAGAGGGAGTCATCGCATCCCAATTTCATCTTGGGGAATCCCGAACTTGTTTAGGGTACAGTTACAGTTACACGGTCCCTCACGAGGGGTCATGCCATGGGCCGGAAATGGGGAGGAACAGAATCTTATGATTCCTGATGTTGGACCTGAGGTGAAATGCCTGGGTGTACCTACATATCCCATGAGGATGGGAATCAATCCGCACATAGTTCTGGCAGCACAATGTAGTCATAGACCAACACTGATAGGTGAAATCCTCTCTGACGGAAGCTCTGGTGCATCCCAGGATCAACATGGGGAATCCTGAACTTGTTCAGGGTAGAACCGCGGCTTAGTGTCATGCGTTGAGGACATATGGACTCCTGTAGTTTAACTCCATACGATAGGACATGAAAGGGATGAGCCCAGGGAGCATGTGGTGGGATAGCTATGAAACCGATATGAATGAGGACTTAGAGTTCAAATCACACCACGTATCCCATGAGGAAAATCTTCAGGTCGAGGGACCAATAGTGAGAATTAGGCTGGGCCCGAAGCAGAGTGGTCGGGCATTCCTACGTACCCCATGAGGATGGGAATCAAGCCATATGTAGTTCTGGAAGTGCAATTTAACATCATGAGGGACGATGATAAGCCAGGTGTGGGACTTTCTCGACACAGGAAGGGGAATGATAGGACGAAGGGGACTCGATGAATACCGGCCCAATGATGCTAACTCTTCCATGAAGCGATCCTAGATGCGAGAAGAGATAGAGCCAAGTATGTCGAAATTCCACTTGAACATGAGAGAGTGGAAAGGTGTGAATCATGAAGCTCGAAATCTGTACCACAATGATGGTGGAGTGATGATAGAGGATAACCATTAACCATGGTGGAAATGTAGCATCCACATCGTGTTATCCTTAAATGGGGACAGACAGACGAGGGTCGACTGTTGACCATGTTTGAAACATGGGACCATGTCGCAAATGTCGTCAGAGATCCTTAAGGGCGTTGGCCTGAAACAATAGGAGATCCCTTGGTCCTACCATCCATGGAGATTCCTTAGGCCTAGCATCCATGTCGTCCAGGGGTCCTTTTAGATGTGGAAGAGGATGTGGATCCAAATAGCGAGTCCACGAAGCTTGGACATGGAACGAGAGGAATATATCCATGTAAATTCCACACTTTGGTCTCTTTTTCAAAACTCATCTGAATACGACAAAGAGACGTATTAGATAGAGGGAGTTGAGTCCCTTCCCTTTGGATGATCTTAGTTTAGGGTCGTAGAATTTGGACCATAGGTGGCAGGAAACACGAGATACACATGGTGAGAAATTACAAAAACCTGACGTGAATGTGAACTGAGGGTTCCAACCACCAAGTTCTCCTTGGAGAGGTTCTAGGTTAATGGACCAAAAACAAGAGTTGATCTGGGCCTGAGGCAAAATGAAAAGGAGTTCCTACGTACCCCATGGGGATGGGGATCAAGATTCACGTATTTCTTGAGAGGGTCTTAGTTTATGTTCTTATAACTCGAACCATGAATGGGATAGGAGAGAAGGAGACACATGGTAAGGTGGTTACAAAACCTAATGTGAATGAGGACATAAGCCCTAATTACCATGTGTTCTCTGAGGAAGTGTTTGAGTTGAGTGATTGAACACTAAAGTTAGGTTGGGCCCGCGGGGAAGTGCCCGGGCGCTCCTACGTATCTCATGAGGATGAGAATCAAGAAATATGTAGTTCTTACAAGGTTGCACAGCACAGTATGGTACCATTTCAACAGATGAAAGGGGTGCGGGGTCTATCCCTTACACCGAGAGAAGCGGTATTTGATAAATAATGTTTTTCCGTTAAGGTGATTGGTTTTTTTTTGTGAAGAGACAAGCCTAGGGTAGCAAGCCCTGTCGTCTCCACAAGAATCAAGCTTTAGTAGGCTTTGAAAAATGGCATGGCGTATGACTGATACCCAACATGACTTCCTCTATGATGAGGTCATCACAATGTAGTGTTGTTTTTCATCGTATGTCCAGGACTATAATACCACAGTTTAGGGTCATGTGATAGGACCAAGCATGCATTTTAACGTCGTGCAGCGTAGACGTAGTAGAGACGATGCCAAGAAGGGAATGTGTATGGTGCAATGAAACATAAACAACGTGAATGGGGACATGATCCCACATCACACTATACGCAATTTCTAGAGGGGGACCTCAGTTTAAGAGGCCTATGTAGAGGTAAGAGTGAAAGGGGTCGGGGAAACTAGCTCCCAACTGAGATGGACCTGAAAACGAGTCGTCCAAGTGGTCCTACGTATCCGATAAGGATGGGAGTCAAGCTATATGTAATTCTAGAGGGTTCCTTTTAATGCCATGTGGGATAACATACAGTTTAATGTCGTGCGGGACAGGAAATAGGAGTGCTAATTTTTAGAACAGGGTGTGCGTGGTGCGGCTCTTGAAAACCCAACGTGAATGACCATATAATCCCACACCACGACACCTGGTCCTGTAGTCAAAGTCCACAAGGAGAGACAGAAAAGACAAATTAGCAGAACTCAAGCTGGACCCAAATACGGTAGGCTTGGGTGTTCCTACGTATCACATGCAGATGGGAATCCAGACATACGTAGTTCTGAGGAGATCTTAGTTTATGGTCTTAGAGCTTAGACCGTAAAGGGGTGTAAACCGTCCAAGTAAGCAAAGACCTTGACCCGATCCCTAAACCAACGTGAGTCGAAATCGGTGTGGGATATAATGGAGGAAGAAGCCTATTTCAACACATGGAACACACACCAAAGTTAAATCGGTGTGGAGCCCCTACTGCGGCTCTGGTCCTCCTAACACGTAGATGTGCACTGAGGAATAGTACAATGACTTTCGAAGTTCCACTTGGACATGATGAGGTGGAGAAAGATGTGAGTCATGTAACCGACATTTGGGGATTAATGGGGTTGAAGTGGCGATGGAGGACAATAGTTAACCGTGGTGGAAATGAAAAATCCCTATCCCGTTATCCAGAAGTAGGAACAACAAATGAGCATTGACAGCTGACCATATTCGCAACGCAGGATTTTGTATCGATTTTTTGTTCGCAACCTTCGGGGGAATTTTCCCGTAATGGTAGTAGAGCACTTAGGCCTAGCATTCATTCCACTCGGGGGGGGGGGGTCCCCTCGAGTGTGAAAGGTCATGGAATCCCTAATGAAGAGAAACACCAGGCCTAAAAAGTGGGTGAAAATATGTTCGAGCGGAGTCCTACATTCCAGGTACTAAACCAGAGTACCCTTAGGTGCATTGGTGAACCACTGAAGAGGGTTGACGAGGGTGTCCAGGAATGAGAGGGTAGGCCAAGGAGCCAAGGTGAAATAGAGATTTCCAAGAGATGGGGGTGGACCCGAATTCTAGACATTCGGGTGGTCCTACGTATCCCATAAGGATGGCAATCAAGCCACACGTAGTTCTGGAGGATACCTGGGGGGAAGGATACCCTAACAAGGGAGTGTACGGCATGGTGAGTAACTCGACGTGGATGAGGACATAATCTTGCACCATATAATACAATCCCATAAGATGGAATCTCAACCGAGTGCCCAAAAAGGTCGAGGGGCCTGAGGCCAAGCCTCGGTCAGGAAGGCCTGACCAACTTGCAGTTTAATGTCTTGCACTGAGGACGAGGAAGGATAAGGTGTCTCATCCGGGGATGTGTACGACACGACGAGCAACCTTACATGAAGGAAGACATAATCCCACACCATATCATGCAACCCCATGAGAGAGAGAACTTGGGCCAAGGGCCCGAGAAGGCCAAGGGGCCTGTGGCTGGGTCTCTGTCAGGAAGGCCTGACCAACTTGTAGTTTAACATATTGCAGTGAGGATGAGGGCCAGGGGAAGGTTTATCATCCAGGGATGTGTATGACATGGAGAGGAACCGGACGTGATGGAGGACATAATCCCACACCATATCATACAATCCCATAAGAGAGAATCTGGGTCGGGGGCCCGGAAAGGCCGAGGGGCCTAAGGGTTGGCCTCACCTGGAGGAAGTTCGTCACTTGGAGACAAAACGGGGTAGAATAAACCACTAAATTCGATGTCTGGGACATCTTGGGGTGGACCTAACAATCCAGGACAACTGTTAACCATGTTCGAAACACAACGTCCCTATTGTGACCATTCATGAGCAACAAATGAGCATCGACCGCAGACCATATTCAAAACGTGGGATTTGTATCAATTTGTTGCTCGACGTCCTCGGGGGTGTTGGTATGAAGTGGTAAGAGAGCCCTTAGGCCCAGCTTCTATGGAGATCTCTTAAGCCTAGCATCCATTCCAATCAGGGGCCCTTCCAGATAGGGAAGGTGGTAGAATCCCAGTTAAGGAGTGGGTGAAGCATAGTCGTACCCATATCTCAAAGAGGAGAACGTGTCCAGGGGATGGGATGTACAGCCAGATCGAGGTTATCTCGACATGAATTGGGGAAATAGTGTTCCCTCTCCATATATCTTGACCCGGGGGAAAGACTCTGGTGTTTGGGCTGGGCTAACAGATGAAATTTTTGGGCGTTCCTATGTATCCCATGAGGATGGGAATCAAGCCACACGTAGTTCTTGAAGGCCATGCAGTTTAACGTCATGAAGTGACGATGTGGGAGGATAGAAGAATAGGTGCGGGCACAATGTGTGACCCTTCTACTCCTTGCATGAGTTGGGATAAGGAAGCCTACAACATATCATTCTAGGATACTCTGAGAGAACTATACCCAGGGGGATTGTTGAAATAGAAGAGTTTGGGGATGGGATCGAAACGAGACTTCTGAGCATTCCTATGTATCCCACAATGATGGGAATCAAGCCACACATAGTTCTCAAGATGCAGTTTAACATCATGCAGGAAGATGCGCAGTTAAAAGTCATGCAGGATTGTACATTTTAAGGTCGTGCAAGACCATCGTGCAGTTTAAGCTCATGCGGGACCGTCGCGCAGTTTAAGGTCATGTGGCACCATCGCGCAGTTTAAGTTCATACAGGACTGTCGTGCAGTTTAAGGTCATGCGGGACAGTAACATAGTTTAAGGTCATGCGGGACCGTCCCGCAGTTTAAGGTCATGTGGGACCGTCGTGCAGTTTAAGGTCATGTGGGACCGTCATGCGGTTAAAGGTCTTGTGGGGTTGTCGCGTAGTTTAAGGTCATGTGGGATCGTCGTGTACTTTAAGTTCATGCGTGACCGTCGTGTAGTTTAAGGTCATGCAGGATGGTCGCGTAGTTTAAGGACATGCGGGTCCGTCACGAATTTTAAGGTTAGGTGGGACCGTCGTGCAATTTAAGGTCATGCGAGGCCATCCAGTTTAAGGTCGTGTAGGACCGTCGGGCTCAGGAAATGTATTGCTTGAGGAATTTGGCATTAGTGGGAGGCATTATGCACTCACCATCCATGGTAGACAAGGAATACATGACATTGGAGTAAACCATGTGAATGATGTAAGGTCCTTCCCATTGGGGCTCCAACATCGGTGGTTTCCTCCAGGGGATCTTTGGCGCTTGGAGGGAAAATACCAGGTCTCCTTGCAGGAAAGAGTGAAGGCGAACCTTCTTGTTGAAGTCTCTAGCTATCTTATTTTGATGCCTTTCCAGATTGTGCAGGGCACGGAGCCTACTCTCGTTGAGTGCTTCCAATTCATCTAGACAGATATCAGCCACCTTATCTGGCGCCTATTGGTCATAGACTGCAGTGCGTAATGATGGCAGTTGGATCTCGATGGGCAGGACGACCTAGGCCCCATACACCAGGGAATATGGGGTCACCTGGGTGGAATTGCGAGTCATCATCCGATAAGCCCAAAGGGTGTTGGGGAGCTTGTCCAGCCAACTCTTCTTGTTCTAGCCAACCATTTTATGCAAAATATTAGAGAGGGTTTTGTTGAACGCCTCGATCTGCCCATTTTCTTGCGCGTGATAGTGGGAGGTATGGTTGTAGTGAATGTTGTACTTGGCGAACAATTTCTTTAGCTCAGCTACTCGGAAGTTGGTGCTGTTATCGGTGAGGATAGCGTGAGGGACCCCACATCAGTGGATGTTGTTGGAGCTCATAAAATCGACAATGGATAGAGCCTTGACTTCCTTGAGTGGGACTACTTCTTCCCATTTGGAGAAGAAATTTGTAGCGGTCATGATAAACCAGCACTAACGAGCTTTCGCCGGTGGGTAGGGTCCCACGACATCGAGTCCCAATACCGAAAATGGCCAAGAGTACTTGGTGGAGTGTAGAGGTTCTGGCGGCCGATGCAAGAAATCAGCAAGCACTTGGCACATGTGACATCTCTTGGAAGACTCAAAACAATCGTGAATCATAGAGGGCCAGAAGTACCCCAGCCTCCGAATCTGATGGGATAGCTTCGGCCCAGCCTGGTGGGAACTGCAGGAACTTGCATGGACCTCTTGCGTGACTTGAGAAATCTCTACTCCATGAATGCAACTGAGGAGAACACCATATAAACCACGCTTATAGAGGGATTTCTAAAGGATATGACCACTCTAGAGGGAAAACTGCAGTGCTTGACGTCGGATTCGCTCGCCCTCGGCCTGATCAGCTGGGAGGCAACCATTTTGGAGATACTCGACAAAAGGTTCTCTCTAGTCGGGAGTCGTTTCGATCACTGGATCTGACGAAACTGGGGCTCCTGACGTGGAGAGTCCGTGTAATATCCTGACCCATGATTCCCAGAGTTGGTGCATTATTTTAATACATTGGAATTATTACAAGGTATCAAGTCCCGAAAGACCGATCAGTTTAGCAGTCTTGGAAAATAGACTGCATACATGAACATTAAATTACACTTTCTAACATAAAATACAAAAAAAATAGTTCTTTGAGAATTCCATTATTCCCTTTATCTTAAACCTGCATATCGATCATGATACACTTCACGGAATCTAGGGAAAATAAAGCATGAGAAAGGGGTGAGCTCAAACGCTCAGTAAGGGTAAGTAATACAATAGAAAATAACATAAATATTAATCATGGTGAATAATTGAAACCACATTCCTTTACCAATAATAAAATTGAATACTTTTATGGAAAGAATATGACCTAAGTAAATAATGCCATAATAAAACATAATCATGGGTATTCTACTAGTCGAATGACCACATGAACCATCAATATTATTTCCATAATGAGGGAATGCATAATGTCGTACATTCTGAAACATTTTTTCAAGGCCTCGGCCAACACGTCTAAAAATGATTAAGGCCTCAGCCAAAACCATAAATCATATTGGGAAAAGGGTCTCATCCAATTCCACGTCTAGTTTCCTCATGAGACCTACCGATGCATCGAGGAGCTATAGCGGGCTCCACCCGTCATTTACTAAGTCCAACACATTCCTCATATGAAAAGGTTGAAATATAACATAAACATTCGTATTAAAACTAGCATATGAAATGTCAATACATTAACCATAAACAATTAATGGTATAAAAATAGAACATCCATAGTCAAACATATCATAACTCATTCAGTACAATATGGAATATTGTATTATAATAAATCAACCTCAATCAAAAATAATATCTAGTAAAGGATGTTGACATAGTTGAAAATTATGAGTAAAACTTTTTGAGAGAAATATCCTTTTTGTAAAATCATTTAAATACCAAAAATTTATAAAGGAAGTAATTTAAAATATATTTTCTAATCAAAGTGTCCCATACCACTTTGAATCTTTTGAAAATAATTATCATTTCAAAACATTCATGTCCATATAAATAAATCCTTAAAATCATTTTAAAAACATGGACATTAATTAAAAATATTTAGAAAGATAAATCTTTAAAAAATTTAAAATTATTATCTTGATAAAAAGTACCTTTAAAAATCCTTAAAATATTCATTTTTAAATCATTTATATGAAAAATGGACATTGATGATAAAAATGTCCCTGTAAATACTTACACATAAACAATCTCGGATAATAATGAGATTGAGGAATTAACCATTAACAATTTAATAACATACGAAACATAAACCCCATGAAAGAGGTATCATACAATTAATATGTAAATACACATAAATTAAAGTTTATTACACAAATCATACAATTATGGGTAGTACATATAGCACATAAAAGTTAATGGTGGCAATATGGCATAAATCTCACAGGAATAAGGTGTGAGATGAAAACCCCTTACCTTGTACTTTTCCTTGGTTGAGGGTAGGTTAACCTCCTGTATAATAATTAAATCATTGTTATTAAATTATACGAGAATCATATAAATAAATATTATATCATATAATATCTTTTAATATTTCTTTCTTAATAATATTTTAGTATTATCGTCGTTTCGGGTGTTCACTTACTCATTTTTTTATATGTTTTGTTACATAAGATGTGTTTTTATCCATAGGTTGTATCTTATTCATATCCATAATTATATCAAGTCCATAAATATTATTTTTAATCATCAAATTAAATTATTATTGAATGGATACGATGGGGAATGAATCTCATCGCGTTCGTGGAGACGGTAGTCTGTATGTACGCACGAACGCTACTTCCATTTCATTTTTCATTTTAAAAGGAATAAAAACCAAATTATACATAGGTATAATATTATTCCATTATAATATAATATCTTATATATTTTACTTACGTTCATTAACACCATCTTTTAAATGTTTTAGGTATGG
The DNA here is from genome assembly GCA_963277665.1 of Viscum album. Classification (NCBI taxonomy): domain Eukaryota; kingdom Viridiplantae; phylum Streptophyta; class Magnoliopsida; order Santalales; family Viscaceae; genus Viscum; species Viscum album. Next base: position 224,747,557 of record OY728119.1, on the reverse strand, counting down.
TATGAATGAGTCATATCACTTTGAGGGGGCGGTAGTCCGCACTTCCTCAAATGAAATTATCGTATATATATATATATATATTACACGACACGAATAATGGAATGATATAAAATATAATTACAAAAAATTATAAAAAATATAAATATCATAAATATCAGATTTAATTATAGTCCCATCATAATGTCCACCAAGAGATGCGGTAGGATATCATTGAACAATCATCGTTTCGTGAGGTGTTTGGTTGCCATACACAGAAGCATTATGTTCTTCACCCATTAGATAGAGGTGTGTGTAAGTTTAGTTCGAATAATTCTCATAAAAATATATTAGTATATTTAGGATACTGGTTTTGTTACAAAATAAAAGAATAAAAAGAGTTTAGGGGTTATAGATGTAAAATAAAAGAAAAGAAGCTAAGAGAAATCATTGCCTTTAATTTGGGTAACTCCCTTTGGTTTGAACCAAAAAGGACTCTTGAAGTGCCTTCTACCTAAGGTAAGGCTTCTAGGAGGAGTAGAGGGATGTATGGAGCTTAATTGGGCAGAGTTTGGACGAGCCAAAAGGCTTGAGAGGTGTGAGTAATTGGTTATAAGTGGTGTCCTTTTATAAGGGGGAGGAGGGGCTCTTTAGGAAAGTGTGAAAATATTATTTTATTATATATTGATATTCAATTTATAAAGGTCCAAAAATCATTATAGTTAAATATAATATGACTCATGGTAGAAAAAATCATACAATAAGAATTGGACAAGTTTTGGATTTTATTTTAATATTTATAATCTATATTATTTAAATCATTTAATAATGAGGTAAATACTGCATCATTATTGTGTCATAAATAATTTAATTTATTCGATGTCTAAAAATTATAAAAAAAATACCATGATATATTAAATATTTTTATATTTCCAATGAATATTTATAGTAAAAAATATTACTTATATAAAACCATATAAAAATTAATTACTAAAAGGTGTTTTTACGTCAATTTTTCCTTTACATTAAATTAATTAATCTAAAGTGTCATTATCCTTCATAAGTAGCTCCATGGGGTCCCAAAATCGACCCAAATATGATCATGGTCGGCCATAACTCATCCAATAAGGTTAAGACATGTGTTAAGGTAATTTTGAATTATTATAATATTCTTTTTAACTTGAATTACCCTATTTACCTTTAACCGCGGTAAATAAAACTGAAAAGTTGCTATTCAAAAAAAATTATTTTTATCTTATTAAACCAAATTTTACTCCTTGATATTAACTGTGTCTCTTTGATTTTTGAAATTCAACTCACAGAAGCTGTAAAATTATGTTTTATGTGATTTTTCAAATTCTCCTAGTAGGTGGGTAATAGACTTTGAAAAGTTCAATAAAATTTTTATATATCTAAAATTATTATAAACTCACTCCAATGAATTACATTGAACTTATATAAGTATTATGTAGCTATTTTTACATAAATTAATTTAAATAAAATAAATAATTATTTAAATACCAATTATGTTTTAAACTATAAATTCGTGTTTTTCACTATTCATCAAAAAATTGAATGTTTTTAGAAAAATACCGAAAATTCACCCTAAGATAATTTTGATATTATGAGTTCAAAAAATGAAGTCTATTTTACCAAATTAAAAACATAGAATTTTCATTTGTTAATTTAAAATGAATTCTCGTTGTCAAAACCAAAAGGCGTATTTTTTTTGAAATAATAACTATCAAAAGATTGACACGTGTTTATGTCCAATTTCAAAGTGAAATTACTTACAATGACCAGCATTGGATTAAATGGTAAAAATATAATCTATTTATACTTCCAAACCAAAAAAATGTATAATCTAACACTATAAATTATTCGATTAAAAAATTTGTTTTTAATTAAAATTTAGTATTTTTCACTATTCACCAAAATATGAAAGTTATCAAAAAAATACCAAAAAATTATCAAAACAAAATTTTCATCTTCTGATTATAAAGAAGAAGTTTATTTTGTCAAATTGAATATATAAAAGTGTCAAATATTGTATTTAAAAAAGGTTCTCCCTCAAAAGGTAGTAAAATTGCATTTTCTGAAAAATACTTCCTTTATCTAAAAAAATGAATTTGTTCATACATTATGTCTATGAAACTCATAATATAGATTCTAAAATTATAAGGATTATATAAAGTTCCAAATTCAGTTAATACTATTCATTACCGCATTTGAACGGCTTGTTTGGTAAGTCATGGTGCGCTTGAACTCAGTGTTGCATGTAGTGCAAGTTACTGAATTACTTTGAAGAAATAACATACTATGAAATCTTGGGGTGTTACATTCTTCCCTCCTTTAATAAATTGCATCCTGGAAATTTGAAATTTTTCTTTGAAAATAAAAGGTTGGAAATAAAAAATACCTTTGTGGGAAAACCCACATAAAAAATTGGTTTAATAAAATTTAGTCTTAATAAGAGGAAAGGGGGAATTAAAAATTCACCACCAAATTATGATCTCGATTAGGAGAACACTGGTGGAAATTAGAGACACATAATTTGAGGAAAAACATAAATATTTATAGGGAGTGATTGAGGTCATCAATCACAAACAATTGTTGAATTGAGGGCCTCAAAGCCATCGACCTATGATGATTTAAAATATCATCAGTTATACAAAACATTGGGTATTAGGATAACACATTTTTAGTTTTAAGATTTCGTACCTAAATTTAAGAATTAATTTCTTCATAGAATAAGGGAAGCAAATATATATATATATATACTTTACAAGTAAAGTTCCATCCTTTAACTAATTTATACCAAAAAACTCATCTTTTACTCTAAAAGATAATAGAAATAAAAAAAATTCTATTTATCCTATTCGTAAAGGCTTCCAAAAAAATGAATTTATAATTAATCTACTAAAACCTTTAAAAACTACATTATTCAATCCAAGACATCATGTGGGTCAGTGGTTGGTGATACACCCTTGTTGCTCTTCGGTTGCAGGTTTAAGTCTCACAGCCTTGTCGGACACGATGGGTTGTCCTTTTTATGGAAATCCAAAAATAATCACAAAATAGACTTATCCAAAATACTTCTGTCCAAACTCATAGTCCAAAATTTATAAGGAAGTTAAACACAATGAAGATCCTTTTTTCCGCATAATAACATGTGAACACCTTCATCATGTATTCCTTTAAAGCACAACAACATCCTGAATTACCATAAAACCTTATTGATTACATTCATGATCTCTTATTCCTTATAGAATATTGGATATATTAATTATATCGAAAATTGTTGTAAACTCAAACAATGATGGAATATACAAATCATTAACCAGTTTAAAGGTAGTCAATAATATCCAATATAATTTATCCAAATCAACCATCTCTTGTTCTGAAAACACTACCTCAGTATCAGAACCATATTATTGTTTATCTTTATCTCAACCATATATTTTCCAAAAACATAAACTGCTATTGAGTCACTTTTCTTAGTTCCATATGATCTCAAGTCCTTAATGAAATAGTACTGTAGTATAATCCTTATATACTCCATAATTACTATAACCTGTACAGCGTTGATACAAAACTCAAATAACATAATTCTTTAATAACAACATGAGAACATTAATCATTCCTCCTCATCTGTGGTAGTATCATAACTTGATTATTATCCAATAGCATCGTAGTGTCCCAACTCCATGTAGATGAAGCATTGTACATTTGAAACCTTTTTCTTACCCTTGCAGTCACGTAATTGGTGTCCTTTTTCTCCACACTTATAACAAACTCTCATTTCCATCAAGCATTTACCAAGGTGATTATTACCACATTTATCACATATGGGAAAATCCCTCTTTCCCCTATTACCTTTATCCATTTTTCTATCTACCATCCTTTTATTCTCTTGCTTCCCTTCAAAGCCATAAGACTCAGAGAATTCTTTACTTATCTTACTAACACATGATATTATTTCTTCATATGTTGAGAATACATGGGATACTATTTCCCTTCTAAATTTTTACTTAATACCATGAATGATATGACCCTTCTTACTCTTTGGATCATACGTATTGCTAGAGTTATCATTCCTTCTACTGGGAACCATTTCTAAACAATGGCACACACTAAGTCAGTTTATAAATCGCAATTCATAATTCCATACATGTAAAATACCTAACGTAAATTGAACAGTTTATGAATATAATCCATAATCACAAAAATGTTTTCTTTAAGGAGATATATACTCATGAACCCTCCATAGTGGTTTTTAAGGAAAATGATAATTATCCTTAGCATATCCCTCGGGAGTGTCGTAACCAATAGTGCAACAAGTCTCATTGTTGTGCACCAATTCCCATTCGAGTCTAGCTCAAAGCGGTGTTTTTGGGTTTTACCCCTAGGTACATCTCTGCCAGAGCTGCCTCTACCTACTCATATCCAGAAAGGGATGTATTTCATGGAAAACTCACAAAATCTCTACAGTACCAAAGTTCTATGATGTTCTTCTATACTAATCCTCAAAGTCTATCTTAGGGTAATGTGCTCTTATCATAGTTTATCTAAATCTAGTTTCCAAGGTTATTGCTAAACATTCTCTGATACCAACTATAACGCCATGACCCTAGATTCCCAGAGTCGGTGCATTATTTTAATACATTGGCATGATTACAAGGAATCAAGTCCCGAAAGGCTGATCAGTTTAGCAGTCTTGGAAAATAGATTTCATACATGAATATTACATTACATTTTCTAACATACAATAAAAAAATAGTTCTTTGAGAACATCGTTATTCCCTTTAGCTTAAACCTGCATATCAATCAACATACACTTCTTGAAATCCTGGGAAAATAAAACATAAGAAAGGGGTGAGCTCAAACGCTCAGTAAGGGTAAGTAATATAGTGGAAAATTACATAAATATTAAGCATGGTGAATAATTGAAACCACATGCCTTTACCAAAAATAAATTTGAAGACTTTTTTGGAAATAATATGAGCTGAGTAAATAATTCCATAATAAAAAATAATCATGGGTATTCTACTAGTCGAATGACCACATGAACCATCAATATTATTTCCATAATGAGGGAATGCATAATTCCGGACATTCTAAAACATTTTGTCAAGGCCTCGGCAAGGATGTCTAAAAATGATTAAGGCCTCACCAAAACCATAAATCAAATTGGGAAAGGGCCTCGGCCAATTCCATGTCTAGTTGTCTCATGAGACCTACTGATGCATCAAGGAGATATAGCGGGCTCCAACTGTCACTTACTAAGTCCAATACATTCCTCATATGAAAATGTTGAAATATAACATAAACATTCATATTAAAACTAGCATACGACATGTCAATACATTAACCATAAACCATGAATGGTATAAAAATAGAACATCCACAGTCAAACAAATCATAACTCATTCAATAAAATATATAATATTGTATTATAATAAATCAAACTCAATCAAAAATAATATCCAGTAAAGGATGCTAACATAGTTGAAAATGATGAGTAAAACTTTTTCAGAGAAATATCCTTTTTGTAAAATCATTTAAATGTCAAAAATTTATAAATCAAGTAATTTAAAAGATATTTTTGAATAAAAGTGTCCCATACCACTTTGAAACTTTTGAAAATAATCATCATTTAAAAAAATTTATGTCCATATAAATAAATCCTTAAAATCATTTTAAAAACATGGACATTAATTAAAAATATTTAGAAAGATATATCTTTACAACATTTAAAATTATGATCTTGATAAATAGTACCTCTCACAAATCCTTAAAATATTCATTTTGAAATCATATATATGAAAAATGCACATGGATGATAAAAATTTCCCAGTAAATACTTACACTTAAACAATCTCGGATAATAATTAGATTGATGAATTAACCCTTACCAATTTGGTAACATACGAAACATACACCCCATGAAAGAGGTATCATAAAATTAATATGTAAATACACATAAATTAAATTTTATTACACAAAGAATACAATTATGGGAAGTATATACACCACACAAAAGGTAATGGTAGCAATATGGCATAAATCTCACGGGAATAAGGAGTGAGATGAAAACACCTTACCTTGTACTTTTCTTTGGTTGAGGGTATGTTAACCTCCTGTATAATATTTAAATCATTGTTTTTAAATTATACAAGAATCATATACATAAATATGATATCATATAATATCTTTTAATATTTCTTGGTTAGTAATATTTTAGTATTATCGTCGTTTCGGGTGTTCACTTACTCATTTTCATTTATATGTTTTGTTACATAAGACGTTTTTTTTATCCATAGGTTGTATCTTATTCATATCCAGAATGACATAAAGTCCATAAATATTGTTTTTAATCATCAAATAAAATTATTCTTTAATGGATACTATGGGGAATGAATCTCATCGCGTTCGTGGAGACGGTAGTCCGTACGTACGCACGAACGCTACTTCCATTTCATTTTTCATTTAAAAGGAATCAAAAACAAATGATAGATAGGTATATTATTATTCCATTATAATATAATATCTTATATATGTTACCTAATTTCATTAACCACATCCTTTATACGTTACATGTATGGTATGAACGAGTCATATCACTTTGAGGGGTTAGTAGTCCGCACTTCCTAAAATGAAATTATCGTATATATATACAACATGAAATGAATAATGGTATTCTTTAAAATGAAATTAAAGAAGCTTATACATAAAATAAATATAATTAATATCATATTTAATTATAGTTTCATCATAATTTACCCCATGAGAGGCGGTGGGAGATAAATCAACAATAATCATTTCGTGAGCCGTTTGGTTTCCATCCACAGAAACATTATGTTCTTCACCCATTAGATGGAGGTGTGTGTAATTTTAGTTTGAATAATTCTCATAAAAATATTCTAGTATATTTAAGATACTTATTTTGTTACAAAATAAAAGAATAAGAAGAGTTTAGTGGTTGGATAAGTAAAATAAAAGAAAAGAAGCTAAGAAAAATTGTTACCTTTAATTTGGGTAACTCGCTTTGGTTTGAACCAAAAAGGACTCTTGAAGTGCCTTATACCTAAGGTAAGGCTTCTAGGAGGAGTAGAGGTATGTAGGGAGATTAATTGGGCAGAGTATGGACGATCCAAATGGGTTTAGTGGTGTAAGGAATAGGTTATAAGTGGTGTCCTTTTATAAGGGGGATGAGGGGCTCTTTAAGAAAGTGTGAAAATATTATTTTATTATATAATGATATTTGGTTTATAAAGGTCCCAAAATATTTATATTTGAAGATAATAAGACTCATGGTCGAAATAAAATCATCCAATAAGAATTGGACATGTTTTCGATATTATTTTAATATTTATAATCTACTTTATTCAAATCATTTATTAATGAGGTAAATACTGCATCATTATTGTGTCATAAATAATTTAATTTATTAGTTGTCCAAAATTTATTAAAAAAATACCTTGATGTAGGAAATATTTTTATATTTAAAATGAATATTTATAGTAAAAAATATTACATATAGAAAACCATATAAAAATTAATTACTAAAAGGATTTTGTTTTTGTCAATTTTGCCTTTACGTTAAATTAATTTATCTGAAGTGTCATTATCATTCATAAGTGGCTCCATGGGGTCCCAAAATCGACCCACAGATTCCCATGGTCGGACATTACTCATCCAATAAGGGTTGAATATGTGTTAAGGTAATTTTGAATTATTACAATATTCTTTTTACCTTGAATTAACCTATTTACCTTTAACCGCGGTAAATAAATGTGAACATTTACTATTCACCAAAAATTATTTTTATCTTATTGAATCAAATTTTACTCCTTGATATTAAAAATTTCTCTAAAATCATAGGAATTCAACTCACAGAAGTGATAAAATTATTTTTTATGTGATTTTGCAAATTCTCCTAGGACGTGGGTAAAAGACGTTGAAAAGTTCAATAAAATTTTCATATATCTAAAATTATTATAAAATAACTCCAATGAATTACATTGAAAATTATAAGTATTATGCATCTATTTTTACATAAATTAATTTAAATAAAATAAATAATTACTTAAATAAAAATTAGGTTTTAAACTATAAATCAGTGTTTTTCACTATTTATCAAAAATTGATAGTTTTCAGAAAAATACTGAAAATTCACCCTAAGCTAATTTTGATATTTTAAATTAAAAAATGAAGTCTATTTTACCAAATTCAAAACATAGAAGTTGCATTTATTAATTTAAAATTAATTCCCGCTGTCAAAACCAAAAGACATATTTTTATGAAATAATAACTATCAAAAGATTGACACTTGTTTATGTCCAATTTCAAAGTCAAATTACTTACAATTACCAGAATTGTATTTAATGGTAAAAATATAGTGTATTTATGCTTCAAAACCGTAAAAATGTATAATTTAACACTATAAATTATTTCGATTAAAAAAGTTGTTTTTAATTAAAATTTAGTATTTTTCACTCTTCACCAAAATATGAAAGTTAGCAGAAAAATACCAAAAATTTATCAAAACTAAATTTTTAACTTCTGATTCTAAAGAAGAAGTTTAGTTTGTCAAATTTAATATATAAAAGTGTCAGATATTGGATTTAAAAAAGGTTCTCCCTCAAAAGGCGGTAAAATTTCATTTTTTGAAAAATAATTCCTTTATCTAAAAAAATTTAATTTTTTCTTACATTATGTCTATGAAACTCATAATATAGATTCTAAAATTATAGGGATTATATAAAGTTATAAATTCAGTTAATACTATTCATAACCGCTTTTTAACGGCTAGTTTGGTTAGTCGTGGTGCACATGAACTCAGTGTTGCATGTAGTGCAAGTTATTGAATTAATTTGAAGAAATAATGTACTATGAAATCTTGGGGTGTTACAGTTCGGTGTTAAGATGACTTACTCGCAGGTCATCGTCATCCTCTAGGGCGATGAGGGCAATGAATCTCTGGTGTGCCACATGTATAATCAGATCATCCTACTTGGGTTCTGCAAGTGACGTAGCTAAGCCGGCCAAAGCGTTCGCTCGACCATTCTGTGACTGAGGGACATGGGTAACCTCCGTTTGAGAAGGGAAATGGGCCATTAGATGGAGGGTGCACTCCAACAATGGCACGAGCTCTGGCTTCCTGACAACATAGTCACCATTGACTTTCTTGATGACTAACTCAGAATCCCCTTTCACATGAAAATGGGGTACATCGATCTCGAAGGCCAGCTTGAGGCCAATGATGACAGTCTGATACTCTGCTTCATTGTTGGTGCATCCTTCTGACAATATGAATGAGTATAGCAGAACGGATTGCGCCAGGGTGATGAATACAATACCCAGGCCCACCCTATTAAGTCTAGGATCGTTGAGCCTTCTACCGGTGGGACTCCGGGAGGCATTGTTGAAGTTCATTTTCCAACACGGGATGGCATGGTCGACTGAGAGGATTGCCTCATTAGGAAAATCTAAGTCAATGGACTGGTCTGCAGAGGTTGGGTGGGCATCTAGGAAGTCTGCCAGTTCCTTCCCCTTGATATCCCTCTGGGGCACAAACCTGATGTCAAACTGATGGAGAATAACCGCTCACCATGCTAATCAGCCAGTAAACATGGGGTGGTTCAGGATGTATTTCAGTGGGTCTACTAGGGAGACCAACTATACCTCGTGGTGCTACAGGTAATGTCGCAACTTTTGTATAGAAAATACGAGCACAAGGTAGCTCTTCTCGATAGGGGAGTATCTAGTCTCTGTATCGAGGAGCATGCAGCTGAGGTATTAGAGGATATTCTATGTCCCCTCATTATTCTTCTGGACAAACAGGGCGCTGAGATATCGAACCAGAGTAGTGACATAGAGGATCAGTGGCTTTCTAGAGACAGTTGGCATCAAGACTGGAGGCAAAATCAGATACTACTTGACTTCCTCGAACGTGGTCTGACACTCTTCATCCCATTCATAGGCGGTGCCCTTCTTCAGGAGCTGAGAAAAGGGCTTACACTTGCCGGCGAGGTTCGCAATGAATCGGCATATATATGCTAAATGGCCTTGAAAACCTCTAAGCTCTCAAATATTGCTCGGGGGAGGAATCTGGATAATGGCCTTGATATTCTTGGGGTCAATCTCGATGCCTCGGTACCTACAAACAAATCCAAGAAACTTCCTGTAAGTGACCCCAAAGGCACACTTCAACGGGTTCATCTTCAGGTGGAAGGAACGGAGGATACCAAACACTTTCTCAAGGTCCCTGAGATGGTTCTGGCACTGGAGGGATTTGACCACCAGATCATCCACATATCATTCCACCAATGTTCCCAAAATTGGCTTGAATATGCGATGCATGGCCTGCTGATAGGTGGAACCTGCGTTTTCAGGACGAAGGGCATAACCTCGTAACAGAAAGAACCTTGGGGTGTCCTGAAAGTGGTGGAATCCTCGTCTTCGGGGGGGGGGGCATCCAGATCTAGTTGTATCTAGAGTACCCATCCATGAAGGAGAGGGCTTGGAACCTGGTTTTAGCATCAATCAACAACTCTCTCACTGGGAGGGGGAATTCATCCTTCGGACAGTAGCGGTTGAGATCACGGAAGTCGATACAGACTCTAATCTACCTGTTCTTTTTTCTGACTGGCACAATGTTGGATAGCCACTTCGGGTACTGGACTTCCTTGATGAAGTTGTATCTGATGAGCTTGTCAACTTCGGCCTCAACCATAGCACCATGAGAAGGGTGCATCTTTCTGGGAGGCTGCTTGAACTCACGATGGTTTGTCGGGAGACCAAGGTGGTGGATGGATACCTTAGGATCTAGTCCTGGCATCTCGTCATAACTCCAGGAGAACACATCACGGTGCTACTTAAGGAAGTTCATGTATCATTGCTGCTCCTCGAGGGACATGGCGGTACTGATCAATGTGGGTATCGAATCTGCCTTACTACCACGGTTTACCTGTACCAGTTCATTGACCGTGGTAGAGACACCTTCTTCAAAGGCAGAGGGGAATCTTCTAAAACCTCTTCTTTGCTTTCGGAGGAGGGGTTCCCTTTGGGTGAGGCTTCCCCTCGATCATAGGAACCTGATGGAAGGCTGGTACTATCCTGGACAGCGGTGGACAATGCATCTGGAGATTAATGTGCCGCTGAAACCATGGAAATGAAGGCAGTTGATCCAATCCCATCTGTCTTTCGGCCTAGAGGGCCACACTTGATGATATGAAAGAAGTAGTGGTGCATCGGCTTGAGCCGATAAATACCAGCACAGCGGAATAGACATGTATGACGTACCACCGTCGCCAAGGTGTGGACATCCCGATACCGTATAGGGGTAGGAGGTTCCGAGATCACCCGAGCTTGGTTGGTGTAGGAGTACGATATGATTTTCTTCCATTGCTTGGACCTGGAAATATGCCTCCCTCTCGTACCCGAAAAAACAAAGCACTACCCCATGTCGGGGGTCGTGGCCTCAAATTGATGGATTGGGAGGACATAGGCATCATCCAGACCTGCCCAGGGGTCACTTGGGACCAGGGCAGGCTCAATCTCACTTGCCAGAATTTTCTTATCTTTGCTCTTGTAATAGTCAGCGTCCAGATAACGAGCTTCACAAGAGTCGAAAGGAGAGGCATCACCTTGGAGTACACCTACACGACCATTAAGGGAGTATTTGAGGCATTGGTGATTTGATGAAGGGACTAATGCATGCGGGTGGATCCATGGACTTTCCATCAATGCGTTGTACGCGATGTCCTGGGAGATAACCATGAATTCGGTACTGGAAACTAGGCCACCGAACGTGGTCTTCAAACGGATCTTTCCGACCAGGGTCTGCTCGGTCCTGTCGTATCCCTACATTCTTAGGTCAGAGGGAGTTAAATCCTCCTCAAACAAACCCGTCTTCCACAGTGTTCGAGTCAGGATTAGGTTAATCCAAGAGCCCGTGTCAACAAGACAACATCGGACCTATACACCATTGAACTGGCTAGTGATATAAAATGGAAAAATGTTCCACTATATGGGAGGGTCTTCGTCTTTACTAGAGAACGAGATAACTGCCTGGCATTCGGCATTTTCAATTGCCTCAGTGTGGAAGGATTCTACAGCTGCTACCTCCATCTCAAACTAGAGGTGACTCCTTAGGGCCTCGGCAAGAGCCTCACACATGTCTGACGATAGTCGAAGAGACTTAAGGATAGAGAGCCTTGCCGGAATGTCGGCAATATGTTTGAGGACCTCGTACTTCTGTGCTAAGCGCGAACTTCTTCTCACAAGAGGTCGCTATGCAATTGGAGGCACGACGAGATCTGCCGGCTAAAATGGCTACTGGCTAGTTCTAGGTATGTCCCGTTGTTCACTAGTTGAGGCCTAAAGAGTAGCTGCCAGATGAGGATCGGGCGACTTATATTTTCTTGTAGTAGGGAGATACTGGCCACGGTGTGGGCGAGGCAGCTCTACCTGATCGAGTAGCACGAACGGCGGTGGAGGTAAATCCAAGGACACCAGATGAGGAGGTTTCAAGTGTTGAGCTCCACGCGGGGCCTGCTGTCTGGTTTCAGTGACATGCATGGCCTGGATGAAAGCACTAGATGACATGCCTGGACGACCCATATGGCCGCAGCTCCGCCGATGTTGTCTTCGTCTAGGGACGTTGGGGAGGTTCACCTGGCGTTCCCCTTCGTCGGGAGTCATATTGGGGATTACCAACTCCACGGTATTAACCGAAGTGAACCCTTGACTATCACTTGAAAAATCATCCACCACTGGGTGGATTCTGGGAGGGATCCCAATCTAATGGGGAATGAAGTCACAAAGAGTGTGGGATGACGATGGCATTGGTGGATCACGCTGCTTCTTCTTGAGCCGTCGATGTTTGCTCTTCTGGGAAGAGGTCAGATGAGATGATGATGCAGAGACACTAGTCACAGCTTCTGAAGTCTCTGGTTGATTCAGGCATGCCTAAATAATACCATGGGCTTGGGAGACTGTTCTACAGGCCATCCAGTCATCGTACTTCTGGGATCCGCAACTGGGAACCAGCTTACACTCACCTTCGTCGTCGCTACCACTTTCTGACCTCACAAAGACACCTTCCACTTATGTCGGGGTCGGGCCCAGCCTGACTATGTTGTTATCGACCTGGTCTTGGAGCCAGTCTTTAAACACATATCACTTCTTGAGGGTGTTCCCTACAATCCGGTGATAGGGGAAATAGTTGGGGTGATCGGTGATATTTTCCTCTATTGGCCTTCTGCACTCAGGTAAGCACGTGATCCCCTTCTCAAGGGCACTGTGTAAGTAACCGGGGACCTTATCCTCATTGAACAATTGAGTCTTGTGTCTTTTCTCTAAATAGGGGGCTCGGGGAGCCTGGCCTTAATGAAGGGCCGAAGGAGCCTGCCGAGGAGGCGGGTCTTGATTATCTCGCCTAGGCGGCGGTGGCTCATTGTGCGGGGGAACCTGCCGATTCTGAGGCGGTCGCTGCTGGGTAGGGGGGTTGTACCTGAGGCAGAGGGCCTCTGCGAGGTTGCGGAGCCGGTGCTACTAGAAGCAATTCTAGATGCATGGGGGCTTCTATTTGGGCCACCTCGGCGGGCTCGGCTCTGGAATCCATCCTTGCAGGGATCATAGGGGGTACCAGACGTGCCTGACTAGCCTGTTGCAGAGCTTCCTCGAGGCGTTGGGCATTATCTGAGAAGTCTCGGAACCCTCTAGGGTAGTTCTGAGTGATAAGGGAAGGAACCGATTCTGTTTTGACATTCCCCACACACATCATCGGTAATTTCTCCTGAGTTAGTCGCATGTTAAGAGAGTATGTGAGCCCCTTCCATCGGGAGATGAAGTCCATGAATCACTCATCGGGGCTTTGTTTGCACCCGAAGAGGTCTGCGATGCTGGTCTTTCGCGTGGTGGATCTGAATGGGTACAGGAATTACCGACGAAGATCTTCCCAACTCGTCATTGATCCAATGGGGAGCTGGTTGTACCAGATGAACACAAGGCCTTCCGATATCTGCACAAAACACTGAAGTTTGGCGGCATCCTATTGTGCTAGAGTCCCCTACATGGGACCACACCTGGAGGAAAATTGGGCCAGGTGTTGCGGCAGGTCCCCTGTCCCATTAAAGGGTGAGAAAGTGGGATTTCCAAAACCCAGGGGTGCAGGCATATCATCCACCCATGCCGAATATGGCTTTCCATCTGGTGGGACTGCCACCTGCCGTGTTTCCAATGCCTCGAGGAGGGCGATGAGTGCCACCATTGGATCGTCCGAGCGAGGTTCCCAGTCTTGATAGGGATCCCTAACCATGAGTTCATTACCGGCCTCTTCTACATGTTAGAAGTGTTCATCGGCTCATGGATCGGCTGGTGGAACAGCCTGCGGGGAAGCTGGGGGAACTCGGGATGCATTCCTTGGATTACCATGCCGTTCAGGAGGGTTTGGGGAGATGTATCATGCCCTCTTTCCATGAGTTTCAGTTTAAACCCTATCTGTGGGAGCGGTATGATCAGAGTTTCCCGGAGGAATCTCGCCGAGGGGGGGGGGGATTTGTTCCTTCCCCTCTTGCCCCAGCCTAGGATTGCCATGGTCGGTTCGTCATCAATAGTGCATTCGTCTAGGATTTCATCAACTAGCCTCTTCTGTTCAACAAGTTTTTGGTGAAACACGGTCTTCTCAGGGTCTTCCTCCGTCTTTTTCACTGAGGAAGATGGGTCGGAGTGCTTGACAGCTCTGACATTCTCTTTACCTTTGCCGACATTCTGGATGAGCACCAACGACTCGGTGGGTGCAGGGAGACCTAGGAGGTTTCGTTGCTGATGGGTAATCCTCCCTGATGGGTCCAACAACGGTGGTCTATCCTCAGGGGGTAAGTCTCCATCAAGAAATTACAGGTCGTCCTCCTTGTCCACAACGTCGACCATGTGGACCGTGACACTTCACGAGGGTAGGTCCTTGATGTCGCATAGCGAGTCAGGCTGTCGTCGAATAGGGATGAAGAGGAGGGCAACATACTTCCCCCAGCCATGGAATTGCACATGGGGGGTATCCTCCCTGATGATTTTTCGAAGTACCTTGAAACTCTGAACGGATTTTTGTTGGAGGGTCATCCGGCGACCTGGTGACTCAGGGTGTTGGGCCACAGGGAGTGCGGCCAAATCGACCAGACGACAATGCTTGCTGATTTCCTCAAAGGGCACTTGGCTCCTGGGGTACATCACCCGATGATAATGAAGACGGAAGTGTGCCGCCCATAGGGTTTGACGGAAGAACTCTACTTCCTCTGGGGTGAGGGATTCAGACGCATAGAAGTCTGATGCTGCCATCAGCCAGAACTTTTCTGGGAAGTGATCCGCCGCTAGAACGTTCCAGAAGATCCTCGGCTCGAATTCAGGATTTGGACCCGTATTGCCCCACTCGTCAACTAGAGGTGGTTAAGGAACCGGTAGCGGTACTGAGGTGGACCGCTGAGGTAGTAAACTGGGCGGTGGAGAATAGGTTGAATGAGCCGACTGGCCGCCGAATTCTGGGCCATCCTTTGAGGAGTCTAGTGACCTGGTCGTGACGTCACGATACGACGGGCTGACAAACACAGTATCTAGTGTCAGGATCGTGGCTACCTGTGATGGGTCACACCGTTACTCAACCACCATAGGTCCCCGAAATAGATCTCCATGATCCCTAGTCAAAGTGGATGGCTCTTCTAGTAATGATGGTGGTGACTGCACCGTCAGAACCTGTGAGACCCCCAAAACATCCACCTCTTGGATGTACCTACAAATAGAGGCGGGAATCTGGTGGACTTCTCACTCTTGAAGGATGAGGATAATACGCCTTGTTCCTGCCCTAGTCCTTGACACAGAGGACCAAGGGGAGGGTTCCACCGCAGAGTCGTACTCTTCTTCGGAATCCGATAAACGAACCAGTTTATTCTTCATCTAAAGCTTTCTGGTATTCTTTTTGTGGTTGTGATGACCCGCCTTCATGCCCCGGGATTGCTCTTCGGGGAAGGAACAATTCCCGGAACGAGAATTTCCTTCTGTCGTAGTAGTGTTGGGGTAGGGAGTACTTCCGCCTGAGTGGGCCGAAGTGCGAGGAGCACTGGGGTAGATGTCGAAGGGGACACAGGGAGGACCTCAGTGCTGGATGCTGGTATGGGCGGGCCTGCCGCTGGAACTGATGGGAGCACAGGTAGGACCTCCATGCCTAGTTCCCTTAGTGATGTCAGTGTGAGGCAGGTCCTCGTACCGATTGTACCGAACACAGGTAAGACATCCGTGATGGGTGCTGCTGAAGTGAAGTTTATCTCCACCCCTCTGGTTTCTAGGAAAAGGAGGGCCTTCATCAGCCACTACAAGGATGTGAGGATGGTCCTCAGATCGTAGAGTAACTGGATATGTGACTTCCCCACACTGGTGGTTCGTAGCGGATGGGACGACTTCATATTCAGTGTAATGAGCACGAGAGAGGCTCACATATGAGGTGTTGCTACCACCGAGAAGGCCCTCATTTGGGTCGAAGGTGGTATGGGGAATACCTCCGAGCTGGCCCTGGGAGCGGAAAAGGCACGCATCCTCTATGGTGGTTGCACGGGGAGGGCCCCGTAATGGGTGGCATTACTGCGGGATAGTCCGCGGTGGCCACGGCTTGTTCCTGCAACAAGGAGAGTCGACCCAGCCTACTCGTGGGGTGGTTGGGGCCTCGATCGGGGTTGGGAATATAGCTTCCCCTTCTCAGAATATGCAGGGGGTGAGGGTGCATGTAGGTGGTGGCTTGGGAAATAGTATCCACTGACGTTGACGCCCCCTGATGGGCGTCTTCCTCGGCCTGTGCCCGACACTGGCGTTGGGTCAGCTGGGCTGGTACCAGTGGTGCAGGTAGGTATTCTAACTGCTCTTCAGGTTGGAAAACCGGGTGGCGGTGCTAGCGCGGCCTGGTGGGGGCCCTCACTGGAAACCCCTGGGACAGAACTCTGGTTGGGCGGGCCTGAACATCCCCTACCTCATCGGCATAGGTCATGGAGTCATTGAGGCATTCTGAGGACAGGATCCTGAAAATATTGAAGTATGGAGTGGGGATCATTGGCTCTCTACGTGGACCTCAGGGGCGGCGTTAATGGTGAGGCATAGATGCCTCTAAATCCAGGTGGTCCATGTCCCTTGTAAGGATGACCCCGTCCTCCTCGTACCTACGTACAAGGTCATTGATTACCCTTAATTGGATAATCTCCGACAGGGAGAGGGGGTGTGCGAGCCCAGTAGCCATGGAAGTTAAGGTCCTCATAGAAAAGGCAGAACTACACATGGTAGCTGAGTTGAGATTTCCCCTGCCCCCGCGACGGTGCGCAGGATGTGATCGGGTTCCAGATGTAGCAGTTGGGTTTCTGGAGGTAGGGAGATCATCTCATTAGCACTGACAGAAAAAGAAATTGACACCCAGTGCCCCAGCACCATTTTGTCCTCCATTGTCTATAAGATGGATCCACGCTGACAATGTTAGAGATCGAGATGCCCAACATTTTTACTGCCCCAACTTCTGGTGAGTTTCATGCCGGGCCCGCTATTTTCTTGGCGGGACCCGAAGCCGGATAAATGGGTCCGGTGACACGTCAATCTACTGATGTATCAAGCACTACTAATCTCTACATGGAGGAGAATAACTTCCCGTCGGGTTCACCATTTCTGTTTTCAACTCTTTCGTCGGGGGGTGCGAGTCCGTCTGCTTGGGCACGATAGGCGCGACCCTTGTTGCCCCGCATTCCCGCTTTCCAATGGCGGGCGACATCTGTTCCTTATTCAGGGACGTCTGCTCCTTGATCGAAACAAGATGATGGGATATTAGTTCTTCCTTCCATGGATTCCTCCTCAGAACTCGTCACCTAGTCCAGATCTCCCTTATCGATTTAATATGTTGTTCGTGAAACTCTTCCCGGTGCCATATCTTCATGGACACCAGTTAATTACACTGCTTCTGTCAGAACATTCCAAGGGGTCCGGTCAGGGTAGCAACCTTTGGTTGGGGGAGTAGTCACGTTGAGGCATCATTTGCATGTCTGGACGTCGGGGGATTGGTGTGTCTATCTTTTTTACCTTATTATAGGGCTTCTCGAGGGAACAGAAGCCTGAGGCATCCCACATCGATCGCGGGGAATCATATGCTCTAGGAATGTATTTAAGGTTTTCCTCAGCTTCTAGTGTTCAACACAGGGTATGCCACAAGCTTAACATCCAGCGGAGACAGATCAGACAGATAAGAACACTGGCTAGAGTGGATTAGATTGAAGAACCCCCCCCCCTGGAGGTATCACTGATATGGGGGCTATCATGTGGGCAACTTCCTGAGTACTATGAAGGGGAATGAGGTGGCATGATCTCACCGGGATGTGGCGGCCCGGGTAAGAATCAAAATGGACAATGGTTTTGGTCTTGAGCCCCGAAAAGACTTCGAACGTACCATGTCTTGACATGGACCAAATCCCACATAGTTCGGGTATAGATGTCGGTGAACTGACATGAATGAGGACCTTGTTCCAATAGGTGATGGGCTTGAACCTCATGGAGGCTTCCTATGTACCATGCCTTGAAAAGGATTAAATACCCTGTAGTTTAGAAGGGATGTGGGTGTTGGAAAACCGATGTGAAGAAGGGCCTTGGTCCAACGGATGGTGGGCTTGAACCTCAGGGAGTTTTCCTACGCACCATGCCTTGACATGGATCAATGTCCTCGTAGTTCATATTGAAAAGGGGTTGTCGAACCGACAAGAATGTGGACCTTGGTCTAGGTGTATGATGGGATTAATCCTCATGGAGGTTTCCTATATACCATTCCTTGACATGGATCAAAGGTCGCGTAGTTCAGATGTAAATAGTTTAACTTCATGCGGGATGGGGGTGAACTGACATGAAGGGGGTCGGAACAACCGAGTGAGGGGCTTGAACCTTGTGATGCGTCCTATGTACCATGGATTAGTACGAATCAAATTCCCCGTAGTTTAGGAGGAATGTGGGTGTCGGCGAACTGTCATTAAGAAGGACCTTGGTTCGATGGATAGTGGGATTGAACCTCAGGGAGGCTTCCTATGTACCATACCTTGACATGGATCAATGTCCTCGTAGTTCAGATTGAAAAGGGGATGTCGAACCGACGTGGAGGTGGACCTTGGTCCAGGTAGATTATGGGCTTGAACCTCAAAATGGTTTCCTACATACCATGCCTTGACATGGATCAAAGTCCATGTAGTTCATATGGATATAGTTTAGAGTCATGCGGGACGAGGGTGAACCGATGTGAAGGGGGTCAGAATGACCGAGTAATGGGTTTGAACCTCGTGAGGCTTCCTACGTGCCATGCCTAACCATGGATCAAAGTCCCCATAGTTCAATAGGGATGTGGTTGTCGGTAAACCGACGTGAAGAAGGACCTTGGTCCATTGGGCGTTGTGCATGATCCTTAGGGAGGCTTCCTACGTACCATGCCTTGACATGGATCAAAGTCCCCGTAGTTCGGGTCTACAGTTTAACATCATGCAGGACAGGGCATTTGGGGCTTACGTTATGAGGTGACCCAGGGTGTATCATGGTCGGTTCTCACTCTATGCTCAGAGGAGTCATGCTCAGTGTGAGAAACAAGAGATTGTAGGGACCTGACGATCACATCGCGAAAGGTGCATCCATGGGATGTGAGGAGGGGCTTACACGTTGGGCGGCCCATGGTGCTGGGACTTACTCCATGATGGAGGCCTGAGGGTGAAAAAGCACAAAGGGAAATGGGAAGTATGAAGGTGCATGGGTGTACCTTCCCCATGAAGGTTTAGGTGCTTACACCAAGATGGGCTCCCTTCCCCGCGGATGAACACCACCCCCAGAAAGAGGATATCATCCCCTGGCGAGACCAGGGGGAGGGGGGCATGCAGAATGCCCAAGGTGAGGGCACCCAGTGTGAGAGGCACGAGGCAATGTCATTGTTTAACGTTGTGTGTTGAGGACAAGGGTGTTGGGCAATTTAACGTTCTATAGCTCGGATGAGGTGGGTTTACTCCGCACCCCTAGGACTCACATACCAGGTACCCTCTGCTCCTTGTGGGAGGGAAGGTACCGAAAATGCTGTGGAGAAGGGGCGTCGTAGAGAAAACCATCGAGGGGTCCACGTTAGTATGGCTACACGAAGAAGAAATATTTGTTAGTGTGCCTATGCAAAGAAGCATTTGGTGAAGCAACGCCACGGGCGATATCATCCGGGGGACGTTGAAATCGCATTGCGCAAACCTTGTGGGTCGCACAAGAAAATGATTTTCCAAGTAGAGGGGTCCATATGAAGGTGCCTTGTGGGGATCGGTTACTCTGTGTGGTGAAGGTAACTTGTAAAGTTATGTGCTTCACGAAGTGGGGTTACTTAGCCTTATCATGGGGCGGAAGTGCAAAGGGGAGGTGCTTCGCGAAGTGGAAGGGCGTTCGCGGAGCACAAACTCGTGGAGCACAGGTCCTTCATGAAGCAGAGCGTCGTGAAGCAAGGTTCTTCGTGAAGTACAGTGACCCTACCATGGAATATGGATCATGTGTACATGAGGGGTGCTTTGCGAAGAATAAACGCTTAGCGACGACCCGGGCCCCCTTAGGGATCCCCTTCCTTCGCGAAGGCCCTTGGGATTTGCAAAATGCATCCCTATTGGATGAGGGGATCAAAATGAGACAATGTAGAGGAACCTCGCGAAGCAAAAATACCTCGCGTAGCTCATGATTCGCAGAGAAAAGGGTGCTTTGTGATTTGGGAGCTAGGAAGGTGAAAGGTCGGATTTTCCATCCCATGGGCTCAGGGGGAGTTTGGTATTTATAGGCAAAGGGCACCGCGAAGCAGAGCTCTCACGGCGCGAAGAGGTATTGGGTTGCTTTGCGGTGAGCTCGCGATCGTTAGGGGCGTTCATGGAGGTTACCGCCTCATTTGCTTAGCGGCGGCCTCACGAACATCAGGGGCGTTCGCAAAGGTTACCGCCTCATGTGCTTTGCTGCAGGCTTGAGAACATTAGGGGCATTCGCGAAGGTTACCGCATCATGTGCTTCACGGCGGGCTTTCGAACGTTAGGGGAGTTCTCAGAGGTTACCGCCTCCTCTGCTTCGCGGCAGCCGTGTTGCTTGGGGGGACTCCGCGATGTCGCTTCGCGAAGCTGGCCATGGAGCCTCTTTCTCTTATTTATTTTATTCCAACCTTTTGGTGCCAACACATATTATATTGAATAACTGGTATTGTTTACCTCATATAGATAACCTCTTTGACCAACTATAAGGAGAAAGGGTTTTATCAAAGATCAATTTTAGTTCCGGATATCACCATGTGTGTTTTATACCTTTGGACATACCATGTATAGTGTTCTAAAGCATATATGTCTTTTATGAGTATTTTGTTATGTCATTTGGTCTCATGAACAAGACTTCTGTTTTTATGAATTTGATGAATCAGGTTTTCTGCTCGTATTTGGATTCATTTGTGGTGGATTTCATGAATGATGTCTTGTTATATTCTCATACTTGATACGGTCATTTAAATAATATTGAGATCATACAGAATAAAAAAAATTGAACCATTTTCATTCCAATATCATCAAATTCCACTTCTCGGTCGACAAGGTTCACTTTCTAGGTCATATTATTTTAGGGGTAGGAGTGTCTGTTAACCCAAAGAAGGTGAGTGTCATGGTTTCCTGAGATCATCCAAAAAATGTATTTAACATATAGATTTTATTGGATGGATAGCAATTATTTGTGCTTCATTTATGATTTCTCATGTATAGTACTACCACTTACAGGATTAACCAAGAAGGGGGTGATGTTTATGTGGTTCGAGGCATGTGAGAAATCCTTTTAGGAGCAGAAAGGGAGACTAACTGTAGTTTAAATCTAGATTCTTCCTGAGTTGGGAATAAGATATATCATTTATTGAAACACATCAACAATAGAGCTGGGATTCATTATGATGTAGGGAGATAGTGTGGTGGCATACAGGTATCATAAGTTGGGGCCACATGAGTTGAATTACCTGATGCACAATATGTATCTAGGAGTTGTGGTTCATGTGTTGCATTATTTGAGGAATTATTTACTAGGAGAAGGATTTTTGGTGTATACGAACCAAAAAATCCATAAGTATATATTTACATAGTGTGGCTCGAAACTCTGGAAGATAAGGTGGGTTAAATACCTACATTACTTAAATTTTTATCTTGCCTATATTATTTTGAAGGGAAATGTTGTAGAAGATGATTTAAACTAGAGGAATGAGACACAGGTGGTTCAGGATTCCAACAGTGAGTGTCAGTTGATGGAACTATTTTTCGAGATACACTTAGAGTTCCACGATCATCACAGATATCCTCTCCTTACATATTTAACAGTGACCTCTTCACTTCTAGAAATGGTGAAGATAAGACATCTTTCAGACCCTAAGGGATTAGTCATAAGGGAAAGTGTTTGATGAAAGGACATTCCACCATGATAGATCGTTGATGAGGATGAGGTATTATTCATTAATGGACACATCAGGGTTCCTATAGATATTCCATATGAATTGATATGAGAGTTATATTCCTATATATGGGAATTACACCCTAGGCCTGAAATGATATATCATCATCTATTTTCCAAATATTGGTTGCATGGTAGGAAAATGGAGATAGCTATCTTTGTCACCTGGTGTTCTACCTATCAACAAGTGAAGTCATAACACCAGTGACCAACTAGGATTTCACATACATTTCCCATTCCTGAGTGAAAATGGGATGAAGTCATTATAGATTTTATGACTAGATTACTGAAACCCATTTGAGTAAATGATTTAGTATGAGTGATCATCGATAGGCTAATGAAGGTCACTCAATTTCTACCTATTAATGAGACATTTTAAGTGAATTAGCTTGGAAGGATCTATATATTAGAGATTATACAACTTCATGGAGTTACATGGACTATTGTACCAAAAAGATATTCTCATTTTACTTCTCTATTCTGGAAAGGGTTGTAGAGGTTGTTACGTACACAATTACTTTTGAGTACAGTATACCACCCTCAGATCGTCAGGTAGTTTGAGTGGACAATATAGGTGCTAGAGGACATTCATAGACAATGCATCATAAATTTCAAAGGTTCTAGGAATAACCATATATCTATATCAATTTTAATTTACAATTAAATCATTCCGATGATGTCTCATATAGATCCTTATATGGGACTTTATAGTTGGTCATTCCATTCACCGATGTGTTGGTTAGAGGTAGGATGGGCAGCGTTTCTAGGACCTCATCTCATTTAGGAATATTCGGAGTTGGTTTAGCTGATCAGGAAGGAAATTACTAAAACTTAGTATAGGAATAATACATATGTCGATCATCATTAAAAGCCTCTAAAGTTAGAAGTTTTGTATTGGGTATTCTTTCTTGTTTCAACTAGACTAGGTCATCAACGATTTAGGTGGAAAGGTAAGTTTTCACCTCAATTTATTGGACCTTTTGAGGTTTTGGAGATGGTTGGATCAGTGTATTATCAGATTGAACTTCCTCTAAGATATAGATATATGAATATATTTTCCACATTTCTCAGTTACCACCCTACTACTCAAAAATGTCTTATGTTTTCCATCTTGATGAGGTAAAACTGGTGGTCGATGCTTCTTCTGAGGAGCACCCTATTCATATCATAGACTGGAGTATGATGTCTCTCCACTGTAGGTCATTTCCTTTAACCCGAATTCTATTGAAGCATGACCATGTATAGGACTAGACCTGGGAGAGATGGGTCAATGTACATTCCCAATGGCCCGATCTTTTCTCAGATAGTGCTTTATCACCTTTGGAAGGGAAACTTGGGGATGAGTTGTCTTAAGTAGGGGAGGCTATCACAACACAGGTTTTATCTAAGGTATGTAACCTTTAAATTTTAGATCTAATATTTATTTTTATAATTATAAATTCACTTAAAATTTTAGGGAAGTGTTCAGAATAATCTGAGTCTTGTTAAGATCCTAGAGCTCCAAATTTTGGTGAAGTAGTATGAGGCTCATGGTTGGTGTATGGTTTGTTGTAACCAAGCGGCTCAACTGTGGGGCCAATATATAAGGGAGAAATATTTGAAAAACCATGTGAGGCAGTACTTATTTTTTTTATATTAAACTATTGACCTATTACAGAGGGAACCCATAGGGGCTGCACACGGTTTGGAAAATCATGAGCCTAGCCCGTACCCTTAGACCAACATAAGTAGTGACCCCGAACGGTCTATCCAAACCATGAAGGATAGCAATGAGAGGGTGGGATCCCTTTTTATGGTGCTAGAATATGGTTTTTATATGATTAATACTACCATACAACCAAACTGTTCATCTTATAAAGGTTGGGTAAATTTACCTTTTTTCCCTTCGTTCTTTAAAATCCTAAGCCCCCATTCTATTCCCCATTTCTCTAGTAGTATCCTACACGAAGAGATCCTTCTCCACCTATCCTAGTATATGAAATATCTTCCTCAAATATAGTCTGAATCATGTGTCATATTTCAAGTAGGATCACCACCGATAAGAGCATCGATTTCTTACCTTCTTTTTGTAGTTTCTTTTTCCATATGTTGTATGATCTTCATATAGTCTCTTATTCCCTATTTATAGGGTATTCTTCTACATTCTATTTTCTTTTAAATCAGTAAAACCCAAGGGTTGATACTATATGAGTTATCCTTTATAACGATAAGGTAGGTGGTTTATACCATTTCCCCAAGGCATTGTCGCTTATTAAATTATCGCCATTGTGTTTCACGGTAGACCTTTTGGGCATTGGTACTAAAAATTAAAAAATGTCTTAAATTAATTTTTGGAACTTCAATGAGACCCCACATAGCACTTTTAATTGGTTGGAGGTTTTCAAACTCAACTCGAATCAACTGCAAGGTGGGTTTTTTCAACTTCCTTAAGATGAAACCACTATTTACGGTGTGTGAGTTTTCTAGCCATTGAGAAGAATTAAGTAAAATTAAATGAGTTAATGAATGGATTAAATGAGGATATTACAATTAAATGGATGATTATACCTTTGAAGGGACACTAACATAGCCCTAAAGTTTATATTACTTGTTTAATTTTTTATATTACAGTATGAAACTCGTGTTGATTAACAATATGGAATCAATCTTATTATGGTATGGAACTGATCATTATTACAGTATGAAACTAATGAAGGGGTATATGTATGGAACTTAACATGCTGATATACATTTATATCTCCAGATATTAGGATGCATCGGCCATGGTCCCTAAATTCCCAGACCATGTGAGACTATACTATTTTGAGCTTACCTTAGAAATGATTCTTTTAGTTGAGGATGTCTCCTTGGTCAACAACCTTAGGACCAGGACTATTTTGATATGATACATTTAGATACGTATCATATGTAAAATCTAGTATTTACTTGCACACTTTACCTTTATGTACTAACATTCACCATTTATAGAATGCTCATAGTTACAGCCCTACATATGGACTTGTTTATATCTTACATTCATATTATAGCTTTATCTGTTCTACCTACACACAATTATAGTTTTTATGCACAGGATGGATTTGATATAGACACCATTGGTGGTGGCATACTGATTATATATCACACACTATTCGGGATGTTGATTAAAACTCGATCAGAATTCTTAGATAAATGTTAGGATAAGGGAAACTGCCCGATCATGGATGCCTAATTAACTTATAGTATGGGATTTTGGGAGCACGGGACAGAGCCTTGGCTCGTGATTCTATTGGTGATAGACTTTTTACTCTTTTTCACTTTTTTATCAATGTGTTGTGTTATATTATTACTATCATTCATTCCTGTTTTTTTATATAGCACCTCGACATACTCATCATTTTGTATATGAACCCTCTTTTGGATTGATTATTGTTCTTCTCTAGATAAATTAATTTTATCTCTCTACTTTTCATTATTATGATCCATCTATTTATTCATTTTTTATTACTATTATTCTATTTTTATCATGAAGGTATAATCTCCAAACTATACCACATTGGACCCTTGCTGCTGGTCGGAATCCACAAGAATACATGGATGTGTTCTTGATGCCATTTTACCAACCATGTTAAATTTATTATGGGTGAACTAGGTCCAGGATACTATAGAATATATGTATCAAATTTGAATACTTTAGCCTAAGAAAACCAAAATATTTCTTTAAAGTTTTTAGTTTTTAAAAATTATATGTGGTTTATATGGTTTTTTATGTTTTTTCTAACCCTGTAAAACTCTAGACCTAAATGATCTGAGACTATATATTTTTTAATAAATATTAAATATTTTATTCAGAGAAAAAATATATGAATTTGTTAGAACCAAGTCTGAGATTTCGGATTTGGGGTGTCAAAGTTGGTATCATATGAGAGGTTTAGGCAACTTTGGAGATTAAGAAGATTATTAGTTAGAAGTAATTTAATAGTTAAAATCCTTTTGAGGATTTAGAAATTAGATTTTAAGTGATTTTGGTTGAATGTTATTTTAGGAAGGTGTTATCATTTTAGGACGGAATCCAAAATTCTTTAGGGTTTTACTATCTCAGAGATAGGGGTTTGTGAGGGTCCTTTATAACGAATATTAATCATGGATAAATCTCTTATATATTTTTCAATGGAAATTAAAATTTTCTAGTTTAAAGTGATTATTTTTTTTCTGTGCTTAATTATTATGTGAAAAAATATCTTAGATATTTAAAAATGGGAGGATTTGATTTATTTAATGGGACCCCAATATTTTAGCATAAATTTTTATTTAAAAAAATGTTCATCAAATGGATTTTTTTATATTAAAGTTGTATCTGAATTTTATTTTTGATAAACATATATTACATTACAAATTTTCACATTTAGAATTTACACTTTGATCATATTTTATAATGAATTATATTGGCATTTATTTAACTTATACAAATGAATAATAATTTATAATAGGTATAATAATATATCATTTAATGAGAAAAACATAAGTGTTATGTTATGTAAATTATTCAGTAAAAATATAAATTATTAGGGTATTAGATAATTTAAAATGAATTTCAGGTCAATATAAAACAATAACTTAATATCAAAATATATTCATTGATCAATATAAATTCCATTATTTATAAAATATTAAGTTAATATAAATTATGATAGTAGAATATAAGTATCATAAATATTAGTTCAAAATAAATTATTAGAATTGGAAATGAATGTATATATTTTTTGCAGGTTGGATAATATTTATTTTAATACAATGGTTTACAAACATATAACTCAAAATAAGTGATTATATTAAGTAGGAATAAATTATAATAATTGATTGGATAAAATTATATTACAATTACAAGTATATAATAGAATAATAATTTCTTAAATTATAAATAGTAGGTAATTTATATATATATATATACTTTACAATGATAATACAAAAAATAATAAAATAAAAATATATAATTAAGATACATAAAATATATAAATATATATAATTAATTAAATATTTAAGATCAATTAATATAAATATATATGTGGGGTATATATATGTGTGTACATATAAAATTATATCCATTATATATATACATACATACACAAATATATATATATATATATATATATATATATATATATTAAAGAAAAATCTCCAACTAATATAAATTAGCAGAAGCCAAAGAACCCAGATTCGGGGGAAAGAAGAAAATCAAAAGAAAGATCCCTAGTATCCCCTACATGAAGGAATGAAGTGAACCACATGATTTCCCTCTCTTCCAACATAGGAGAAAATAAAAGATGAAAACATTGACTCCAACGAACTGATATTATGGATAATAGACTCGAAAGGTGGGAGACTACCTTCATCCTCCTTCAGAGCATTGATAATAACAAGGTAGTCAGATTCAACCACTATATTCCTCCAATAATAAGAATAGGCGAATTACACACCCTACCAAACAGTCATATCCTCATAGATACACATCCCCACAATATAATGAACCATAAGAGATTTAAACCATTCTTCCATAATGAGATTGACATCCCTGAGATTTTCCCATATGGCATAATCATCCCCAACACTTTCTGATCATAACCCTAAAACCCAAATATGGGAGAAAATTCCCAGAAGCTCAGTTTCTGCAGAAGACCCAAAGAGAGAGCATAAAGAAATATTATACAAGTGCTTATCCATGAGATCTACAAGGGTGTGGAGGAAACCACTTCACATTTTACAACATAGAATTTTATCATTTCGTTAAGTGTATAAATTACAGAGATTTTTTCATAATGGGTACCCAGGAGCATAACAACACATAGGAAAAATATTGTAACTCGAGTAGACGGAGTAACAATAAGATATTTCAAATTTCCAACACAGCATGTCCATAATAGAACCGGGAACCACTAGGACTGCACAGATAACATTTTTTTCCATGTCATAGTACTAGCTATCAATCTTCTAAGAGTCCCATCCACAAATATCATAAATCATAATATCCCTCACTGAAGCATGTTTGAATCTAATAGATAGATGGTAGCTTGGTTTCAAACCATCAAAACT
This sequence comes from Viscum album, assembly GCA_963277665.1. Taxonomy (NCBI): domain Eukaryota; kingdom Viridiplantae; phylum Streptophyta; class Magnoliopsida; order Santalales; family Viscaceae; genus Viscum; species Viscum album. The sequence continues at coordinate 224,718,985 of OY728119.1, read as the reverse complement.
GGGTAGCCATGGATCATTAAATATATTAACCACAGTACCACCGGAAATTATTCAATAACGGCTGTGATTCAAGAAAATGTTTGACCCCCAAACACTTCTGTAGAAAAAAAACTTAGTGTAGAACTGTAATTGGAAGAGAGAAATTCTTCATGTGGGTGATACATGGATTTGGAAACTTTTGTGCACTGTCCAGGTTCTGAATTAAGAATTGTCCTTGTTTAGAAATATGAGAGTTATTAAAAATTCCTAAATACTTGAAACCCACACCACCATAAGCCTTTAGGGAATATTGTTTCTCCCAATAGGACTAGTGTAAGTTGTTTTTCTCCATTTTTATGACCCCACCAAAAATTCATGAAGGATGAATGAAGTCGTTGAATAAAATAACCCGGAAGTTTCAATAAGTACATCAAATTGGATGGGATCACTTGGGCCACTAAATTGATAATAACCTCATTTCCATCCCTAAATGATTCTTGTGGGAGCCTCACCGAATCTTGCTATGGAATTTGTCAAGGATGAAAGAGAATACATCCCTTTTATAGTGCCCAATAACCGTCAGTAGGCCCAAATACTTTTATTCTTCACCCCCACTTTGATTCCACAAAAACCAGAAATGGAAGTTCACCTCTCATATTATACACCCTAGATAAAATAAATCTCTGACTTGTCAAGGTTGTTGCACTATCCCGATGCATTATTGAAAGCACATATAATTTTAAGGTCCTCCTGGATTTATTGGTAAGTTTCTCTTGAGAAGAGGAGATGGCCATATGCATAAAATAAGTGAGTAATGGGGGTGAAATGCTGACAAACCTTCACACCATTGAAATGTATGTCTAAATATTGTTTTGAAAAGAGATGAGAAAAAAATCAGCAACAATGATAAATAAATAAGGTGATATGAGTTCACCCTACCAAAGGCCTCTGGATTCATTGATGTTTTTCTCAGAAAACCATTGACCATTATGTTAAAGAAAACTATTTTAACACAACACGTGATTTCCCTCATCCGTTTTGGGTGAAACCCCAGTTTACTCACAAACTCTTCAAGGAAATCCCATTCCACCCTATCAAAATCCTTAGTCATGTCAATTCTCAATTCTATAGTCCCCATCATTGTGGAAGAGCAGATTTCCATAGAATGGTAGATTTCACGAGCTGTGATAGCATTGTCTGTAATAAGCCTCTTAGGAACAAAGGTGCTCTGATTTAAGAATGATAGAAGGAAGGAACCCACCCAAGCGGTGGGATAGGACCGTTGTGAAAAAAAATTAAACCACATTGCACAAGTTGATGTGACTAAAATCAAAAATTCTAGCTGGGCCATAACTTTTGGTAATCAAAATATTGAGGGTTACATTGAATTTTTCTATACCAATAGAGTCATCCCATAAACCCTATATCAAAGAGATAATATTTGGACCCATAATATGCCAAAATTTATTAAAAATAAATCATTAAAACTATCCAGTTCATGAACCTTTAAAGAATGAATATTATTTTGTGATGCCACAATTTCCTACCCAAAAATGTCTGACTCCAGCTCCAAGGAAATGCCTTTGATGACATTTGGATCCACATAATTGAGAAGATCCCTTGGGTAGGAACCACCCTCAAAAAAACATATCATTGAAGAATGACCCAATATTCTCCTGAATTGTTACCCCATTAGAAGAAAACATGCAGTCCCCTACTTCCAATTTAGATATGAAATTATTTATTTTTCTAGATGAGGATTTTTTAATAGAAGAACGTAGTATTTTGGCCTCCCTCTTTGATATTCTCACTAGATCCAGATAACCAGTATGTATATTTATCTCTCAAATCCACATTTAGTTGTTTTTCTAAATAAATTTCCTCATGCCAGTCATTTCAAAGTTTGGGATCCATGTAGCATCTCCCAATAACAATATCAATCTTGATAATCTTTTGATTGAAATTCTTATAGTGTTGTTCGCTTCAGTGCTACAACTGTATAGCCATCAGTTTGGTCTTATCCCATAATTCATCAAGAAAGGAATACAAACTAGCTTCAACCACCTCCTTAAATTTTTTCTTATGGAGATACATGTATTCTAAACAAAATCCCTGAATAGGTCTTTCTCCCAAAGACACCTCATATGGGTGGAGAAAATGGGGTAATAATCAGATGAAACTGGAGGAAGGTGGTAAACCTCATACCTCAGGAACGACATCGTGTAATCTCCATATTCTACAAACCTATCAAGACTTTTAGAAATCATGAAGGTATTGTCACATCTATGAAACCAAGTAAATGGGCTCCTTGAGCAGCCCAAATTTGAGAGGCTAGAATTGAGAAAGTAATCCCAGAATTTCTACATGGTAGAAGCATTCCATATGGTTCCACCAGTCTTCTCATGATGGTAAATTATTTCGTTGAAATTACCATAAAAATGATTCCTTGGAATATATTTTTATGAGATTTAATCATCTCCCATGATTTCCACTTATCGCTAAAACCCATTAAAACATAATGACCCACAAAGTTCCATTCAGGTTCCTTAGGATTCAGAAATGATAAGGTGATGTTGTTCGGAGAATATCTAACCATTGAAATGACAAGATCCTCTCTTCACAAAAGGCAAAATCCACTAACATGGCCTAACTGTCTAAACAAGAAGTAGTTCTAAAACTTGACTTTTGAAGAAATACCTCTCATGTAATTTCTTTCCAACATGGTCTTGTACAAGAAGACCATGTTAGAGCTATACTTAGAACTCCATTGATCGACTGTATGAACTTAGAATGGGTTTCCAAACCCACGGTAGTTCCAACAAAATGTTTTAATCTCCCTAGGATGTGATGGTTCAATCCAGCCTCTAGCTTTAATAATTCAAGAAGAGATAATTTTCCAACCACTTTCCATATTTTAGGGAGATTTTCTACTCGAAGAGAGGCTTTAGTGCCTCATTTAGATCAACAATGGACCAATGTGAGGGTTTCAGATCATGTATCCGCTCTGATTCTCATCTTCCACATCCAATTTTTTTGGGACCTAATGTTATCATGCCAGACATATCATCACCTTCCTTAGAAAGAAACATGATAGGATCAATGCGTGGAGGGATGCTAGGATCTGCGGGGTTAGATAAAATTTGTTTTATTATGGAGGAGGGTAAGGGCATACCCCACAACCCTCCATCCGTCCATGAATGAGTTGGTTTTGTCTATGTTGGAGTGTTGTTCCTGCCCGATACAACATCTCTCAAATCATTGTGTATAGATAGGGTAAATGGATTCAAAATATCTATCATCTATATAAACTATTTTTTGGTCTAGATGAAAGTGGGGAAGCACAAGAATTATGATTTTTTTTCTAGTAGTTGTACGCACTATGTGGTATTTGGTAATCATTTCTCTATCTTTGGAGTATTCCATTCCTAGAAAAAGTGTATCCATTTATTTGTGGCATGTAACTAAGGTCCAGATTTCATTATGATATTACCATATTTATCCTTTCACTTAGAAACTAAATCCTTCTAATCTTTGACAATGCATCTACAAAAGAAATATAAAATGGGTAATTTTTCATATTCACCTGAAACCCATGAATTTTCATTTTATGAGGTGGGGAATATATACCTAAGAAGAGGAGAATCAACATCAATCATTACCCTAATTCTCACCAAAGGACCCAAAGGATAGGGTTCGACAAATCCCATTGCATAAAGGATCTGATACGATCCCCAATATTTTTTAGAACACGCTCTTATCTCCCTTGGAAAGGGAAGCTTGTGAGATGAATCCAAAAAGTATATTTAGAGAAGGATGGTTTCAATAAGACTTAGTTTTTTTTCTAGATCTTCCACTATAATTATGTGGTTATCGAATAACTAGGACCTCTTGGGAAAGAACTTCCATCACTACTACAGATAGTCATTTTATCAGTTATAGATTTAGCTTTTTACTGCACTTTTTTAGAACTATCAATCTGAGTGATGTTAAAGGTGGGGCCCTTTTATCAGCGCTCAAAAAACACTAATAAGATTAAAAAAAATGTAAAAAAATTAAAAATAAATCAAAAAAATGGAGAGCCCTTTTAATAGTGCATGTCACCCCTTTTAATAGTGCTCGGAAACCCCATACTCGTGCCCACCCTCACTAGCTAGCCTTTAACAATGTCCTCCCTAGCCCTTTAACAGCGCTAGCTCCCCTGTACATGCATGCATGCCCCTGCCTCTCTATAGATTCATACTCGAAACCTCTTCCCTACATGATGGACACTTTACCACTCCTCCATGTTACATTTTTCTCCATTTAATGATATATCTATTTATATATATAGTTATATTTATTTGTATATTAAAATATATTTATATTAATGTATATATATATATATTTAGTTATATTAATATATATATATATATATTATTTGAATAATAATATCTATTTATATATCTTTATTTATATATATGTATAGTTAAATTTTTTATTCGTATATTTATTCATATATTAATATATATTTAGTTATATATTTGTTCATATATTAATATAAATTTTGTAAGATTGGTTTTAATAACATTTATAAAATATGTTTTTTTGTGTGTGTTTATAAGTAACTAAATAAATTAATACATACTAATATACAATATACATACTCATATATATATATATTATATATATGAGTATATGAAAGTATAACTATACATATTTATACATATTTATATATATTTACATTATTATATATTAATATGTCTATTTATATGTTAGAATATATATATAATATATATCAGTTTTCTATAACACACACACACACACTAATATATATATATAGACATACACACACACAAACACTATATATGTATATAAGTTATCATATTTTGTATTTTAAATAAAATGGATATTAGTTTTTATTTAGATAAGACTTATATGTTAATAAATATATTTTATATGTAAACGTGTTTAATTAATCATTTGTACAATTAAATTTTTTTGGTGTGAATATATTAAAAATATGTATATATTGTTATATATTTGATTATAAATAACATAAAATTATGAAATAAGATAAAATTTTAAAACCATTATATCAATATGAATGTAATACCAGTTAATAAATGTATTCTCCACAAAAAAATGGCAAAAATACCCCCATAAATGAGCCTCAAAATCCATAAAATGTTAAAAAACGAGGTACGCCAACTAAAAACTCAGTTTTGGAGGCCTTCTGGGTATTGTTTGGCTTCAAAAAAAACCTTGACTTGGGTATCCTAAGGTCATAGTGGCATATAGTTCATCGAAATATTTGATTTGATATGTGGTAGAGCACAAATGGACACTCGAATCAAAAGTTATGACCGTTTGAATTTTGAGTTGTTTTTTCATCATAATTTAAATCTTTTATTTATTTATTTTATATTCTAATTCTTATTAAATTAATATTATTCATTAAAAATAAAAAAATATTTAAAAATATTTTTTAAAATATTTCATAATCTTTTTTTTCTAAATATTTCATATATTAAGTTTAAATTTTTATTTACCCTTATCTAAAACACATTTAAAAAATATATATTATATTTATATCAATATCAATATATTTATATATTAATATATTAATTTTAATGATTTTTTTGAAATATGCTCTTTATCAGCACTAGTAAAAAAATCGATGATAAAAGGCTCCTTTAATAGCGCTAAAACAAAGTGATGAAAAAGGGATACTTTTAACCGCATTTTTAGCGCAGTTAAAAGTACCCTTTATGAGTTATTTTTTAGGGCTGATAAAGCTTACCCCCTTTATCAGTGCTTTTTTTAGCGCTGTTAAAGTGGTGGCACTGTAAAAAAACATAATCTATGGTAGTGCATTTATCTCTCTCATTAAAGAATTTGAATACTAAATCCATCATCTCATATGGATACTTCATCCTCCCGATGCCAAATAGCTTAAAGCATGTTTTTTTAAAGAAATCAGATTAAAATAACTCTTGATGATGAACTTTACCACCATTAAAATCCCCATTCATTGTATGAGGAATTCTTCATCATTCATTATCACTACAACAAGCTCATTTTCTTTTTTTCGAAGCAAGAATCCTTTCTATTGGTTCATCAAATCATGATCCATATCTCTGGGGAACTAGAACAGAAGCAACCATCACTGATGAAGGAGGTCTTTGAATGACACGACCAAGGAGAAACCTAATAAAATTCCCTAAAAGTATATTAAAACCTTGTATAATTCTCTCCCCACCTTGAGAGACATATGTGTAAATATCCAAATGATGTTGTGGCCATTTTTATCTTCCTCTTTCCCCAGACGTCACCACATTCCTCTTACCCCCCTTGGCGTCATCTTCCCCACCACCAATCAATGTTGTGGCATGATCTCCCTGGAAACCAGTTGTCATTGTCTTCTCCCTCACTAACTACATTTTCAAACTACCATCCTCTGTGTTTTCACCCTTACCACTCAGATTAAGTAGGTCATCCATATCCAATATGAATATATATACATACTCACACACACACACACAGACAGATATATATATATAGGTATTGATATATAATAAATTATGGGATGGGGAAGAAGAGAAGTAATAATTATTTCATAAAGAAAGATTATAGGTGTAGATCACATATTACTCTTTCAGGATCTTTGGCATGATATTCCAAAGGATATCTGCATGATGGAAATCCACCATAGTTGGCTTGGCCTGAAAATAGTGAGATCATGGACAAAACAGTGGACCTATGGGAGTGAAAAAAAATCATGTATATGTCACATCACAAAAGTTTAAAATTATAATAATAATAATAATAATAAATATAATAATAATAATAATAACACAAATAATTATTTTTCATATGACATCCATTGTTAGTAATACCAAATAAGGGGGAATTAATTTTTAAAATTTTGTTATGATTTTTTTAAACACACCCTTAGACTTATTTAAACCTTTTCTTGAGTCTTTTTTCAAAACTTTTTTCAAGGATAAATATTATTTCAAATATTCTATTTTAGAATAATCCAAATGATCCCTTGTTTTATTTAAATGTCAACTTAATATTTTTTATAATTTTTTCCAATGTATATCATATGTTTTAAAAATTATAATTTTATACTTCAAATGTTGATTTAAACATCATCTTAATATATCTTCATCATTTCCTATGAAAATGATACCATTAACATAAACAATCACAGTAAGGAAAACCCTGTAGAGGTTATTATTAACACTTACTTTCTTGAAATTCAACTTCTATAAGAAAGTATAATGTTTACAATACCATTCCCTTAGAGCTTGATTCACCCCATACATGACCTTATTCATCTTGAACACATAGTAATTATCTTTACCAAGCACAAAGACACACAGTTGTTCAATATAAACTTCTTCATCCATCACTCCATTAAGTAAAGATGACTATACATCCATATATAATATCTTATATCTTCATTGCGCAATAATAGGAATAAATATTCTAATGGATTCATGTATTGTTGTTGTGGAAAAGTTCTCATCAAAATAAATGCCTTCAACTTGTGAGTAGACTTTACATACCAATCATGGCTTATTTCTTTTAAATTTATCTTTTTTATTCAACTTATTTCATAACACCCATTTTCTACCAATGACGTTCTTATTTTTTTGGTTTGGTTACAAGGTATATTGTATCGTTTTTATAAATATGATCTAATTATTCATTTATGACCTCAATCCACTCTTGATGCACAAAATATTCTTGAACATATCTTGGATCAACCTAGGAATATATATAATTTTTGTGAAACTAACCTCAGTGTTCTTTTAGTTTAAACCTATTTCCCTTGATAACCAATTAGTACCTCCACTTTCTTCCTTATAATTGGATGAGATGAATGTAATTTCACCTTATCACTTGAAATATATATGTTATAATATTTATCTTATATAACTTCAACATTATCACTTTTTCCAGAAACATTTTCAGGTTGTCTAACAGCAACCACTTCATCTTCACTTCCTCTTAAATTTTTAGATGAATTTGAAAGGATTCTATCAAAAAATTTCTATCACTTTTATATCTATAGAGTAAATAATCATTCCTATTTCTTTTTTAAAGAACATGTATCCTCTTCCATTAGAAGGATATCTAATAAAGATACCATCAACCCCTTTTTGATCAAACTTCCCAAATTCTCACATTTAACTTTGATAATGAAAGGACTTCAAAACACCCTTAGGTATTTCAAACATGAATTTTTTTTGTAATAAATATTGTAAAGAGTCATTTAAGAGTTTTAAATATTGGAGAAGTTGTTCTGAATGTGAATTGGTTCTCTAATAGCTTGTCTCTAAAATAATCGAGAAGTGTCATATTCAATCAGCATAGTTCTAGCTATCTCAACAAAAATTCTATTTATTTTTATACAAAAAACATTTTGTTGTGTTCTGTATAGTGCACTATATTCCCGAAGAATTAAATGATTTTTAATATAGTATTTATACTTCTCATTCACGTATTCAGTACCAATATAAATATTAATCTTCTTCCCAGAATATCCACATTTCTTTTCAGCACTTCTTCTGAAACTATTAAATATTCTAAGAGTCTGTCTTTTATGTTTAAAAAACATAATATATGTAATGCAATTAAATTCATCAAAAAAGTTAATGATGTACTTATCTCTATTTATATAATAATTTATCAAATGCCCATATATGTTATAATGGATAAGCTCTATGGGGTGAGTTGAATGTATCTCAAATTTCTTATAATATGAGTTTGTAATCATCTCATTATAACCTATTAAGAAATACCAATATCTTCTTCTTTTAATGATAGGAATATAACAAATGATTTTTCTATTTATCATCATTATAATGCTCCCCTGAAAAATATGTCCAAGCCTCTTATTCCAAAACCTATTTTCTTCCATCATGCTCATATAGCATGAACCCAAAGCATCCCCAACTTGAAACAAGTTTCTCAAATTTTGTTTGCCTCTTGTAAAGAAATTACCATATTAAATATTTTAAAAAAACCCATAAATTATAAATAAAATATTATTTCATTCATCATATATTTTTGAAACACATATCAACTTGTGATTCAGTCTGTTAATGAATAAGGCTCTCATGGATTTTAACTTTTCTTTTCCAATGATGGAAGATCAAATGCCCTTGATTCTAAAGGGTTCATCTTTTAAAAAATTTACTATCCATTATTTGTAATATTTCACATTCTCTAAAAAAATCCAATCTCCAGTCATATTTGAGTAACGCCCACTATCAAATATCCAAGGTAATTCTATTTTTTGTTTTCTAACTAGATTTTTCAGAATGCCTTATTTGAGTGATAAAACACCCCTTCAAGCATTGATTTTAGATCCCCCTAGATTCCTTATAGTATTGATGATTGAACCAACACATTTTCATTGAATTCCCAAAGCATTAATAACACCATAAGTATACATATGAAGCATATTTTCCTCTATAACATACAACATTTCTAGAGTAATGTACCTTATTTCCATCATACTTTATACCATTATCCTTGAAACTTTGTATTTGACAAAATTTCTAGTGGCATCCTAAAATAATATTTTTCTCTTTATAATTCTTCACAGCCATAACAAAATCTCCCACTAAAGCATTTTTTCCCTCAAACTATGATACGTTATAAACAACAAGATTTTGAATCTACTTTTTTTCCACAAACGTCATCTTTTTAACTTTTTTTTCTTCTGAACATCGTCAAAATTATCGTTAATCTATGTGGATTATTTTTAATGATCCTTCTAAAGTTTACACTTCTTATAAATTTCACTAAATTCTGAAACCGACTTTTGGAAGTTATTTTCTATTTTCTCAGCTTAAATTTGGTTTTTTTAAATATAAAGTTCTTTCCCCTTCACATTTAAATTTTCTTGACGATTGATTTTTATGTATGTCTCTTAATCAAGTAACTTCATCAGGTAATCAATCTCTTATAAAAACATGGATTTGTTTTCAATAAAATATTATTTATTTGTATCTAAATGATATTATTTCTTAAACTTCTCATTTTCCTTTTCAATTATAATAATATTTACAATATATTATTTAAACTCTCTCTTAAAAATAAACACCATAGGGGTTTATTCTTATTATTGAAAGTTACTTCTTTCATTACTGGTGAAATTTTTATCATTCACTTTTTCAATAAGCAGTTTTTCAGTAATATCATCACTGTAGTTTTCAGTTTCCACTTTTTTATAACCATGTTTGTCATATTTAGAAAAATATTATATTTTTATATTTAGAGATGTTATAATCCTTTACCTTCTAATGTAACTTTGATATTTAAGACTTATTCTTTTGATATATTCTAGATTTTCTATCTTATTCATTATTATATTCATCATTCATTAATCATAGATAGTTTATTGTAAAATTTCCAACAGTTCTATAGCCAAATCACTTCAACAATAACTTCCCTTTGTACTTATCAGTGAAAATTTTCATCTTTCTATAAAACAAAGAAATGAATTCATAAAATATTTTACTAGCCTTATATTTATTATCAAAGTTAATTAATTCTTCATTGTGAGCTTTATTAGTATTTCCTTTCTTTGTATATTTGAAAGATATTTACCAATCAAACTTTTATTTATTCTTGATAACCTTTTCTCTTCCCATTTTTTAATTTATGGGAATCCTATATAAATAATCCATAGATATATTTAGAGGGTCTATTTATTCAAAATATGATACGTTGACATAACACTTATCCATAAAAATTATTAGAATATTTCTCAATAATATCATAATCATCTAACTTCTCACAGAAACATATTATGGTGCTTCGAATGTCATTAAATATTTTAATTATGTCACAAAGAGATCTATATTCACCCATTTTAATATCTTCATATTTTAATATACAAATATATAAATTTTGTTTCTTCACATTCATATTTCCTTTATAAATTTTCTTCAACTATTAACATATGAATTTTGATATTAGAATACCTTTGACCCTCAGAAATTTACTTCTGGAGAGTATGAAAAGTGTAATATTTCTAGCTCCAAATCATTCTCCAAATTATTCTTATCTACAACTATTGAAGGGAAAATCCTCAGTAGGAGAAGGGAAACCATCTACAGAAGATTCAAGAACATCATTGTCAATGGATATAATATAAGACAACATTTTTTACTTCTAGATAATATAGTTCTTCCAATCAAGGACAAGATTCCCCATACAGTTTACTGAGTAATGACCATCCCTAAAATATTTACTTTTTTTCAAAATTTAGTAAATATTCAATAAATGTTACCTATATTTTGGTACTAATTAAAAGGATCAATCGTTATTTTTGTGAACATTAAAATGGGGAGGGGTGGATCATGGATCTTCTATTTTATGTTTTCTTATAAAAGTAATAGCCTTTACCCATGGTTAGTGATAAAAGTATATGATGGAAAATTAAAAACAAGAACACCCATCGGAACACATGTATTTACAAGGTTTACTACTCAATAAGAGTGTCTAGTCCTTTAAATGGTTTGGAAGTTTTCAAAAATCACACAACCATTAAAAAAACATTTTGGTGGTAACAACAAGCAGAGAATATCCATCACTTACATAACACTATATTCCACTGATAATGCATGTTCTCCTTGCACATATGATCTGATATGACAATTTAGGAAATAATAAAATAAACTTACCCAGTAGGATTTAACATTGTAACTATGATGCTTAAATTTTTTCATAATTCATTTGTTGCAAGTTCTTATCCTTTATCCACTTATTTTTTTTCACAATAGTGAACAAGAACATATATCTAGAATCTTGAATGAAACAACAATCGATTCTCTATCTATCTCCCTCAATCTGATATACTTGATCAATCTACTTGATTCCTATTTATTTGATTACCTCAATAAATTATTCTACTGATGACTATTATTCACACTATCCATTTAATACCAATTAATAGGAAGACACCAAATGGTATCACTTTATCGAGTTCTACTATTTTTGATGTAATGAGACAATATCTCCCCCAAGAACTCTTATCAGAACCTAAAATCTTCATCATTTTACTTTTCCATAATAGAATCAATGATATATGAAACACATCCCCACACCTTTGTATAGAAAATATTCCTAGGATAATAAATTGTAAGACAAGAACTTCAAATTCAAAATTCCCACTCCAATTTTGAACACCTTGCTCAAAAATGTCTTCTATTTACCACCTTCAAACTAACTAAAAGTTATGAACTTTCCTTAACACTCGGCATTAATGAACACATCAAACATTCCTAAAAATATTTTCTTGAATTACATTATTCCTTAATGATTATCAAAAAATTGAATGAATAGAAAATCAGCGTCCTAAAAAAGTAAATAAAAATCATCAAAAATTTCCTGAAACATCCTTCACCATATTCATAAAAACTTATTTTTTCCATAAAACTTTGACCGGAAACTTTATATAGTTTTTCACCCTTTTTAGGATAGTGAAACATGGAAATATCTATCTGGTGGATTATTACAAAAAACTCTATCCAATGGCTCATCTCACAGACATATGTCTAATTGATGTGCTTGTAAACCATTGTATGATCAATCAATACTCTCAGTCTGATTTCTTCTGAAACATTATACTAACTAATGAAAACATGGATGTTCATGAGACTTTCTTCCATCCAGTAATTACAAAACATTTCTCTACCAAATCATAATTCAACTTTTCCTTGTCTTGTAGAATTTCTAAACTCTATCTTATTACCTTGTAATTATATTTCTAGTGGACTTAAAATTCTCAATCAGTAGACTTCATACATATTTTCATCTAATACAACTTCTTTATCAACTTCCAATACTCTTCTATCCATTGGTTTTACAAAAAATCTTCCATAAAATAACTTGTGATATAATTATGAGTACCTTCGTGTAACTATGATATTTGAGTACTTTGAATATCAACAATTCATCACCCTCTTTACTTTATCATACATCCATTTTTTATAGAATTTTGAAAAAAAAAATCGGATAAACATTTATGTCTATAATATACTTGTTTGCCTTAGTTAGGAATGATCAACATTATTTGGTGATTTATGTTGTTCAATAGAAGAAAAAACTTAAGAAAATTGACTGTATTCTAAACCATCTTCTTCTTATCCAAAAAAACCTCAAAACCTATTGGCCAGAACAGACAGTCACTTCAATGATAATTTAAATTTCCATTACTTCGTTTCAATGTTTCATCCATTCTCATCCAAATGCAGTGACTACCTTCCTCCTCCTTGTATACTATATATTGAGGGACACTCTTTTAATCTCTAAGAACCTCGACACGAGTAGAAAAAGACACCCAAAAATATATTATCCCCATTTTAAAGGCTGCATATTCTCCCATTCAAAATAAAAAAAAGATGTAAATACATTATATATTAAAATTAAAAAGATTTCCATCACTAATAGATAAGTATTATAAAAAATAGATATATAAGAATATATTTGTCTATAAATCCTATGTGTGAAAATATACGAGAGTTCAAAAAAACATATCCCATTAAAATAAATATAAAAGATATATCTCCCTAGAATACAAACATTAACCTAATCAAAACCTTATCCAAATATCAAAAAAAAATCTAATTACAAATAAAAAAGTTTAGATCCTATAAAAAATATTTGATTTGAGTCATGAAAACTCTAAAACTAGAACTTGAGGGGATCAAAACTTCCCACTGTAGTTACCCCTGAGCAAGTAACAACCATCAATAACCATGTCTAGATAAATACTATACCCACATATTATAAAATAGTAATTCCCATGATTAGTAGTTACACATGAACTTAATCCCACTTCTACACCCACATGTGAATTACAATAACAATCCCCCACTTATTGTAGGTATGACTCAAGGTCTGACACTCCCATTAGGTGTCACATGAAAACAAATTTATATCCTGTTAATTATTTTTTCATAATATTAGAATACTCTTCTCCAATGAACACAAAAATTATTATAATTAGTCCACATTCTACACATTAATAGATAAAATTAAACTGTGTTTCAATGTTATTATTCAAATCATATATCATCATATTCTTCATTGGGGGTATTGAATATTTATTATCAATGAATAGATTCACTAACTTGGGAATGAAACATCTTAATTTAATGAAAATATTTCTAAACCACAATTCTTGTCATTCTACTATGGTTTTCACTATTACCTCCACCTCATAGGATAAAACTTCCTCCATAATTTTCAACATCTCTGAACCCCATGAGACAAGGATTCCATTCATGGAAAACACTATGCCTTCGATGATTTTTATATGATAAATATCATCATTTATATCACTATAGTTATACCCATCAATATCTTATTTAGACATCCCCCTTGCATATGACGTCCTAAAGTTAATTTTATCATTTAACTACCTAAATATATACTTCACTACCATGTGATACATCATGGTGGGATTATCAATGTATCTGTTTACTATTATGAAAACATAAGTGAGATTTGATCCAATGTGAAGAAAATACCAAAGGCAACTATTGACATTCCTATAATCCATATCATATATGGGTTTCCCCTTATAATATATATACAACTTCTTATTATGATCAATGGGATGCTTGGTTGTATTGAAATCACAAATCTTAAAATAAATTATTGTTTTCTTTGCATAATTTGACAGCTTGAGAAAAGTCTTCAACTCCATTTTTTCTAGTTCAATTCCAAGGTAGTATGTGAGGATCCCCAAGTCACTCATTTTGAAATTTTTAATCATTTTCTTCTTAAAAGTATCGTTTTCTTTTATACTTCTCTATATGAAAACAAATTCGTCAACATATACACCAACGATGATAGCATCTTTATCTTATCTCCTCAATTACATATCATGCACTTATGAATATCTATTGTGATCAAGGTGTTTTTAGATTTTGTATAGTCGAGTGTTATATACTCTTGGGGACTGATGGAGACCATAGAAAACCTTTTCCAGCATGTACACAAGGTACTATTTATTCTTAACTATGAATTCCTTCGACCGGGTGGAATAAAATTATTCTTTTAAATCTCCATTTAGAAACACTGATTTGACATCCATGTATTGCATCTTAAAACCACAGTTGGAGGCCAAAGAAAGTACCACTTGAACAAAGCCAATTCCGGTCACCAGTTAAAACACATCTTCAAAATAAACTCATTTTCACTAAACATCATCCTTTTCATTTAATCTTTTCTTGTTATTGATAATGTTTCATTCATGGTATTTATTCAACTTATAGAGCCATTTAATCCCAAGGGGTTTTTATCCTTGTGGAAGTTTGGTGAGAGTCAATGTGTTATTATTCTTTATGGACCCAAACTCCCTCACCATGGATTTCTACCAAGAAATTTGGTGAGTCGTTTCACCAAAGGTATATTATCGGTGTCCCAAAATATTTTTACCCTAACATGTATAGCACCAGAAAGGGTTTGATCCATAGGGAACAATAAGTTATTTTTATCTTTTTTTAACTTAGTTTGTATTTTTTTAATGATGTTTTCTGAATTTAGATTTGATTGTTGTTGTTTGGAAAAAAAGACCAATTGGTTTTAACTTTATTTTAACAAATTACTTAATAGAAAAAAAAGTAAATACATGAATTTTTTTGAAATAGATAATGAAATATGTGCATTGGGGTTATGGATTAATGAGAAGTTGTTTAGTAAAAGAATTCCTTATGAGGTTGTGTTATTCATAATAACCCAACACTCTAGGTTTCAATTTGTAATCATGTTTCCTTGGTCTGGAAAACTTGTATTTATAGATGAAGAAACTAACTCCTTGGTCCGGTAATCAGTGTTTTATAGTTATTTATTTGGATTAGTCCATTTTGAGTTGATGAATACTTCTAATGACCATGAAATTATTCTTCATTATTATTCTCTTGAATTCCTGAAAATTCTTCCCTTGGTCAGGTTTAGAATTTTAAGTGATAATAAATATTGGTATAAGAAGAATAAGAAGAGATTAAAAGGAACAAACACATTCATAACATATAATTTAAATTAAAACTCATGATCTTACACAACCACAACACATTGGGTATTTAGTTACACATGTAGAAAATTATAAACACAAATCTCTTAATACCTGATGTGATCATGCTTGGAACTTTGAGGTGGAAGTGATTCTTTGGTAGATGGTAGAATGGCGGTAGTATGGTGGCAGAGCCCCTCTCCTTCATTCCTTCAACCCTTTCTCCACAATTTCTCCCTACACACCACACTCAAATAGGAGGCCCAGGCCTCCTTTAATAGAAAAAATAACTACACGACGTGCGGAAAAAGTACGCACTGTGTACTTTTGTCAATGCACTTTTGCCTTTGTTTTCTCCACCGATAGGCGGCCTAACATGCCATCTTTGACTTAGAACACAGCACCTCCAGGTAGGTACCTTTACACAATGTGTAATGTCAGCATACCCAGCATGTAGTCTCATTTTTCGGCCACCAACCGCTTCTCGAAATTCTTATACGGTGTGTATAAGTTAAACACAGTGTGTTCCCTTTAGTCGGCCACATGGGCTTGTAGACTTCTTCCCATCCACCAACTACTTATAGAAGGGTGTACACGGCATGTAAAGCATGCACACAACATGTACCGAATTTTGATTACTTGGACATGTACTTGTCCTAGTCAATTCGTCTCTAAGTCTGGAAGTACACGGCGTGTATATAGGTATATGTCGTGTAGTTTGTAAATTTTTCTCATTCTCCCTTATTTTGTGTATTTGGCCATAAACCTCCTGAAAATGAATGAGTTCACAAAAAATCAAAGTATCTATTCCCTAAGAAATAGTTAATTATTGAAAAATTGTTCTTATTTTCAATAAAGTATGTGAAAATGTGTACACAAATCAGGTGAATCAAATTTTCATGAGCTACTTCATAGTAAGAGGCCATCTCGTTAGTCCCGAATAACATTAAAATCATTTGGGAGTTATACTTATTTGGTCTATGTATAAATTTTGATGAGTGACTAGTATCATACTAGCCCCTAGTTGGTTCTTGGGGTAATCATAGATCCCAGTCATGAAGGAGGATCCCTTTCCATTTACGATGTAGATCCGGTTCTTATGGTTTTTAACCCATGTGACATGGGTGTTGTAGTATCTTCTTCATCCTCAAGGGGTTACCACTCTTATTTTAGTTTGTGACTCTCTTTTTACTAACTCATGTTACAGGTCTTATAAAATAGTGAACTTCAGTAAGTCATGAGTAGCCTCATTAGTAAATTTATCCTCCTACAACTCCATCTATTCTTGAAAAATAGTGCATCTACTCATATGGAGTTTACTGGGAGGAGGTTCATTCAAGAGATAGGCTTTACAAACTTCCTCTATATCGAGGTACACCATGAGATGGATGTGGTAATAAAGATTCTTGAGATGAGACACTACTACCATAGCTTAACTTGTGCAACCGAACACATTTAGTTGAGATAGGCGAGGCATCATGATAGTACATACTTTAAATGGTGAACTCTCAACAAATTCCTCAGTTGGCATATGGTTTTGCAGGTGAACAGAAATCCCCACCAACTCTCCTTGGAATCTACTGCTGATATAAATACTCTTCTGTATAGATCATTCCATTTCCATGATAGTTTTATTCATCCATTCCACAAAACCATTGTATATTACTATTTTTTTCTTTTATGACTTTGAAATATTTTTAAATATATTTCCAGCTCTTGTTGTTGAGACCACGTCCGAATCTGATGCCCGGTGTTCAAGTAATTAATTTTATAAAAATATTAAATATTTTTTATTGTGTGTGCGGTTAATTAATTAAAATAGGATAACTCACAAATAGATGATCAGATCATAAATTTGGTACCAAGTTCTTGTCCAAAATTTGGTGTTTAACCTAGGCACGACATAAAATTATTCATCATAATATGTTCGGACCCCGTGCTCATTGGTGGTGCATTTTAGTGAATTAATTAAATAATTTAATTAATTTAATTAATTTAACTCAGGTAAAATGTCTATATATTCCTTTTTATGACATGTTATCTAGGTTTAGCCTCATTATTTTCTGAATTCACCGGCAAGAGAACATCTTTCCTATCAATAATTCCCTCGATGAACAACAAAAATTCTGATCGAGGCAATTCAAAGCGTAATGAATGCAACATATCTTGGAGAGATTTTTCTTCATCAACGATGACCAGTACAATATAGGTATGTCTCATCAATTGGTATTTTAAACCTTTGATTAAAATTTTGAGAATATTGAACATTATTCTTCAATCTGTGCCCCTATTGAAAACCTTTGCATGATCCTAAGTTTTGAAACTCCTTTTGTATTAGTAATTTTATAATCTGAATTGCCTATTCTTAATCGGTTGGAAAAGAATTATTGGATAACAATTTTCAAACCTTTTTTTCTATTCATTTCATTGTATTTCTATCGATCAGGGGACCAGATTCATGGATGTTCGATGAAATGATGATGGTTCATTAATAAAATCATAGATCTTGGATTGCTATGATTAATAGATAATGAATTCAAAGGTTTTCCAATGGATCATTGAGACTGAGAGGCGCGGTGAAATGAAAAAAATTCATCTAATCCCCTGGACAAAAATGTCCTATTTCAAACGAACGATGGTCAACAAGTAGGAATATTGGTCAAATCCCTGAGATTCAGGAGCAACCAAGGTAGAATCTATGGTTGTGGGACCAGATTTGAAGTAGGTACTCAGATCTAGAAAATCTGAGTTTTCTATCGAAATACTGACAACATTCCATGCTCAATGAAAAACACCTGGTGTGAACCTCCCTCAGTGGTGATTATAGGGTTTGGTAAATGTTAAAGATGGCATGACTTGTAGTCTTACCTTACACACTATGTAAACCCTCCCCCAGTTGGACATCTTGTGTGATGGGACACACAAACGGGGAGTTTGTGTAGAAGTTCACAGACATGGGTTGACCACACAGGTAGCGAATACTTGGTGAGAAGATCATCTTATCACTATTTTGAGCTCCTTGTGTTTGGATGATTTTACATTAACTCTCTTTTGGGGTTGATCTATACATTTTTACCGTACCTTGTTTTATCAACTACTTTTCTCTTTAGATGTATCTTTAACTACTCCCTCTTCACCTTTTTAGGGTGTTCTACATGGAATGTATATACACACGCTTAAAAGGTGTTTTCCCAACATGTGACGTGTCTCTTACAGACAATGAATAGGTCAATATTGAATTTAGAGAAGCTTAGGGATATGGACTGCTTGGACCGTGTATGGTGGTCATAACTTGGGATACAAGAGATAGACTTTCATATTGTTCTCTTTACCAGTTTTTTCAGGTTGGGATGTATTTCTGGGTGGGTGTCTATTTTTTCCTATTCTTTTCAGTTTTCACTATTATGAATTATTCTATTTAGTGGTACATTAATCTTTTGTTCTATTTATAACAATGTTTCACCATTTATTTATTTCCCTCTACACTTTTTTATTAAGTTTTATGCATGTGTGTGTAGAGTTACTTAGTCAATGCCACCCCCCCCCCAAGTTAGTTATACCTTTAGCGCTAGTAACCACCCACTGGACTATGGAGGTGGGATTTGGTTAGTTTTGGCTTGATCCCCCATATAGGTTGCTACAAAGTGTATGTTCTAGTTTTATGTATCTTGATCCCCTATTACTCATAAAAGTTCATGAATTCATTTGACATAAATTCACCACCATAGTTTGTTCTTAACATCCTCATCTTATTTTTGGATAAATTCTCCACAACATTTTTAAACATATTGAATGTGGTTCATGTTTGACTCTTAGTTTTTATGTTGTAAACCCATATATAGCGACTATAGTCATCCGAAATTTGAAGGAAGTAGTTGTTACCGATAATAGTGTAGAGATTGATTAGCTCTCATAGATCAAAATATGATACTTATGGTGTATTATATGATCTAAGGTTTTCTTGGTTTGGGAATGGACTCCTTGTTTTCTTGGTGATGAGGAACCCTTCGCACAACTTATTTAGTCAAGTAATCACTAGGAGATAGACAAACATATGTTTTTTTCATCCACTTTAAGGCATTCAAGTTAACATGTCGATTCCTTGCATGCCTGAGGCATGTTGGGTCACTAAGGATCAACATGGGGCATGTTGGTTTGCATGTTTTAGGATAGATCTTATACAGTTCACTCAGTGAAGACCTAACCATCATCAGAATCATTACACTTTTTTTCACACCTTAATAGAACCACCAACCATCACCACCTCATTCCCATCATCCATCAGCTTCTTAAAGACTTATAATTTTACAAAAAAAAATTCTAGGGATGTTTTTTTCGCCTTTCCTGGACAAGAAAAAGATAGACCCTTTACTCATGATATGACTAGTGTATCTATCCTCAAAGTTCTCCTTACCAATGATATTCTATTCTAGCTTCTAGAACTTCGCATGATGGCCCTTTATGTGGTTTATGGTCCCATTATTCAAATACCAGACATCAATGTGGATGTGGTCCTCCTCATCACCATGAAATTTAGACACTATTATATCTTCATTGAGAAGTACTACATCATATTGTTACTACATATCTTTTGGATCCTCTTAAGACACCGCCATCATTATCTTAGGTTCTTCCTCACAGGTGCATTTTATAGGGATCTTAACTTTGTTGTTATTGGAAAAAATTTTGATACTTTCCTTGCATGGAATGTGGGTACTTCCATGGATACCCTTTCATTGATCACGTCACTTGTTGTCCCCTCTTCCCTGAGCATGCATCTCAAGACTAATAGTTCCATTATTTGAAAATATCACATAGTTTTTCTTTATGCGTGCAATCTACTCTTATTGAGGGGGAAGGAGGTTCTCTCTAGGACCATTAACTTTGTGTGTGTGCTCCTAATACACCATCATAGATATATTTCTTCCTCAAACATCATATCATCCATGTTAGAGAGTTTATCAAGTGAGGAAACTGCTTTTAAGAACTTGTGAGGAATAAAATAAAATAGATTATTAATAAGTGTGGAAACAATAATGGGGGATCTAAGTTAACTTAAATTATCTTCCAACGCACTGATATTATAGAAATCCTCATCAATTGATTTAGATTCTCACATCCTTAAAGGTTCGAAGTCACTCTTCAAAATTTGTGTTATTTCCTTCTTGACTTGATTGATGCCAAGATATCATGTTTTCAGGATATCCCATGTCTCTTTGACTCTCTTTTTTTTTAATTTCTTAGTAGAACATATTCAAGTATGTTTGAAGAAATTCACACCCATGTTATCTTTTCTATGCTTACACTACCAACTTTGTTGTAGGTTTGACGGTGACATAGAATCCCTCAGCCTCCATGTTCACTCCCATTTTTATTTC
The DNA here is from genome assembly GCA_963277665.1 of Viscum album. Classification (NCBI taxonomy): domain Eukaryota; kingdom Viridiplantae; phylum Streptophyta; class Magnoliopsida; order Santalales; family Viscaceae; genus Viscum; species Viscum album. The sequence goes on along the minus strand of OY728119.1, from coordinate 224,697,604 downwards.
CCCAAGAGGAAAAGTTTTTGGATGCAAGTCTTGAGTAATGTTATGGAACTACACTCTCTTTCATTTCTTGATATAGATTGATCGATATCTCCTCAAAAGAAATATATTTGGGCATATAATATTTCTCTAATTTCAATATACATACAAATGATTCCCTATTCTTGTATGTAAATAGTGTGGTTCACTACTATAGATCCCCCTTTTATCATCACTATAAGAAACCTTTATCATTGATAAAAAAAATTATGATGTTATAAGCAACAATAAATGGGGGTACCTTTTATCATCGCTTGTTTATAATAGAAAAAGGGGGACATTTATCAATGGTATTTCTAGAACTGATAATGGAAACATTTATCAGTACTATAAATAGAGCTGATAAAAACCATACTATTGTTGTGTGCTGATAAAATTACCGTATATTATAACAACAAATATAGAATTAAATTCAAAAAATATATATTATAAATACAAGAAAACCACACTGTATTATATACATTTGAAACATTATTTTTTATAATTACATTTTTATGTATAATTTATCATAAATAGTAAAAAAACATTATTGTTCAATTGTCTTTGGCTCTAACCCCTCTCAAAAGAGCCATATAATTCTATCAGTTACCGAAAAAACCACCTCATATCGTCCAAAAGAGTGAACCTACATAGGAAAACAATTCTTATCATAGTAATACTATAAATAAATAAATTGAACACAAATATGAAACAATAAATTAATAAACTTTCATTTTTAAAGTTAAACCATGCATTTTGAGTCATATCAGTCACACCTTGTATTGGATTGATGTTTGACTAGTTCATATATGTCATAAATGACTTATGAATAATTTACTTAAAGTATCAAAATAATATTAATTCATTTTATCTATTTTTAGTATGTGAATTTTGTTTTAAACTAAAGTTCCAAGTTAAAATTAAAAACATACAATTTGAGTCATATCAGGAACACAATGTAACAGATTAGGGTGTCGCTAATTAATACACACGATAATTGTCTTATGGATCATTTTCCTAAATTACCAAGACCATTCAAATATGTTTTATTGATTTTGAGTATATCATGTGTGTTTTGAACTAAAATTTTAATTTTAAACTAAGAACATACACTTCATGTCACACCGGCCAAACAATGTATCAGAATGAGGTGTGGTTGATTTCAACAGGTCACAAATAAATTATTGACCGTTTTCCTAAAGTATTAAAACAATATTAATGTGTTTTATTGACTTTGAGTATGTCACATGTGTTTTGAACTAAAATTTCTATTTTAAACTAAAAACCTACACTTCAAGCCTTAATGGGCACACCGTATGTCATATGGAGGTGTGGTTGATTCCTATAAATCCAAAATGACTTATGGATCATTATCCTAAAGTATCAAAACAATTCTAACACATTTGAACAATTTTGAGTATGTCATATGGGTTTTTAACTAAAATGTCAATTTTGAAATAAAAACGAACACTTTGAGTCATATCAGCCACACCATTTATTGGATTGAGGTGTGGTTGATTCCTACACATAAAAATGACTTATTGATATTTGTATAAAAGTATCAAAATAATCTGAAAAACTTTTATTAGTTTTATGTATATGTCATGTGTTTTTTAGGAAAATTACAATTCTAAATTAATACACACACTTTGATTCATACCGGTCACACTATGTGTGGAATTGACTTGCGTTTGATTCCTACACATCAAAAATGATATAAAGATCATTTTTTAAAGGCATATATATAATCAGAGCATGATTTCTAGGTTTTTAGTGAGTGACACATGTTTTAAGAAAAATTTCATTTTTAAACTAAAAACAAATACATTCAATCATACCGGTCACATCGTGTGTCAGATTGATGTGAAACTGATTATTAAAAGTCCAAAATGTCTTATGGATTGTTTTCCAGAAGTATAAATACAATCAATGTGTGTTTTCTCTATTATAAGAGAGTGATAGACATTTTTACCTAAAATTTGAATTTTAAACTGTAAACACACATTTCAAGTCGTATTGCTCTTACCATGTACCAGATTTAGGTGTGGATGATTCTTACCAATCAAAAATTACATATATATAATTGTCCTAAAGTATCAAATAAATATGAATATTTTTTCTTGGTTTTGAGTATGTGATATGTGTTTTGAACTAAAGTGTCAATTTTAAACTAAAAACGTACACTTCAAGTCATATCGAGAACACTCTATATCAGATTGAGGTGTGGTTGGTTTCTACACATCACAAATGACTTATTTATCATTATCCTAAATTATTGATGTAATATGAATATGTTTTATTAGTTTTGAGTATTGGGAATGTGTTTTAAACTAAAATGTCAAGCTTAAATAAAAACACACACAGTGAGTCATATCGGTTATACCGTGTGTGACATTGAGGTGTTGTTGATTTCTGCATAAACCGCATGAATCCTTCATAGAACTGTGCATTTGTGCTTACATTCAGTATAACAGCTGGCACTACATCTGGCTCTGCTGGAGGATCCATCGGTATCCCATAGCCTACCACCTCTGGGGTATAATCGTTGTCGCTCTCTTGGTGAACAAATCATGGTAGTCTCAGTGGCATGACTCTACAAGGTCAAACACACGCCTTAGATTTAAGATAATCAGGGACTAAGAACTAGAAACATAAGTATGGTTTAGGAGAAAGGAATCATTCAATTTTTACAAAATAAGACTACATGGCATTTATAATAAAAACACGACATGTTCCCGTAAGTCTTTCACATGGGCGTATACTCTTCCAGAACTGTTCGTGTAACACCCCAAACACACGGCATGTTGTCCACACACACGATGTGTACTTGAATTTCCTTCCCCAACCTCAGTCCTTCTACACGGCCAAGCCACACGACTGTCTTTAGAAAAAGACTACATGGCGTGTATAAGGTCTACACAGTGTGTACTCTTAAGCCCTTACATGTTCGTGTTCTTTTGTTGGCCTCGGCGTGTCTCAACCCTCAGTACATAGTGTGTTATACTTGTACAGGGCGTGTACACCACTCTATCTCCCCAGCCACAAGACCAAGTCTACATGGTCTCTCACTAGTCAAGACTACACAGTGTTTCCCTCAGGTACACGGTGTGTTATAATCGAGCATCGTTGACCCGTGTTGTTCGAGACATGGTCAGATACACGGTTCACACTATACAGTGTGTTCCAGATGGACACGGTGTGTACGAGAAGAGGTAACACTGACTCGTGTTGTTAGTTACACTGTCGGATTCCCAGATTAAACTACATGGCGTGTTCAGCATTAAAACGGTGTGTATAATTTCAGATTTCTCCATCCGTGTTTGTTAGTTACACGGTGGACATAGGGTCAACACAACACGGCATGTAGAATCGTTACACTGTGTGTTCCCTCAAAGTTTCACTATCTTGTGTTCCTACCCACACAGCCTATGACACAGGTATAAACTATACAGCGTGTATATATGGTACACGGCGTGTACTAAAAAATTTTAACTTTCTTCCCGAATAGAAGAGTACATGGCATGTTGTAAAAATTATATATCGTGTATTCTGTGTTTTTTCAAATAGTAAGCCTTAAAAACTACTCTGGAGCCTAGAAAAACACTGAAACCAACACCTAAATGCAAAATTCTGATCTGTGAGGTCCCATACACCCCGCGAATCAAATCATGGCATCTTATACATGTTATAACAAAGTAAACAAGTCAATGATTTACCAAATTCTGGTCAATGAGGGCCCATACTCCTCAAGAACCAAATTTTGGCATTTATTCTACAAAATCTCACACAATAATACCTTATCAAATAGCAGGTATTTTATCTAGGCAACTATCACAATAGTATACCTTTTCTAGCACAACATCTATCACAACAAAATGAAATTTCTAATGCACCTATATGGCATATTAGCTATTCATGGAATGTGATTATAACATGTGTCTACAAAATGCATGAGATGGAATACCCTTATCTCATCGGGTTGCAACTAAATAGATCCCAGGTATAAAAATATAAATGCATACCACAGGTGAATCACCCAACAGTGAAAATCGGATCAACTGTAAAAGTGAAAAATCAGTAAAATTAAAACATGAGGTAAATTGTATTTTCCCCATACATGAGTTATCTACTCCTGGGAATAGTTTATTACTAAGTACCTATTCCATAAAATCTCTGGCTATAAGCTCCAAATAGTAAGTCAGAGAAAAGAAACCCCTTTGATACCACTTTGTAACGTCTTGGATCCGGGTGTCACTCAACTGGTTCCACGAACCCAATTGGTCACCTGACCTCAAGCGCATTTCCCCAAACACCAAAGGCTGACAACTAGCAGCAAGGGCCTAGGTCTGATATTAGGGAAACTATGCCTTCATTTTTCAAAGTGTAGCGCAGTGGAAATAAATATAAACATACAACAACAGAAGCAGTAAACAATTCCCAACTGAATTGGACAACAGTACCAAACTAAAAGATGAAAGCCCTGATATATATATATATAGGATGATTCAATATGTCCCTAAGTGTAGAAATGTTGCCAAAACAGGATATAAAGCAATCTATAATAATACAATACAAAGTACAAGTACAGAAAAGAAAAACAAAACAGTGCAGCAGTAACTCAGCAGCATCGCAATCCTAAGCTCGGCCCCATGCTCTCCACTCCTCTACAACAATCAAGTACCTGTATAGGGACTCTTTCCCTTATCAAAACCTTCAGTAATATAATCTGTTTGCGCCCAAGACATGACCCAAATAGTGTGTGAGAAATAAATCCCAGTAGGAAACCACCAAAGGCTCGTGCCCAACTGTCACTGAAAAATGTGCAACAGCAGTGTGCAGTAATTTAAAGCAGTAAACTAGGAAGTACTCAGAAGTAGCTATCCAATCAGTTACATTACAATTTTAATAAGCATTTAACAATTCCAAGCCTGTGATTTATCTTGGCAGGTACAATAGAAGAAAGCACCATAGTGAATATTCAAGTGAACACTGCCCTCAGGGTAAATAGTACCTTACCCCCGGGCTAATTAGAACCTTTCCCTTAGGAGTAAAAAGATATTTCCCTCAGGTGTAGAAGTTTTTGATTTCAGACATAAGAAAAATTTACCTCAGGCGAGTCAATACCTTTCCCTTAGGTGAATCAGTACCTTTCCCTCAAGCGAATCAATACTTTTCCCTTAGGTGAATCAGTACCTTGCCCTCTAGAGAATCAAATAAATGGGCCGAGCCCAACACATAAGCAAGTAATAACCATGTTTCCTCTCAATAAAATTCAAAACATGTTTATAATCATGGAATACCCATGGGTATCCTGGCCAAACTGCTAAATAAGGGAAACGCACCCCCGGGTGGCCCTGGATCCAAGAAATGATCCCAAAAAGAAGTTTATATTTATCATTAGATTATATATGCAATTATAGATATCTTATAAGGTAAGGAATCATCCATACGACACCCCCAAACAAGGGTGTGTAGCGCAACAGTACAAAAAATCAACTCAACAGTTGGAAATAAACACCAGAACACCTACCTCGATCTCCACTGATTGATATACGCGAACGATGCCTCCTAAAACATCTGAGAACAACATAGATCTGGGATAAAATTTCATCTGTTAAAACTCAAATAACTTCCCCTCAGGAAATAATTGTAAAGAAAGGATCAAGTAGGGGGAATATCTTACCCATTCAGTTCCAATGAGATTGATGGAAGAAGAATCTGAGTTCTGGCATGCGATCAGGAGCTCCTCCAAGCCTCATCCTCCCCTCCCGATCTCCAAATGAGTTTTAAGCTTCCTCCGTTGAATGAGGAGGCTAATTCCAGTTTATAACAAAAAAAACACAACTACATGACATGTACTCTTAAGTACACAGTGTGTACTTTCCATTTTTTAATTGTTCCCATGGTGGTTACCTTTCACCGCCACACTATTCATTCATCGACATGATTACATGGTGTGTATTTTTGAGTACACAGCATGTACTACCATTCCGTTGGCAGCTATATCCACAGCCTTACTGTTCACCCTCTAACTGATTACATGGCGTGTATATACTGGGTACAAGGAATTTAGTCATTTTCTACACCCTTCATCACCGACAGGTCTACACGCCCTGTGTACTCATCCCACACGGCCAAAGTACACGGAGTGTACCCATAAATTTTTGGATTTTTCCCCATTTTTTTTATTTTCTCAAAAACACTTAAGGAAAAAGGAAAAGAAGAATATCTACCTCAAGAATAAGAACTGGGTTCTTACAAGTGGTGGCAGGATCTTAGGATGGCTCGAGTTAGCTAAAGGAGAGGTAGTCTTTCTCCTACGATGGTCAAGGACATCTTGCATTAGATTTTCCAACCTGCCATACAACTAATCAAGAAATTTTTCAGGTACTTCCCAGGTATACACAGATGTATGATAAAGAATTTTTTAGGGCTGAGGACATGATTTAGTGGAAGGTAGAGTAGAAAGAGGTGGCAATAGGTTTGACCTTTTTCCACCACCACCCTAAGGTGGTCCGCTCTAGGCTCAGGGAGTTGGTGTTCAAGGAAGATGAAAACCTTACGCCACAGAGTCCTATGATTCTGAAGATTTTATGATTATATAATGTACAATTTGTTTCTTTTAAACATTATCTATAGTAATGATATACATAGGTGTAATTAATTCTTTTATTTTCACTTCTCTGGTTTGATTGTTAGAAATTTTGGTTGAGCCTTTGGCCCAAACCTTGCACTTAGGGACTATAAAAGAGGTGTCTCGGTGATTGAACACTTCTATCAATAGTGTGATCTAATTCTTAGAGGTGAGATCTTCATATGGGATATCCTTATATTAGTATTGAAGCTTTATTGTTCCATCTTAAGTATGTACTTCTTATCCACAGTTTATGCCCAGATTGACTATTTCAAGGGTAAGATTCAAGGTGTCTATAGTGATGGGATGAGATTTTCCTTTGTGGGTGAAAAGTAAACCCCAAGTAAGATGTACTTATACATTGGAGAGTATATCCAATTACTCACTAGTTATCCAGTATGACACTTGGAGTAGTGGATGTTATGGGTGACCTATATCCTATGGTGGTGGTGGATTATGAGTATGTTTTTCCTAAGGATATTCCAAGCTTACCTCCATACTGATAGTTATATTTATGCATTGAATTACACCCCAAGATGACCTCGATGTCTATGCCAGAATATCATATGGATCCAACATAAATTCATGTAATGAGGGTGCAGTTGGAGGACTTGTAGAAGAAGGGATTCATGAGACCAAGTGCTTCTGCTTGGGAATCCCTAGTGTTGTTAACCAAGAAGGTAGACAAGATTTTGAGGTTATTTATTGATTACCAACATATGAAACATGTAACTATAAATAATAAATATCCATTATCGAGGATCGATGACCTCTTCGATCAGTTGAGATGAGTGTGATGGTTCTTGAAGATTGACCTCAAATTATGTCATCTTCAACTGTGAGTATAGGACAAGGATAAATCAAAGATGACATTCAGATGTCGTTATGGTCACTATGTGTACTAGGTGATTCCATTCAGTGTGAAGAGCACCAAAGTAGTGTTCATGAGACTCATGAATAGGATCTTTCAACCTTTCTTAGACTGATTTTTGGTGGTCTTCATCAACGATATCGTAGTGTACTCGACATATGAGGTGGAGCACTTTAGAGACTTGAGGATAATACTAGACCCACCATGAGAGAACTATCTTTTTGGGAAGCTCTCAAAGTGTTAATTTTGGAATCTAGAGGTCCACTCCATGGGACACGTCATCCCAGAGGTCAGACTGGAAGTGAATTCTTTGAGTGTTGAGGCAGAACTATCTTGGAATCCAACCAAGAGTGTTACCAAGGTGCAAAGTTTCCTTGGGTTAATATAGTTCTATCGGATATTTGTACCTAATTTCTCTCTATTTTCAGTACCTTTGACATCTTTGACCCAAAATTTTCGTACTTTCATGTGGATAGAAAGGGTCAGTGGTTTTTCTAGGAGTTGAGGAAAAGTTTTATGATAATCCCCATATTGATATTTCCTTAGGAGGGTGTCTAGTATGTAGTTTTTTGTAAGGCCTTGGGTGTTGGACTTGGTTGTGATCTAATATAGTGGAAGGTAGTGATAGCATAGGTTCTAGGTTTTGGAGACTGCATGAAAAGAACAATAAAAACCACGATCTTGAGCTAGCGACACTATTATTTTCCCTCAAGATGTGGTGACACTAATTTATGGGTAAGTGGTTTGTAGTAAGTATATCTTTTCTAATAAGGATCTTAACTTGATAGAAATATGATGTCTAGAGTTCCTTTAATATTATGACTTTTATATTGTCTATACTTATAGTAAGGGGAATATGGTGGAAGACTCTCTCAATAGGATATCATGATCACATTTTTTTCTGAGAAATTAGATAAGTTATCCTCATTTTAGTTATCCTTAGTAGGAAAAGATAGTTATTAATAACTTTAGTTGATGGTTGTTACCCCACCACTTTTACAGCATGTTAGGGAATCTCTTCATGAAGATACAAACAATGAGACCTCACATACTTAGATATCCAATAAATGTTCTATTGATGGATTATATAAAGTGGTGGAGCACAATGTCCTTTTTAGAGGATGGATTATGATACTAGTGACATTACAGGATGAGGTGATGAGGGAGTTTCATACATTCCCTTTGGTGGTACATCTAGGTTTGGAAAAGATATACCAAGTCCTATGATGTCAGTTTTGGTGGCTAGTCTTCAATTGATAATTTGAAGATTTTATCTTTTGATGCCTCACTTTTCTATAGATGAAGGTTAATCACTAGCTTCTGGTATGTTTAGCTCAACCCCTTAAGGTTCCATGTGGAAGTGGAATATGATACCATGGAATTCATGATGGGGTTACCATGTACATATAGTAGAAACAATGTCATCTAGGTGATCATAAACCAACTCACCAATCCAACTCAATTCCTAGTTATTCAAGAGTAGAGTTCATTAAAGAGATTGGGATTATTGTATGTGGATGAGGTAGTCTGGCACCCTGGAATTCCCTTGATGATCGTTTCTGACCATGATGCCTACCACACGTTAAGATTATTGAGATGATTACAGGATTACTTGGGGACTTCATTTCATTTTAGCATGACATTTTACCCCCAGATTGATGTTCAGACCAATTAGACCATTCATGTCATGGGTGACATGTTGAGGGATTGTATATTAGACTTTTTTCATCATTGGGAGGACCACCTAGCATTGGTGGATTTTTCATACAAAAAATACTATCATTCCACCATCAATATGGAACCATTTGAGGCCTTATATGGGACACCCTATAGTTCACCAAATTTTTGGATTTATATTGGTGATTTAGCACTCATGGTCCTAGATTTGGTCTAAGATATGAAAGAGAAGGTGCAGATTATCTTGGAGGAGATGAGTACTACACAAATCTGTGATAATTCCTATGTGTATCGACAATAGAGGCCTTTGGAATTAGAGGAGTGTGATTGTGTGTTCCTGAGGGTCTCACCTCAATGTGGATTGTGATGATTTGGCTGGGGAAGCAATCTATCTCTATGATTTATTATCTATTTCTATATACTAAATAAATTTCATGAGATGGCACACCACTTATCACTACCACCAAAGTTATATCATGTACATAAATTATTTCACGTGTCTCAGTTGAGGAGGTACATGCATGACTCACCGCATATTATCAACTGGAGTGATCTGGACATCAAGGATGGGGATAGCTTTGTTGAGTACCCAATGGAGATCAAAGATTGGTGGGAGAGGATCCTACGTTGGTTATTGATTCTCCTAGTGCTTGTTTGGTTGCAGAATGAGAAACTTCATGAGGGAACCTAGGAGTGGGAGGCCCAGATTCAAGCTCAATACCCTCATATTTTTAGTAGTTATTTTCTATTTTTTGGAATGAAAATACCTAAGGTGGGGTGAATTTAATGACTTTTATTTTTCCATGTGTTACTTCATAATATTATATGGATTCTTTTGAAGCTAGTAACTGAGATGACGTGACATTGTAAGGCCTTGTGAGCCTATAATTTATATTTGAAAAATATTAAAAAATTTAATATCAAGAACGTGTATTTTTTCTAAAAAGATTAATAACTACCTAATAGGGGATAAGATTGAAAAACGGAGGTCAATATTGAGTTTAGAGCGTAGAATTTACCCATGGTACAACATAAGCTTTGTCGTCATCGGGCAGTTCTCTAATGTGATATCACAGGCGGAAATAATAAAATAAATAAATTTAATTCAATTATTTATTAACTTTTATGGCACCACATATAATATTCTATTTAAACATGGATATGCCTAAATCCTATGTTTTAACCACATAACATATGGATTGAGAGGAACTATTGGAGAGAAGCTGTTGGATGATCATTGGTATATGACATCAGGTAAAATCGATATTGAGGATCATTGCACCATCAGAGAACATGGATCTCACCAATGATGAATAAACATGACCCTTATTTGTTATTGATCAATACAAACTCCAGGTAATATTTTTTCTTTATGTGATTCCATCCCATTGTTTTATCTCTGTAAAAAATGGATCAATTTCATGAAAAAGAATTGATTCGCACATTTACAGTTGATTAATTTACAATAGATTTTTTTATTGATTGATTATTCCCTCTTCGTTCATCTAATTATTCAATAATAGATCAAGGAAAAAACAAACAAAGGTCAATTTTAATTCATCATGTTTCTGGTTTATGGATTTCTCCACCATTTCTTTGTATGTTCATCATGTGAAATTTATTTGGAGTATGGTTAGATGAATACTTGGTGTATGGTCATTTAATGACTATTCTTAATAGAAACAGATCAATGACATAGGTGTGGTTCATGATCGAGGGTTTGATCAAGGTATGATAATGATATTGGGTGATCAGATATAGATTTTAACGGATAAACAGTTCCTATTCATCACAATTTGATGGGTGGTGGTGACATCGTGGCTCAACAATGGTGTTTTCCTAATAGATTCAAAGTCTGGATTTAGATCTCTAGAAATGATAGGGTTGAACAACCTCATATCACGATTCATATTTGGAATCACAATGGTGAAAGTGTGGTGGGTGACATAGAGAAGAACCCAATGATTCTAGAAATTTATAGATTACACGATGTGTCATCTGAGATCACACATTGTGTCGGGACCTAGTTTTTATGATAGGGTTTATATAGAGAATAATAGATCACACACAGTGAGAAACCGGTCCTAGCCCATGTGAAACTTGTCACATGTTGTGTGACCAATGTTGGTGGCTTGGTGTGTTTCTTAGATGATACATTGGAATTTTCAGGTTGGGGTACACTAATACGATTAGAGTACATGGTTAGATTTGTGTACTTGGACATGGACAGGTGTATACGAGGACAACCAAGTGTACCCGAGTTATTACATGGGAATAAATAAAACTTCACAGGAATTGACATAAGGCATGGGAAGGGTTCCAAAAATTTTCTACCCATCAAGTGTATCCTTACTTACATGTCATGTATATGGTGATATACATTTATTTTGAGACAGAAGCTCATGAGATAACTAAGGTTCAACTATACATGTCGTGTAACCCTGGTACATGTCGTGTACCCCCTTTGGGGGTGTTTAGAGCCCTTCATTTCTTTATTTTATACCAGTATCGATTGATTATGTTCCCTTGGTCTAGACCCTTGAGGGTATAGTGTGGCATTCCATCCAGAGATCTGGATTGGGATCCCCTCTGGAGGATGAGTCATTGATATATTTTTTAGTGTCCCTCGGTGAGATAGTAGTGTGATCCTCTATCATTCCTTCTTATATACTTGGTAGGGTCCATCGAATCAATGTGACCTCCATGCTTGAGGATTGGATCCTCCATAAAGTATTCCATTTTAGTAGAGTTCACTATATTTTTGGAATATGATCACCTACATAGTGGGTTGATCCATATTGAGTTTTTTGGTGTCCCCCAGTGGTCCTGGGTGTGATCCCCTATCTGAGTATCAAGACATTCAGAGACTAGTGATTTTTCATAGTCATGGAACAATAATCATGACATCTTAGATGAGTTGCTATGGTGATAGTATGGCTCATGGAGTGGGTTATCCTAGAACAAGAATTTCCTAGATTCTATATGTAGAATCATGTGGCTGAAAATTTGGTTGAGACCACATGGATGCGCAAGGTCCATCCTGGGTATATCTGTCTTTTTATTTTATTTTTATACTCATTTTTGATCTTAATACTCTTGAGGATTTGTTTTTAGTGTATATGGTATGTCCTACTGGGTATTGTTATACTCAATCCTAAATGATGTATTCAAAACATGTTGTGCCTTATGTAGACAACATTCCTTTTGATTGTGTCCTGGGAGGATAAAGAGAAGGTGGGTCATAGTTTGGGTTAGATATACTGAGTTGTTTTATTGGTGTTTGAATTCTATAGTGGTCCCCTACTTCTGAGCATGTTAGACTCTCTGCCATGTTATTTTTTTCTTGTATTTGGTCCCTTTATCGCTTTCAGTACATTATTTATGTCCAATGATTTTGGGATTATAGATGTATGAATTCATTTGCATTAGTTTTTTTAGATTTCACAATTGTATGCGGTTGGATATGTGTGCATGTGTACATGTACATTTGGTTAATTCCCCTCATGTGTGGGATATGCCCTCTCATCACTAGTCACCATCCCCTAGACTATTGGAGGTGAGCTATAGTTAGTCGCGGCTTGGGACCTAGTGGGTCATCTCATGAAATTAAACATAAATTTGAAATAATACATTTTTGAAATGTATTTTTTAAACTAGAACTACACATATTAAGTCTTACCAATCACACCATGTTTTGATTTGAGGTGGGGAAGATTCCAACATGTCACAAATGAATTACAGATAGTTTTCATAAATAATAAAAAAAATATAAATGAATTTCTCAGTTTTAAGTATGTGATGTTTATTATGAACTAAAGTGTCAATTTTAAGCTTAAAACATACGAATCGAGTCATATTGGGCACACCATGAATCAGATTAAGGTGAGTTGATTATTGTAAGTCGAAATTTACTTATGGATACTTATCTTAATGTATCAAAAAAATCTGAATGCACTTTCTTTATGTTGAGTATGTCACATGTGTTTTTAAATAAACTATATATTTTAAACTAATAACATACATTTCGAGTCATACCAGGAACACCATGTATTTTATGGAGGTGTGGTTGATTCTTATATGTCAAAAATGAGTTATGGATAATTTTACTAAAGCATTAAAACAATATTAATGTGTTTTATTATTTTTTAGAATATAACAAATGATTTAAACTAAAATATCAATTTTAAACTAAAACAGACACTTCGATTCATACCGAGAAAATCGTGTATCAGATTCAGGTGTGGTTGATTCTTACCAATCACAAATGACTTATATATTTTTTCCATAAAGTATATAAACAATATTAATGTTTTTTTCTAATTATCAAGACAATCATAGAATTTTTCGTAGTTTTCAATGAATGATACATGTTTTTTACAAAAGTTTCATTTTTAAACTGAAAACATGTACTTTGAGTCATACCATTAAATTAAAACATACACTTTGAGTCATATTATTCTCACTGCCTATCATATTGATGTGAATTTGATTTCTTTATATCAAAAATTATTTATGTATCCTTATTTTAATGTATCAAAATAATCTAAATATTTTTTCTTAGTTTTTATTTTGCAGCTTGTGTTTTGAACTAAAATATCTATTTTAAATAAAATCACACACATTGAGTCATATCAGTCACACTGTGTGGGTTATTGATGCGTAGTTCATTACTATGCATAAAAATGACTTATGTATTGTTTCCCTAAATTATCAAGACAATTGAAGCATGTTTTCAAGGTTTTCAGTGAGTGAAATATGTTTTTAACTAAATTGAAATTTTTTAACTAAAAGCACGGTTTAAAATTCATAACGGTAACATAATTTGTCAAATTTATCCTCAGTTAATTTATGCACATCACAAATCACATATGGATTATTTTCCTAAATTTAAAAGACAATATGAGTGTGTTTACTCAGTTTTCAGTGAGTGGTATGTTCTTGACTGAAATGTAAATTTTTAACAAAAAACATGCATTTCAAGTCATACGAGTCACACTATGTATCAGATTGAGGAGTAATTAATTCTTACAATCCAAAATGACTTATAGATCTTCTTTATAAAATATCAAAATAATAAGAATATGATTTCATAGTTTTGGTTATGTGACATGTGTTTTAAAATAAATTATCAATTTTAAACTAAAAATACACACTTTAAGTCATATTGGGTACACCGTGTATCAGATTAAGGACTAGATAATTATAACATTTCATAATTGACTTATGGATAATTTTACTAAATTTTCAAAACAATATGATTTTTTTCTCATTTTTTTTATTTCATGTGTATTTTGAACTATAGTGTCAATTTTAAATTTAAAACATACACTTTGAGTCATGTCATACATACCATATATCGAATTGTCGTGATATTGATGCCTATATTTCACAAATGACTTATGGATCATTTTCTTAATGTATCAAAATAATCTAAATGTTTTGTCTTAGTTTTTATAATGGAACCCATGTTTTGAACTAAGATTTCAATTTTAAATAAAAACATACACTTTGAGTCATACTAGTCAAACCTTGTGTCATATTGATGTGTAGTTGATTCATATTCTATAATTAATTCAAAAATTTAGGTCATCTAATAAGATTATAGTAGTAATTCAAAATAAAAAATTCATGAAGATTAATTGCAGATATAGTTCCCCCATATAATACTCAATAGATCTTTGATGGATTTCCATTGGTATATGAGAGATTCTATTTGAACTACATAGTCTCTTTCAAAAATTAATTGAAGAAAATTAGTGTGATCGTAGATTTTTGGACGCATCCTTAAAAGTTTCTTCATGATTCAGGAAACATGTAGTTTCCCCTTCCATCTCCAAGGAACATGTTCTCTCTTTTCTAGAATATTAGAGAAAGTTGAAGGAAATGTATGACTTACCAAAAGATAATATAAAATCCATCAAAGGAAAATAAATCATGATGAATTAATTTCATTATTATATCTATGATAATTAACTAAATAATTATCAAATAAAAATGATGAGAAAATCAACTAAAAATAGTAGATAAAATTATTATAATATTTACTATATAAGTAGTATGAAGTCACATTTTCATGATGTTTATATACATTCTGAAACAATTTATTTTTTCCATCAATTTATAAATAAATATAGTTTTTCTTTTGAATATGAGGATGGTCAATAGTACTGGTAGTACTAGAAAAATATAAATAATAAAGAAATAATAAATATTTTAAATGAACTTATAATTATCATTGAAAATTCCTCTTTGGAGATGCAAGTTTATTGATGGAATTTTAAATATTTTATAAATTTTTAAATTTAATAAATGTGAATTTTTTTGTTAGTTTTTTTCATAAACTTTGGAAAAGTTGATAAAAATAAGTAACTTTTTTTATATATTTTTTATAGTGAAATTTTATTATATATACCCTAATACTTATCCATGTGTATATTTTGACAAGCTTCTTGTTCTCATGGATTATCCTCACGCCATGATTTTTATGATATCTAAACACCACCCTATCAAAAAAATTCATTAAAACATAATATAAAATTTAGAAATTGGAATTTATTTTTAAAATGTTGCATGTAGTGTATTACAAATTGATAAACGTCATCACATGTGGTCTATTTGTTGGGTATCCATGCATTGAATCCAGAAAATAACTCATTAGAGTGTCCAAATTGATTGAAATGAGAAACTAATGATTCCTAAAAAACAAAAAGGAATAAGTAATTAAAGTAATGAAAATTTATTTGGTATAATAAAATTATAGATTTTACCCCCGCATCATATGTATAACGAATATTATGTTGCCTGAAATTTTTTTTTCAAAAATTGTATAATGTTTTTTCATTGTTATTGAATATTCCTCTTCTTTAAATTATATATTTTATGTAGAAGTGGTTTGAGGAATACTGCATCCAAATTTATGTTCATTGGGGTTTATTTTTAAATAGTAGTAAAATATAAATCCATAAAAGAAATGAATAGTATTTAACTATAATTAATATTTTAGATCAACTATTGAATGAACAAATAATGAAAACACACTTCATGTATATTTAAAGCTGAGGCTCTTAGATATTCATGATTATTTATTTCAACTACATTCTCAAGACCAAAAAAGTCTATAATAGACTCCCCATACATTTTTTATTTACAATCAATGATGGTTGTATCACCATTTTTTAAGATTATATCTATATAAACTTGTAGTGTTAGTTAATGTAGAAGTTTAATTGGTGGGGTAAAGGTACTTTCTGAACTTATTTTTGATCTATTAGTTTATCCTTTATATTTTTTTGATTCAACCTTCCATTTCACCCCCTTACCTTTCTTCCTTTGTAATAAAATTTATTGTTTAAGGCAGCTCTCATTAATCATTAAGGGTTTTTCATAAAAAAATTGAAAATTAAAACCAACTTCTCAGTATGTATTTTTACAAGATTAAATGGATATTTTATGAAGGTTATAATAGTAAACTTGACCATATGATCATCTAAATCATCAAGGGGAATTTTAATCTCAATGCTCGCATCATGATCTTTTTGAATCCCCACTCAAACATGACCTTTTGTAAGTTTTGGGTTGTGTAGAATATCTTCATTGGTATTATATAATATACCCATCACAACAAGAAAATGGGTGGGTGGAGATAGATATAAATCACCGTCATTTTTACCCTCTATAATATTAGTATAGGAAATGTATCAGTGTCTACTTGATTCACATTTAATGAAAAAAGTTATAAAAATTTGAATACCTCTAGTATGGTAGAAATTTTAGGGGAATGGCTCACCACAAAGCTGGTGGGGGTGGCGGTTCTTCATGTTGTAGTTGTTTTTTTTTTGTTTCTTCTCTTCGTTGTCTTCCGGTAACATTATCTAACAACTTAGACTACCAATTAATTTTTCTTATAGAGAATCTATTTTTGTCTGAATCTCATCCATTATATTATTTTTATCCCACTGTGCATTTTTTCTCAAATTTTATATGCGATGACACCCCAAAACCCCACCTCTGAAGTGGCCATATTGTTCTAGACTCTTTAACGCCACTAATAATATCCATATGATGGGTATATCTTATGGAGATTCATAATTATAAACCAGATAAATAATATAGGAAAATAAGTAGTCATTTTTATGTACTACCAATTTAAAGTAGAACCTTTTTTTATATTGTCATACTTATACATCATTCCTAGAATTTTTGTGCCTTTTCATCAATTAGTATCCCACCTTTATTTATGTGAACCTCTTTCCATAGAAAATGACATGGTTTGGATTAGGATTTAGATTTTGATTCATCAATTTTCATATAAAAAAGTACATAATTATATTTTTGTTTCATTATACGTAAAATTATTACTATAGAATTAAAATGCATACCATTTATAAAGTGAATCTTACCCTAATATTGATTTATGATATGGGTATGTTGTTTTTGTTGTACTCATTTATTTTTAACACCCGATTGTTGTTTCATAAATTAAAAATTCTTAATGAAATATATTAATACATGTATTGTTGGGTAATTTATTTGTAATCACAATGTACATAAAAATATATCTCCTCGTGATGACTAAAAAACACACTCAATTTTTCTTGGTTTATCATGTGTGCATACATATGTAGTGTGTTTGGGTTTACTTTCCCTTCAACATCCCTGAGATGATTCTTCATAATAATTATCTAAAATTCTCTATGAGCCTTTACATCAAACATTAACACAAATTTAATATGTGATCCATCTAGAATAAATGTAATATACACGGGATAATTAAGAGTAAATCAAATAAATTAATAAAATATATAAATTATATGATAATGTTACTATAATAACTTACAAGATTATTGCCTTAAACATGGGAACAACATTGTGCGACATATATACATCATCTGACATGTTTATTAGAGCGGTGTTCCCAATATAACTAATGATCATGGACTTGTTGGGGTCAATAGGCTGGTCTTTTTCATTCCATCAAACCTTATATTTGATGCCTTTAATTCATAACTTAATAATTTTTTCAATACCATCATTCTATTATGCTCTTATTTTTCCTTTGACATAGGTTTTTCACCTTCAACAATCTCACTGACTTCAAAATTATCAATATGTTGATCATCAAAATTTTTAGCAATGATATGTGCAAAAACTAAATGTTCCTCTACATTGGGAGCATCAACATGTTGAGAAACCTATATTTTATAAGGATTGGTAGAATCAACATGTGAAGAAATAATTTTCAGTAAAAATGGTTTAATATTTAATTTAGATTACATAAGTTCAATAGGGAAGAGATAATAATATAAGTTAACACAAGGTATATTGCAAAAAATATAACCCGATTATTGATCTCTAATTTTTCTTTTAAGGTGGAAGGTGTTTTACCCCTCTATCAAGTATCAAAATCCCCTCATTTTTGTCTCCTATGATATAAAAGGACTTATATACATTGGTTCCTCCATGGAATTACTTCATCGTCCAAATGAAAGGGTCATCCTTAGTTGAATTCCTATATAACCCTTCAGTGGTTTTTGTCAATAATAGAACAATTGACCATTTGTTTCAAGACCTAGAACATAAAATAGTTATACTACCTATGATCCCATTATAAATGGTATATCTTTGTTCCCTTCCTTACTAAAATCCACTTATACGAATATAAATTCATCTATTTTAACTTCACACCTTTTTGAACCCAATTGCATGGAAAAATATGCCTTGTAATTCTGAATAATATAACTCTCATATTATTTTATGATTTCAAAGTATAAAATATTCACACATTTGTATTTTTGTCCTTGTTACCAGATAATTTCATCGACTCATCCAAAAGTGTAACTCTGTAATTTTTTTATGGTACTAAATTCATCAAGTTTGTTTATATAAAACTTATAACCATTAATTACATACCCATTATAAGATAATACATGCACACATAGTCTACCTACTATCCATATAATCCGTTCTAAAATTGAATTCATATTTTTAGTTGACTTCTGAAAAATATGGTCTTGAAACCAACCTATAAACTGTCGATTATGTGTATTTGATATCAAGATTCCAACCATTGATAGATTCAAATACATAAGAATTATTTTTTGGGTATTAAAATAAGGTTCAATTTATAAACTATATTACAAAACATAAATGTGATCATACTCCCACTCTATAATAGTAAATGTGATAGTAACTATTATGGATATTCCTTCACCCACATGTTTTCTTGTGTGATGACATTTTAGATGATCATTGATTTCCACATTGGATAGGTATTAAATACATAATTCAATGACTACCTAAAAAATATATTGCTCTACAATACAACCTTCTAGATGGATTCAATTTTTTACACACCCTTTCAAAATCTTCATATACCATTTAATGGGGTACATCCATCTATAACATACAGGACCACATAGTCGAACCTCTCTAAACAAATGAAAAAATAAATGGACCACCATATCAAATAATGATTGTAGGAAGAACATCTCTAATTCACAAAATATGACCGCGATTTCCATAGTTAGAAATTTCATAGGTTTTATAACTTTAATACATATATCTTTGAAAACGGAACATAGATTGACTAATTTAGGATGCAAATTTTTAATAAAAAATCATTATAAATATATAAGAATTAGATCTTGAATAAAAACATGACATACATGTGATTTTAGTCCATTTAACTTTTAATCATTCATTGACAAAATATTCTTGATATATGATGAATATACCTCTTAAACATTTACATCATTTTGGAAGTTGAAAAACTAATATACCTCTTTATTGGAAAGAGTGTAAGCAACTGCAGGATGAACATTCTATCTTTCACCCTTCACTAGAGCCAAATATTCATGTATCCCCGTGTCAATCATGCCCAACTTAGCCTTAATTCCTTGCTTTGTTTTTCGGGTGCATTTAATAACGTGCTTGTGTAACTATTACAAACATTTTTTCCATATGCGTGACATCAATAAAATTCCTAACATATAAAAAAATATAGTATGGAAATTAAAAAAATTGATCCCTTTTTCTAACTTAATTTTATAAATTTTTCCATAAAGGTTTACTAAAATAAATGTTTGTATCATTTACTTTCCCAAACAATTGATCTTCTATGAGTGGAGAGGGAGTTGTACTTTCTTCTGAACTCCCATCAAATGATATCATCTAAGATCATTATTTATGTTTCTGGGGTAAAAATATGTGATGTCATAGAAACATAGTCTTTGATGAATGTTTCAACCTAAATGAGTTTTCACCTTGTTCACAAATGGTACACCCTTGATTTCCTTCAATGCTATATATTGAAAAAAAAAATCAAGAAGTTAGAAAAGATTTATCATCCCATACAACATGGGTCTCAAAATAAAATATTAATATCTATAAAAATCATAAAATGTAACACCAAAATCCCACATTAACTTCAATTATTCAATCAATATATTCAAATAAACATCAATATCATTAACCAATTGTTTAGGTCCTGGTATAAGAAGAGAAAACATAATGCATTTTTGCTTTATTATAACCACATTTCCAAGTTATAATTTACCAACATAACCATCCATATACTATGAGTTCTTCTTGAAAACAAAAAGGATTCACTCCCTCTATAGATAGTTCATGATGATGATTTCTAAACTCATTTCCAAATTCAGGATATTTGGGATCAATTTTCCCCACTAGGGAGAGTCTTTGGGTGATGAATTTCCAATATTTATATCTTGAATCTAAATGCCACACCAATTGACTTTTAGTATCTCCTCACTTCTATATATGATCCTAAATCATGGAATGATTTGAAATTACCCGACAAATTTTAAAGGGCTTAAATCAACCTTATTTTATCGGGATGCACCACACTTTTGGAATTTTTTATGTATTTAAGTTCCTTAAGAAATAGTATAAAATCATTTGGATAGGCACGTATTCTTCTAAATACCATACCCATTGAATGTAACATTCTTTTAGCATTATTTGTTTACGAATAGATCCCAATATCATCAGGTAGAATGTCATTCAAGAGATCAAGTAGTGTAGTAAAGATGGTGTCACTATATCCATTTCTATATTTTACATTATATAGCTCCATTATCGATTACAATGTTGTATATTTAGTACAATCAGGACACAATAACATCTTTGGACAACTCTTTAACTTCTAAAACAGTATTGAACAACCATTAAGTCCATCTTCAACTATTATTTTCAATTATTTAATACGATCTTCTTCATCATCCACACCTCTTATTATATCCTCGATATGGTATTTAACATTATTCACAATTGTAGTCATATCAAATGATCCATGAAATGAAATGTTATACCAATCACTAGCTACAATCAGTTTTTTCCCATTTTTAGTCAAACATTTATAACATAAATCTAGTTCATAACAGATTAAGTGTTATTTAAACTCCTATAGACAAATTATTCCTAAATAAAAATAGCTCTAATAGGAATAAAGGATTTGAGAAGGATCATATCTTTTAAAATTTGATGAACACATTCACCCTAATCTCATACTCTTTTTTCATACGATAGGTATCCATCTATTTTCAACTAATATCAATCTTATCTAATTTAGTAATATTAATATTTAACAAAATAAATAAATAAACATAAAATATTACCTTAGAACCCTAAAATTTCATTCTTAAATAATCATTTAAGCTACATGAAATATTGCTCTAAGATAATAATAATCGAATGATATGTATTGATATTTTTTTAATGGTGGGAACCATTGAAGGAATGGAATTTGTAATATCTATAAGGTTTCAAAGAATATAATTATATTTTCATATATTTCAAAACATAGTGATCAGGTATGGTTTTAATAAATTTTCTAGGTGGTATTAAAACAAGAGGTAGGAGTTTATGTTTATTCATTTACTCGCTTGGTACATAGTGGGCTAGGTGCTGTTCTAGTGACAAGATTCATAGGATCTGAAGTTGATTTTTTATAGATGAATAAAAAATTGATAGGTCTCAATCACCTAGTCTTGATAACCCAACATTAGAATAAACTCTTTAATTTTAGTGGGGTTTGATGAATGATTTAAATTTAAACAATTCCATATTGGGATGAAGCCTCAAAAAACATCAATGAAAAATCATGTTGTGGATGGAAGGAACAATCAACTTCAACACCTATTGAAGAAGTTCCCTAATGGGATCAACAGAAACCCTCATCTCAAAATAATGAATGGCGTATATTCCTAACTTCCTGGGATCACCTAAAAACCAAAAATATCTTGAATGGAAACAAAAAAGAGAATAAAATTTAATAAAATGTCATAATGGAAACTATGAGTAGGGTTTAAACAATATGGAAATAGACATGGTTGTTTGGAATCTTGTTCATGATTCTAACTTTAAATGTGTTTAAAAATTAAAAATGTATGTCACATAATCAAACTGAGTAAAAAAGAGTTCAAACTAACATGAAATTATTTATCATTGAATATTAATTTATATGTAACATTTAGGAATTTATCGTGTGTAAAACTACATGTGATTATGATGTATAAATTCAATTTAAATTTAGTTATACCATATTTATTTTGATTTTTTTTGTTTTAAAAATGGTTGTAGAAGCCATGGGTTCATTTTTTGAGGGAGAGGTGATAGATGATGGAAATATTACATTTCAAATGATGTTCAATGCAACTAGGAGGGTTTAAGAGGGAGAGATCATTACTAATTTATCTATGATTTGAAATTCCATTGTGGAAAAAACTGAATGGTCTACTGATGTAACAAAACTTAGTAGTGATGAACCATGACGCATCGAACGAGTTGTGGAAAACATATGATGATGAATGGGGAAGCATCAAAAGAGTTGTGACGAGCTGGTGGTGATGAAAAGTGAGCATATATACTGAATCTTCATGGTATCAAAGTCTAAAAATAGGGTGGGGCACATTGAATGGTGGATGAAATCGGGGTGCCACAATTTTTTTCTTACACAATTCATGGAAATAATAATACATCGCATATTAAAAAAATAGAATCACATGCCTTAGGTTTTGAGAGGGTCCATTCATCCAAGAAGTTTTATGGGGAGCAATGACAGAGGTAAACTTCTATGAGAGAGCTTGAATGTTGCGAAGGAGTGTGTTCTCTTTGGGTTGAATTGATAATATGGAGAAGGGTTTTATCAACACTTTCCTAAAAACAACGATAACTATGAGTTTTATGAGTGACAAAAAAAAATAAAAATGATAAAACCAATCATTGTCAGCTCTGATTAATATAGTTTTTATGATCACTTTGTATTTTAGTGCAAATAAATGCCATTTTTATTAACGATTATTGGAAAGAACTGATAAAAACTATTTAAAATGAAATAAAATAAATATTAAAAAAATATATATTAAAATAGAATTAATTATAAAAAAAGTAAAAATACTTACCATTATTAATGAATATACAACATTAAATGAATGAATGTAAATAATGAGTGAAATTGAATAATTAAAATTCAATAGACTTCAAAAATATTTAAAAATTGATAATTTTTAGTAATTCTTTGAATTATTAAAAAAATTAAAAATGAATATATATTAAAATGAAGATTGATATATATTGAAAATATTAAAACATTGTAAACATGTACAAAAACTTTAATTTTTAAGATTAATTAATTAATAAACATTATAATTTTTAATAATTATTTATTATTTATTTAAATTTATAAATTTTTGAAAATTTATAAATAACTTTCAAAATTTAATATATTACAAAAATATTAAATGGAAATATAACAAAAAATAATAAATATTAATATGAATATAAATAAATAAATTCAAATATAAATCACATATTTATATAAATATATTCATTTATATATTATATAATTATTTATTTAAAAAATAAATATATCATTTTTACATTAATTATATACAGATTTTTAAATAAATGTATATAAATTTACTATTAAAAAATTTTATTCACTAATAGAAATTAGATAATATTATATATGTATATATTAATACATAAGAAAATAAGATCCATTTTTTAATAAAAGTTAATTAAATTTTATTTATAAATATATTTACTTATATTTACTTATTATAATAAAAATATTATTTAAAAACATATAAATATGTATATATAACTTAAATTATTAATTGTGTCCTTTATTAGTGCTAAATTAAAAAATGTAGATAAATGGAGGACCTTTATCAGCACTAGAAAAAGGTGATGACAAAGGATTTCCTTTTACCAGTACTTTTTTAGCATTGATAAATGTTACCTTAATTAGTGTTATTTTATATCATTGACAAAATTCTATCCTTTATCAATGCTTTCTTTTTAGCACTAATGAAGATCAACAAAAAATATCACGAAATCTGTAAGAAAGTAAGAGAGAGGGTAAAAAAATTGAGGGGTATATACTGTAACACCTTCACTTTAAAAATTTCATAGGGTTTTTAAAGCGAAAAAATGGTTATGATTCATGAAAACCCCACAACTAGAATTCAAGGGAAAAAAGAAACTTACAATAGTACTTACCTATGCGCATGAAACCCCAAGTAATACCAACATCTAGAGAAACATCAATGTCCAGGTGTAGTATTTACCCTCGAGCGCCAACCCACTTCCAGACCCACATATGAATTATTGTAATAGATACATTACCTTGAGAAATAGCTTCTTGTGCCCTTGGTGAGGCGGCAGTATTCCCATAAGGAAAAGGCTTGTTAGGAACCCTGATATCGCATGGAGAAGACAATGGGCTTCCATTTTAAGGTCTTGAAGTAGGATCATTGAGGTTAAAGGGAAGGTGCTATAGGTTTCAAACAACCCGGGGATGGCATGGTGGCTCAGGTGTTGTGGCCTTAAATAGTGGAGGCACCAATGTTGGGAAGCAGTTTGAGCTACGGGAGATCCAGTGGTGATATTCGCACTATTATATATTCCAATTTTATCTATGCTAAAAACCCTTTTTGAGTCCTAAAAACAACTCATGTTCTAAAATCCGATAAAAGGGGGCCCCTTTTATCAGTGCTACAAATAGCACTGATAAAAGGACCCTTTTTCAGTGCTAAGAAAAGAACTTATAAAGGGTTTCCTTTATAAGATCTAGTTTAACACTCAAAAAGGGGCCCTTTTTCAATGTTATTTCTATCACTGATAAAGGAATCATTTATAATTTATATTATCATTTATAAAATCCATATTTTTGTAGTGTGCTTCTGAAAATTATAGCACACTATAGTAGAAAATATAAAATTTAATTAAAATAAAATTTACATCAAAAATACAAGGAAAACACATTATATCAAAAAAAAATTCAAAAATTAGTTTATAAAATTACATTATTAAGAACAATTTATCATAAACATTCTTAAAAAACAATGTTCCATTTTTTTATCCTCTAACCCCCTCTCAAAAGATCCTGATGATGCTCTCAGTTTCCAAACAAACCACCTCATCCTGGGTAAAAGAGTACATCTTTATAAGAAAGAAACTCTTATGTTAGTAATAATATAGGGAAATAATTAAACATATATATATGCAACAATACATTAATAAAATATAATTTTTAAAATTAAAAAATGCATTTTGAGTGATACTAGTCACACCATGTATCAAAATGAGGTGGGGATAGTATCTACACATCAAAAATTACGAATGGATCATTTTCCTAAAGTATCAAAACAACATTAAAATGTTTTATTAGTTTTGAGTATGTGACATGTGTTTTGAACTAAATTGTCAATTTTAAACTAAAAAAATACACTTTGATTCGTTGTAGGAAAATCATACATCATATTGAGGTGCCCGAATTCTTACACATCAAAATTTAATTATGGGTAATTATCATAAATTATCAAAACAAACTGATTTTTTGTTCAATATTGAGTATGTCACATGTGTTTCAAACTAAAATGTAAAAGTTAAACTAAAAACATAAACATTAACTCATAACGGTCACATTGTGTATCTTATTAAGGTTTGGTTGATTAATACACATCACAAATGACTTATGGATCATTTTCCTAAAGTATCAATATAATCTAAATGTGTTTTCTTAGTTTTTAGTATGTCACTTGTGTTTTGAAATAAAATGTCAATTTTAAACAAAAAGCATATACATCGAGTAATATTGGGCACACTGCATATCATATTGAAGTTAAGTTGATTCATACACATCAAAAATTAATTATGGATCATTTTATTAATGTATTAAAACAATATGAATATATTTTCTCAGTTTTGAGTATGTTACATGTGTTTTGAATTGAAATTCTAGTTTTAAAAAAAACATACACTTTGAGTCATACTAGGAATACCATGTATCATGTTATGGTGTGGTTTATTCCTACATATCAAAATTTTCTTATAGATCATTGTATTAAATAATAAAAATAATATGAATACATTTGATCAGTTTTGACTATATGGTGTGTGTTTTGAACTAAAATGAAAATTTTAAATAAAAACACACAATTTGAACCATACCAATCACACCGTTTATGGGATTGATGTGGAGTTGATTATTATACATTAATTTTTACATAAGGATTTTTATTCTAAATTATAGAAACAATCTAAGAATGCTTTCTAGGTTTTCAGGGATTGACACTAGTTTTAACTAAGATGTTATTTTTAAACTGAAAACTGATACTTGTAGTCATACCGGTCACATCATGTGTCATATTGGTGTGTGGATGATTCATACACGCTGTAAATGAATTATGGATAATTTTACTAAATTATCAAGACAATCCAAGGGTGTTTTCTTGGTTTTCAGTGAGTGAGACACATTTTAACTAAAATTTCAATTTTAAAATGAAAACACACCTTTCATATCATACCGATCACATCGTGTATCATATTGAGGTGTGTATGATTGCTACATGTCATAAATGATTTATGGGTCATTTTTTTAAGGAAAAAAAACAATTTCAATGCATTTTCTTATTTTTGAGTATGTCACATGTGTTTTGAACTGAAGTGGAAACTTTAAAAAAAATATACACTTCAAGTCACCTAATCATATCAACCAATTGTAGAACCTGCCATGAGTGAAAGTTTCTTATGTATTTTGATGATAATTTGATATGTACAAGTATTATTAAGGTGAATCTTTATTTTATGTAAATATAATTAAATCACATAAATATAAATCATCTAGACATAATGTCGATTCTTCTATATTGAAGGTATGTTTTAAGTCTTAAACTCTATAAGTTAATCTCTCTACTATTTTCCAAAGTCACCTAAATGAATTCAAGTACGTGAATTTCCTTATATAGATTTACATATATATATATATATATATATATATATTATCTTATGAATCCCATATATAAATATACTATGTAAAACCCATAAGTTTATTTTCCTATGTGGATTTGTGATTTTCTTTGGGAAGTTGTAAAATCTAGAAATATTCTATATTTTATATAACATTTCACTTTTCCATTTTTTGAAAATTTATTATAGATATAAGAAATGTTTTATTTGTTCTATAATTACTTATTAATTATTTACAATCCATAAAAATAGATCATAAATTGTTTTAAAAGTTTCTTATCACCTGGGTTGAACTTTAATGTTGATTTCATTGTAAAATTTGAGTGCCACATTAAATGTTGTAGGAATGTGAACAGATTGTATCACATTATTTATGATATTTTTCCAAGGGACTTTAATAATGATTATAATTATTTTTTAGTACTATATTAATTATACAAATATGTAATCATTGTGCTGTATGAATTTAATTTTATATATTAACGAAGTGAACCACATGAGTATGCATTTCATGCGCATTCATTAAAAGATACATCAGTGTGAAGTTTTTTATTTTTGGAATTTATAAATGATATATGTGTAAATTTTAATATAGAAAATAGTTGTTTCTAGTTTTGGTGGATAAAAAGACCAAAGTATGTTTTGAAGAGAAAAGATACATAACTCTTATTTTACTCTTTTGTGGAGCATAGTTCAACACTAAGTCTTAGAGATTCATTTTTCATATGCTTACTGATGTAAACTACTAGATTTCTAAGATTCACTATTTCAACATCTATAAGGGCCTCAGTACTAACTAATTCATTTTTTAGAATATTCATCCAAATTAATTACTGGAGTTAAACTATTTTATTATTTCATTGTGTGATAACTGTCTGAGATGTATTGTATCACTTAGTACATCATGTAGAGGGTTATGCTACTCTAAAAAAGGTATGTATGGGATTGTTTTGTCCCCTTATAATACTGGGTTTATTCTTTCTACTGAGAATATTAGGTTACAATTAACCTATGAAATACTATTGGAATGGAATTCTCCTATAAGATCCCAAGATTAGTATGACCCATTAGAATACAGGGTTCCTCTTAAACTGTAACATAGAATAGGTTAGGACTAAGCCTATAAAAGTCTAGGATTTTTATAAACCTGTAAAATATTAGGTATGGTTTTCTCCCATAAAATATCTGGTTCTGTCTAAACCTTAAAAAAGAAAGATGTTTGGATTGATTTTGTAAAATTCTATTTTGTTTCTTCTCCTATAAATTAATGGGTTTTTTCGGAACCCATAAAAGACAAGGTAATTGGGTTGAGCCTCCAAGTGTTAAAAGGGTATATATAAAGATTTTTCACTCTCCTTCAAAAGTGATATACCATAGTGGGTGTAATACATCTAGTTTGTGTGTGAATATTATATATAGGATCATTTAGATCTAAACTACTATAAAAATATTATGTTTTAATATTTTACCTTTTTTTATTTTCCTTTCTCTTTCCTTTCATATGTTGGTGTAGTTAAATTTTTTAATATTTGGACTGATCACTTTATGATATTAAAGTCTAAAACCTGATTAATTTTTAATGAAATACAATTCACACCCTTTTTCCATTGACATCACCTCTCTAGGACCTAAAAATTGGTATCATAGGTGGGTATTATAAGGATAAGTTTATTTAATTGATTTATCTAATACCTTAAAAAAAGTATTATAGAATGACACTTTATATATAAATTATTTTACCACTTTTTAGATACCTCATAATTGATATCATAGTTTAGAACATTTTATATATAGTGTGCTTTATTTGATTATTTATATTAATTATGATCAATTTTTATCCTAGTCCTTAACAATATTTAAAGAAATGAATTTTATAATGATAGATTATTTTAGGAATAAAATAGGTTTGAATCCAACATTACCACTATATTTCAGCAGTAATGAGTATAATCAGTGGAAGATCTGTATCGAAGCTTATCTGAAGAGTATTTTTTTTCTATTTTGGAGAATTTTGATTAAATCTTATGATTTTCTTAAATAAAATTTTGTTTATTTGAAAGGAGAAGATTTTGTTAAATATAATCTTAAATATAATGTCATGAATATTCTTTATTGTTCTTTCTCTTGAAATACTTTAGACAAAAAAAATAGTTTCAACACTGCTTTGAGATTTAGAAAATACTTAAGATAACTGTATTTGAAGAATGAGATTCCATAAAATCCATTCACTCTAATTATAAAAAATTTGGATATGTGAAAAAGGAGTGTCCAAATATGAAAAGTAAAAAGCATAATTTTACTAATGTGGGTTTCATTCAAGTTTATTCACATTTGAATTTATAACGTTCCGATATTATTTTTCATTGTTTCATAAATAGAGGACCTATTAAACCCAATTGTTTGAAGGTAAAAAATCAAAATATTTTCAAGAAGAAATAAAAGAAATATGTGACCTCATGGAGTGATTTTTAATTTTTTTTGCAACAAGGATGAAATTTCAAAAGAAACTAGTAAAAATTAATTTATAAAAAAATATTCTAAGGTAACATTTTCACCTACATATTCTTGTTCAAGTGATCTTGATTCATATGCCATAAAATCTAGAAATATATGTGTGACAAGTATAACTAAAGATAATTATTTTAGTTCTATTTTTCATGATTCCATCGATTCTATAAAGGATGAGCCAAGTATTGAATATATAAATGAAATGTGTGATTCATATGAATATAAAATAAAAGGAATGACTGATATACATATTTCACTCAAAGAAAAATATAGAAGGTTTCATGAATAGAAAAAGGATTTAACACTTCAATTAAAAAAAATATTGATTCTGAAATGTGGAATCTTAATGATGAAAATTACAGGATTAAATCTTTCCTTTCTAAGAATAATAAAGATCAATAAAAAGGGTTTAATTTATTATTGGATGATATTTATAAAGTTGAGGATCATTGTAAGAAATGTAAAAGTGAAAATAGAAATCTTAGAAACACAACTTCTTCCTGAAATGAAATGGTTTGTGGTGACTTGGAATTTGTTAAAAAATAAAATGAAATAATGAATAATTAAAAAGGAAAAGTTATAAAGGAAAAATATTAGTATTAAAAGGCCAATTTATAATAAATTTTCTTAAAATGTCAATATCGGAAAGACTTATTATTTCATGAAATGTAATGATAATAGGAATGGACATAATGGTAATTCTTGTGTTCCTATTTTGTTTAAAAGTAATTTTGGGAAAGGAAAATCTGATGTAATTTCGTTATTCAATTACATTGAATGTGGATCTTATGGGAATTATGCTTGTGATTTTCCTTGGAATTTCACTAAATATTTTGGTCACAAAAGGAATTTTATATCTAAATATGATTTCAAGGCTAAACTGTCTAAACCATCTACTATAAGGCTACCAAAATATATGTATTCTAATTATCTTGATATTAATCCATTCTTTATACATAATTCATGTGAAATTAATGAATTCTTTATACCCAGGTAATTTATAATTTTGGATTATTATGTTCAACATGCATATCATTATATTGCTCTATCCTTAGCATATTGGTATAAGTATAAAAAGTTTTAATATTTCATTTGGGCTAATCTTGAATACCTAGTATCATTTTGGGATGTTACCATGTATTTCAATATTTATCTTTCATTTTGGTTGTGAACTTGGGTATTATTATGTTTATTGGATGGAATTCACTTAAATTTTTTTAATATCCTTATATGTCAAGTAAATATGTTATGTTAGTTAAAAATTATAATTTAAGTGTATGATATTATTATTTTGTTTCTTTCAAAATTATTTGATTAACCTATAACATGTTTCATGATTCCTTGTGAAATTTAATTTTATTTTTAGATATATGTTCATAGCAATAATTAAGATTGTACTTATACTATTGTGATACCATTAATTTAAAATTAAAGCATCAATCTAAGGGGAGTTACTTTTTTTCTTAATTCTTAATTCTTCTAGGAAATTTTTGTTTTAAAAAACTATTACACATATGTTTTATATGTATAGGTTTTAAAACATTAAATCTGTATATTTTGTTAAAATTTTAAAATATGTTGGAACTGCTCTTATTTTTCTTTAAAGAATAAAGTTGAAATCAAAAGGGAAGACATTATTGTCTCTTATTTTTTCATGCTTCTATATTTATTAAGTATTCATTTTACAAATCTATTTATTTTAATTGTAAAATATTTTACTGTGTAGAAATTGTTTTCAATAATTAAATATATATAATTTTAAAATATGATTTCTCAGGTTAAATATGTGTTCTTGAAAAGTGTCTTCACTAGTTTATCTAGTTCTTAATTCAATTCTTGTATAAAACAATCACTTTATTCATGATAAAGAATCTGTAATTGAGGTAGATTTTTTGAAATTAATTTTTTTAATTGATATATATATATATATAGAATGCATCGATTAAGTGGGGTGAAACATTAATTCAATTCATTAATTATGGTAATGATAAACCTACCTTATCCTCTTAAATTCAAAAGGATAAAGTTTAACAAAGACTTTTGGTAAACGTAGCACATGACTTTCCACCCATATCCCACTGAATTGCCCATAATATTTGAATTTTTTGTCTAAATATTCCATTCTAGAATCTACATGTGGGAAAGGCTTCCAAAATTCTTTCAACCATCATCTTGGGCATCATCCATATCATTTGGAATTAAATAATTGTGATAATAATCCCATTTTCTACTTCCATTCATGCACATTGGGTTTGGTCCTTTTAATACATAATTATGGGCTCTCAGTGTCACCTGTAGTCTCTTTAATCTTCCTTGAATCGTTGGGCCACGCAAATACAACTCCACATATGACATAAATTCAATGTCATCTACTGGTATCATATCTTCGTCACCGTATTTAAAATGATTTGACCTCAACTCTTCCTCATCAATATCCAAATATTAGGAAATATTATAAAGATTTAATTTTAAAATAACTTTACACTCCCCTTGTAATGTGATCTTGAAATCAATAATATCAATCACTAAGTATGGTCCATCTCCATGTATCTTAAGCTTTTACTTATGTTACTTTTGAAGGATCTCCAGCTTCTTTTATTTCCCATTTTGTTACTTAACATTCCATTTTCCTGCAATATTTCTACTTTCCTACAAAAGAAAAAAAAATTGATCAATAGGGGTAAGGAGGATAAATCTAAACAGACTTGAAGATGTATCAAATTGAGTTATAGAGTGATCTCCCCTTTGGTAAGAATACTCTACATGTGGTAGACAATCTTTCAAATCCATTAGATCCATGATGTTTTTAATGGATCCTTGAATTTCTTCTATCTCTCTAACAGGAATCAAACAAGGTTTTTCCTCCTCAAGAATGACTCCATCATACACCTGTGATAAAGATTTCACAATAGTTAATAATGAAACAAGTTAGGGAATTATTGCTAAATATCACATTTTTGTACATAAGTACTAAAACGTTTTGTTGAGAAATCAAATCATCATTAACCTCACACTTTTTTTCCAAAATTTCACTTTTCACCTCTCTTAAATATTTTTTACTCTTGATTTTCCTTTGATCTTTTTTTTTTGTTCTCCCATTTTCTCCTCTTCACTCATTATATCCTTTTTATAGTTCTATAATATTTTCTTGATCACTCATTTTGTTCTTATATCTCAAGATTTTATCTTCTAGAACTTGTTTAGGGGACATCAGGATGAGGGTTATAGGCTCCCCTCGATGTATGAAATAATCACATTTTGGAAACCCATCATGTGTAACACAATGATCATATTTCCATGCTTGATAGAGTAACAAGTGGCATGACTTCATCAGTACAACATCACATAACACCTAATTTTTTTACTTAACAATGGTGAAATATAACTTTACCTTTTTGGTAACCTTCGATGTTCAACAATCATTCTACCATTAACTCTGATATGGATGTTGAAGCCTCAAAGATAGAGTCCCAACTTCTCTTCCAACTTAGTGTTTTCGACATTGCTATAACATCCACCATCAATAAAGACACCGCATACCTTCCCATTGATTTTTCACTAGATATGAAAAAAAAATTACCTTTTCTCTTTCTCATTGTATATCATTTGAGCACTCAAAACTCTCCTTGTGATGAGATGATCACCTACTTCCATAATTTTTCCATTATCAATTTTTGGGGAATCCTCCACCTCTTCCTCTAAGATATATCCATCACTCTACCATTATTCATACTTGTTGAGGTTCATGGTGTTCTATTTTGGTAATTCAGTAGCAATGTGACCTCTTTATTGACATTTTAATCATCAAATATCTTGATTTCTCATTTGATTAGACTAAAAAAAGCAGGTTTTTAGGTGGAACAATTACCTTGTAACTTTTGTGATCAACCACCTTTTTACGATTTGACTATTCTGTAATATCCATTATCATTTGTATCAATGGAGTAAACGGGGTAGTGGGTTTCCTAATATTTCTTCTCTTTAAATTTTTTTCTCGATCTTGGAGGCTTTGTGGATCATATCTTGTATCTCCACATGGTGGTGCATCTCCACTTGATCAGAAATATCCCGATAGAGTCCACATAAAAACTTTTCCACGGTTGCCTCTAGATATTCTTAAATGTTTTCTTGTATCATGGGAATTTGAATCTCTTTATAGTAATCTTTAACACTCTCACTCCCTTGGTTGTGGCATTGAAGTTTGTTTAAGATATCTCTATAGTACTATGAGGGAACAAACAACTTCTGCATGGAAAACTTCATGTCATACCAAGTGCTAATGGTACATCTACCATATCTAAACTTCTCATTTTAAATTTTATCCCACCAAATTAAATCATAATTAAAAAATTTTAGGGAATCAGGTTTTACCTTTTTCTCCTAAAAATATGTCTGGCATGAAAACAATTTATCAATCCCCATCTCCCACCCCAAGTATGCTTTTGAATCTCTTTTTCATTCAAAATAGGGAACCTTAACCTTAATTACTCAAAGGATGTGATCATCATGTGGTCTTTTTTGGACTACTAAAGGTTACTGGAACCTCCTACTTTGTGATAAATCTTCAATATCATCATCAATGTTCTCTATCTCTTCCTCCATGATGTGGAGGGATGATATGGTGCTAAAATGCATCGACGGTTACCATGGATCATACTTGGGCATGGATTATTATCTAGGTCATAAATCCTCTCATTGAACACCTCCTACTTACTGTCAATAAGACTCTCAAAATGTTTTTCCAAAACTTTCATTTGGATTTTCGTAGCTTTAAGTGTGGCATATATACTTCAGCTTCCTTCATCGCTATCATGAGTGATTCACTTTCCCTGATTTTCTGCCATGATAATTAATATGAACACAAAAACACACAAGGATAAACACAAACAATGATACACACACTTACACACATGAAGAAACACGTGCACAAGGATACCCACTCACACATGTGATATGTACACACACACACAACATTTACACACACACAAGGATACACACTTACACACACACATAAGTTGTACACACTCACACTAACAAACAAAATATTTACCCACTCACACACACAAGGATACACACTCACAAATTTAAGATATAAACACACACATTCACACAAGATATGAACACTCACACACACAAGGATACACACTTACACACACAATCACTCACACACATGTGATTTACCCACTCACACACACTAGAATGTTTTTTTCTTATTTATATTCATTCTCAACACTCAATTAGAATCCCAAGATTTTATGAAATATAATACCTTATTTGAAGTGATCATGTGTAACCAATAGTTCCCAAATAAATTTTTGGGGATGATTTAACACATCGCATTTGAGTGATAATGGGATTAAAAGATGGTAAAGGGTGTAAAAGAGGTTAGAAAATATAGGTAAATTGTGGAAAATGGTTGATGGGTGTAATAAAGGGTTTTTTTCCTGATTGTGAAAGATAAGAAAAATTAAAAACAATATGATCCAAATATGATATGGTGATGAAGTAAAATAATGTATAAAGTGATGTATGAAAAGTAATAATAATATAAAGCACAAAGAATAAGTAATTGAATCCGTTTTTTCTTTTCTTTTCAAATATCTAGAAAAATATTTGGGATTAGTGTTTTAAAAAACAAGATGATGAACATAGATCATGATTATTCTTTTAAATATCTAAAAGAAAGAATGTTCTTAGTTATTAAAATCACAAAATGATGAGGTGGGAGAATTTTATTTATTTTTTTCAGATAAAAATCACTTATAGGGAATTAAATGTGAAAAGAAGTTGAATGAAAATGTGGATCAATGTAAAATATTTCAATCTTGCATAGCATTGACCAATTCTAGAGGTTTTCAGTGAAAAGTAGTTTTTTAATGGGAGGATAATATGGAAAGATAAAAAGTGTAATAGATAAAATTAATACAAATTAAGTGATAAATGCCTATCGTGTCAACTGATGCTTTGATATTAACTGATGTGAGATGCTCAGGGTGAACCAGTCTTAAAGACATTGGGAAACGAATGAAGGATGTGATTCATCGATATATGGCGGATGATGGGTATAAAGAGTGGATGTAATTAGTAAATCAAAACTATAAGGACAGTGACATACTATGGAGACAGCACACTCAACAAAGGTATGTAATAGCCAAATCACCTAGACTGGAGATGATCGGGATTCGACTTTGGGTGAAATATAAAAATATATATACATATATATGTTCTTCAAAAATAACTTCAGAAACATGATTTGAATCCACATTAAAAAATTTATATAACCATGTCTTGACCTTATGATATAGAATCGAAGTGTGGTTAGAGCCATTGGGATTGAAATAAAGCCCAATAATTAATTTAAAGAAAATGAATTTTTATTTAGATTAGAAAACTCACATGATTCCTCTAATACCAATTACTGATCCTGGGGTGTGTGGAAAAATCCGGTGTACTACAGATAAAAAACAATTATCACCAAAGAGATGTAAATTTTTCATCTCTGGAAATCTAAGCCCTAATAGATGTTTAAGGATATAATATAAATTGAATAATCCAAAAAAACAAATGGTTAACTCATTCAAATCGAAGTGCACTCGATTTCTTCTCGTCATCGGTACCCATTTCTCGAAGCATCTGAACTAAAAACATATAGATCATCCACACACATTTCAAGAATCACTAAAAACATTGATCATTATATTCTGGGTTTTATTTTAGAGTACCAATGATTCCTTTGACGTCGCGATGATAACCTTGACCTCATCCCTTCAATCCATCTAATTCGTTCTTTGATCAGTCACTCAAAGAGAGACTTTCCCTCACTAGGATTCGGATGGAGAGGGGATCTCTCATAAAATTGACATGAATAATGTATATAATAGTGTATCTCTCCTTCTTATATAGTGTGGGGATCCAATTCCTAGAAAGGATTCCTTAGGCCTGAGAAATAACCCCCCCCCCACTAAAAATTAGTAAATGGCATGTTATGAAAAACTAACTACGTCATAAAAATAATTTTTATTTTATCAAATAATTGTAATATATAATAAATATATTATGTGTAAAACTAACCCATTAACTCGACTTTTTATTTACACAATATTAAAAAAACCTTGAATATTAAATTAATATCCTTTCGTATAGTATTATTCCACATCATGAATAATTTTAATAAATAAATTCAACCCACCTATTATATACTCGAATAATAATGAATTTATTTATTCATCAGTGATGTGTCCCACTAAACTCATGTCTCGATAGTAGTGAATACTATACACAAAGAAAGTAGAGTCTAGTAATCAATCAAGACCCAATAATAGATAATGAATGGCCATAGAAATGATAATCATCTTAAGAACACACACTGTGTAAAATTATCTCTTTATCCTATGATATCTTATAAATAAGGATGTGCACTTGTGGCATTTTTCATTATTTATTAATTATTTTATGATCTACTTATATAGACTTGCCTTAGACTACCTTAGGAAAGGATTTATGAAGATACTAACATCCTGATCTACTAGGATTGAAATATCACTTCCTCAACTCAGAAGTGAAAAATTCTATCTTAATCATTCAACCAAGGCTACACCACCAATGACACACAAAACACAAGATACATCACCACACCTTCAATGTTATATTTTTTTCCCTTGCATCAAAGTACGTGATCAAACAGTACACATTGATAATGATCTCAATTTAGGAGGTAAATAATCATGTTTATAGATAGAAACATCCAATGAAACCTGAAACATGTATTGTTCATATTGGTGGGTTTTTCCTCATGATATAACATACTAGAGATCTCCAAGTGAGAAATTATTGAGAATAAGTATCAATGATTATGATCCATAACACCAGATAGTCATACATCAAATGTTTCTAGTCAGTATGATGTATCTAGACCATAAAAAATATGTTACGATTAATGTCATAGTATATCTAGTCTTTCATTATAGACTAAGAACTTCTATAACCTCTTGATATGACAATCAATATATGGACATTATCATTTAAATAGTAGATTTATAAATATTAACACTATATTGGTAAGTTTACATCATCTATTACTAATTGTATACAAGGTATGGTAATCAAAATGTAATGTTCAAGTTGGGTCTAGTGCACACACTATCAAAATAGTGATGAGCCTTTTATGGATACATATGTGGCATGGAAAGAAGATTTCCATCATGAGAATTAATATTTTCCTCCACTTCCTATTGCATATGACCCACAACCATAGTCGGAGGAACAAAAACATACACAACCACATGTTATTAATTTAGTGGGATCTAATTCACCATAATATGTTAATGTTGCAGATTTTGTTGTAGTGATAGATGTTGATTGATTTGTGTTGTGATATCTATTATCCTCTGATCCAAAAATATCCACTACACACCATTCATCTTCTTCCCATGTCGGGAAGAGTTCCAGTCAGTAGACACTATCCTTATAATCTATGATAGGTTATGAGCGGGGAGATTGTAGATTAACTATTTTTTCACATAGGATGATGTGAAGGTAGGTGTTGGAGATACTACATAAGATGTATATACGCTAGAGCATAAATATCAATGGCCATGGCATGGACGCATCTTCTATACACCGGGCTATGACACAAAGGATCATCTAAGAGATCAGCCTAGATTGGACCGATACATGTTATGTATTTTCTAAATCTTTACTTGTACATTATTTAAAAACCTACTAATATATTATATTTTGTTACACAAAAAAAAATTGATATCATTAGTAATTAATAAAAATATTTAGGAATGATTAAGATACATTTATATTAATAATTACATTAGTAACAATAATAATTTCTATTTTTTAATTACAGTAATACTTCTAAGTATTGTTATCCATATTATATATAATAAATAATCAAATAAAATTTATTATTAAATATTAATAATATTATTATTTTTAATTATATAATTATTATTAATATTAATAATAAAAATTATATTATTAATTATATAAGTAAAAAAGTATTAATACATACCATAATATATTAAGAACACTATAATTTTTAACTAGTAAATATATTTTTCAATAAAAATTATATTATTTATATTATCAAACAATAAATATTAGTTATTATACTATTAACTATTTTAATAACATAATAATATATTATGAATTAAAAATAAATAATACAATTGATAATTAATAATTATATTACCTAGTGATAAATTACTGATAATTATATTGATAAAAAATTAAAAATACTTATAAATAAAAATTTATAAATGTTCATTATTATAAAATTAATTAATTAATAACATAATAATATATAATTAATTAATAATTAACAATACAATTGATAATTAATAAATATTTTATTTATTAATAATTTATTAATAATTAAGTATATCGAAATGATTTTTTTATTCTCTTAAATGAGTATTGAATTCGATCATGGTGATCAAATCGATGACAGGGAATGCATGCCTGAAAACAAATCCATTATATATACTAAAGTATTTCCCTCTCCTCACATGTTTCCCAACCACAATATCCTCCACCAACATGCCACTTCCTCCTCTACCAAACAATTCTTCTTCCCCATTTTCACCCTTGACTCTCCCTATCATCCATTCCCTCGTTGTCTAAGGCTCCGCATCCACCTCCTCCTCCCCGCCTCTGTCTCCACCTCTGACTCCCAATCTCTAGCTTCATTTATACCTCCTTATCTCTATCTCTTTGCCTATGACTCTTCATTACGATGGTAATCACCTATTCTTCCCTTATCCATCACTTACCCCACAACTCTAATCCATCCACATCCACCGTGACTGATATCACCTTGTCTTCGTCTCTACAGTAATTGTATCCCCGCTTTCAATCTATATCTCCCTCTGTGTGTTGACCAATCTAGCATCGCAAAAACCTACAAGGATTTCGACCAAATTATATTCATCATAAAATTTTATTCCATTCCATCAACCTGTCATCATGAATAACAGCATTCACATTTCCAAACTACAGAATAGATTCTTTATCCATTCAGATCTTCTACCATATACATCACCATATAACCTTTGAGAAATATATATTTTACTCCATATCACATTTAATATTTTGTTTCTTTCAAATATTACCAATGAAACCACATGAAATGCAAAAGGTCTTTTGTGAAAATAGTGATCGTCTCGAGACAAGAAGCAACCTTGGGACGTAGAGTTCGATGGGAAATGACTTGGGCACATGAAGATTCTAGGCTGGTGAAAACCATGGCTTTAGGAGGCATGCTTGAAATGAAACAGGTGAAGGTAAAAACTTAGCTGGCTGGTCCTGCGTCATACACCCCAATTTTCTCGAATCCTATCGAATTCCAACAACCCTTGTCTTCGGGGTCCTTTATTCCCTCTCTTGGGGACCCAAATAGATTTTATTACTGAATCCCTATAGTAACAACCAATATAGAATGAATATTTTGATATATATTTTCTATGACCTTAATCATATTCTTATTGGGGATCTATACCTCTAATTGAATAAAATTTACCTCAAGTTGTTTTGGGAGATCTCTCTATACTCTGACTAATGGTTCAGGTTACCCCTGGCCATTATCTTCCCACTGAATAACCAAATTCCCTTCTAGGGTTTAAATGCTTCAAGCACTCATCCTTCCCCACTTTCACGCAGGGACCACCCTAAATTTCAGCACCCTCATTTGCCACGATTGCATTTTTCCTCACCCCTAAATGAAATACATCTATCTCTAGTAGTATATACATTCCCCTAAGAAGGAACAATATACCAGGGCATAATGTAATCTTACAGGTAACTTTCCTGGAGTCAAATAGAATATTCTTTGAATATTTCTATTTATATATTTTTTATTATTACTTTTATTCGACACGTTATATTAAAATTAATATTTTTTTTCATAAAATTAACCCATTTAAAATATTATGATTTTTAATAAGATAAATAACTTAATGAAATTAATTTTATATTTATTGATAATTAAATTAAATGAAATATGATATCATTATTTAAAAATATCAATTTAAATATAATAAATTCTTCTTGATTTTCATTATACATTAATATAATTTATATTAGTTATAATTACATTTGTGTGATTTTTCTAATTAAATGTGTGTGATTTGATTAATTTAGTGATTTTAAAAAAAATATTTTAATAATTATTATTTATTTACATATTAAAAAATCAAGTTTAATATAATAAAAAATTAAAAATGTAAATAATTAATGAGTAAATTAAATTCAACTTATACTTATACCTCTTATTTAATGATATAAAATAAAATAAAATAAAATAAAATGATCTACTAGTTAAAATGATATTCAATTAAAAATGTAGACAATTACAATTGATTTTCTAAATTGGTATATCGCTGTCATAGATTCTTGATTAATTCATTGTAGAGTGAAATATTGTATCCTTACCCCTAATTATTCTATGATGATTGGGTAAGTGCTAAAATTAAATATTTCCATCCATCATTAACTCAACATTTGAAGCTAGACCTTCTATCACATCTATGATTGGAGCATATAGATCACATTTATTTACCCTTACTTAGCTTTAGTTTACCCTTAATTAAATTTTTTTAACCCCTACTCAAATTTATTTTACCCTTACATGGCTTTAGGTTTCTCTTACTTAGCTTTATTATACCCTTACTTAACTTTAGTTTACTCTTACTTAACTTTGTTTCACCCTTACTTTACATTAGTTTACCCTTAACTTTTTCTTAACCATACTTAACTTTGTTTTACCCTTACTTAAATTTTTTTTACCCTTTATTAACTTTGTTTCACCCTTACTTATCTTCATTTTACTCTTACTGAACTTTGTTTTACCCATACTTAAATTTAGTTTACCCAAACTTAACTTTGTTTTACCATTACTTATATTTATTTTATCCTTACTTAGCTTTATTTTACCCTTAATTCCCTTAGTTTACACTTACATAGCTTTAGTTTACCCTTACTTTCCTTTTTTTACCATTACTTAACTTTGTTTCACCTTTACTTAAATTTATATTACCCTTACTTAGATTTTTTTTACCCTTATATAGATTTACTTTACCCTTACTTAGATTTAGTTTTACACTTAATTACCTTTAATTCTACCATTTTTTAACTTCATTTCACCCTTAGTTAACTTTATTTCACCCTTACTTAAATTTTCTTTAATATTAAATTTTATTTACCCTTACTTAACTTTATTTTACCCTTACTTAACTTTTTTAACCCTTACTTACCTTTATTTTACCTTATATACCTTAGTTTACCCTTACTTAGCTTCAGTTTACCCTTACCTTTGTCTTACTCTTACTTAACATTATTTTACCCTTAATTAACTTTATTTGACCCATATGTAACTTTATTTTACCCTTACTTGACTTTATTTTATCTTTAATTAACTTTAGTTTAACCTTACTTAGCTTTAGTTTACCCTTAACTCTATTTTACCCTTACTTACCTTTAGTACACCCTTAACTTTTTTTCTCTTACTTAGCTTTTGTTTAACCTTACTTAACATTTTTTTTTGAGTAACTTTCTTTCACCTTTACTTTAATTTGTTTACCCTTACTTAACTTAATTTCACCCTTACTTAACTTTTGTTTACCTTTACAAAACTTTAGTTTACCCTTACTAATCTTTGTATACCCTTTACATTATTTTACCCTTAACTTTTTTTTACTCTTTATTTTCATTGAATCTTACTTAAATTTACTTTACCCTTACTTAACTTTGTTTTAACCTTACTTAAATTTATTAATGAATAAATAATATAAAATTAAATAAAATAAAATTGACTAAAATTTAAAATGATATTCAATTAAAAATGCGGAAAATTTAAATGGATACTCAACTATAATTAATTTTATAAATCAGCACATCACTGCCATATATGCTCAATTAATTCATTGTAGAGTTCGATATGAGAATCCTTATCCATTATTCTTCTTTAATGACTGAGTAAGAATTGAAATAAAACATTTTCATCTATCATTATTGTATGTTCTGGGCGTAGTGGAAGTGTGTGATGGGTCAGGCCCAACTTTTGTTTTTTCCATGATCAATGATTAATTGTAGATATTCACAATGATAAATGTCAGGATCTAAGAAATTTAATCGAAGAATGTATACAAGGGATAGAACAATGGATCTAGAGAGAGTATCATCACATATTATTATAATAAATTTAATTAATTATGAATTACCTTTGTTGGAATTATTTATTTTTTGATAGATCTAACAATAGAAATACATTTTAACAACGTTGCATTGTAGGAATCAAGATCAAGTTCCACCTAGCGGTTATCCACATGTGTTACATAAATCTCCAAATGTCATTCTACGAATCTTCAGGCACTATCACAGAAGATTATTTTTATTGTGGTGTCCACCTTTGATCTCATTGAGAATTGCTTCCAAAGTATTCTCATTGATCTCACATGACTTGAGAGTGGGAGGCGGGGGAAGACCTCTCTCTGTTCTTATGTGCGTTCATAGAGTTGGGATCTCTCTAGGGCTTCCAAGGTTTCTCCAAATTCATTGTGCACAACTAAAAAAATGAATTTACTCACCCAAAAAATAATATAATTGGGTTTATATATTGTTATGGTTAAAATAAAATAATTATACAAGTGACCTTTATTATTTATTTAATACCTATAGAACCCCTTTTATAATTATAATAATATTATTATTATTTCTTGACATTTACTTAAATTTCAAGTTAAATTAAATATTATTTAACCAAATAATATTTAATATTTATTATTTCTCACTAGACCATTAAACTCGGTCCTCCATTCCATCACAATATTTATCAGGATTTGAATA
Organism: Viscum album; assembly: GCA_963277665.1. Classification (NCBI taxonomy): domain Eukaryota; kingdom Viridiplantae; phylum Streptophyta; class Magnoliopsida; order Santalales; family Viscaceae; genus Viscum; species Viscum album. The sequence goes on along the minus strand of OY728119.1, from coordinate 224,653,775 downwards.
ATGACTTTTTATTTATTAAATACATATCATTGTACTATTTTCTAATAAATAAATAAATATTATATTCAATAAATATCAAATAAATATTTATTAAATATTCTACTCGCATTATATTCTCTCGAATAACTAGCGATATAATATATGTGATCAAACAAACATGAATAATTATTAAACCACATGTGGAAATAATATTTATTAAACTTGTTAAATAATAAATAATAATATATTATTTATCTGAAATTATTGATACACTTAGTGTGTGACCCTCTCAACCACTTTCTCAGTGGCATTAGGTGAATTAACAGTAATTCCAAGGTTATCATCTAGAAATATCCAAGGCACCTATAGATAAAGAAGTTAATGTTGCAATGACATAATACCTCATACAGATGCTAAATGTGTAATATAATCCCTCAATCATGATATCTCTAATCAAGCATGTTGCATGTCAGTGCCATCAACCTATGTACTCACAGTCTCTTTCTTTGACTTCCCCAAAATTAAACTTGCCTATAGATCACCATAGATGTGGATTTATTTAGGGTATATCATTTCCAAAAAGGCCCTGAGATATCAACTTCTATTAAAGAATAGAGAGACAAATCATTTCTCGCATTATTCATTAATTCAATATTAATCGTGATTCACGCAATGTATCCTAACTCACCGCGAACTTATGTCATCACAGTTTTTCTCAATACATCAAAGTACATGACTTATAATAATCATTAATAATAATCTTAAATTATAAGGATAAATACACCCATTCATAGATAAGAGCATCCAATGATACATATAAATTTGGATTTCCTACTGATGGGTCTCTTTCACATAATATCCTACACTGGATATTACAAAGGGAGTACTGCATGATAAGGTGCCTCAAAGTCCTATGATTCTCCACCCCTGATATACTTTATCATTTATTTCCATAAAATGATATAATTTGACTATAGAACATATATTTATGAGTAGTTTCATAACACTTATGAGTTCTCATAATAGCTAGGAACTACTATGACCTTTTAGTGTGACATCTACTTTTAGTGCATTATCATATACTATGTTATACATAAGAACAACCATGATGTGATAGTAAATATATTAATATTCAAAAATATGGATATATATTATCATAAAGTACATAGAATTTGGTTCTAGGGAACCAACTCTAATAGAATCCCACTTGAACTAGAGCCATCTGCTAACAACCTTCAGTCCGCTAGCTCTCACATGATACCCATGCTTCACTTGAGATATGACTTTAGTCAAGGGTTCTACCATGTTTTATTCTGTGGGTAATCTTCTTACTACAACTTCACCCCTTTGATAAAAATCCGTCAAGAGTTGATACTTCCAGAGTATAATCTTTTTCTATTGGTATGACCATAGCTCTTTTTCAAGATACACCATTGTAGTATTTTAACAATACAATGTGATAGGATCGTCACATCCAGTTACCATATAAAGCTTCTAGAAAAAGTTTAGTATCCAAAAGTTTTCCTTGGTTGCATCAGAAGTCTCTATATACTCGAACTCTACTATATAATCAATGATAACTAGCTTCTTTGAACTCTTCCATCTCATACCTCCTATTTTGACACAAAAAAACATATCCTGACTATGAATTTAGATCATTTTGATCTGTGTGAAAACAAGAATCATTATTTCCCATGATGACAAAATCCTCACATCATTTATACACCAGGATCATATCCTTATTTCTTCTCAGATACTTAAGGATATAATTAACAACATAACAATGTTGTTCTCCTACATTAGCTTGATATCTTCATACCAGGATCAATGCATAGAAAACATCAGGTCTAGTAGAAAACATGGAATACATGATTTACCCTATCACCGAATCATATGAGATCATAATCGTTCTCTTTTTCTCTTGTTGGGTCAGAGAGAACATTTTTTTAAAAATATGTAAACCATGTGACACTATAACCAATACCCTCTTGGATTGTTTCATACTAAATATATTTAGTCTTCTTTAAAATGGAATCCCCATGTGTGTAATTTTGGAAATATCCACACCAGGATACCCCCTCCCCATAAAGGTATCACTCAAGAGAGATCTGCAGTTGGGAAGAAGTTGTTGCCGACCGACATGGCAGAGTATCTCTGAGGGTGATGACTCTATAGGTGATGGTTCAACACAAAAAATTGTAAACACAGGTGGGTCATGCCTCATTTCACCCACCTCATAATGAATCAAGTAACCCAACAATATTATTGGATCCCGAGGGAAGGATAAATTCTCCCAAGAGTGGACCCCAAGATTCGAACCTTGTGCCTCTCAAAGAACAACATTGTTGTACCCATGTCCTTCATCAATACGACTTCATCAAAGCGACAACTAAATCTATTTAGAATATGGTCAAAAAATGTACTTTGACTTAGTCTAAGTATCCTTTTAGATATATCACAATTGATCTTGATCCTAATAATATAGGTTGATTTACCTAAGTCCTTCATGAAGAAACACTTATTTAACAAGTCCTTAATAGACTATAAGATTGGAATGTCATTTCCAACATGTAATATGTCATCAACATATAAAACTATGATAATGATTGAATTTACCCTAAACCACTTGTAAACACATGGATCACATTCATTCTTAATGAAAACAAATTCTTTTATAGCATCATCGAATCAAATGTACCATGACCAAGATGCTTCCTTCAACCCATAAATAGAGCTATGCAACTTGAAAATACTTTTAAAATCACCAAGAGTTAAAAACCCTTTTTATTTTTTCATATTTACATCATCCTAAAGGTTCCCATTAAGGAATTCAGTTTTGAAATCCATATTTCAAATCTTATAGTCATTGAAAGCTACTATATCAAGTATAATTATAATGGATTTAAAAATGGAAACTGGTGAAAATGTTTCATCATAGTCAATTCTTTGAAGTTGTTTAATCCCTTAGCCAATAACCTTTCTTTATAGGTATTTACTTTACCTTCCATGTTTAGTTTTCTCTTCAATACCCATTTTCATCCAATGGGATTTACATCAACTGGCACATCGACCAGAACCTAAACTAGATTTTGATACGTGGAATGTAATTCAGAATTCATGGCTTCTTAACATATTTTAGATTCTGAGATCTAAAATATCTCCTTATAAAAGAGAGGTTCATTATTTTTAACCAATATTGAGTCACCATATTTGGTGACTAGAAACACATATCACTCTGTTTTTCTTACCTCACTTATTCTCCTACACAATACTCGTACTTCAGGAACTACTTCTTCCATGGGGACCTTTGGAATCTATTCATGTACCAACTCTTGTGTATCTTGAGCATCAACTTCATCAAATTCAATCTTTCTCCCACTATCATTTTTGAGGATTTTCCCCCTCTAAAGATATATGGCTTGTCTGGTTACAAACACTTTCTTATCTGATGGGTTGTATGTATAGTTTCCCTTTGTTTCCTTGGGATGCCCTATAAAGATACAACTCATGCCCCGGGGTGCTATTTTGTTTCTTGATATGGCCTTAATATATGAATCGCAACCCCATACATGTGTGTGTGGTAAAAGGGGGTTTTCACACTCCACAACTCGAAGGTAATTCCATTTACTACATTAATTAGTACTCATTTTAATGTGTACGTCACTGTTTGTAATGTATATTCCCAAAGGGATAATGGAAGATCTGCATGAATCATAATCAAACTTACTATGTCTAACATGTTATGATTCCTCCTTTAACCAACAATATTCCATTGTAGTCTGTAAGATGCAGTGAGTTTAGATATAATCCCAAAATCTCATAGAAGATCAATAAACTCTTGGTTAATATATTTACAAACTCAATCCGATCGAAACATCTTTATCTTCTTTCTAAGTTTATTCCCAACATCATTTTTGAATTCCTTGAATTTATCAAAAGGACATAGACTTATACCTCATCAAGTAAACATAGTCATATCTACTCCAGTCATCATAAAAAGTTGTGAAGTAAGAATATCGACCTCCAGCTTCTATTAGAAATGGTCTACACATATCATTGTATAACAATCCTAGAATCTCTTTGACCCTTTCACCCTTTACAAAAAAATGGTGGTCTGGTCATTTTTACTTGTAAATAAGAATGAAATCATTCAAGTGGTTTTTGCTCAGAATTGTCTAAATAAACATCATGACAAATCTTTGTCAAACACTTCTCGTTTACATGTCTAAGATGTTGATTCCATAGCTTGGTGTTATTTGAGTTGTGTGAACATGATTTTTTATAAGTTTACAAGACTTGGTTTTCATAATTCAATACATAAAGATCATTATTTAAATGTTCCATACCATAAAATATATTGTCTTTGTAATAGAAACAACTTATATTTCCAAACATGAAAATAAAGCCATATGTATCTTGGCATGATAAAAAAATTATTTTCATGGTAATCGTTGGTACATAATAAAAATATTTTAAAACCAAAATCATTCTCATTAGAAATGAAATGTGGTAGTCACCAATGTCTAGGGTAGCCAGCCTCACACCATTAACATCTCTCAGATCCACCTCTCATCTATATATCTTTCAAAATATACATGGTTCCAACATTTGGATATATATTTTCACAACAAAAGCTTATCTAATACCCAATGTGTAAATATTGAAAAATTATACTAGATAATTAATACACCTTTAGCTTCCACTTACTTATAGGTGTAGTTTCTCTTCCAGTGGCCTAGCTTCTCAGAGGAAAAACATACTACCTTTTTTTCCTTTCCTTACCATTGATTGTCCTATTCGTGGAAGGAAAATGCTCAGGATATTTATAATTTTTATGAGTCTTCAGTCCCTTTGCCTTATTATTCCTTTTCTTACTCACTATAAGGATCATGGTTTTATCATGCCCCATGTACTTATCTACTTAGATAATCAAAGTAATAATTTTAAAAACCTTCTTATTATTTCTCATATTATAATTAAATATAAAACAAGATAAGGTATTGGGAAGTGATTAAAGTTTTATATCTGTACATAACTCATCTGGAAATTTAATCCCTAAGATGTCTAAATGTTCAATGTAGCCAATAATCTTAACTACATGAGGCCCAATTGGCACAAAATATCCAAGATTAGTTTTAAACAAAGAATTTGAGATATCATGCTTCTCTTGTATTTCCTTATCTTGATAGATACCCATAAGGTGAGACATCATGCTACACACATCTATGTCCTCTTATATCTTCAAAACCTCATTGTACATGGATGATAGATTGAAACATTGAACATCTGTGGAATTGTTCAAATGTTTCTCATAGAGTGGTAAGTCTTCATCACTTGCCTCATTACCTGGATCGTCAGGAATATGTTCTTATAACATATAAAATTTATTTTCATGGTGAAGGATAACATGTAAGTTCCATTACCATTCTTGGAAATTTTTTCCAGTGAGAAGGTTATCCTTCTCAAGTATGGATCACAGTGATATGTTTGAATTAATTTAAATATTGTTTCTATAAATAATATGAGAAGAATTTTAGTACTTTAACTAATAAAATTTAGATAAATAGATAAATTTTAATTTTATTAGTCTCCCACTATTTTATCAAAACCCAGTAGCCCCCACCATTATCTTTAAAATATCATATTTCTTGGAAATTCTAGTGGAAAGGATCAATATTCCCCTTCTCACTACCCCAAAATTGGTCGGTCAAGCAACTTGAATGGACTTAGTTTTTCATTCCAAATTTCAACTACATTAACTCACAGTTACTTGATCTATTGAGTGGACTCCTCAATCAAGAAATTATTAAATTGGATTTCCTTAACCCATATCTCTCGGTTATACCAATTATTGTTTGGAAGCCAACCCTTGATGTGAACTAAGTTAAGTCAACTGAAAACTTCAAGTTATAATTCCTCGGTAATTAAAATCTTTTGAACTTTGGATGGTCATGCACTTTGAACTATGGTTTGATTTTAAATTAAATAGTGGAAGGCTATACCGACTTAATATATATAATTGAGGGATTTTACCCTTTTATGCATAATTTCTATTTATGGTCTTTATTAAATGCTTGTTAATATTATGTGGATTTACTTAAGTGATTAACCATATCTTAGATAATATTTACACATAAGACAATTTATTTTAGTTCTATCTTGCGTGCTCATTAATTTCATTAATTCATGTGATCGCGACAAAACATCCATAATGAAATAACTGTGAAAATTTACAGAAAAATCATAATAAAGTGGTATGATCATGAGATTTTACTAACAATTAGTTTACCTAGTGGTTTATAAACTAACCATTGACCTAGGGGAGAACACCCTAAACCAATTAAGGTTTGTGTTACAGCTTTCCACCTATTCACCTATGTATATCTCTTGGATTGGTTTCGCCTCAGCTCTAAACATGAACTGCCTCCACTAGCATAGGAGATCCATCCATTAAATATTCTTTTAATCACATATAGGTGAGTGGTAAATTATTTACATAAAAGAAACTATGGGAACATAGGACCTTACATAATAAGAGAAGATAAGGTACGCATTCTAACAATTTAATTTAATAATAAATTAAATAAAACCAATCACATACAAAGGTCTGGTCTACACTCATGATCATCCACATACATGCAATTAATTTTTCATTTAATAAAACTAGGATTAAATTATTAATGGTTCTTATTTAAGATAAATTGTGCTTGAATCAATTAATTATCATCTTTAATTAATCAATTATTTTATCTTAATTCTCATCAAAATTTCCTTGAAATTTATATCCACTATAATTTTAAAAAAATTATTTATAATTACATGTGTATAAAAATGTACCTTGGAGGAAACACGGTGAATAACCGTCTAAATATACCCAAAATGTATTATACTCTTATAAAATTTACTCATCTGACATATGGCATACATGAATTATCATGTACTTTCATGATGTGTACTACCAACATAATCATTTCGAGAATTACATGATTTTTCCATCACATGTTATGGTACAATGCACATAGAGTAATAACTATTAATATGACTCATACATAATATGAATATTTTAATATTACATATATATTAATTATACATTTATATATATATATATTAAAACTTTTAACATTCAGTTTTCTATCAACTTAATTACCACACACAAGAACATGTCGATAAGGTTTACATATTATAATAAATAAATTGTAAATTAGCATAATTTGGTATAAGTACATGGCATGTATATCCGAGATACATAGAATGTATATCTATCACTGTGTATCTGAGGCACATGCCTAGGGACTCAGTGTGTAAACCATGCCATGGAAATTTGGAGTGTATAACGTGTATAAGTAACTACACGACATGTGGTCTCTGAGTTACATGTGCATCGGTCAGGTAGGGCGTGCATAGTAATATGCAACCTGTATGTGACTCAAAGGGACTAAATGCCATGTATCTGGGCTACATGGTGTGTAATCCAGTTGACCGTGTGCCACCCTGTCCCGGTCAACATGCGGTGTGAGAAATAAATACAATGTGTGTCATTAATACTCACGGTTTTAATTAATTATTATCTTGATGCATTGAACACAAGTAAAAGTTGTGTAACTCTGGTTAAATGATGTGTACTCTTGTGTTATCTATCCAGAATCCTTGTCACATCCATATAGTTTACTTGATTTTATTTCATTTATAAAATTAATCGTATAAATTAGATATACAAGAAACAAAGGAGGAAGAAGTGAATGTCACAATTTGGATTAAAACATTAATTAAACTTGAATTTCAAAATAAATTAAAATTACATAAATCAATAAATAATATTTATATAATTATAAATAATTATGTGACCACTCTAATACCACTTGTAGGTTCTGGTCACAGTGGAAGCGTGCGATGGGTCATACCCAAATTTTCTTTTTATCATGATCGATGATAAATCCGTCATTTACACAAAGATAAACTTCATGATATTCAGAATTGAATAAAAAAATAGACAAGTAATAGAAAACTGGAACCATAGATAGGATCATCATATATTATTTATAATCAATTTAATTAATTTAAGAATTACCTTGATGGAATTATTTCTTCATTATTGGATTTGACAACAGATTCGCATTGTATGGTCATTGTGTTTATAGGAATCAAATAAGATTATATTTAGCGGTGATCCAAATGTGTTCCATGAATCTCTAAACATTGTAATAGGTATCTTATGGTGTTATCATGATTGATCTTATCTCTTGCATCATCTTCCTTTGATCACCTCAAGAACCACTTCCAAATAATTCTCTTGGTTCTCTCTTGACTTGAGAGTGGGAGGTTGGGGAAGGCCACTCTCCATTATTGGGAGCATTCTTGGAGAAGGGATCGCTCTAGGTCTTGAAAGGATTCTCCAAATCCATTGTGTAGAACCAAACCAAATGAATTGGCCATCTTAGAAAATAATTTAATTGGGGTAATAAATCACTAAGGTAAAAATAAAATAATTACACAAGTTCCCATTATTATTTATTTAATTCTCATGGAACCCCATGTCAAATAGGAATAAGAATATTATTATTTCTCGACATGTTCTTAACTTTTTAATTAAATTAAATTAAATAATATTTAATCAAATAATATTCAATACTTATTATTTCTCACCGAACAATTAAACTCAGTCCGCCATTCCCCCAAAAATTTTATTCGCCTTCAATAATGACTATTTATTTATTAAATAAATATCAATATATTATTCACCAATAAATAAATAAATATTATATTTACTAAATAGAAAAAAAATTATTAAATATTACAATCACATTATATTATCTCAAATAACTGGTGATAGAATATATTCAATCAATAAAACATGAATAATTATTAAACCACGTGTGGGAATAATATTTCTTTAAATTTTTAAATTATAAAAAATAATATATTATTTAACTGAGCTTCTGGATACACTTAGTGTGTCATCTTCTAGGCTTCTTTCTCGATGTCATTAGGAGAAGTTGCGTAAAGTCAAAGGTTTTAATCTATAAACACCCTAAGGTGCCCATAAAGAAATAAATTAATGATGCCAAGACATAATAGCTCATATAGACACTTAATGTGTCATATAATTTCTTTATCATGATATCTCAAATCAAGAAGGTTGCATGTTGGTGCCATCAACCTATGTGATGGATGTCTCTTTCTTTGACTTCCCAGGAATTGAACTCCCTATAGAACACCATGGACATGGATTTATTTAGGCTATGTTATTTCCATCAAAGTCGCTGAGATGTCAACTTCTGTTAAAGAGCAAAAGGGAAAAATCATGTATCGCATTATTCAATAACGCAATATTACTCGTGATGCACCTAACATATCCTACCTCATCATGAACATATGTTATCACCATTTTCTTAATTGCATCAAAGTATGCAACTCATAATACTCATTAATAATAATATTAAAGTATATGGTTCAATACACACATTAGCAGATAGGAACATCCAATGAAATATATAAATGTGGATTTCCATCTAGTGGGTCTTGCTCTCATAATATGCTTCTGAATATTACTAAGTTCATATACTATGAGAAGGTGACTCAAAGTCCTATGATCCTCCATCCCTTATAGCCTGTATCATTTGTGTTCATCAAATGATATCATCCGGCTATAGAAAATATATTTAAGAATAGTTTCGTAGAACTTATGGGTTCTCATCATAGCGGGGAATTGTTGTGTCCTTTTATTGTGAAAACTTATTTTAGGATATTATCACATACTATGTTATGCAGAAGAACAATCATGATGTGATAATAAATTTATTAATGTTCAAAACTATGAATATAGGTTATCATAAACTAGAAAGAATTTTATTTTTGGGAACTAACTCCAATTGGTAAAATGCCTAATTTGGGATAGGAGATCTACGGGATCACCTTTCATATTAGGAACTGACAAGAAAGGTGTCTTGATTAGTTTGAACTTTTCACAGGTGAATCGCGAGAGAATGATATTAGTCTCATATCTGGTGTTACGAGATGTAAACTTGCTGCACATTGAAATTTTTTCTCACAATAGTGTCATGAAGTAACCTTTTAGAATTGAAAGTCAGTGAGTGATCGAGTAAGGCTCTATGATCGATGGTTTTAAATATGAATCTTGAGGTAAGGTGACCTAGAGATTTGGGAAAAAATAAAATGAGATTCCATATGATGAGGGATAATTTTAAATGGGTTGAGTGACATGTGATGATTAATCCATAGCTGGATTGTGATATATGTTTTTAAGAGATGTGGTGTCAGGTGTTGGTAAATAAAAATATAGCCCTATTTGATTTGATCATGGCCCAAGAGATCTATAGATTATTATTTATAAAAAACTTAGGTCCTCCTATTTTAGAGGTTATCATGTCCCTTATCTTGACATCATCTCAAGTACCCTGGGAGATCATCGGCTTACGCCGAGCTACTTGTATAAATGAATCTTATATTTGATGAAATGACTCTGAGAGTTTCTCTAAAAGAGAGGTTTAAAGGAAATCCATTTGGTTTGTGGTAAACCAATGGTTGTTTAAAGGTGGTTACCCTTGATGTATTTTCTATTTCTGTAAACACAATTGTAACTATTCTCGAAAAGTGGGAATGATTCATGGATGGCATTACGTCTGTGCACGACGATGAGCATTTTTTATTCATGTGGTCATTATGTTCATAAATGGGTGGGGAATGGGTTTCATTTCCATTTTCCCTTTTCATTAATGTGTGTAAAAGTATCCTTCTAAGGTCGAGAGTGGGGTGTCGATCACTATTTAATAACCCTCGTGTGAGAGGGGATGTGGAGTCATGGGACCAGTCATTGGAAGGTCATTTTAGATCTCGTATTCCATTTAATAAATGAAACAATATACAACTGGAATCCTTAATAAGTTCAAGGTACATTTTGATAATCGATTTGGGGAAAATATATTTGTGGGAATTAAGACCAGAGTAGCTCATGATGATCTAGGGGTGCAAAGATCAGGATAATGTTGGTGTTGGGGCTATAGCATGATGATATATTTTGATCAGGAGATGGTTCTATTAGGATACATCACTGGAAGTCAGTTATAGGATTTGGGTTGTGTACTCAGAAAAATCTCATTAAACCTTGGAATAAGGCTTTAAAATATGGATTAGGTGATTCATTAGGCATTGGAGCTGATCATTTTTGATATAGTTGATCGGAGGCAGTTAAAATTGATTTCTCTTAAATAAATAAATATAGTTGGGGATGTATCGCCTCAAGAACACCATCAACGTGAGATGGGTGAAACTTAAAGATTCATTCAGGAATTTTCAAGGAGAATTCAAATCAACTAGACTGAGTGGTTAATTAGAATTTGACAGATCTTTTAAATTGATAAACATGCAAGGAGTGTCACTAGGACACTAAGGGTGTGCTTAAATAAGATACTATTATGGAAGGAGTTCCATGACTTGGAGTTGGCTGTGAGGAATTCTAGAACCTATGGTGGGGATTTATATAGGTAGGTTAATGGATGGAGATGCCGGTGTGACTATGACTCAAGGATTATGGGCTCATTCAATTGATGTATTATTATTTAAATGGTAATTTTTAGCATTGTATTGAGTTTTAGAGACTTAATTACTGCGTGATTTAAGTAATTCATGGAGGTGTATTGGGCGTTTGGAAATGAAAAGCGACCATTTGAACATATATTCATAACCCAAGTAATTCGGGTGTTCTTTTCATTGTTTTCCCCAAGTATTCTTGAGGAAGAAAAGTTTTTATGTGGGGAGACTATAAGATCCCATACTTTTGGACCGATAAATTGTTTTAAAGAAATTAGATTTCTGATTGGTGGATGGTCCAATTTTTAAATTTAGCTTTAGAATGTAAATATGAGCATTAGAAAAATTAAAAGTGTTGTTTTTGGATGAGTTTTATTTCCCAAGAGGTGTCTTAAGAGTTTGGATGAGATTTGAGTGTGTTAGGATCTTAAAACTCTCTTTTTTGGGAGAAACAGAATGGGCACATGGTTTTTTTTAAACTGTGTAGACCCTTAGGAGAAATGGTGCAGCCATGTAAGGGCTGTCACAGAGTTTTCTAAACTATAAAAGGTGGATCACATGACCATGTAGAATGTCTATAGAAAATTTTGTAGGTTTCCACATGGGCTACACATGATCTATTAAACCTTACACTTATCCCACATGGTTAGTGTCAATTAACTTATAACATCGCATGGTTGGCGCACAGTTAGCCCGAACCGTGCAACCAAACAATGAATGGTATGAATCCTGAGATATAACTTTTTTCCTTCTACCATTAAATGGGGTTTACAATATTTTCTTCTTGAATTTCCCCATGAGTCCTCCCCCATGCGTGCCTACATCCTCCTCTTCTTTGTTTTGATGGATCTCCCATGTTTGAGCTCCAAATCGAACATCACCAAGTGTGTTGTAAGCATATTGATAAGTATAAGACTCCTCATGTATCTTATTTCTATTTATATTATTTCCTTTGATTCTATATTCATTCGAGATAATTCACTCTATTCTTAAGTTTTTTTCCAATCTTCAAACTTCCCTCATTCTAGATAGAATCAAAGCCTGGTATTGGATGAATGGAGCATCATAAAGATGAGGCTGGTACTTTAAATGATTTTACCTTAGTGTTTTATTGTTCATATAATATTTTCATTTTTATACACACCGAACTTTCTTTGCATTTCTCCAAAAATGTAAAACGCCTTAAATTTAATTCTTAGACCTTGAACTTGATGTCACTTATCCCACATGACTTGGTTGGGGGTTTCTACATCAACCTGAACCACCACTTTAGGTGAGTTTGATTAATTTTTATAAAAATTTTGTTTCCCTTAAGATTACATCACCCCTTTGGCATGTCCAGTTAATGTACCTTATTGGACATGGAATTTAATTTTCCCTAGAGTGAGATTTGAATAATTAATTATAAATGAATTGTTTAAAATTTCAAAATGGGAATTTATACTTGCTTGGCCCTCCTAGTAACTTATATTTAAATGGAAAAATGGAATAGGTAATCTCACGGACTATGAAATAACTAATTGAAATGGAATGGAATGTTAATGACAATGATTTACACTTACATGCATGTAAGTAATTAAGTGTAATGCTTAACCATTACAATTCATGAGTAAAAAGAAAAATATAATTAAATTAATTAAAATAGAATTTGTAAATGAGATGAACCATGTTGAGGCATGGGTGATTCTCAATACCTTACCTTTTGTTTATAAATGAAATGACCTAACTACATGGTTTGAATTATACAATGTTATGGACCTTCCATGTCCTTCTTAGTTACTTAAATGGATATGGCCTCTTGATTAATTCTACATGTAAATTAATGTGGCATGCTTACTAAAATGGTACATTTTTATTACTACTCATAACACCTAGGCATGAAACCCCTTATATTGTGATAATGAGGCATAGCATCTCTAGGCATGATGTCCCTTATATTATGATACTCAAGCATGGAATCCCTAGGGTTGGCATCCCTTATATTATGATTCTCTATCATATAATCCTTGGGCATGTTGATCCCTATATTATGATTTATGGGCATGATGTCCCTAGGCATGGAATACCTTATTGTTATCAATCTGAAATTATTGGGATTTACATCCCCTATTAAAATGTGAACCTTATTTTATCATTATACATGGATTCCTGAGTTATGCCTCGGGTCCAGACTAGTACTACATATCTATATATATATGACTATATTTGTTACTATATATATAATGAGTATATATACATATATATCTATATGTATTTATGTATATATTCATATATATATATATATATTCATATATATATATACAAAGAGACACAAAATTATTGGTATTCCGGCTTAGGCCAAATATGGTATGGTCGACCATGTGTCCTTTGAGGAACCTGATCCCAACTTGATCACATTTATTTATTTCATTACACTATATTGTATATTATATCTGTACACTACTTTATTACACATTCACGAGATGAATTTCATTAGAGATCATTGGTGGTGGCCAACTGAGGTTATCTCACACTAGGTTCGAGCCACAAATTAGTACTAGAACAAATTATATCATGGGTGTAAGTTAGGATCATGTATTGTACTTGCATATTGTTATCCTTTTGGGATAGGATGGAGTATGGAGGCAGAGGCCCGAGCTAGTGCTCATGATTATATAGTAGATAAATAATGGGTATTTTGTTTATTTATTTCCTTTTTTCATCTATACCTTTTTACTATATTTTCTATTGTATTGAATATTTCTCATATGTTTTAGCATGTTCATGCATGATTATTTATTAATTATTTATTTATTTTCAGTTATTTCCTTCCACTACTTTGTTTATCTATTTCTGATACAACTTATTTATTATTTATTAAATTGTATTTATCATTGATCTAGAGGGTATATCTTCCCTAATTTACCACCTTTACACCCTCACTACTAGTCAGAATCCTATGGTATACGGGGAGGTGCGCATGAGGCCATGTGACTGACCCACTTAAGGCATCGTTTCAAGGGATCACAGGTCAAGAAATTATAGTTTTTTTCAGTAAATCTATGTGCATGATTCACAACTTGAAATAATGATAATTATAAATTATATGGACTATTACACATGATTTTTTATAAGAATATCCAAGGACCCCAAAATGTATAGAATTACTAATAGTGGGTCTATTCTCATAATCTTGTATCTTGGAGATAACCATGCATAAACATCATGAGAAGAAGCCTCATCCACTTATGATTACTTTCACCTTATATTCTATATAATATATTCCCTTTAGTAGAAAATTTTCTAACCATATAATTTGTTTTATGAATATCATTATAGAATTTCAAGGTTCTCATCATAACGCATAACTAGTATTCCCTTTTCAATGCAATAAATACTATAGTACATTGTCACAACAATTTTATGCATAAGAACAATAAATACGTGATAATATATTTAAATTAATATTCTCATATTTGAATATACATGTAATGTTAATTTCTTCTAGGGAAACAAATCCAACATATACTACAACACAATGATTTTATGTTGGGTGTGACCCCTGAAATGTGTGGTGCGATTCCACACAAAAGGAAGTTTTGGACTTCACTGAAATTTTCTCACCTATAGTGAAGCTTTCCACCATATGGGTGGTTCTCAATTTTTTTTCATTAGAAGAATCTCATCTTGAGCAGCTTGATATGAATATAACTTTCCTTTACGGATATATAGAGGAGGAAATTTACATGTAGGTTCCTAAAGGATATATTAATTTAGGGAAGGAATACCTGGATTCCAAACTCTAGAAGATCTTATGTGGGTTAAAGTGGAAAATCAGATATATTGATTTAGCTACACATGCCTGTGTGCCATTGTCTGCTGATATTTTACAGGAGTCCCCATGTGGTTGATGGTATGATTTTACATCCATCATATGTGAAAATAAAATGTATAAATTTCTATTACAAAATATAATTATAAAAATATTATCAATAGATGTGGTCTGGAATATTGATATTTAGATACCACTAAACATGATTTTTATGCTTACAAACTTATGTTGGATAGTATACGACCATATGGAATATGTGATTATTAATTATATAGTTAAATTATTTATTTTTACAATACATTGCTTCATTTATTAATTTTTATTTCATTTTTTGAGATATTTTAGGTTTCATGTATTCCATATATTGATCTTATCATCCAGAGTCTCTCACATTACTGTATGAACATTCTTTCTGGCAGCTCATGCATCATACCTATGATTCATTTTCATATTATTGAGTGGAATCATTCTGATAGAGTTATGAGGTAGTTAGGTTTCTATCATCCCATTCTTGTACTGCCCAATCAGTTTTCTTCACTTCATTCCCTGAATATGTTAGGGAAGCGAGACTTAGACTATAGGAGATATCATACACTCTATATTGAGATGTACAATAGATATCATGAGACTCAATTATGAGAGGCACGCACAATACGTATGCATTTTTTACATTAGATAGAGTTTGTGCCCTGGTCACACATGTCCCTAGTGACATATCTTACATGGAAATAATTGAGAAATCATGAGTTTGTAATAGTTATTATTTCTATTATTTTCATTTTTGTTAACTTTAGTTAACTAAATAATTTTTTTTACATGATGCTCATATCACCCATCTCATTCAAATATCTGATCGTATTGAGGTATGCGCATTTGATAAGACCTAATTTCATATAATAATGATAGAGATACTTTTTCCTATGGATGAGATTTATATTGGGATTTTTTATGAAGTGTTAGGAGATGTTAAGGGTGATGAGAATGATATAAGTGTGTTAGGGGGAGACTACTGGTATCGGGGCACATAGTGAAATCTAGTGGGGTAGGGTTTCAAAAAACATTATCACTGAAGAGATGTAACTTTTTCATTTCTAGTGATATGAGCCCCAATAGAGGTTCTAGGATCTCTCATGAATTGAATAACTACAAAAATAAAATTGAACAGATACCTCATTCAAATCTATGTGTGATCCACTATTTCTCATCATCAGTGACTAATGATTGAAGGATCTAAGGAAGAACCCGTCTATATTATCCAAACATGATTTAAGAATCTGAATGATTTCCAATCATTGTATTCTTTGTGCTATCATGGAGTTTTTATGATTCCTTTGATGTCATGATGATCACCTCGATCTCATCCCTTTGATCTGTCAAAGACATTCTTGGATTGGTCGCTTACAGAGAGACTTTTTCTCTCTAGGATATGGGAGGTGAAAGAATCTATTATTCTATTGGCACGAATATTATATGGAATAGAGTCTCTCTCTGACTTATATATTGGTAAGATCAAATACACAGAAAGGGTTCCCCATGCCTCAAAAATAAAACTCTCACTAAATAAGTAGTAAATGACATGTTATGATGAACTATCTGCATCATAAACATCATTTATATTTTATCACATACCTATAATATAATATAATATATATATATATATATATATTACATGATAAAATTGATTCATTAAATTGAATCATAATTTCATCAATATTAAACGAACCTTGAATATTAAAATAATATTTGTTCATATAATATTATTCCACGTATTCACTTAATACCACGTGAATAATTAAAAATAATAATTTCAACCCAAATATTCTATACTTGAATAATAATGAATTTATTTATTCATCAGGGATCGATAAAACTTGGATGACTCTCAAAACATGTGGTGGGTCCCACTACTTCTTATATACCTACTCATCGTAATAGAACTAATTCTTGAATATGCTATTGTGTGTGACCCTATAGGCCCTAATATAAATAGTAGTGAATACTATGCCCAAACCAATAGCAGATTCCAACAACTCATTAGGTCCCCGAAAGAGATAAGGAATAGTCATAGCAATGACAACCATCCAACGAACACACACTTTGTTATATAATTTATTTGTCTCATGATATCTAATAAAGCAAGATGCATTATTATTCCATTTTACATTATTGATTTTTTATTTTTTGATCTAACTGGATAGAATTACCTTCAACTACCTTTTCTTAGGATTTATAAATGTACTACCATCCTGATCAACTAGGCTCGAGTATCACTTCCTCAAATTAGAAGCAAAAAAGTATACATATATCATTCAACCAATGTCATACCACCAATGACACACCCAGCGCAATCTAAATCACCATGACTTAAGTTTCATGGTTTTTCCTTGCATCAAAATACGTGATCAAATGAGACACATTGATAATGATCTCATTTCATGATACCAATATGAATGTTTGTAGCGGGTAACATCCAATGACACCCAAAACATGTGGTGTTCCTCTTGGAGGGTCTATACTCATGATCTCAACTAATTGAGATCACAAAGTGAAAATATCATGAGAATAATTCTTAATTCTTAGGAGATTCCAACAACTAATAGTCATACATAAACTATGCCTAGTCAATATGATGTCTCCAGGCAATAGGTCATATGTTTAAGATTAGTGGCATTGTATCTCGAGGTTCTCATTATAGACTAGGAACTATTACAACCCTTTGATATAATAATAAAACTATGGTCATTACTATTTAAATAGTTGGCATAGAAATATGAACACAATAATGGTAAGTGTAAACCATGTATAACTCATTGTCATGACCCGCCTTCACCAAGATGGGGGAAGGGGAAAAACTACCAGATCCTTCCTTCTTCAAGTTGAAGGAGAGATAATGACCCCCCCCCCCCCCCCCCCCCCCCGAGTCCCCCTTCAATAGCCACTGTAGTGGTGACTAGCACCAAGGGTATGGAATCATGCGTAATATGGAAGGAATTACCTTTTTATAGAACAAGATCAAGAGATAAGATGGAAAATCCCAAACAACCCCAAATACTGAAAGTAAAAGTAATGCTGAAAACCCATTATCATATGAATGTTTGAAATAAAGTGATTAAAAGTATAAGAAAACTCTAAAATGAAGTACTAAAAGAAAAGAAAATCAGCAACGAAAATTGTCCCGATGTCCGAGCTAGTAAGGTCCAGCATGGTCCCCAAAGTCCTGGAAATCTGAAACTGGTTTTATATATGTGGGGTGAGTATATAGGTATACTCATAATGGAAAAACAAAAACTCTCGTGTACAAGTGGGGAGGCATTATAATTCCCTATGAGAAAGAAAAGGTAACCAAAACACCTAACAAAGAAAATTACCCTCCCAACCTCACCAAGGCATGCTCCCTAAAGAACGCAAACCAGGTAAAATAAAAGAAATACCACATTGATATTTTGGTAACCCGCACCACTTTCACAATAGTTATTTAAAACATCCTACATGTCATACCTCCCCCATAGATCCCACTGCAGTCCCATTTCCTCCCCCCAACAATAACCACATGGGCCATCCCAACTGCATGTTTATCCCACCCGCAAACACCCAGGCCACCAAAACCACACAAAACCATGCCCATAGATACTTAGGCTATAAGAACCACCACCATTCCTAAAGACACATGGGCTAGAATGACTCCTTCCATGCTTGAAGACACCTCGGCCTCATCCCAAAGACACTTGGTAAAATAACCTGCCTGCACACACCTGGGCCAACCACCACAACACCACCATGCCCAAAGAGACTTGATGCATCAAAGTTCTTAGGCCATCAAATCTTTCCTGAAGAATCTTGGTCTATCTGGGAGAGGGATCAGAAAAGATATGACAGCCAGCCACTCATGAGAATGTTGGAAAAAACACCCTACCCATAAAATGGGTGTCTTCGGAATGACGTGCTCAACATGGGTGGGGTGCGTATAATAAACACAAGAACTAAATATTATAAATATAGGTAATAAATCACTCATTCCAACATAAGGGTTCCGAAACATACAACCATCTTGTACACCACTACTCTCGCTGCAATCCCTATATGCACAAATACGCAACAACCACAACCAAAACACAATCCATTTCTGGAAAAACAAATCCCCCATTATACCCATTCTCATTTTCATTCTCATGTGATTCCTTTTAAAATATTCATCCACTAACGTGCTACTAATAAGCATAACCACAAGCCCAAACAATAACTAAATGAAAAATGACCAAGCATGATTTTAAGCATTCACACCCAGTTCTCTTGTAAAGTCACAACAACAAAGGGATCTGTGAGATCCCTCAAAGTACTAGAACCAAACCAAGCCCCCAAAATACTGGCTCCTTACGGCCTCCGATTCACAAACCAACAACTGGAAAACCAGAAGTCCCATCCCCATTCATGTCACCCCACAAATCATCAGACATAGAAACCATACATATCACCAGAATGAAGAAATAAGTTTCCAAAATTAGCCAACACCACACTTTAAGTACCTTCTTTCTATTTGGTTAATTGGGGTGATCACATAGGGTCACTTTTCCATCGGGCATCAATTTAATCAACCATGTTTATTTGATTAACCAGTTTCCATGTTTCATCCATTTATACATGATATCATTCAAAAAATAGAGCTTCATTAGTGCACAATAAAGGACAACCAACATCCACGATTTTCAGTGGACATAAGGCCATACAATTCACTACATAAAAACAAATGTAACACAGTAACATGAACATCATAATTACCAACCCTTTATTCTTTAAAAATTTATGTTCATTATTTTTGTTTAAGTTGGTTTCATCAACATCCAAAAGGATCATCATCATACCCACCCCGCGTGATGCACAGTTAAAGAGAAAGAAGATCTTGGTGATAAATCCCAGATCCAAGAGTTATAGGATATGAAATCTCGAAGTGCTTAAAAAGTGTGTCATAGTTCGATCACACAACTAGGTGGTTGCACATGTTATAATTTATTGAGATTTAATAATTCTACTTAGAGATGTTGGAGATAACGAGTGTGAGTTAATAGGTTTCCTTTAAATGGAGAAAAAGAACATGTAATAGGGGTTAAACTAAAAACATGGGAAAGGGTGTTACATCGAATAAAAGGCCACATGTTTTAGTAACCAAGTTTCTTACCACTCTTAGGGGATTTAATATATCATTTATGGGATTTAAAATGGAATTAAACCACTTTAAAAGGGGTATGAAGACTTAAAGGAGGTGTTACGGGAAGACTGGGGAAAGAAACCTGACACCCAACGGTCTCACCATTTGGGTGCGGCACTGATTGGTGAGACCAATCAGTGAGACTGACTAGTGGCACCAATCGGTGGCACAGATCAGTGGCATTGATCAGTGACACCACGGTGACACCCTATCACCGACATTGACACCCTTCCGACACACTGATGGTGTCTGGGATGCCCCAAACACCATAATTTGACAAAGTAATGGACCAGGAATTTCTAGGCCATTACATTAGATACCTCTCAAACTATTCTCATCCTCGAGAATCAAAACTAAACCCGAAGAAAATAGATGGGTCTCAACAACCACCTCGTAAGATACCTCTCAGGGAAAAACCACCCTAGTGTTGTTTGAGACCAGGAAAAACCTTAGACAACCAGGAACACCTCTCTTATCTATCTTCTAAATAAGTATGGAAACAATTAGTAACAACACAACACTAAATACACACCATCCTGTCATACAAATTTGGGAGTTCCTTCTTCCATGTCAAGATACTATATGCTTTGTAAATCACTGACTCTCCCACACGGGTTCAATCGCATCCACATTAATACATCTTGATTAGGGATCAGGTTCTCCCCTCCCCACAATCAGGACTTTTCACACACATTCACAAAGTAAAGGAAAAAACACATATATTAACCAAACAAAGTCAGCATTACATAATAGAAAGTCACAAAAATAAGAACATCAAGGACAACTCAGAACAGCAACTCAAAACAGGTCTTGGTATTGGGCGTGCATCTAAGATTCTCACTCCCAAGTACTCTCCTCGAGGCCACTATGCCTCCACAACACACAAACCAAAGGGATGGTCCATCCACAAAGAACATTCTCCTTTTGATCCTCAATATTTACTGGTCATTCCATGAACATAGTGTCATCCCCTATATCTAACTCTCCCTAATCAATGACATGGGAGTCATCGTGTAGATATCGACAAAGCTGGGAGACATGGAAAACATCGTGGATCCTTTCCAACTAAGGTGGAAATTCCAGCTGATATTCCCCCTCACCGACTCCCCCCAACACTTTGAAAGGCCTGATGAACTTAGGAGAGATCTTTCTTCCCTTTTCAAACCTCCGCTGCCCACGTCAGGGGGAAACCTTCAATAACACATGGTCTCTAACCTCGAAATCTAAGGGCCTCCTCCTATGATCAGCATGTGACTTCTTCTAGTCCTGAACAGCCTTCATCCTATCACACACAAGCTAAATCTTCTCTTTTGTGCTCTGCACTACCTATGGACAAAGAAAACCAACCTCCCCAACCTCGGTCTAGCACACAGATGAATGACATGACCTCACATAAAAGGATTCAAATGGTGCCATGCCAATAGTATAGTGATAACTATTATTGTAAGAAAACTATACTAAGTAAAAAAGTCATACCCATGATCCCCCAAAGTCTAAAACACATGCTCGTAGAATCTAATCAAACGTCTGGATGGTCTTCTAAATCTTCCCATCTATCCGGGGATAAAAAGCGGTGCTAAGACATAGTTGGGTACCAAAATCATGCTGCAATCCCCTCCAAAATTGTGAGGTAAACCATGAAACACAATCCGAGACTATAGACCACAGAACTCCATGAAACTGCACCAACTCATCCATATATCTCCATGCTAATTCATCCACCACATTTGACTCCTTGATCACCAGGAAGTAAGTTGATTTCATCAGATGGTCTACCAATACCTAGATTGCATCGCATCCTCCTTAAACCATGGGTAGTCATATGAAAAAATCCATCGATATTCCATTCCACTTCCACTCAGGGACATCTAAAGGTTACCAAAAACCTCCTAGGATGCGGTGTTCATCCTTTACATGCTAACACAATAGGCACCTTTCCACAAACTCCACCACTGACCATTTCACACTAATCCACAAAAACTATTCCCTCAGGCCTCATTATATCTTCTAAACTCCTAAGTGTACCACTAGGGGTGATTTATGGAACTCACATAGAACTCCCACATGCATCATTTCTAGAACAAACAAATTCCTGTGGAAAATCTTCTTATTATGATTATCCTTCGACCACCCTTCTGAAGCACTGCCCTAGTCAACCCAATCATACGACAATTCACTCTCTGAGTCTCCCCACTGAGAGTTCTCCACATTTTGCAACATATAATTTTGCACTACCATCTGAAATAGATATCCTCTACCACCATCCACCCCCTACATCTAGGTGTAAGGCAACCAAATCCTCCATCACCTTCCAATAATCCATAGATACCCACATAGTTTCCCTCTGTGATATTCTACTCAAGGCATTGACCACAATGTTCCCCTTACCTTTAGTGTAACAGATCTCGAAGTCATAGTCTTGAAGTAAATCCAACCACCTTCAATGTCAAAAGTTCTGGTCCTACTGGGTAAAGATATGACTCAAACTATTGTGATCTATGAAGACCAAAAAGTGCTCCCTGCTACCGCATCAGTACACACCCAAAGAAAAGACCAGAAGCATCACAAAACACCTCAAACAACACCCCTTCTTCTAGAAACCTGAGCACTATAGATCTAACCAACCTTCCTTTAGATAGCTGAAAGCTGCCTAACACTGCTCACTCTACACGAAGGCCTAGTACTTTCTAGAAAAAGCTATCAAATGATCTGCAACTTGAAATAATTTGGGTAAAAACCTTCTAAAATATCCTACTAGACCCAATAAACTATGAACGTCCATCATGTTCTTGGGTGTTGCCCAAGAAAAAACTACTTAAACCTTTTATGAATCCACCTCTACCCCTTTCTAAGACACCATGTGTCTAATAAAGTTCACTTCTTGTGTCAAGAAATTTCACTTAGAGAACTTCCCATAGAGATGGTGGTGTTTAACGATATCTAAGACCATCCTGAGGTGCTCAGTATACTCCTCCTATGATTTTGAGTAGATCGGGATGTCGTTGATGAACACAATGATGAACCGGTCCAAAAACATGGGGAATATAGAGTTCATGAGCCCCAAGAACATATTAGGTGTGTTCGTAACAATGAACGACAGACTACAAACTCAATGTTCCCATACTTTAACCTAAAAGTAGTCTTCGGGATATCATCATCTTTCACCCTTAACTGGTGATACCCAGACCATATATCAATCTTAGAGAACCAACCCCCTCCCCTCAGTTGATTAAAGATATTGTATATCCTCAGGAGAGGGTAACAGTTCTTGACCATTACCTGATTCAGTCTCTGGTAGTCTATGCACATCCTGAGACCACGATCTTCCTTCTTTGCGAACATGATTGGAGCACCCATGGCGACACACTGGGTCGGATAAAACTCATATTCATCAGATCTTCAATATTAATCTGCAACTCCTACAACTCAAAAGTTTCCCTCTAATAAAGATCCATAAAAATCGAACAGTCATCAGGTTGTAAGTCTATCCCGAACTCAACGTCACATCGAGGGGGTAGAGTCAAAACTTCCTCAGGAAAAACAACTAGGGACTCTTTGAAAACTCCTGGAACTTCCATCATCTCATCATCCACTGATTCTATAGAAAACTAGGATAACTCAGAAACAAGAGGCTCTACAAGCAGGATCCCCATCTGAAAACTCCATTCACCAAAAAAATCCACACACCATCTATCCTCATCAGAGAACACGACTCTTATCTTGAATTAGTCCATAATAATGTGCACATAAAACAACCAGTTGATGCCTAGGATGACATCGTATGCCTACATTTGTAGTAGAAGGAGATCCTTGAACCTGATCCCCAACTCTCTTACTAAAATTCTTCCATATTGGAGGGAGATTAGATCATGCCTCTTCTGTTCCTTCATTGTTGAAGAAAGGAATTCTACTCAGAAATCCTTCTTGAAGTCATCCCAGGAAACCTCAACCTCCATCCTCTCTCTATGTTAGAGCATCCACCTCTGATATGTTTCTCCCCTCATCTTATTAACCACTAATGGAACCCAATACTCCCTCGGAGCACAGATCAAGGTAAAGGTGATCACCAACTCCTCAATCTGCCCCTATGTCTCCAAGTTGGAAACACTTCCCTCTTACTTTCTGAGGGTCTGTCGCTGGAAATAATATAGAGACCTTTTCCCCTTTCATCATCTTCCTCTTTTTCAATCCTCTACTGATTGACAAGATCAACCTACTCGACCTTGACTACCCGCACTACTAATGGATGTCGTATAGGTGACATAGCTTCAAGGTAAACAAGGAATGCCTAAGCCCGAGTAGTGTAGAAGATTCCTTTTAAATTTTTCTTAAAACTTTTATTTATTTTAAATTCCCAAAACACCCAAGACACATGAGAACACAAGTCATTATTATGCATGTACCTTTCCTATGGTCTCTAACCTACAATTAGTATAGCCTCACCCGGTCATTTGGTAGTCCCAGAGTCCTTGCATCGGATCACAGGGGGGGGCTAAAATATGGTGTCCTATCTAGTCTTCCCTGGACTATTTCACGCACCAAGATTTCTTAACATCATTTCCCTACCATCCCATGCAATACTCACTGTGTCTAACCACAAACTCCATCTTATCTTTCAACCATCACCTCTGCAAATATTCTATCACGACATGCCTTCACCAAGATGAGGGAAGGGACAACAAACTTCAAAACCCTTCATTATTCAAGTTGAAGGAGAGATAATGACCCCTGATTCCCACCTTCAATAGGCCTCGAAGTGGCAACTAGAACCAAGGTTATGTAATCTCACGTAATATGGAAGTCGTTACCCTTTTTATAGAATAAGATCAGGAGATAAGATGAAAAATCCAAAGCAACCCCAAAGATTGAAAGTAAAATTAAATCTGAAAACCCATTCTCATATGCACGTTCAAAATAAAGTTATACAAAGTACAAGAAAACTCTGAAAGGAAGTACCAAAAGAAAAGAAAAGTAGTAATGACAGTTGTCTCGATGTCCAAGATAGTAAAGTCTTACATGGTCCTCAAAGTCCTCCTAGAAACCTAAAAGAAGTTTTATATATATAGGGTGAGTATACAGGTATACTCAGTAGGGAAAACCAAAAGCTCTCATGCACAAGTGGGGAGGCATTCTAATTCCCCGTGAGAAAGTAAAGGTAACCAAAACACCTAACAAGGAAAACTACCCACCCAACCTCACCAAGGAACACTCCCCAAATAATGAAAACCAAGTAAAATAATAGAAATAGAACATCCATATTTGGGTACCACACACCACTTTACCACTAGTTATTTAGAACATCCAATGCATCATACCTCCCCCATAGATCCCACTACAGTCCCACTGCCTCCCCCAACAACAACCATATGATCCATCCCAACCGTACGTTCATCCCACTCGTAAACACCTGGGCCACCATAACCATACATAACCACACTCGAAGACACTAAGGCTAAAAGAATGACCACCACACCTAAAGACTCCTGGGATAGAATGACCACCTCCACACCCAAAGACAACTAGGCCTCATCCCAAAGACACTTGGTAAAACAACCTTCCTACACACACCTGGTCCAACCACCACAACATCACTCAGCCCGAAGATCCTTAGGCCATAACAAACCTTATTCCATCACAGCCAGCCCAAAGAATCTCGAATACCTGGGAGAGGGAGTATAAAGGAGATAATAACCATCCATTCATAAGAA
This sequence comes from Viscum album, assembly GCA_963277665.1. Lineage (NCBI taxonomy): Eukaryota > Viridiplantae > Streptophyta > Magnoliopsida > Santalales > Viscaceae > Viscum > Viscum album. The sequence continues at coordinate 224,627,527 of OY728119.1, read as the reverse complement.
TGTTGGGAAAAAGCACCCTCCCCCATGAAATGGGTGTATTCGGCACGAATTGATCAATATGGGTGGGGTGCATATAAGAAACAAAAGAAAAAAATATTATCAATATAGGTAATCAAGAACTCATCCCAACCTAAGAGTTTTGAAATAGATAACCATGTTGTACACCACCACTCTCACTGTTATCCCTACATGCACAAATACGCAACAACCACAACCAAAAAACAACCCATTTCTGGAAAAAAAATCCCCCATTGTACCCATTCTTGTTATCATATGAAAGTGATTAATTTTAAAATATTCCTCCTCAATTTCTCTACTAATAGGAATAACCAAAATCCAAATCAAAAACTGAAGAAAAAATGGCCAAGCATGATTTTAAGCATTCACACCCAGTTATCTTGTAAAGTCACAACAATAAAGGGATCCATCAAATCCCTTGAAGTATTGGAACCAAACCAAGCCCCAACATATCGGCTCAATATGGTCTCTAATTCACAAAATAATAACTAGACAACCAGAGGTCCCATCCCCATTCATGTCACCCCACAAAGCATCAGACAGAGCAACCATGCATATCACCAAAATGAAGCAATAAGTTTCCAAAATTATCCAACACCATTCATTAAGTGCATTCTTTCTGTTTGGTTAACTGAGGTTATCACATAGGGGATCTTTTCTATTGATCATCCATTTAATCAACCATGTTTATGTGATTAAACAATTTCCATGTTACAACCATTTAAACATGAGATCTTCTAGAAAATATAGATTCATTAGTGGGCAATAAAGGACCACTAACGGCCACAATTTTCAGTGGACATAAGCCCATACAATTCACAACATAAAAATAAAGGTAACATAGCAACATATACATAATAATTCCCACGCCATTATTATTTAAAAAGGTCCATTAATTATCTTTGTTTAATTTGGATTCATATACTTCCTAAAGGATCATCATCATACCCACCCCGCGTGATGCACAGTTAAAGACAGATGAAGGAAAAACCCCTACCTGAATGATCAAGGATCAAAGTTTTCTATTTACGTCAAGAATTGCGATTGTGTAACGTGCAGAAGAATAAATCCAAGGACTTCCAGGATGAGTGGGAAGGGATCCAAAATGGGCACATGACTTGTATCTTAAGGATGGACTTCAATCTCATCCAGAGGGAACAAAAGAGACCGAGGAATAATATCTTGATGATAAAGCCCCGATCCTGGATTTATAGGATGTGCAATATCAAAGTACTTAACAAGTGTATCGTGGTTTGATTATGAATATGGATGGTTTCTCTCATTAGAATTTATTGAGATTTAGTAATTCTCCTTAGAGATGGTGGAGATAATGGGTGCGATTTAACAAGTTTCCTTTAAACAGAGAAAAAGAACACGTAACAAGGGATAAACTTGAAACATGGGAAAGGGTGTAACACTGAGGCAAAAGGCCACATGTTTTGTTAATTGGGGGTTCCCCAACTCTTAGGGGATTTAAGATATAATTTATGGGATTTAAAATGGCCTTAAACCACTTTAAAAAGGGTATTAAGACTTAAAGGAGATGTTACGGGAAGACTGGGGAAAGAAACCCAACACCCCACGGTCACACCGATTGGGTGCATCACCAATCGGTGAGACACTGATCGATGAAACTGATCATTGAGACCGACCGGTAAAACCGATCAGTGAGACACTGATTGGTGATGTTGATCGGTGAGGCCCATCGGTGATGCCGATTGGTGAGATCGATCAGTGAAACTAATCAGTGAGACACTGATATGTGACACCACGACAACACCCTGTCACCGACACCGACGCCCTTATGGCTCACCGATGGTGTCTGGGATGCCCCAAACACTAGAATTTGACAAAGTAATGGACTAGGAAGGTTCATGACATTACACTCACGGTATATATGGTATGGTAATCAAAAAGACTTGTTTAATTTGGGTCTAGGACACCCACTATTACAACACTTTCACTTGAACTAGACCCAACTTGCTAACAATCCTTGTTATCTCTCACATGCTAAGATCATGTTTCCACTAATTCATGGCTTTAGTCATAGGGCCATCATGTCTTTGTTGTGTGGTTATTTTTTTATATTTCACCATACCACCTTGAGTAAAACTTCTCAGGAGATGTAAACTCTAATTATATACCCTTATGTCCACTAATAAAACTTTAATTCTTGGATATAATAGTAATAGAATTATCAAAATTTATATTAGGATAAAACTTTACTTACTTCTATGATTCCATGAACTAGAACAAGTTATTGTACATTCTACAATACTTCTTTATCTACCTTATAAGCTGCAATGTACTCAGTATTTATAGGTATGTGTAAAAATGGATTTAATGAGATTTTATTGCTCATTGCCTTGTCCTAACTATGATATCATATCACATTGATCTATTGGAATACTATTTTGTGTTCCCTTATAACTAGGATCCCTTCTTTTCCACATAATAGGTATATACCTATTGTACTTTCTTAAGTACAACTACATAGTACCGACTGCTTCCCTTATAGTTCTCCTAGATATAATATATATTTTCTTACCATAAATTATATGTTGGAAATATCATATCTAGTATATAGCATGGTTTATGTGATTGATCCATCATAGAAGAATATTTAATTTAAATCACCATATTAATCTTCTCCTATGTCCTACAAATGTCTTCTTGGAGAGAATTATTCCACATGACATTGGTAAAAATTCTTTCTTGAATAATTCCAACTTGTATTTTTCAATAACTTTTTTATATATGTATAATTTACTAGGTCTAAGAAACCATTAGATCCACATAAGTAGATCTTATTCCCTAAAATGTAGTTGGCCACTTTAAGTCAATATCTAGATAATTACTTTCATTCTGGTCTCAACTAACTATAAGACCAGTCACTATTTTCCATATGTTATCAAACATATTTTACTTAGTAACAATGGTTCACCCACTAAAGTCATGTAGACACATAGAAAAGATTCATTCCAAATGAATATTATATGTTCTTACTTGGTAATAATGGTTCTCCCACTAAAGTCTTCTATGGTTGGTTTCTTGGGCATCCAATGATCAATAAAATGATTATAGAAATTATCTACGACAAGTAAAATTATAGTAGATTTAATCATAATGACTTGGTATGACCAATCAAGCCTTATTGGTACCATGCGTTTATCAACCATGTATAGTTGTAATTGAATTCCCAATACAGTATTCAATAATAATAAGCCCCTAAACTTTAATAAATGGAATATATTAGTAAATTTTCATTTATATTATCAATATTATTTGATTTTCATATAAAACTTACTTTTAGGGTTATTTATTCTCAAAAAATAAAGTATCACCAGCCGCAATGGATGTAAAACCATTGCCATTGTTATATCTTTCCAACACAATATGTGTATTTAAAATATTCCTCTTCCACATACTCTTATGGAACTTGTTCTTATTCCAACTACTTGTAAATTTCTAGTATTAACTAAAACCAAGTGAACATGGCTCCCCGTTTCAAAAATAGAGATATTTACCATTTTATAAAAATATAGTCTATAACTTGACTATCTCTATTCTATCTTAGTTATTTAAGTAATATCCTATGAAAAAATTAGTATAACCACTTTAGGATCACATTTTGTTTCTATTAATAAATATTTGTTTATATCTTAACAAACTCTTTGAATTTAAACACTTGTTCATTTCAAAGGATTTATTTATATCATACTTTTTCTCACATGATATCCATTTTTCATTATATTTGTAATTTTTTTATGGGATAACACCATTATTTGTGATGTGTTTCTTGAAAAATAATGCAAGTATCTGCAATGGATATCAATATCAACATTGATTCTCTTTTTACTCAAATCATGTATTTGATGTGTATAAAAAATTGTTCATTTAGTAATAGCTCCACACTACATTTTAGTGATCAGTGTTTTCATGTAAGACTCATAATCTATCATCCTTATTAACATCATAGAATTGAAGTGGATAAGGTAATGCGTGTTTAGGAATTACTTTGTGATGTATTATATTGATCAATGAATGCTTGGTCAATATATTCTTCAGCACGTGGGCCTGAAACAGCTCATATATTCTAACCATTCATATACCATAATTCAATTTCACATTCCTTAGTAAAAACTTATAAGAATCTCATGAATTATAGTTACCACTATCTTACCATTGGAATAGTTTGCGCTCTCTATCTAAACAAACTCCAAAAGCTTTGTAGACTACCTTTATTTATAAAGGTATCTTTGTCCAAAACAAAGTACATAAGCCTGTCGATATTACCTAAAGTATTTAAATCCAAAAGTAATAAAACCATACTGGGTATATCCTTGGAAACTACATATATTTTCTTGGAAAAGTATCATCTTTCCACAATAAGGTATATAAGTCTTTCATTTATATTTGTTAGTTATTGCCAATGTTTCATTCAATATTAAACATTTCGTTGAGTATAAAAGGCCATAAACAACATTAATTCTTTGGATATAATAGTATATCCTTGATTCCATTGGACATGTCAGATTAATGTTTTGGTAATATGTAACCCAAGTTCAACTAGAATCATTTTATTGGAAATTAGATGTTTTGTGCTTCTCGCCGCTAACTTAAAGAATCACCCCTTTTTAGACACTGGGAGAACACTCCTTACTTCTTGTAATGTTTCTTTTGTTACATGGTTACTGTATTACAACGCACATATGTGATAGGAATATTCTATTAAATACCCAAAAATTCTTATAGAAATATTACAGGTAATTGATGAATATACTTGAAGCAAAGTGACTACTTACTTCTTCAATTCAGTTCATTTTATTTAAACATCCATAGATTTATTTTGTGATATGAAAAGAAAATAACCTCCTGTATTATAACCAACCTCTTTTATTTAAAGTAAATTATGAAGGTGTATTTTGCATCACTCTTTCCATTGGCCTTTTCACCATGTCTTTCAACATGTTCATCATAATAACTAAAGATTAAATATGCCTTAAGTTCTTATTTTCTTAGAAACCCTTACCCAAAAGGTTATGATGATTTTTCCTATATGATATTCGTTTTGAAATCTAAAATGAGACTCCATAAAATAGGTGATAAAAATATTATAAATGGATGTATTGAAATATTGTGATCAATATTTCCATCTACATGTATCCAATGTAATCATCACCTATTCATATTTTTTCCTCTTCTTCTCCTCATAAGTTTCTCATATATGAGACTACATGTAATATCATCTATGTCCTGATCTTGTATCTAGAACTAAAATTATATGCTGATGATATCATTATGACATAACTAGATTATGTGCCATACATGAGTCACATGTAACCATTTTCACGCCCTCGATTCTTGTGGTCATTCAATAGGTAGTGGGGACACCAGCACCTTGAATTTAATATATTGTAGTACTACGTGTAAGAACATATACTATTCTAGGAAACTCATGTTGATGAGGACATTGAATTTTTCTAATATTTATCGTAGTGCACTTGTGGTATTACATTACATTTTCTATAAAAAATAAATCTAGAATATTGTACTTTTATCTTAATTTTTTATTTAGACATTATTGATTGATTTATTAAATCATTAGATTGTTGGAGTTTGTGTCCTAAAAACCAATTTTCTATACTTTGATAACATGAATGTATACTTATTATATATTGTTCATTGTTCTGCATGACTATAATATAATAATGTCCTGGAATATTTGTTGCATTAATAAGGTCATGGAAAATCCCCGCTATGACGAGAACCTTGAAATGATATAACAATATTCTTAAATAAATTTATATGGTTGGATGACATACTAAGATATGACACATACTATATAGACTGTCATGTGTGAGTACTTGTAAGAAGACAAGACTCCCTCTCATGGAGTTCGCACTTGGTAATCTCCAAGATGGGAGATTATGAGAACATACCCGCCAGTAGTAATTCCTCATGTCTTGGGGTCATCAGACATTTCCATCTATGAGTGTGTGTAATGTTCCTTATACTAGAAGATTATCATTAACTCTTTTCATGACTCACGGGCTTAGATTTGCTGACGAAAATCATCACGAAGACTGCTGGTGGGAAGTAGGGTATGTTGGGTAAGTCACGAATGACATGTTATTAATGGATAAGTTGAGGAAAGATTTGTCCCTTCAATATTTATAGAAGTAGATATCTCGGGCCCTTTGATTGAAATAGAACTGTCACCCAAATTCCATGGACATAGTGTCACAACAAGTTTATTTCTAGAAGTCAAAGAATGACGGATCAAGCATATAGGTTTATGACATTACCATACAACTTTCTTGATGAGATATTGAGATAAAGGGACTAAATTACATGGTAAGTGTTCATATGAGGTGACACATCAATACTGTGTCAACTTCTTTATCTTGGGTGCCTTGACCCATTTCTAGACAGTAATCTTGGACTTTAGGCAATCCCACCTAATGCCAATGAGAAAGTGGCCTAGAGGGTCACATACTAAGTGTATCCAAGTATCTCAAGTAGAATAAATATTATTCTCATGTGTGGTTTATTAATTATTCAAGAAAGACTAAATCATTTTAATGATGGAGGAAGAATTAAATTAAAACAAGATATACATGACCTGTACATTGAATTTAAATGCCATGTAGTTTTTATTTTGGAAAAGAAATAAAAAACGAGTACACACCGTGTATTAATGATTACACGCCGCGTAATTTTTCTAGTCATAATTTTGAGGAAATAATATCATTTTATTAAATAATATTTATTATAATCATCGTGGGTGCATTTCAAGGAATTAATGATTCGACATGGTTGTTACCATCAGAGTTAATGAAATAAATAAAACGTGTAACGCATTTATTTATCGACATAACTCTATAACCTCAAACACGATTATAAATATCCTCACAACCCTAACACTTTTCCTTAATCATTGTGCACAACAATTCTAGAGAATTATCTCAAGGCTGAAAGAAATCCTTCCTCCAAGAATGCTCTCAAGACCAAGAGAGATCATCCTCTATCTAATCAAGGCGATCTAAGGCGGAAAACACAAGCAAAGGCTTATCCATGCTAGCACCTGAAGATTCCTTTGGCGATGTCCAGAGATACGTGGTGCACCTGTGGATCACCACTAAAGGAATTCTACACTTGGCTTCTGTGATGCAATGAAAAATCACATAAGAACGTGATCAGAAATATTAATGAAGAAAGTACACCATAAAAGGTACTTATTGTCAATTAATTAAATTAATTATAATAAACCTATGATGATCCTCCTTTGTGGTTCTGGGAATATTCTTCTTCTTTGTCTGTTTCTGTTATTCGATCCATGGATTCTGGAGTTTATCGTCGTATTGATCCCCAATTTTTCATTGCTAATGAAAAAAAGTCAAGTGGGAACATCCACCCATGAGCTTTCGTCGCACCTGTGGACCCTTCAAGTGGTATCAAATGGGTCACAACATTGATTATAGTTATTTAATTTATTTTGATAATTTACGCATTTATATTTGATTCAATTCAAGATAAATTGTTCTATAAAACTAAAGGAATGAGATTTGTTCTTCCTCCTTCATTTCTTGATTCACATAATAGAAATGACCTTTTAATTTTAATTTTGATTAAAATAAAAATGAGGAACTCATCCGGAGGATCCACTCATTCTGTCTGTACAACATAGGAATACACGACGTGTAGTGAAATCTACAAGCCATGTACTTAGGTTCAACGAACCGCTACTAGTCCACCAAACCATGCCGTGTGAATTAAGCATACCTAAGGTTTGTAATACACCGTGTTGAACAAAACGGAATGATGCGTGGAAACCAGAATACACAGCGTGTATGTTGAATCAACATGTCGTGTAGTCTGATCAGGCCCAGGTGAAACCATGTACAAGGAGAAGCTGTGTAACCGCGTACATGGGATTTCCATGCCGGTAACCACGTAACAAGGAAGTACATGCCATGTTAGATTAATCCACATGTCGTGTACTCCAAAATTTCCAAAGTACAGAAAACACGCCAAAGCCCCCGGCATGTACTTTAGATAAAGGGTGGAAACAAATACATGCCATGTAATATAGCCTACACGTTGTGTACTTTCTAGAAATGGAATTTCACCAGGTTTCCTCCAAAGTACAAAGACCTATACAAGGAATATGGATGAGAAGAATCTCAATGAAATTCATAAAGGAATTTAATATAAAGAAGTTATTAAATATAAGATCATAATTAATTGAATTCAAGTGCGACTTATCTTGAATAAAAGAAATATTAAAATAATTTGAAAACTAAATATGTGTAAATATCGTTGCATGCTATGGATGATCATGAGATAGACTAAAGACCCTTTGTGTGTGTATGGTTTTATTTAAATTTATTTAATTTAAATTAGTTGTCCTACAAGACTTCTTACAATAAAATATAGGGCATGCGTTCCCATGGTTTATTTAATGTAAACCCCATGTAATGGAGGATCTCCCAAGCTATAGGAGATGTTTCAAAATCCGAAGATGAGGCAAAACCAACCCAAGAAGATACAATGGTGGATAGGTGGGATCTGCAAGATATGAACCATCAGGTTCAAATTGTTTTTCCCTAGGCCAAGGTTAGCTTATCAAAACTGCTAGATAAGCTAACCAATATAATCTCATGATCCTTCCATCTTATTTCATTTTTTGTCTGATTGCATGATTTGTTTATTTTGTATGTGTTTTCATGATCACATAGTTAATTAAATAAACAAGCATGCAAAGAGGGAATAAAATAAAAACTGGACTATGTGTAAACATTATCAAAACATGGTTAATCACTTAATAAAACATCACTTAATATTAACAAGCATGTGATAATGCGAAACTATGCATAAAGGATTGAAATACCTCAAATACCATATTAAGTCAGAATAAGCCTTTTGTTACTTGATTAAGGAAAAAACTCAATAAAACTACGTGTTTGACCAACCCTTGTTGGGACACTTACTTTTATAAAGAAATCTCTTATGAAAGTTTTGGGTTGACTTAAACATTTTACATCAAGAGGAGTAGCCCTTGATAGAATATTTGTAAAATGGAGGCAAGTGTTGAGGAAATCCAAGTCAGGATTTCAGGATTGGGGAGTCTACTCAACAGATCATGGAACTATAAGCTCACAGTTGGAAAAGACCTGCCTACCTAAATACCATTAAATAGATTGACCAACCCTTGTTGGGGTTATGATAAGGGGAATATGGATCCTTGCCAATAGAATGTCATAGAAACAATGAATTCTAAGTTCAATGGTGGGGGACATTGGGACATGATAAAATAATGGGAGAATTAATAAATTCATTTATTATTTTTCAAAAAAATTAATCAAAAGGCACTAATAAATATACTCTTTTAATTTTTTGAATCAATATGAAAAAATCGTCAACCAAATTTTCTCTGTGATCAATTCTGGATAAAGACAATATCTACACCAATAGTAACATTCAGAAATGGTTTATTTGCCTTTGGGTTATCCTACACCATGAATGAAAGTTTTACGTGATGGAGTCCTCACTTCATGATTCGCCTACCCATGGGGTGAGTGATGAAGATTTTTTGGTCTATGATCAACATTTGAACGATGCACTCGAAGTTCAATGTTTGATGTTGTCATCAATGTCTAGTGAGCTCATGAAGTCTCATGAAGACATGGATGCCTATAGCATGCTCGATCACCTACGTGTTTTATACTAGGAGAGAGCAAGACAGGAAAGGTTTGAGATCTCCAAGGCTCTATTTCAGAGCAAGATTGGAGAGGGTGCCCTAGGTGGGCCTCATGTAGTCAAGATCATTAGCTACATTGAGCACATGGAGGCTCTAGGGTTTAAACTCCTCAAAGAACTGAGTACCGATATCATTCTTGCATTAATCCCCTAGAGACTCTCTAAATTTGTTGTAAATTTCAACATGAACAACATTGAGAAGTCACAATATGATCTTCTTATCCTCATTCGCCAAGTGGACAATGATATGTAGTGTGAAAAGCCTTCTTTCTTTATGGGGAATAAAATGAAAGGAGTGGAGAAGATCTTTAAGACCAAAGCTTCTTCAAGGCCTTCCAATAAAAGGAAGATCAAAGGGGAGGCAAAAGAACAGGAGGCTGTTTGTTTCGCATATGGAAAGAAGGGCCACTGGAAGAAAAACTGCACCTAGCCAAGGAAGCAAGGAAAAGCTTCAGGTTCATTTGTTATCAAATTAAATCTATCTATTTCTACCAATTGGGTTTTAGATACTACTTGTGGTTATCACATCTGTATCCAAATACAGGAACCAAATAGATTCATAATGATTGACCAAGGTGAGGTGGATCTGCGAGCAGCCAACGGAGACAGACTCGTTTTTGTAGATGTCGGAGACTACCATCTCACATTACCTACTGGGATAGTCTTGGTATTAAAAGGATGTTATTATGTATCGTCTGTAACCAAAGACATTATTTCAGTATCCATATTAGATACTAATGGATTCATCTTCAAGTTTGTAAATAAATGTTGCTACTTTTATAAAGATAGAATTTATTGGTAGGGCACATTTATATAACGGCCTTCTTGTGTTAGACTACACAAATCAAGTAATGGAAATCGATGACAAAGTTAATTCACATGACTCATACCATACCCAACTTTGGCATCACCAGCTAGGTCATGTCAATAAGAAATGTTTGACAAAGTTACCTCAAGATGGGTATTTAGATTCTTTCAAACTAAAACCACTTGGTGTATGTCATGCGTGTCTACAAGGAAAAATGACCAAATCCCCATTTAGTGGGAAAGGTGAAAAGGCTAAATAGCTTCTATAATTAGTTCATATAGATGTTTGTGGACCATTTCCAATTGAAGAAAGGGGTGGGTTCTTATACTTCATAACTTTTACTGATGATTTTAGTATATATGGATATATTTACTTAATGAGGTATAAGTCAGATTCTTTTAATCGGTTCAGAGAATACAATAATGAAGTTGAGAACCAGCTTGGTAAGAAGATTAAGAAACTCAACTCAGACAGAGGAGGAGAATATTTTAATCAGGACTTTATTGATTTCTTACAGGAGTTTTGGAATCTATCTCAACTCACACCTCCTTACACGCTGTAGTGGAATGTTGTATGTGAATGGAGGAACTGCACCCTGTTGGACATGGTGAGATCAATGATGAGTCATGCGAGTCTTCCATTATCCTTTTGGGGATATTCATTACAAACAACAGCACACATAGTGAACTAAGTACCAACTAAATCGATAAATGGTATTCCATACATGTTATGGAGTGGACACAAATCTATATTATCAAGTTTACATGTGTGGGGTAGAAAAGCATTTTTTAAGGCCTCTTCGGGTAAAAAACATGCACCTTGAGGCACAAAGTGTACCTTTATAGGATATCCCAAGGAAATAAGGAGATATTACCTATACAACCCCTCAGATAAAAAAGGTTATAGTTTAAAGACATGACATATTCCTTGAGAGGGAGCACATCTCCAAAAGAGATAGTGGGAATGAGATAGACTTCGATGAAGTCGAGGCTCAAGATACACATGAGTTGGTAAGATTCTACAAAGCCTCGTGGAAGAACAATATATTCCAGAGACACAAGAACTACGTAGGAGCACAAGAGAGGTGAGAGAACCAGAATGATATGGTTTTCTTATCACCGAGGATGGTGACTCATTATTGGTTGACAATGATGATCCTCTTATCTACAAGAAAGAATTCGAAGGAATAGGAGTTTCCAAGTGACAAGAAGCCATGAATTCTGAATTGGATTCCATGTACCAAAACCAAATCTGTATTTTGGTAGATCCTCCAGTTGATATAAAGCATGTTGGTAATAAATGGGTATTCAAGAAGAAACTGGATATGGAGGGACAAGTCATCACCTGTAAGGCACGGCTGGTTGCAAAAGGTTTTAGACAATGTCAAGTAATTGACTATGATGAAACCTTTTCACCGGTTGCGATGCTGAAATCCATTAGAATCCTATTGGCCATTACAACTTACCATGATTATGGAATTAGGAAAATGGATGTCAAAACAGCATTCCATAATGGGAACCTCCAGGAAGATGTCTACAGGACACAACTTGAAAGGTTTGTGACTCCAAAGGATGACAACAAGGTATGCAAGTAGCAGAAATCCATTTATGGATTAAATAAAGCATCAAGGTTATGGAACATTTGTTTTGATGAATCCATAATAGAATTTGGATTTTTTAAGAACGAATGTGATCCTTGTGTCTAAAAAAGGTTTAGATGAAGTGCAGTCATTTTCATAAAAGTATGTGTTGATGAAATATTACTAATTGGAAACGAAGTACCTATCTTATAGTCAGTTAAGGCATGGTTTGATAAATGCTTCTCTATGAAATACTTGGATGAGGAAGCATATATTCTTGGGAATAGGATCCATCGTGATAGATCCAAGAGAATGTTGGGCCTGAGTCAAAGTACATACATTGACAAGATACTGAAGAGATTCGGTATAGAACAGTCCAAGATGGGATTGTTTCTAGTGTCACATGGCATTCATCTTTCAGAGAAAATGTGTCCTCATGCACATGAGGAAAGAACGAAAATGGAAAGTATCCAATATGAATCCATGATTTGGTCAGTCATGTATGCTTTGCTATGTACAAGACTAGATGTTGGTTATGCATTAAGTGTAGTAGGCAGATATCAAGATGATCTAGGAGACCGCCATTGGATGTCAGTCAAGACTATCCTTAAGTATCTGAGGTCGACTGAGGATATGTTCCTTGTTTATGGAGGAGATGAGGAACTAGTCATCAAAGGAAATGTAGATTCTAGTTTCCAGACTGATCAAGATGACATGAAGTCATAGACTATATACATATTCAGTTTGAATTGAGGTATAGTGAGCTGTAAGAGCTCAAAGAAAGGTTTGGTCACAGATTCTACAATAGAGTCTGAGTATATCGTAGCTTCTGAGGTAGATAAAGAAGAAGCATGGACGTGATGTGTCATCTAAGAGATGGATGTAGTACCTAACAGTAAAGATCCTATCACACTCTATTGTGATAATACTACAGCAGTGAAACTTGAAAAAGAGCCAAGGTCACATCAGCAGACAATGCACATACTTTAAAAGTATTATCTCTTGAGGGATTTTTTCTCAGAGAGGTGTAGTTGCAGTGAGCAGTATTTCCATGGAAGACAACATGGCAGACCCCTTGACTAAAGCTTTGACTTAGAAAAAACATGATCATCATGTGAGGTCTAGTGGATAAAAAGTCATAGGCAGTTGGCTCTAGTCCAAGTGGGAGTTTTTTAGATTTGGTGTCTTGATAAACCAACTGTTTATACTTTGATTACATGAATGCACACTTATTATATATTGTTCATTTCTCTGCATGACTATAATATAACAATGTCCTGGAATATTTTTTTCATTAATAATGTAATGGTAGATCCCTACTATGATGAGAACATTTAAATTCTATAAAAATATTCTTAAATAAAGTTCTACATTTGGATGACATACTATGACAATATGCATAATATACAGACCGTTATGTGCAAGTACTCGTAAGAAGACGAGACTCCCTCTCATGGAGTTTACACATGGTAATCTCCAAGATGGGAGATTATGAGAACAAACCCTCCAATAGTAATTCCATATATCTTGGTGTCATTAAACATTTCTATCTATGAGCATGTTTAATGGTCCCTAGACTGGAAGATTATCATTAACTCATGTCATGACTCACGTGCTTAGATTTTCTGACAAAAACCATCATGAAGACAGTTGGTGGGAAGTAGTGTATGTTGGGTGAGTCACGAATAACATGTTGTTAATGGATAAGTCGGGGAAGGATTTGTCCCTTCCATATTTATAGAAGTAGATATCTCGGTCCCTTTGATTGAAATAGAACTTTCACCCAAATTCCATGGCCATGGTGCCACGATGAGTTTATTTCTAAAAGTTAAAGAATGACGGATCAAGCATATAGGTTTATGACACTGCCATGAAACCTTCTTGATGAGATATTGAGACAAAGGGATTAAATTACATGGTAAGTGATTGTATGAGGTGACACATCAATGCGGCATCAACGTCTTTCTCTAGGGTTCCTTGAACAATTTATAAATAGTAATCTTGGACTTTAGGCAATCCCACCTAATGTCAATGAGAAAGAGGCCTAGAGGGCCACACGCTAAGTGTGTCCAAGTATCTCAAGTAGAATAAATATTATTCCTGTATGTGGTTTAATAATTTTTCAATGAATCCTAAACCATTTTAATGTTGGAGGATGAATAAAATTAAAATAAGATATACATGCTGTGTACATTGAATGTACACGCTGTGTAGTTTTCATTTTGGAAAGAAAATGAAAAATGAGTATACATCGTGTATTAAAGATTACACATCGTGTAGTTTTTCCAGTCGGAATTTTAATGAAATAATATTGTTTTATTAAATTACATTTATTAAAATCAGCGTGGGTGCATATCAAGAAATTAATGATTTGACATGGGGTTTTTAATAAAAGTTAATGAAATAAATAAAATGTCTAACGCATTTATTTATTGTCATAACTCTATAACCTCAAACCTGATTATAAATATCCTCACAACCACAACACTTTTCCTTAATTGTTGTGCACAATAATTGTGGAGAATTATCTCAAGGACAAAAGAACTTCTTCCTCCAAGAATGCTCTCGAGACGAAGAGAGATCCTCATCCATCTGATCAAGGAGAACTAAGGCGGACAACGCAAGCAAAGGATTCTCCACACTAGAACCTAGAGATTCTTTTAGCGATGTACAGAGATACGTGGTGCACGTGCGGATCACCACTAGATTAATTCCACACTTGGATTCTGTGACGCAATGACAAATCACATCGGAACATGATCCAAAATATCAATGAAGAAAGAACGACATAAAAGTTACTTCTTGTTAATTAATTAAATTAATTATAATCAACTTGTGATGATCCTCCTTTGTGGTTCTGGGACTATTCTTCTTCTTTGTATATTTCTATGATTCGGTCCGTAGAGTCTGGCATTTATTGTCATATTGATCCCGGATTGATCATTGCTAATGACAAAAATTCAGGTGGGCACATCCACCCATGAGCTTCTGCGGCACCCGTGGACCCTTCATAGATGTCACCCACTATTCTATTGAACTATAATATCCATCATTACTCGACTCAGAATACTCTATATCTTGATTATTCTAGTGGAAAGGATCCTTGAAAACACTTCTTATAGTCTAAAATCTATGGCTATGTCACTACACGAAGGTTTTGAGGTATGCGTTTGTATGGACAACCACATTAACTCGAGGCTCTTTGATCTATTGAGTGAATTCCTTGGTTCTAAAGTTATAAAAATGATTTACTCAGGGCTTGCCTTTAATGTTTCAATAAGATATTTTTGGCTACTTATTTTCTACCAACTTCAGTTAAGTCAACTCAACATTCTCATAAAAACTCTCTGTTGGTAAGAGGAACCCTCAAATTTGGATGACGAGCACCCCGTACACTCAGTTTTGTTCAAATTTGAGTGAAGGATGGCATTCATGACTTAATATTTCTCTGAGGGGTTTTTAATATTTTTAATAAATGTGATCTATTTCTTTTAATATGTTCATACTATGGTGTCTCTCTCACAAATGAACATTTATAGAATACATTCATTGTTTCTTTATATATTTTTCCTATTTATTATTTAATGTGTTTCCTGTATACATGAAAATACATAAAATAGTAAACAATGCATAACAGAAATAAAATTACTCGTCTGGTCTTGAGAATCTAATATTGTTTGACCCATTTAAACCCAATGGACCAACCATGACTTAGGGGTATCATACTTAAGCTGGGTCTTGACTAATGCTGCATCTCATTCCTAATCTAGTATTTCACTTCTCGTTTGGTATACCACCTTGTTTTGGCATGGTCCGCATCTTACAACATATTCATCAAAATACAAGTGTACACGTTCACAAGAAAGGAGGTGTTGGGAAGCGTAATGTACTTACAGTAAAAAAACTAAGGGACGTGCAAGATGTTATAAATATTTAAATAAAGAAGATTATGTGAAAACCTTTGATAAATAAATAATTATTATAGACATCGTATGTAGTGGTAATAAATATTTAACTAAAAACAGACTTGAATGTTCAATACAGAAGACTATTCTATAAATGAATTAAGAGAATGATCAAATTAAAATGAAATAAATTTAAGTACGAGGGCATTTAAATAAATTAATTGTTATATTTAAATAAAAATAATTTAATTCTTTTTGGTTCCCTAGTTAATTTAACTTATTCCAAAAATTAAATTAATTAATTAATTTAATATGTGTACCCAAAATTAAATTATTTTTTCAAATAATAAAATCATTATTATTATTTTTATCCAAAAATTAATAAATTAATTTTTTCTTATATTAAATATTTTCCCTACCCCAGAACCTAATGTAGGGCCAATGCAGGTCAGACTGACCCTACACAATTTCATTCAGGTCTAAGCAGACCCATGGTATGGGGTTTTGAGTCGGGTAGACCCCAGATGCAGGTCTGATCATACCTGCTTTAGGTGTCTATCACCCAATATGGAAGGGGGAGTTCGCCAACAACTGGACCTAACCATAAGGGGTGAAATGTGTAGGAAATGTGGACAGCAGGAGATCGAGGGAATTAGGGTGGTCGCTACGGAGGATGGAAAATAGTGAAATGATGGTGAACGTGGTTGGTTGGTGCGATTCAACGTGGACAAGGAGAGTCAGCGACGATGGATGGACCAGAAGGCGACAATACCAGGCGAGCGGCATGTCGCTGGAGAAGACAACAGGTGGTGTGCAACCTCCTTAGCGTGGTCGGATGGGAATCCTGGCCAGCTGAGGAGTGCAAGATGTCACGGGTTGAGCGTCTCAGTATAGTAGTTCACCCGTGCGGCACCCCAACCCCCTCCAAGGTGGGCATGGTTTAGCCTTCCAGCTCTTCATATGTGAGGTTCACTGGTTTCGTCCTGCCATGGGCTCATTAGGAGAGTGGCCCCAACTCCCAACCAGTGGTGTCAAGTCTGACACGCACTATCCTACTCTTTTTCAGGGCAACTCCCATCTCTTCGATAGGGACTAACCAGATGAACCACAACTTTGATTTTCTTGCTGGTGTGGGACAAGACCCCCATGATTGGGTCATGAAATTCTCCCACCACCATTCCATGCACACCCTGGTGAATGCAGGATCATGGCCTTCTGTGTGTCCGCGACTGCTTCCAACTAACCGGCTACCAAGAATGGCCTCAGGGTATGCTCCTTCCTTGTCGTTGGCATCAATGGCCCACCCACTCTCTGGGTCGCAAACCAGCGTGGTCCACCCTCTCTCTCATGGTGGAAAACCACCTCCATGAGACCTACCTTTCATAGTGGCATCTCTGCCTCTGACTTCTCTCAAGCGCAACTTTCTCTGTCGGGTCACCTCCGCATGACACCCTTGGACTCCACTCCCACCACCAAGGTCCATCTGGTAGTATTCCGCAACACCATGAGAAACATTCCCTTTGATACCACTTGTCATGTGCTGAGCATCTCAGCACAGTAGTTCACCCATGTGGCACCACAACCCCCTCCAAGGCGGGCGGGGTTCAGCCATCCATCTCTTCATATGTGTGGTTCACTAGTTTTTTCCTAAAATGGACTCATCAGGAAAGTGGAACCAACTCCCAACCAGTGGTGTCAAGTCTGACACACACCATCATCCTCTTTGTCGGGGTGATTCCCATCTCTTTGATAGGGACTAACCAGATGAACCGCAGCTTTTATGTTCTTGCTGGTGTGGGAAACGACCCCCATGATTGGGTCAAAACAAATAGGTGGCCTCAGGAAGGAGGTACACTAATGGGGAGAAAGTTCAACAGAAGGAATCCCTTTTTTTCTTTTTTAATATTTTCTTTTGTTTTTTCCATTAGCTGGACTAATTCCAACTCAAAAACCCAAATTATTTTTTGTAAATATTTTCTCAAGGCTATTAAAGTAACCTTTTAGTAAAATAATGATCATGATTATTATAATAAAATAATAATAGTGATTATTATAATTAAAAACCCACATTATCGGTGTTATAATGAAATTATTCAGAAAACACTATTTTGACCAGTCACCATGGCTAGAATAGTGGCTATTTATAGAAGAATTACATCCAACTCTCCTAGATTAGAGATGACCGGGTTAAATATAAACATATATATGTTATCCAAAAAAAACTTCGAAAACATGATTTAAATCCCTATTCAAAACTTTATATGACCATTTCTTGACCTTATGATGTCTAATAGAAGATCAGTCGAAGCCGTTGGGATTGAAACAAAGCCCAATAATTAATTTAAAGAAATTTTATTTTTCATTAGATCAAAAAACTCACACAATTCTTCTGATTCCAAATACTGGTACCGGGGCACACGACGGAAGCTGGTGGACTGGGGATTTTAAAATAAATCACTAGAGAGAAGTAGATTCATTATATCCAGTTATCCCATCCTTGGAAGATGTCTAAGTATCTCAAATTAATTTAATAAGAATAAAAATAAAATATAATGATTACCTCGTTCGAATCGAAGTGTGCTTGACTGTTTCTCGTCACAAACAACCGTTTTCTTGTAGGATTTGATCCGAACCCCTCTAGATCATCCACACCCACTTCAAGAATCAATGTGAAAACTGATATTCAAAGTCCGTGTTCAAGCACAGTGTTCTGATAATTCCTTCAACATCACGACGATCACATCGATCTCATCCCTTCAATCGATCTAAGACATTCTTAGATTGGCCACTCAGTGGGATATTTTCTCTCACTAGGATGTCGGGTGGGAGGATCTCTCATACCATTGACATGAATAGTATATGGAATAGTGTCTCTCTCCTTC
The DNA here is from genome assembly GCA_963277665.1 of Viscum album. Classification (NCBI taxonomy): domain Eukaryota; kingdom Viridiplantae; phylum Streptophyta; class Magnoliopsida; order Santalales; family Viscaceae; genus Viscum; species Viscum album. The sequence continues at coordinate 224,608,573 of OY728119.1, read as the reverse complement.
TTATATAGTGGGAGGCTTAAATTCCCATAATGGGTTCCTCAGCCCCCAGAAATACCCCCCCCCCAAATAAGCTATAAATGAAATGCTATGAAAAACTAACTATGTCATAAGCATCATATTTATTTTTTCACACTTGTAATATATAATAAATATATTACATGATAAAAATAACCCATTAACTCGACTCGTAATTCCTGCAATATTAAATGATCCTTGAATATTAAAATAATTTTTGTTCATATAGTATTATTCCACATATTCACATAATACCCTATGGATACTTTTTGTAAAAAAATTCAACCCAGTTATTCTGTATTCGAATAAAAATGAATTTATTTATTCATCGATAATGTGACCCTCTAGGACCTTATCTCGATAGTAATGGACACTATGTAAAAACCAAAATCGGAGTCTAGAAATCAATCAAGACCCTGAAGTAGATGAGGAATGGTTGTAGAAATGATAATCATCCTACGAACACAAACTCTATAATATGGTCTCTTTATCTTACGATATCTCATAAAAAAGCTTGAGCACTGGTGTCATTGTCAATTATTGCATATTTGTTTGTTGGTCTAATTAGACAGACTTAACTTAGTGTACCTTAGCAAAGGATTTATGAAGGTACTACCATCCTAGTCAACTAGGCCCAAGATATCACTTCCTCAACTTAGAAGCGAAAAATTATATCTTAATCATTCAACCAATGTCATACCACTAATGACACACCCAACACAAGATACATCTCCATGCCTTCTATGTCATAGTTTTTTCCTTACATCAAAGTATGTGATCAAATGGTACACATTGATAATGATCTCAAGTGATGAGAGCAATACACATGTTTGTATATAGAAACATCCAATGACACTTGAAACATGTGGTGTTAATATTGGAAGGTTTTTCCTCATGATCTTACCTACTAGAGATCACCAAGTGAGAACATCATAAGAAAAATTCTCAATGATTATGACACCCCAACACCAGATAGTCAGATATCAACTATTTCTAGTCAGTATGATGTTTCTAGAAAATACGACATATGTTTAAGATTAATGTCATAGTATCTCGAGTCTCTCATTATAGTATGATAACTAATATAAACATTTTATATGACAATAAATCTATGGAAACAATCATTTAAATAGTGGATGCAGAAATATTAACACTATAATGGTAAGTTTACATCGTGTACAACTCACTATATATAGGGTATGGTAATAAAAATGTAATGTTAAAGTTGGGTCTAGGTTACCCACTATTACAACAGTGGCAAGCCTTTTATGGATACAGATGTGGAATGAGAGGAGGATGTCAATAAATAGAAGTCATATGCTCCTCCACTTTATATGACATGCGACCAAAATCCACAACTAGAGGCACAAACACATACACATCCACAACCATAGGTTATTCATTCAAAGGGATCTAACGCATCACAGTCTGTTAGTGTGGAATATTTTCCTACATTGATAGATGTTGATAGATCTGCATTACAGTCTCTATTATCCTCTAATCCACAAATATCTACTACACACCAACCACCTTCTTCCCATGTTTGGGAGAGTTCCAGTCAGCAGACACTATCCCTGTAGCTATGACAGGGTACGGGCGGGGAGACTGTAAATCAATTGCTTGTCACATAGGATGATGCTGAGGTAGGTGTAAGAGATGCTACATAGGATGTGTACACTCTAGAGTATAGATATCAATAGACATGGCATAGATGAATTGTCTATACACCGTCTATAACACGGAGGATCACTCGAGACATCAGCGTAGATTGGACGGATACATGTAATGTGTTTTTTAAAAATTTACTTGTACATTCTTTAAAAACCTACTAATATTTTATATGTTGTCACATAAAAAATTGATATCATTATAAATTAATACAGATATTTAAAAATTATTAATAATCATTGATATTAATAATTACATTGGTAATAATAATAATTACTATTCATTAATTATATAATACTTCTAAGTATTATTATCCATATTATGTATAATAAATAATAAAATTAATTTTTATTAAATATTAATAATATTATAATTCTTAATTCTATAATTACTACTAATATTAATAATAAATATTATTTTATTAATTATATAAGTAAAAAATTATTAATACATACCATAATATATTAAAAATGCTATATTTTTTAACTTGTAAATATATTTTTCAATACAAATTATTTTAATTATATTATAAAATAATAAATATTATTTATTATATTATTAATTATATTTATAACATAATAATATATTAATAATTGAAAATAAATAATACAATTGAAAATTAATAAATATATTACCTATTGATAAATTAATCACAATTATATTGATAATTTTTGAAAAAATATTTATAAATAAAACTTTATAAATGTTAGTTATTATACTATTAATTAATTATTAACACAATAATATATTATTAATTAATAAAAATTAAAATATTTTATAATTAATAAATATTTTTAATTAATAATTTACTAATAATTAAGTGTACCTAGATAAAATTTGTATTCTCTTTGATGAGGACTGAATGTGATCATGGTGAGCGAACCAACGAACGGGGATGCATGCTAGAAAACAAATCCATTATATATACTAAAGTACATCCCTCTCTTGAAATGTGTCTCAACCATAATGTCCTCCACTAAAATGTACTTCCACTACTGCATAACAATTCTTCTTCCCTCCCATCACCCCTGACACTTCATATCATCCATTCCTTCATCATCTGAGCCTTCGCCTCCACCTTCGCCTCCCCACCTCCGCCTCCAAGCCTCCATCTCCACCTCTACTTCACTGTCTTCACCTCTATCTTTGCCTCCCCATCTCCATCTCCTTGCCTATGAATCCTCCTTATGATGGTAGTCACCTATTCTTCCCTTCTCCATCACTTTCCCCACAAACCAAATCCATCCCCATCCACCACGATTGATATCACCCTGTCTTCATCTCGTTAGTCATTGCATCCCCCCTTTTTAATCAATATCTTTCTATCTACGCCAACAAATCCAACCTCACGAAACCCTACCATGATTCCAACCAAATTCGGTTCACCGTAGAATTATATTATATCTCATAAATCTGTCATCATGCATAGTAATATCTGTATCACCAAACCATATCATGAATTATTCATCTATTCCGACCTTCTACCATATACATCACCATATAACCTTCAGTAAGTATATTTTTTGCTCTATATAATGTCTCATATTTTCTGTCATTCTAATATTACCACTGAAACCACATGAAAATTAATTCTCCCACAATCCACTATCTTCTATTTTGGGTTGGAGAAATTAGATCTGGAAAGTGAAAATTTTCTTCTAGATAGACATATTGTAGTCTTCCAAGTACCTACAAAGTCCAAGTCTCCAGACACCATGACCACCATCTTCAAGTTATGGACTTCTGAAAAAATAATATTGTTCTAGTAGATTTTTTCCAATCATTATTACATTGTATTCATCACCATGCTGATAACCTTTTATGTTCTTTTATACTTACTACCTTCTAGTTTAGATTTAGATCTTTCATTTTCCTCTTTACTTTCTAAATTGAGTTCATTAGCTGTAACTGCTCAACATCATTTATATGTTTCATCTTTGACATTGTTTTTTGTGAACTCACTTTTGGTATCTTTATATACCATACCTTATTACTTTTAACAAAATGAAACAAATTCTGAGATATTTTTTGTAATTATATTTTCACTAGAAGAAAATCGGATGCACCTTAAAAAGCACTTTAGGTTGTTGCTATTTTATGTGAACTGTCTATCTCCAAGTTTATTTATTTATATTCACATTTCATTTAGTATATTTATTTATTTTTTCCTAATACATCATATAATAACAAGTATGAATATTAAAATTTTGATAGCATAATATACCTCCAAATATGTCGTATGTGAATTTCAATTACCATTCGATTTTAATGAAGAGATATTATAGTGGATATTAAGAGGGTTGAAAAAGAAGGATGTTTTCCATACAAGTATGTACATTATTATCAATATTATACTTCATATATATATAAACATATATATATAAACATATATATATATATATCAGCATCTACATATAGGAATTTTATTATTATATGAAAGTTACATGTATCGTATCAATTTATTTACATTGAAATAATGAAGCAACACATGTTATTTTAATGGATAATCTATTATGTACTGATATCATCTTTAAATTTTATAATCACTTGTCATTATCAACTATATTATTGCATGAATTTCTTAACGTTTGTCATTTCAAAAGGGTATTTTTTTCATTGAACATGTAACCTAACAACTACCTCTTTCATTATGGTAATTTAAATTTAAATAATCAAGAATTTTGAAATCTACACACCAGAAGATATTCTCTAATTCTCTATACTATATTGGGAAAAGTGAGTAATGTGTTGTTAGAGAATGTTTGACAAAATTATATGCATTTCATTTAGGTCAAAAATATTTTCCACATATATTCATAGATTAATTAATTATTTATATTTTTTTCATTTATTTCATATTCATTAAACAATTCACCCTTCATCAAACAATTAAATATCTTTTTGTATTATTTAATTTTTAAATTCCATTTCTTATATTGATTTTCTTTATAATTTACTCTTTCATGTTATTTTCTATCATCTAGGTTAATAGTGGAACTTAAAATTGACCCTCTTTTAGAATTAACCTACATAGAAGAAGATATGTTTATATTTTATCTAACTCATCATATTTTGTCGACCTAGAAGAAGATCATAATGCATAAAATTGACTCTCTTTTAGGATTAACCTACATGGAAGAAGATGTGTTTAAAATTGATCCTCTTTTTGGAAATCATGATATTGTATTCATCTAGAAGAATATTATATATATATGTTTACATTTCTCTAACTCATGTTCCTTTTATTCAAATATGATTATATAAACTAATTTAATTTCTATAATGATATGATTTTTTCTTATTATGATATATTTTCTTATTATATTATAATCTAAGGTATTTTATAGAATTTTTACATAATAGATTTTTGAGAACTAAAACAAGTATATTTTCCTTTGCTGATTTTATTAGTCATTCCATTTCTTAAAAATAAAATCCCATAGTTTCATTTACTATAGTGGGAAATCCATATGCACCATTAAATCATCATGAGATTATAGTTCTTGAATGATTCATTTCAATTTTTCAAATACATATCTGAAATGATTTTTATGTCAAAATGAGCATCACTTCTATCCAAATTTGTATTGTTATTCTTTTTCCACCCGCAATAGTTGGATCATATTCTTGATTATTCTCTTAAATAATTGAAAAAAAATTCTTCTTTAGGAAGGATGTTGTGTTCTTATTTATATCCAATAAGTTTTGTTCATCAAATTCCCTTTTCCCCTCTAAATATAGGGATATTATATAGCATGAACAAAATGTTCACATTCATGCAATGATGTCTCAAAAGCAACCACCATATATTATTGCTCCATATAAATATTGTAAAAAATGATTCTTCAACCTAAATTTTGAGGTTAGTTTAATCAAACTTTACACCATATTAATGATATGAGTTTTTTTCTTCAAAGATATGTATTCATATTATACTTACATTTGGTGCATTTTATATTGTTTTAACACAATATATATTTCTAAATTAAAGTCAAAATATGAATATGAGGAGTTAGTCTTAAAAATATCATCAACAGATGAGTGATGATGTAACACCTCTGGTTTAAGGTATTTCATTATTTTATTATGTGTTTTTTAATTATTATAGGGTTTTGGATTAGTTTTAGAAATCTTTGTAGGGTTTTTTTCCTGTTTTGTTGGGGAGATCAGTTCTGTAGAGGTGTATATTTTTTTACAAGTTCATTTCTTTTAATTTTTTGATATTGTTTTCATACAGGCGCATCTTTTTCCATATAGTCACCTAATTTTTTTGTACATACAGGTAATTTTTATTATGTTTTTCTGGATATTACTTCATTTTTTATAATTTATTCCAATTAAATATACAGGTTCATATTTTTACAAATTGTTTATATTTTTTACCCCATTTTTTTAATATTTAATCTTATTTTTTCTTACAGGTCGATATTTTTTTAAAATAGGTTCATATTTATTCATATTTTGTTCACATAGCTTCATATTTATTAACAAACTAATATGTTTCATTTAAATATGTAGAATTATATTTTTTTCATTATTATAAAGAATATTTTTGTTGACAATAATATTTATAAATGTACATAATTGTTTGTTATTGTATGAACAAGTTAATATATGTTCATATTTGTTCGTTATTTATATAAACAATTTTGTTATTTTTTTTGTTACTTGGAATGAAACTACTAAAACTTTTTCATATGTGTAACAGTAAAATTCATACTCCATGATGAGTTCACTAAAAAATGAGTTCTATCTTGAATGACAACTCACTGTTAATCACTATAGTGATGAAAATGAATCGTGGAAATGGTCTTAGTAGTATCTTATTTCAAATATAAATGTTATATTTATAATCACTAATATAAAAAATATTATTATTTTTTGAATTGGATATTTTTCAAATAATGTAATATAGATTATAAAATTTTTAGGACATTCCAGTATGGGATGAAATTTATGTCCAATTTTGGCATTCCATTCGCGAAAACATTCAAATCTGGGTGATTTGATCTGTAATATCTGTATGTACACCTCATGTGTAACTAATGCTCATCTGATTGATAATTAATATTATATAGATTCATTTATACTTTACAAAATAAAATTATATTTATAAAATATGTAATAATTATTCATATATTTGTATATTCAAGATCTTCAATTTCAGATGAACACCACTATCATCTTCCCAACTTATTAATATGACATCAACATAACTTGCGAATGCATATTCACTACACTAAAATTTTGTATCAACAATTAGATGAAACTTGAGATCAATAGATTTTTAGATGTAACTACTATCTTCATGCAGTTTGAATTCTTACAAAAAATAAACAGTTTATAATTGTTTCTCTTTCCATTTTTAACAAATCTTTCTTTTTTATAACATCTTTAAAACTATATCAAAAGTGATAACTACAACAAGCTGTTTAAATCTTTAAATAAGGTTCTATTTCATGACTACATAAATTATTTCTCTATAATTATTTTGATACTACTTATTGATATATAATACAAAAAAGTATTCATTTTATTTTGACAATATATAAAAGGATATAGTTTATATTTATACATGATTATTTTTAAAACTAAATTGTAATACCATCACAATATAACTTACATTTAAAATTTATTTATATTTTATTCATACATGAAAATTTATGAAAAAAATCAATCAATAATTTTTGGTATACAATAGTATGTTTCAATAATTTAAATCATACGAAGATAAAATATGCAAATGAAACCTTTCAAAAATAATGATATATGCATAATTATTTTATTTTTTTATAAAATAAAATCTATCTATAAAGTACCATTATTAAGTTTCTTTAATTTTTTAATAAATTTTTTTGTTGTAGTGAACCCGTGACAATTCTTTATCTTAGTTATGTTATTTCACTATACACCAACAAATTAGTTATGCAATTTCATTATAAACATAATTTTTTTATTCAGTAAAAAATATGTAGACATGTAAAGGAGATTGTATGTTTATACAAGAATAAAAAAATTACATTTTTTCATTATATAATAATAATTATACAGTAGTGACCTTTAATCTTACAAATATTATAATTTCCCAAATTTCAATCTTGTATGATTACAAAATCATAGAGCAGTAACCATCAATCTTATAAGTATTCTAATTAAATTCTCTTAAAATTTTCAAATTCTTATTTTTTTTATTTATTTGTTTTAACTACATCTAAAGGTGTTTCAAATTTTAATTTAATCATTATATTTTGTAATTAATATAAATCTATACATTAATACTTTATGTATTGATAAAACGTTTAATTGTTTTTTTAATAGATTATGTTTTCCCTCTATTTTATTTCATTTCCCCCTACATATCATTTTTTACTACACTTCCTTGTATTTTTTTCATTTATTAACTGCATTCCCCCTGTATTTCATTTTCCCCTACATTTCCTCCTACATTTCCCTATATATATTTAATATATATTTTAATCTGTCTATTTTTTCACTGCATTTCCCATATTATGGTGTAATTAAGTGGATGTGATTTTTTAATAGAACAAATTCCCCTTATACAAAATTTATAGAGGTTGGTAAAACATTTCTCAGTACAATGTCGAATGATATGTGATTGATGGACCGTAGGTATTAATCCGTACACACACAAATCCATTATTTATATAGCCTATTGGTTGGTGAGAGATATCTTCCCCCATCAAGTATAAAATATTTATGGGATAATTTTATAAGATTGAATTTATCGATACAATATTTTTGTCTTATGTTGTACCTAATTCTCTTTATTCAAAAATATTTTATATTTGATGTAAAACTATATGGGATGGGGAATGTATATCAATACATGTTCTAAAAAATTTATTTATAATGAACTTCTATGATTCCATGCATTTTAACATTTGATGAATGGGAGGTTTCTTTATAAGTTTATCATTAATATTATTGAGGAAGTGGCGCTGATAGTGTACATTCAATTTTTAAGGTGAGGTAATATTGACATGTATTGAAGATTTTTTCATATCTAGGTTCCTATCATAAATCATTTTATTTTTTATGGATTTATAAGTGTTGTAAATACTTTATGTAAAGATTAGATATCAGTTCATCAGTGGTCAGTGATGTTGTGACTTTTCTATGCGTGATTATGGTTTAAAATATGTGATTTTTATTACTTTTAGGTGAGGACCTCTTATACCTATAAACATATAGAGTTTGTTGCATATGTTTACAACTAATGTTCAGGTGAGGATCGCCTATACACCACTTCATGGTTTTCAAGTCACTGCTTGAATTTATTCGCTATTTTTTAAAACAGAAATTGAAAATTCAATTGCACATTTATTTTATGTTATAAACATGTCGTTTTTAAAAATTATATCATAAATACCAATGAAGTTTTAAAAATAACATGTTTATTAACAAATTTTTAACATTTTTTTATTCTATTTAATTCATTTTGAATTCTAAATTGTTTAGTCAAAAAATATAGGGTATAATATTTATTCATCACTCAATGCGTAGTTATGTGGAAAGAGTTGAAATAGTTTATTGAAAGTTTATGAATACTAAATTTGAAATTATTCCCATTATTTCATGCCCACAATAGTGAGTTTTATGGATACTTGGATGGTTTTGATTGTAGTTTTCAAGTTTTTCAAATATCATATCTTAAAAACCAGTCAAATGATAGTTTATCAAAATGTCATACAATTTTATTTTGAAAATTTTCCCACTCAATCATTCACAAAACAGTGATATTTATGGATACATGAATGTTTTTTATCGTGGATTTCATGTTTTTCAAATTTCATATTATAAAAACCAGTATAGTGTTGAAAAATATACATTAATTTACTCTTTTGATATCATTTTTATATGAAATTTCATACATGTTGACTTTTAAATTAAAGAATCTAAAATTGATTAGTATTTTGTCACATGTATAAACATGCAATTTTCTAGGGGTACTATTATGTCAAGTTCACCTACTGAATGAAATAAAATGTATAATTTCGGTACTTTGAAGTGTTCATATACTATGATTATATTATATAATGTGTTGTATGAATTAAATTACTTTAATTATGAAGTACCTTCAATGAAATTACTCTAATGATAGTATGTGAACTGGATATTATGGTTGCAGTCTATGAACATAGACATGTGGAGAGGAATTAAAATGGAAAATAATATTAGTCTTTGAACTTTGAAATTTTATATTCCATCATAATTCATTACTTTCATTATATTTAAATTTCATTGTCCAGTACTCTCAAAGTGCTGAAATGCAAGTTAAATTTCATCAAATGTTCAAAGACTTTAATCAACATTTCTATACTTTCAAATGTTAAGTGTAATAATATTATATAATTTAGTGTGATATACTGAAAAATATAATTTTTTATGTCCACAATATTCACTATAAATGGAAACAATAAAAATAGCTTCAGGTAATACCATACAATGAAAAATATAATGTTTTCTAATATACTGAAAAATATATTAGAGGGAAAGTGGAGATAATATAATTTTAAATTTTTCATACACTGGTTCATATTAACAAAAGTTTCCCTCTGATTGTTTCTATTCTAATATTCTAATATTATTACACAGAAAAAAATGTTTGATTGTTTCCATTATATTTTTCATGTTTGATTATTTTAGTGAAAGTCTACCATGATGAGGGAAACTCATGAATATAGTATGTAGTGAAAATAACGAATATATGAATATCATATGAAATTTAAAATGTTAAGTGTAACCATATAAGTAGTTAAATGAATATCATTTAATATTCCATCCTTATTCAGTACATTAATTATAAATAATTCATTGTATTCTATTTTTCATGAATTTTTCAAATACTAAAATATCATTTTTTCCCGATTAATAAATATTTTCTAGTATGCAATTTCTCATGTTATGTTTTTCCAGATCTGTTCACAGATTCAAGGAGGAAGAATAATTTGATTGTAATATTGGTATATCTAGTGCACTTGCATAGTTCGAAGAACACGGGATATAACATATAGTTGAACCACAATAAGATTCTACTAATATTTCTTGAGAGTTGTATTTGATTCTATATTAGGACGATGTTATTCCATTTTTTCATTGTAATTTACTTAATAGAATGATTAGTACTTATCTATAATGTTATTGAAAAGGGAAATGTGTTAAAAGTAATGAGATTAAAATTTAATGATAAAATATGAGTATATTGTAATAGTTTACCTAATAGGAAGCAATAATAAAGTAAAAATGAAAGTTATATAAATATAGTTTCATGATTGTGTTTAAGTTAATAGAAATGTTCAAATACAAAAAAAATCTACCAATTGGAATGAGGTATATTTTTATTAAATTAATCGATAAACTAGACTCTATAAATTAATCAAATATAACAAAAAAATATGAAAATTTGAAATTTATATAAAAAAATTTATTTAAATACTGTATAAAATGTTTACTTGTAATGGTCCAAGTAAAATTACTGAATTTATACAAGATGCGAGTGGAATTTATACAACATGAAATTGAAATAAACTACAATGAAGATTTAGGTACATTTATAATTCAATTAAACACATTGGGGGTTTCACGAAAATGATGACTGAAAATGCTCGCTCAAAAAATCTCCACATTTCATTTTCATTCTTGTACTCTCTTTCTACACTTCATAGAAATAATCTATGAAATTTAGACATACACAAATATTTCTATTTTTCTTTCATTTCTTCATATATCATTCAACATACAGTTTTAAATTTATAAATAATCTATTTTCTTATAATTCATAGGTACATGCTAATCATAAATTGCTTACAACTTTCTTCTATCTAAAATTCATGTTGTTGTCCCTTTTTGAAAAATGGCCAATTATTTTATATTCCATTATATTTTATTTATTTAATGTGTATTCCACCATTTGTTTCATAAGGGATTTCATAGGATCTTAAAAACTAGTTCAATGAAAAATAATGCATGATAAAAATAAAAATAGAATAGACTAATCAAATGTCAATTATTATGGTCAAATGTTTTTTTATGATTCATTTTTGTTGTATGTATAAACTATCACTATATTGTACTTGACTAAAGGTTTTAATAACATCAAATTATGGACCTGTTTATGTGAATTTGTAATTAAATGATTATGGCCTGCACGGATTGGATACTAGTTAGGATCAAAGGAGGACCTGACAGTGGGAATCATGATTTGACCAGTCACAAATGGGAACATGTAAGCCGAAGAGGGTTTTGGGGCCATGGCGGTGGCAAGGCGAGTGATGATTGGTGGAGGGACAGTGACTCACACGACTAGTGGTAGGAGACCCACCTCAACAATGCTTACATTCTCAGGTTTCGAAGCAATCTTAGGGTATGGAGTTCGATCAGGGGAGACTTGGGTCCATGGGGATTCTAGGCTGGATGTAACCTTGGCTTGGTGAGGCAGGTTACCAACTACGCAGGTGAAGGCAATGACTCTGTTGGAAGATCCTACATCATCCACCCAAACTTGCTTCTCTTTCTTCTTGGATCCTATCATATGAAAATCATCCTTCTCCAATGGGTTCGTTATGCCCTCTCCCAGGGCCCCAAACAAGTTTTGTTGGAATTTTTTTAAATAGGTTTTAAATTTTTGTTTTTACAAAAGGGATAAGGTTGGGAGTTTTTTCAAAGGTTCTACAGATGCGTCAACCTTGTTGACGCTTCTTCCCTCAACAAGAGGAGTGAATGGGGTTAAGCTTCTTGTCTAAGGTTTCTAAATGAACACTGAACCCTGTTCACTTTTCCTATAAATTTATTTAATAAATAAATATTAATATATGTGTATATATAATTAAATATTAATACAATTATTAATAAAAAAATTAAATATTAATAAATACTAATTAAATATAAATAAATAATAATTAAAAAATCATCAATATTAATAAAATATTCATTAAATATTTATTAATATTAAAAAAAATATTAATAAACAATAAAAAATCTTAATAAACATTTAATAAATATTCATAATACAAATAAATATCAATAAATATAGACTAAATATTAAATAAATATTTATTAATACTAACAGATATAAACAAATATTAATAAATATTAATAAATAAAAATAAGTAAAAATAAATTACTAATAAATATTCATTAAATAATCACAAATATTTATAAATATTGACAATTATTAAGAATTATTCATAAATACAAAAAATATTAACAAATATTAGTATTTATTAAAAAAATATCAATAAATATTCGATAAAAAATTAATAAATATTAATTAAATTTTTATAAATATTAAAAATATTAATAAATATTAATCAAATGTTCGTAAAAATGAAAAAAAATATAATTAAATATTCATAAGTAAAAATAAATATTAATTAGATATCAATAAATTTCAATATATATCAATAAATATTAATACATATTAATACACATTAATTAAATATTCTTATATATAAATAAAATACTAAATAATATTAATAAATAGTATTGAATTTTTTTTAATATTTATAGATATTATAAATGTTAATTAAAAATTAAAAATATTAATCAATAATAGTAAATATTAAGTAAATTTTTGTAAATATTAATAAATTCTAACTAAGTATCAATAAATTAAAATAATCTTTCATATTTAACTATTTTTATGAATATTTAATTAATAATTAATTATATTTATTATAATTTGTTAATATTTATTATTATTATTAATATTTATTTAAATTAGTTACAATTTATTAATATTATTGTTATTTATTAAAATTTAATTAATATTTATGAATATTTATTTAATATTTATTAAGATTTTTTAATAAATACTAATATTTATTAATATTTTTAGCATTTATGAATAATTATTAATAATTGTCAATATTTATAAATATTTGTGAATATTTAATTTATATTTATTCAGAATTTGTTAATATTTTCTAATATTATTAATATTTATTAAAACTTAATTAATATTTATGAATATTTATTTAATATTTTTTAATAAATACTAATATTTATTAATTTTTTAGTATTTATGAACAATTGCTAATAATTGTCAATGTTTATAAATATTTGTGAATATTTAATTAATATTTATTTTTATTTTATTATTACTTATTATTATTTATTAATATTTATTTAAATTTGTTTATATCCCTTTGTATTTATTAATATTTATTTAATATTTAGTCTATATTTATTAAGATTTTTTTTATTATAAATATTTTTGAATATTTATTAAATGTTTGTTAATATTGATTAATATTCATTAATATTTATTAATATTCATTCATATTAATCAATATTTAATCAATATTTTATTGATATTTTATTAATATTGATGAATTTTTAATGAACATTTATTTATATTTAATTAGTATTTATTAAAATTTGTTAACATTTATTAGTATTTTTAAATTTTTAGTTAATATTTATAATATTTATAATTATTAAAAATTATTTCCATACAATTTATTAATATTTTTTAGTATGTTATTTATATATAAGAATATTTAATTAATATGTATTAATATTTATTTATATTAATTGATATTTATTTTATTTTATTGATATTTTATTAATATTTATTAATATTTATGAATATTTAATTATTTTTTATTACTTTTTGTGAATTTTTTATGAATATTTTATTAATATTACTAATATTAATAAAAATTTAATTAATATTTACGAATATTTATTCAATATTTAGTAAGTGTTTTTAAAAAATACTAATATTTATTAATATTTTTAGTATTTATGAATAATTATTAATAACTGTCAATTTTTATAAATATTTTTGAATATTTAATTAATATTTATTAGTATTTTATTATTAATTATTTTTATTTACTAATATTTATTTACATATTTTTATATCCATTAGTATTTATTAATATTTATTTAATATTTATTTGTATTGTGAATATTTATTAATTGTTTATTAACATTTTTTAATATTTTTTTAATATTAATAAATATTTTATTAATATTTTATAAATACTGATGTATTTTTAGTTAATATTTATTTATATTTAATTAGTATTTATTCATGTTTAATTTTTTTATTAATATTTATTTTAATATTTAATTATATATACATATATTGTAATATTTATAGATTAAAAAAATTTGTAGGAAGAGTGAACAGGTTTCACTCTTCCTTCTCAAACCTTAATGTTTCCGACGCTTTCATCGGGGGGGCGCGTTGTTGCACTGTGATGCGCTAGTTATTACCCCACATTCCCTCTTTCCAAAGACCGGTGACATCCATCGCTTATTCAGGGACGATTTCTCCTTGATTGAAACGAGATGATGGGATGTCAGTCTCTCCTTTCGTGGATTCCTCCTCGGAATTCGTTACCTAGTCCTGGTCTCCCTCATATATTTGAGACATTGTTCGTGAATCTCATTCCTGGTTCCATTTTATTATGGACGCTGGTAAATTACACTACTTCTACCCGGACATTCCAAGGGGTCAAGTCAGGGCAGCAACCTTCGGTCAAGGGAGTAGCCACATTGAGCATCACTGGCATGTCTGGATGCTGAAACACTGGTACATCTGGATTTATTCCCTTTATGATAAGGCTTCTCGAGGGCACGGAAGCACGAGGAATCCCATGTCGAGTACGGGGAATTGTATGCCAGAGGCATGATTCCAAGGTTTTCCTCAGCTTCCCATGTTTAACATAGGTTATGCCACGAGTTTAAAGTCTAGAGGAGATGGATCAGACTGATCGGAACACTGATTAGAGTGGATCAGATGGGTACATCCCTAGGAGGGAGCACCTAGAAAGTTTACCAGATGGATGGATTCTAACGCCCAATGAGGACGAATCCGAGGTTGTGTGTCCCATAGAGGTAAGATATCACACCGTGAAGCTGATCTAGACACCTCGAAGGGTAGATCAGAGGATGATTGGGTCCTAGAAATGGGGAAACCATGGTTTACCATTGGCTGGGATTAAACCACAAGGAGGTTTCCTACGTACCCTCTATAGATGATAGGGATCCAAACCCACGTAGTTCGAGGGGGTGAATCATTGGATCGGGGTGTACACAATGGATAACAACCTGAACACATGCTGGGGTTTATGCGTGGTTTGCATCTCGGATGCTGCAAAGAGTAATGAGATGAATGGGTCTTACACATGGTTAGCTGCCAGGGTAGATGACATGATTTCACCGAGATATAGTGTCCTGGGTAAGAACTAATATGTATGAGGGATGGTTGAGTGAAGTGGATGGGAGAAATGGGATGGAGGTGACATGAAGACAATAGTGATGTTGTGCTTGGACCTCATAGAGGCTTTCTACATATCCCCATTGCAGGGAATCAAAGTCCACGTAGTTTGGTGGGGTGAAAGGACACCTGAAAAGGTGTCCCGTGAGAATGGACGCATGGATGGGACCTGAAGGAAGTAGAACCTCTGGGTTGGGGAATGACCTTACCGAAGCACAAAGGCTCAAGGGAGAGAACGGGATGGGACATGAGTGATGAGATTGAACCTCAGGAAGGCTTCCTACGTATCCTCGTGGTAGGGAATCAAAGTCCACGTAGTTCATAATGGGGCATAGAATCAGGGTGTACACAAAGGACAGCGGCCCAGAGACATGATGGGGCTTATGCATGGTTATTATCCCATTGCAAGAGGGATACTCTTGGTTGGAGGAATATGGATTGACTATGGGGATTATTCATGGTTAACTTCTTGGGAGCTAGTCTAACACCACTAAGTGGTGGACCAAGGGTATGAGTCCCAAAAAAGGGTATGCTAAAGTTTGTCAGTGTTGGGGGTTTAACCTCAGGGAGGCTTCCTACGTACCATGTCTCAAATATAGGGATCAAAACCCACATAGTTTGATAGCATATATTTTAACTTCATGCGGGATGAGGGTTAATTGACATAAATTGGTCGGGACCAATGGATGATTGGCTTGAACCTCATAGAGTATTTCTACGTACCTTTCCTAGAAAGGGAAAAGATCAAAGTTCAGGAAGTTCGGCATGGGGGTAGGGATTACACACTAAGGTGGACCAAAGAGGATTTCATTGTCAACGCTTTCTCTAAGCCCATGTGATTCAAGCTCAGTGTGATAAGCAAGATGCAACAAAGACCTAACGATCGCATCACGAAAGGTGAATCTATTAGGAATGGAGCGGGTTTTACGCATGGTTAGCGGCCCAAAGAGGAAACATGGGATTACTTCAGAGGGAAGACTCGATGAGAATGGAGGGTGACCAGACATATGAGGAGGATATAGCTATCGTACCAGAAACATCCCATCAGAGGGTGTCGGAGCTTATGTGGAGACTGTCTGAGGTGCATATGGTGACAAAGCTCAAAGGGAAAGAGAAAGTGGGGGGGAACTCGTTCCCATACTATCTCTGATCCTCTTGACCTAACACACATGAAACGATCATAGTTTAATAGTGTGTGTCAAGGACAAGGGTGCTTGGAAGTTTAATATCCTACAGTTCGGACGGTGAGGATTCACTCCTCACCCCTATAACTTACATAACCGGTGTGATTCAACCTTCGGTGAGGGAAATTCACCGATAATTACATATGGAGACAGGGTTTTGGAGTGATCCATTGAATGGATAACATTAGGATGGATATTCAAAAAAGAAATAGTTTTTAGCGTGCCTATGTGAAGAAGCATGTGGAAAATCAGTACAACATGAGGGACCATTTGAGGGACTTTGGAATAACTTCGTACGACCTTGGAGGGCCATACAAAAGAAGGGTATGAAAAGTAGGAGATCTTGGAAAGAGGTGATTCATGAAGAGGATGGGCTTCATGAAGCTTGTTTTCTTTGCGAAGAGGATGGTATTCATGAAGGGAAACATCTTCTTGAATGAAAGGGGCTTCGCAAAGGGGAGCCTTTAATAGAGTAGATATTCTCCTCAGAAAACAATTCTTTCTTTGGAGAGTTCTACACAAAGGATCTACACTTTGCAAAACCTCGAGAACCTCGAAGGGTCCCCCTTCTTTGTGAAGGTCGTATGTCTTCGCGAAGTGTATCCCCACCATAGGTGGAGGCTGGGAATAACACAAATATGTATGTCTCTCCATTGACAAGTACCATTGGCGATCCATCTATGGGTTTTTCAAAGGTCTGAGTGAAATGGGAGCTTGGAAGTTGAAAGGGCGGAGTAACAGTGGTTTGAAAGAGAGGTGGACCTTCTATTTATATGAAATAAAGGTCGTTGAGGGTCTCTAAACTCACTGTGGAGAGGAGGGGTGTCATGGAGGGGAGGATATCTATCGGAATGCGTTGGCCTCGCAAAGGGTGCACAACACCACATAGAGGATAGCCGAAGTGGATAGCATGGAGTGAACGACAGAGATCAATGACGTCATGTAGAGGACATGGTTGTTAGAAGTCATTGAACTCACAGAGGGTGTGTGATTCCTTGGAGACACTCATGGAGGTGGTCTCATGGAGGCGAACCGACTATGTAGAGAAATTTGCGAAGGAGCCCTTTTGGGATGGTTTTGGGGATTTAGGTCCCCTTTTGAGCGTGGATGAACTCTATATTTCCTAAAAAATTTCTCTTTAGAGGGACACATTTTAGCCCAAAAAAATCCCCCCTAATAATTATAGATGAAGGAACAGAGGGGTAGATTATATGGGTAAGACGCCAAATATACTAGGAATATTGAACGTATGGCGGATCGTGAAACCGAGCCATAGAGGAGCATGCAGAGTTCCGTCACACAACCCATCGTGCAGCAGAATCATGAATCGGCCTTCACAGAGAGGCACCACTCAACGCACATGAGAGGTGCTATGAAGAGCCCCTAAGGGTCTTTGTGAAGACCATCAGTGGGTTGCTACGAATCCAGCACCAACCGTGCCTATAAATAGGGGCCCAAAGTCATTTTTCATCATCTAGATCTTCGCAAGCGATTGTGCTGGTGCTTTCTCTTTGTGAACTGATCCTACCCATGAATGATTTTTTAGAACCAAATTTATTTTCTCCAGTTCTTCGCAAATTCTATTAGAAAAATGGGGCATCACAATCTATTGCTTCCTTTGCAACATAATCTTAATTCAAGGATGACTCATGGAGAAGAGGTGTTCGGTGACTGTCATCATGAAGACTCTTCCCAAAAAGTCTTTGCAAACAATTTATGTTCAACCATCGTGCCCCAACCTGAACAATTCTCCAAATATTTGGGATAATTCCCACTCAGGAGGTTGCATGAGAAGTTCAAGCAGGTGCTTCTGAAATGGAGGCCATGGAAAACAACATCAAATATGAGAGTATATCTAGAGTACTTCTGATCACCAATCGTTGACAGAGCAGTTGACGGAGGTGCAGAAGAAATGCCCATTCTACAAGCACTTGACATTGTACGTCTTTGGTTTGTGGGATGAAGTCCCCATCCCAGAAACCAGCAAGGATGAGCCATCCTACTTTTTTAAGATCACCCTAGATATATACCAGTGGTACATGGATACAGATGGACACACCAGAAAAGATCATACCCCAGTCATAGCACATTACCTTTATAATCATGTCAACAGCATCAAAATCAAGGCATTGGTGAAAGAAACCTCTCCACCTCTGTACAAAACAATCGTCAAGGCAGGGCTCAAGAATTTAGAAAAGAGGTGGATCATAAGTTGGGACTTGCGCCAGGGTGGAAACTTTACCGATGACTGGTCCTAAGCCTACTGGGCGTGTGCATCCTATGAAGAGTTTGAAAATGTACTAAGATGGGTAGGACTATATGAAGTGTCTTGAACTTCCCAATTTTGCATCTATCAACTGAGGGAAAGTACCATCACATGTACTGAGAATGTACTAAGATGGGTAGGCCTGAGATGTTTTCATTCTATGAAGAGTTCGATAATGTACATATACCACCACATGTTTTAAAATTTTAAATAATATATCTTTATCCCTATTTTTCATTGAAAAATTATTAGATCATACATTCCATTCTCATCTGGCTAGAGATCATGATTTATGTTCATTGCTTGTAATTCCTTTTAATTATTGATATGGGCCTTCAATTTTTCATTCTCATTAAGAAATGTGAAGATAAAATTTTCAGAAACATTCTTCTCAATATGCATAACATCAAGATTATACCCTAACAAATTAAATTTCAAATATGGAAGTTTGAGGAATATAATTTTTTCCTTCCATTATTACATTCTAATTTCACATGAAGATGCTCTTAGAACATGTTCACCACTATCATTCAAATTATTCACCTTCCCAAATTTTGTTTCAAAATTTCTGAGTTGTTCCAATATTTCAGAACCTATCATCAACATTGTAGGTGGTATACGATCAATATAACCATTGAATTTTGACTTGTTCAACCAAAATCTATGAGATGCATTGATAAATCTTCAATGACACAAAAAGAACCATTATTTACTATAAGGTAGTCATTCAGTCTCAAAATCAATGTTACAAATAGGATATACCAAACCCATATATGTGTTCCAACCAGATAAGTTCCCAAGTCCATGGAAGTCACTAGTGTTCCACATTAAAGCAACGTACATTTTGAACATTTGTGTTGAAGATGCATCATATATATCAACACCTTTTCTCCAAAACTCATGTAATTATTCAATTAAAGGATGCAAGTATACATAAATATCATTTCAAGCCATTTATTTCTAGGGATAATCATCAAAATGATAAAAGATGTTTTTTTTCATACACATCCATAGAGGTAGATTATAAGGGATCAAAAAAACCATCCAAATGTTTTAACTGGAACTCAAAGTACCAAATGGATTGAATCCATTAATATAGAATACCAATAACATATTTCTAGGATTAGATGATAAATATGGATTTAATGAATCAAATTTATACCATGATTTATAATATCTTGGATGTTTAATTAACCTGTCATTGTTATTATCTATAGAATTCCACTTCATGTTCTTGGTAGTTTTTGATGACATGGATATTATTTTCAATCAAGGATTTAAAGGGATGTAACACAAAACCATTGTAGATGTTATTTTTTTCTTCTTATTCATAGTAGTATGTGGATTTATACTTCCAATATAACCCATTGACTTCTATTAATAAGAATAAGATTTTTTTTCAATCATGTCTTCTTGAATACTATACCCAATAAAGCATGCAATCATTGGTACAAGCATATATTTTTTTATAATTAAAAAAATTCCTATTAATTTTTTTCATATCATAAAAAGACTTAGGAATCATAGATTTAAGAAATTCATCACGCAAAAAATCTAATATCATGGACATCACCTTATTTATAATTCCTCACAGGCATTTGATATGGTACAACTTCAGAAGAAAAAAATGTTTTGAATATTTCAAACATCCACCATAAAAATATTTACTTTCATCATTAAATAAATCATGAGGTGTATTTTTCTAATCAGGGATGTTTTCTCTTACATTATTCTCTATATAATCAATAGGAGGATCCAATGTTATGTTAAAATCTAGATCTGGTTTTCTTATAGTCCCAAAACCATCATTTTTCAAGATACTATATGTAGCACCCTCAAATGGTTGTTCTCATATGTTATGATGTTGATGTTGTTTCCTTTAAATATTGAATCAATTGTTTGTAAGGTTTTTCATTTCATTATACATTGTTGATGAGGTTGGGATCTCATTCTATTGATTGACATCGATGCTCAAACTTTATGTGACATTTGATTCTTCATGACAAATCCAATAAAAATGTTGAGTAGGAAATTGCGTCAACATCAAGTGTTCATAAAATTCAGTTCTCTTCAACCATCTTTTAAATTTATATTTAGGTCATGGATATTTAATTTTTCCATCAACGGATTGATTGGAAATTGGGAAATCTAAAAAATCCTCCTGACCCTTAGCATATTGAGGTGTGTTCTGTGGTAATGAGATGAAACTTTTATCCATATATATCACATTTTCCCAAAAATTTATTTTAAAAAGGTAAAAAAAATTATTACTAAGTAGGAAAAGAGAAAAAGAAGTAAAAAAACATTACCCAAGTAATTATAAAAAGATTCATATAAGTACTAAAAAGTAAAAGTATAATAATCAAATTGATAATGCATAGTCTTTTCTAAAATAAAATAAATAAAAAAACATACAATCGTTAATTTAAAATGGGCATCAGGGGAGACACACCCTATGGTCACTAAGTCTAGCTGCACCTAGTAATTCTCTTTAACCCTAGCAGTGGATTTAGAGTTCTAACACATATTTAGATAAAGGGGGTGTCACATAATACTTCACTATCATTGCAATTGGTGGAGGGCCTCCTCATGTCTACGTTAGCCTACCCAAGAACCCTTTGTTTTTCATAAGGTTTAACAAATAATAAAAAATGATAATAGAGAATAATTTATTAAGAATTAAATAAAAAGGTCTCTTTAAAATACATATAATCATTTAGAAAACCAAAGATGAATCGATATTAAGGTTAAAAGTATATATGTTTATTATTATAGCCACAAAAATTAACAATCTTATGTATATATATATATCGTGTTGCATAAATTCACATTTTCTAGAGTGAATTTGTACACACAGAAATATATACGTATATTTATGTACACATGTTAAAACAATATATATATATATATATATCGAAATACATTTTGAAAACATATAACTTTAATAAAAAAAATTAGAACAAGGGATAACCCCACTTTTAAAACCAAAACCTCTCTTAGAAAACATAACTTTTAATTAAAGGTTGTTTAGGTGTTTACAAAACATCCGGTGTGAGAAAACAATTAAATTAGGATATAAACTAACATTAAATTAGAGAATAAACATAGAACTGTAGTGGAAAAAAAGTTAAATTTGATTCCGCATCAAATACCTTTTGAACATAATTATTATTATAATTTGATATCCAAATAAAGGATTAAAAATACAATCAAGCAATGTTCTAAAATTTACAGACCCAAAACAAAGGCCCACTTACCTAAAACTCATTATCTTTAAAAATGGTGGCACTTTCCCACTTCAAAAAGGTCTAAGACATCCTAGAGAACAAAGTGGGACCTAAAAATCAAGAAAACCCTAATTGAAATCTATCCAAAATGGAATAATGAACCAAAACAGAACTATCAATCAATGGAAATTCATTGGCTTCAATTGTCGTAGTAAGGATTGGCCTCAATTGGGGCTCACAGACCACATACACCAAGAATCAACAAACGAAACACTCAAAATCAGGTTTGGATTTGGTTGCGTTGTGTGAGTAGTGCCACCTATGTAATTCATCACATTGCCTAAAAAAGCAACAAAACATTTAATAGAAATTCAAAAAATACTAAACAATGATTTATACAAAAATTAATCATTCCTTAAGAGTAAATTTTAGTAAATTTCACAACATGCAATCTCTATTAACCATCACCTACAATAGTGCTGAAGCAACAATTCAATTTTTCTATATGTTTCCACCCACAACCAAACAAAGCATGCAGTAGAGCCTCAAACAATAGAAAACCTCCATCAACCAAACAGTAAAACTATACTTGTTTATATATAAAAAACCATAAGTTAATGAAAACAAATCATTATGAAATGATTAATGGAATCACAATATAAATGAAAAATTCATTATGGTGTTGTGTTAATATTTAAAAAAGGGAGAAAATTATATAAACTTCAGTGATAAATAAAAAATTAAATATTATGAGATTTGATCAATACACCAGGTTGAGTGTCGATTAGTGATAGATATGGGATGTAAGTGATGCGAAATCACAACATGAGGAGGAGGAGTGACCACTTCACTGGGAGATGGAAATTGGCAGCTTCACACTCGAAGTGAGATGAGGGTTCCCAGATTTAGGTACGCTTCGAGGTTCTTGGTGGGAGGACGTAAAGTAGAAAGAGATTCTAATCTGAATATTAGAACTGGTTTTAGGTAGGAACTTTTCATATCTGTTTGTGGGTTGAGGATCCATGATTGATGGAGAAAGGGAGGTCTCGAGGGGAAGGGGAAGCTATGAGGGGGAGCAGTGGAGGGGCGAAGACAAGGGGGATATGTGGTAGTGAGGGTTCATGGGAGAGAGGGGATAGTGCCTTCATCTTGGGCTCAGGGGGTTTAGGGGAGAAGGGGGTCCAATAACAAGGATTGTGATTCAGGGGAGAGGGGGAGAAGGGCGCCGGTGGCGATGGATCGGGGGAGAATTAACACTGTGAGGTCTCATGCTCAGGGGGATTTGAGGGAGAGGGGTGGGGTTTGGGGGGTTCGGGGAATAAGTGCCTTTTTCAAAAAAAAAATGTAAAAGATTTAGTGGTAGTTATTTAGAAATCACTGCTAAATCCTTTTAAATTTTTTTAACAGCAGTTTCTTAAACCACTACTAAAAACCCACCACTAATATGTGGTTTTGGGGTGGTGTTACTTAACTTTGTTTCACTATTACTTAACTATAGTTAACTCATATAAATACCCTGACTCCAGTTTCCCAGAGTAGGTGCCTTAATTCAATAAATTATCATGATTACAACAATGATGCATCTCGAAGGAATGAATAGTTTAGTAGCTTTGGAAAACTAGATACATACATAATAGCTTCATTACAACTTTAAATGAAGTACAACATTGGAACTATATTGAAAACACCAATAAACATCTAGATCATCTTCACATATCATTCATAATATAATTCTTACCCTCCTTGTGGAAAATAAAATATAAGAAAGGGGTGAGATCATATACTCAGTAAGGTTAAGTAATATAACATAATCATAAGTAATAAGGCATGGTCAATAAATAAAAGTACACATGCCATTAAATGTAAAATTGAGCATAATATGGCAAGAATAAAATCTGAATAAATAATTCCATAATAAAACATAACCACAGATATTCTACTAGTAGAACAATCATGTGGACTATTTATTAATAGTTTCATAATGAGGGAATTCATAATATGGGACATCATAACCATATTGTCAAGGCCTTGTGCCAAGACCATACATAAACAGGTAAAAACCCAAACTAGTTTGTCTCATGATACCTACTAATATACTGAGGGGTTATATTGGGCCCCACCCAACACTTATTAAGTAAAATTCATTCATCAAATAAAAAGGGTGAAAGAAAATGAACATATAAATTCATATTGAAGCTGACAAATGAAAATTAAATAACTATCCCTAATCAGTAATCATTAATAAAAATTGTTCAGAGTAATATAGTGAATGGTATCAAGATATCACATCCGTAGTCAAACTAATCATAAATAATTCAATAAAATATGGTAGATGATATCATAAAATATTAATTATAATTGAACATAAGAATCAACAAGAGTGTTGAAATAGATACTCTTATAAAATCGTCGTGTAATTCTTGATAGAAATATTCTTTTGCTTTGAAAAGAAGAGTTATTTTGAAAAAATAATTGTATAAAACCAGAAGTTAACTAAGATAGTTTTTAATAATAAAATGACTGATTTTAGAAAAATAATGGTTGCATAAAATATATTTTATAGTTCCCTTGAAAATAGGTAAACATTTAAGTTCCCTTGAATCTGCTTGTTTATCAGGAAGAAATTGAGAAATACCCTTCTAAAACATGTGACTAGCCATCAAATAAAGAAGGATTCTAATTCATACACATATCTATAACATTAAAACAGAATTTAATAGGATTACATAAGAATTATTGAGAATTACATTGGTGTAAATAGAGAAAAAAAGTAACCTGAATAAAAATGGAGGTTCAGGTAGAAAACCCATACCTTATGTCCGAATGTATTCTGAACTAGACCATAAATCCCTATATAGTCAAATTAAATCCATTAATTAATTAATTTGGAACCTTTCATATATGTATTTGATTTATTATAATTTTATTAAGTTAATTTATGACCTTTTTATGAGTTATAAGATACAAATTTATCACTCGGGAGCTTTCGTTTCCTTGGTTTTTACGATCAGTATACTTGTATATGAGTATGGAAGTTCATGTGGAATGGATATGATTCTCTAGAATTGAATTTATATGATACTAATGATCATCCATAAGATTAAATGGTTAGATAATTCATTTTTTATATGGTATAAAGATGAGTTATTAGATAACACAAACTACGGGAAAACCCGTTTTTTCTGACATGTTAGTTGCGACAGGACAATCAATCCATCACAAATAGCCAATTATTTGTGACGAGAATAAGTGCCCCATCGTAAAACTTACGTGCGGATTGGAGAGGTTTGTATACCAAACCGTGTGAAAGGGTATTTGCGACGAGTAGGCACCGCCCGTCGCAAATACCGAGAGACGGTGAGAACTAGTTGCGACAGGGGATCCCCCTGTCGCAACTAATTCGACCCCCAGAGGGTATTTACGACGGGACCCCGCAAATAACCGGTGGCGGTAAAAACTTATTTGCTACATGATGTTGTCCCATCGCAAATAATCAGCAGTGGTAAAAACCTATTTTCCATGGGATGTTGTCCCGCTGCAAATAGTGTGTCGACAGATTACTTTTTGCGACGGAGCTTGTCACAAATAACCTTTTAACCACTGACCGTAATTAATGTGGCCGAAGGTATTTGCGACGGGTCCCATCGTAAAAAAATACTATTTCCAACGGACATCCCATCGTAAATACTCCCGTCGCAACTAATCTAACATATATAAACCTCCGTCTGTTTTTTCTTCCCTGCTCCTGAATTCCTTCTTCCTCTACTTCTTCAAACTCTAATTTTAGAATGAAAATTTTTTAGAGTTAGTTTTTTTTTACGAAGAAGTTGTGAAGTCGTCTACAATTATAAGAGATCAACTTTAATGATATTTATGTTTTATTTAATTTAATATTTATTTCATTTGTTTATATTAATTTTAATTACTGTTGATTAGTTGTAATTAAGTTAGATTTAAATTCTTTTGTCTTCAGTATTTATTTGAAATAATAAAATTAAATTATTAGTACTAATTCTTAGTAATTAGTAATAATTAATAATTATTAACGATAATTAGTAATGTATATAAATAATTAGTGGTAACTAGTAATTAATCGCAGTATTTTGTAGAAATTAATAGAAATTAACACTAATTACTAATAATTAGAAATAATTAGTAATAATTAGAAAAAAATAGTAATAAATATTTACAATTAGTAATAAATAGCATTATTTAGTAATAATAAGTAATAAATACTAATAATTATTAATAAATACTAATAATTAGTAATAAATACTAATAATTAGTAATAAATACTAATAATTAGTAATAAATACAAAAAAATAGTAATAAATACTAATAAATAGTAATAAATACAAATAAATACTAATAAATACTAATAAATAGTAATAAATAGTAATAAATAGTAATAATTAGTACTAAATACTAATAATTAGTAATAAATACTAATAAAAAATAAATAATACAAATAAATAATAATGAATACTAATAAATAGTAATAAATAGTAACAAGTAGTAATAATTAATAATAATTAGTAATAATTAGTAATAAATACTAATAACTAGTAATAATTAGTAATAAATAGTAATAAATAGTAATAATTAGTAATAATTATTAATAATTATTAATAAATAGTAATAAATAGTAATAAATAGTAATAAATACTAATAAATAATAACAAATAGTAATAATTAGTAATAAATAGTAATAAATAGTAATAATTAGTAATAAATAATAATAAATAGTAATAAATAGTAATAAATAAAAATAAATAGTAATAAATAGTAATAAATAATTTAAATAGCAATAAATAGTAATAAACAATAATAAATATTAATAAATACTATTAATTAGTAATACTTAGTAATAATTGTAATAAATAGTAATAAATACTAATACATATTAATAAATAGTAATAAATTGTCACGACCCATCCTCGGGGCCCGTGCCGTGACTACCCCAAGCCCGCCTTCCATAGGCAAGGGGCTGGCGACTATCACCAAAGGCGTAAATCCCGATAAAAGGGAAGGCATTGCCTTTATATAAGTAAAAAACACAACAGAGTATGGAAGTTGAAGTAAACACTAAGTAAACTGAGTACAAAATTAAGTGTTGGAAGGTAAATGGGCCAGAATACAAACCCAATTGAAAGTACAGTACAATAATAAAGAAATAATATCTAGAGTAAAGTAAACCAGCAACCACTGAGTCGTCCTCCAGATATCCCACCTGAAGGGTGGGTACAGATGGTCTCCTCAGCTCCTCAGGTCCGGTCGTCCACTCTGTGTACGTCCCGCCATGTGGTCCACTTCCAAGTACCGTACCGCTCCACTAGACTTCACCTCGATCAGTGTTGTATGTCATCTGCATCCAACACAACGTAGTACAAGCATAGCCCGTGCAGGGGTGAGTATACGATACTCATTAGGGACCCTGAGACTTCTGAAGGTCTCCTAGAATCCACAAAGGATATACCACAAAGAAAAGATATAAACACGAAGTATCAACCAACTCTACTTAGGTATATGCCCCTACATATACCTAAGTCATCAATTCCAGTTCGGCTCTAACTCAAGAGCCTAAGTAAACCCAGTCCACACAGGAAAGCACAACCCAGTCCACAAAGGAAAGCACAACCCAGTACACAGAGGAAAGTAAGTAAATCATATCGATGATATTGATTGAAAGTCAAGACTCATCTCACACAGGTATACTACTCACGAAGAGGGGTGGAGATAATAGATGTAGCCTCTGAATCATCTCCCATGCCGAACCCACGTATGATCCAAGTACAGATGTCGTCGCTGTCGAAGCCACATAGGATCCAAGTATAGTAACTCTCACTGCCAAACCCACGTAGGATCCAATTACAATCTTCATCGATGTCGAATCCATATAGGATCCGAGTACACTCGTCCTCGCTTCTGAACCCACGTTGGATCCAAGTACAGTCGTCATTGTCATCGCAGTCGTAGCCAGCTCTAGATTCTGGGAGGTTCCACTCCACGATCCAAGAGGGTCGATACATCAACTCTCAAGAAGTCTAGATTTGATGTATTCCAAAGTTTCGTCTCCACAATAGGAACTCAATGCAATAGACGGCGCGTCAATCGGACGCCCGGTCTGAGAAATATTGGATTTTCCGTCCTAGGGGCCCGGTTAGAAATATGCTCGTTTCTAACCCATCCATTATCCAAAATCACTTGAAACTCACTTACATTATCTCAAAAATGACTATCTCGTCGAAAGAGTCCTCGTGCTGCAGACGGCGCGTCGATCAGATGTGTGGTCTTTAAGTTAACCTCATTTAAGTGATTAACGAGCCCGGCCCATTTAGCCCAGTGGGCCGACGGGTCGGGTTGACCCAGTTTGACGGGTCCAACCTAGCAGGGGTGTCAGACCGGTCTGAAGGAGAAACTCAAGTCGGCCCGAAGGGATGCGGCCAGGCTCGGCCCAGCCCGGCGCGTCCCGGCTCGGCCTGGTGCAGCCCGGCGGGCTCAGCCGTCTGGCCGAGTGTTTTCCAAAGGGGGGGCGGCCCCCACGGTTTTCTGCATCGGCAGCGCCGCCCTTCCCCGAACCAGTCGGTCTTCTGTGCATGAGGCCCGCATGGACGGGTCATCGGTCCTCCAGCGCGGCACCCTCCTGGCGCTGCGGTCCAGCACCGCCCGGCCGCCCGATGGGTCGGCCGGTTCTTCCACCGAAGCGGACCGTGTAGCGGGCCGCGGTTCTTCCCGCACAACCGGCACGATGGTGTCGGTCTCACTTTGTCGCGTTCCCGGCACGGCGTGACGGCGCCGTGCGTCCTTTGTCGCATTCTGATTCTAGAATAATTAAACGAGAACAACTGAGGGTTGTCGGGCCGTGTCCGTTCGGCCCTCACCCTCCGCGTAAAATGATAACAATCGGCCATATTTAAAAAATGATTTCCAATGAGTACGAGGTACGTAAACATCCACTTTCTAGAGTAAACCCCTACCTCATCAAAATATGATGAGCATTGGCATCACGGTTGACAGCATCGTGAGGTGAAGATTCGTAGACGTCGACGGAGAGTGTCTGAGGAGGAAGCGGTGTCTCCCCTTTTTATCACGGAGAGAAGAAAACAAGGAAGACGTCTTTGGTGTGTTCCCACGTCGGTGTCTCCTCCCTTGTCGTGGAGGAAGAAGAGGATGGAGAAACCGGGGTCACCGAGTCGATGTTCTTCGTCGAAGAGTTGACGTTCTTCGTTGAGGATGAAGTTCTTCAAATAAAACTAGAGCTCTCCCGCCAAAATCTCAACACAACATGCCAACCCAAAATAAAATAAGGCTTCCCATATTTTATTAAATCATTCCATGCATTCAAATTTAAAAAATTCAAACACTTAATTAATTAATTAATGGTTTCAATTAATTAATTAATGTGTGTGTTGGGATGCAATAAAGAGGGAGAGAGGGAGAGTTACTTAATTAAAGGGAGTTAACAAGTTTTAAAGGGGGGTTTATGAGAGTTATGGAAATGTGAAGGGTTGGGGATCGTATGGGCCCCTCCTCACATTTATCCTCACATGGGTAGTTAGGTTGTTAGTGGGTAGTGGCTCCCACCCTAACTTCCCCATGTAGGTTATAACCACTTAAGATATAAAAATAAAATTGTCCCACAATTTTATTCACCTCTCAATTAATCCACAAAAAAATTAACTTCTTCTCCTGTGAAAACACATCTTTGGTAAATGTCCTCTTAAGAAATTACCGGCACTGTGAGTTCATCGGTGCCCTCAGATTTCAATTCCGAGCACCGGTTCAAAAAATAGAAAAACATGCTCGTTCGTTCACTGAACGTACCAGAGCTAAACTTCGGAAAGTTATTTCGGGCACACCGGGCCTCTGAATCAGGTACCGTCAGAAACCTGCATAGTCATAAAATCCCAAAGAATTTCAGAAAAAAAATTCCTAGAATTTTATGGGTCTTTAAATTACTCCCACCTCAGGGTTATACGTCCCCGTATAGCTATATCGTAAACTAGGGAAACAAAAGAAGGTATTGTGCACGCATCTGAGTCTCCCACTCCCATGTGCTCTCCTAGAGGTTCTTGTGATGCCAATGAATACGCACCAGAGGAATTGACCGTCCATGTAGAACCTACTCCTGTCGATCCTCGATCTCCACTGGGATCTCCGCAAAAGTTGTCCTGTCATTGATTTCCAGCTCCCCATGATCAATGATATGCGTCGGGTCGTGCACGTATCTCCTCAACAGAGATACGTGGAAGATGTCATGCACCCGGTGCAACTAAGGTGGAAGGGCAAGGTGATAAGCCACCTCGCCTACCCTGCTGAGGACCTGGAATGGTCCAATGAAGCACGGAGATAACTTTCCACCACGGTCAAATCTCCATTATCCACGCTGAGTTGAGACCCGTAAGAAAACATGGTCGCCATCCTCGAACTCCAGTGGTCTCCTCCTCATATCAGCATAGGACTTATGTCTTCTCTGTGCTGTCCTCATTCGCTCCTGAATGATCTGCACCTTCTCTGTCGTAGCCTGGACCATCTCTGGTCCTACGAGTGCTGACTCCCCAGGGTCAGTCCAGCACAGAGGTGATCTGCATGGTCGGTCATACAATGCCTCTTATGGTTCCATCCCGATGGTGGAGTGGTATCTATTGTTGTACTCAAACACCACCAAGGGTAGGTGATCTTCCCTGCTGTGACCAAAGTCAAGGACACATGCACGGAGCATATCCTCGAGTGTCTGAATGGTCCTCTTCGTCTGGTCATCCGTCTGAGGATGAAAGGCGGTGCTCAAGCGTAGCTGCATCCCAAAATCCTCCCGCAACCACTTCCAAAGCCGGGAAGTAAAGCGAGCATCTTGATCGAAGATGATAGATAATGGCACACCATGAAGCCGTATGATCTCCAGAATGTAGAGGCATCACATGCTTTCCACTGAGCCCTGCTCTCTGATAGGTAGGAAATGGGCCAACCTGGTGAGTCGGTCTACGATCACCCAAATAGAGTCATGTCCTCTGGAAGTACGTGGAAGCCCTATCACGAAATCCATAGATATCACATCCCACTTCAACTCTGGGACCTCTAAGGGTTGCACCAAACCTGCTGGTACCTGGTGCTCCGCCTTCACCTGCTGACAGGTGAGGCATCAAGAAATGAATTCGGCCACAGCCTTCTTCATACCCGGCCACCAGTGCTATCGTCTGAGATACTGGTACATCTTCGTTACTCCTGGATGTACCGCCAAAGGGGAAGTGTGAAACTCCCTCATCACCTCCTCCTATAATGCAACTGGTACCATGGTACGTCCCCTGAAGAGGATGATGTGCTCTCCTCCTACAGAAAATCCATCAGGTGCATGTCCTGTGGATATTCGTGCACGCTGCTTCTCACAGTCAACGTCCCCACGTTTGCCTACCTGACCTAGTGAAGTAGTGGAGGAGTGACTATGAGCGACGGTAGAAAGGCTGATCCATCTCTATCCATGAAGGATATCTGTAACGCGGCTAGTTGCTCTGTCGCCTCTCCAAGTAACTGAATGTCTGATCTCTTGCTGAGTGCATCAGCTACTACGTTCCCCTTCCCAGGAGTATAGACTATCTCAAAGTCATAGTCCTGGAGGAACTCGATCCATCTTCACTGTCTGAGGTTCAGATCCTTCTATGAGAAGATGTACATGAGACTATGGTGGTCAGAGTAGAGTGTAAAGTGCTCACCCATCGATAGTGCCACCACATATTCAAGGCGAAGACCACTACTGCTAACTCCAGGTCATGGGTAGCGTAGTTTTTCTCATGCTGCCTCAAATTTTATGAACCATAGGTGATCATTTCCTGCTCCTGCATCAGGACACACCCGAGTCCGGTCCCTGATGCATCGTAGTAAAATACGTACCCTATGCCCTCCTCTGGTAGCCTCAAGATGGGTGCACTAGTCCATATCTGCCTCAACTCCTGGATTCTATACTGACATCTATCTGACCACACGAGGGGTTTCCCCTTCTTCGTCAAAGATGAAAGTGGTGCTTCAACTTTGGAGAAGTCTAGCACAAATATCCGATAGTACCTAGCCAATCCTAATAAACTCTGCACCTCCATCACGCTCCTGGGTGGCTCCCAAGCTAGTACTGCCTCTATATTCACAAGATCCACCACAACTCCTGCCTCATAGATTACGTGCCCTAAGAAGTGGACCTCTCGAATCCAGAACTGGCACTTTGAGAGCTTACCATAAATCTGGTGCTCTCGAAGTGTATCCAGTACAACCCGCAAGTGGTAGGTGTGCTCCTCCTCTGTAGTCAAGTAAATCAATATGTTGTCGATGAAGACTACGACAAACTGATCGAGGTAAGGCTGGAAGATCCTGTTCATGATACTCATGAACACTGCTGGTGTGTTGGTTACGCCGAAACGCATAACCAAGAACTCGTAGTGGCGATACCGACACCTGAAGGTCAACTTCTGCACATCCTCATCTCGGACTCTGAGCTGATGATAGCCTGACATGAGTTCTATCTTCAACAACCATCGTGCTCCCTTGAGCTGATCAAAGTGGTCATAAATCCTTGGGAGTGGATACTTATTATTTACGGTCACCTGATTTAGGTGACGGTAGTCGACACAAAGTCGTAAGCTCTCATCCTCCTTCTTGATGAATAAAATCGGAGAAGCCCGGGGTGAAACACTCGGTCGGATGAATCCCTTTCCCTACAAGTCCTCCAACTATACATGTAGCTCACAAAGCTCAACGGGAGCCATCCGATATGCTAGAGTAGATATCGGTGTTGTCCTGGGGTATAGGTCAATATAGAAGTATACCTCAATGCGAGGAGGTGGTCCTGGAATGTCATCAGGAAAAAAGTCTACATACTGATCCACCACAACAGGAAAACCCGGACTACGCACATCAACCGCTCTGAGGACGAGACTAGCCAACTGATGTGTGATCGGTTTCCCTATCCTCCGCGTAAGTCCATCCTGCGCTGCAAAGGCTCCCTTCTCGCCGGTGAAGGTGAACATGCTCCCATCTGTGTGGACACACCGCACTTTGCAACTTGTACAGTAAATCTGGGTATGAACTGTAGATAACCAGTCCATACCCAAGATGACGCCGTAAGGCCTCGACGCTACTACAAGAATATCCCAACCGAAGATCTTGCCTCCTAGAGTAATCTCACACTACCGGTACTAGTGTGTAATTGTCGAGTCTGCTTCCGTAGGAGTCTCTATCCATAAGGATTGAGCCAACGACTCTGTCAGAATCTCTGAGCTCCGAACTAGGGAAGCGACAATGAAAGAATGATTTTCTCCTGTGTCTATAAGAACTGCAGCAAGGGTGGAGTAGACACAGAGAGTACCTTGAATCATCTCAGGTGTGCCGTGGTCGTAATCCTTCACTTCCAGAAGCTGAGCCTGCCTCTGTCTGGCGGCTCCCTATGGTCGGGGTGGACCTCCTGGTGGTGGTCGTGGTGGTAGAGCCTCAAAGCGTCGTCCACCACCCACTGCTCGGCCAACTCCTCTGCCTCGTCCACCAGCTCCCTGCAGACCGCCACAGTTGAACCTCTACCTCTGCCTGGGTGGTCCTTCAACCATCTGATTCTCCTCTGCATGGCGGGTCGGCCAGTCACGAGCCATGTGGACCTACCCGCCGCATGCATAGTACTTCCTGCCTCTCGTATGACTGGTTTTGCTGCTTGTGCCCCACACCTCTGAACTAGTATCCTAAGGTCATCCACCTGATGGCCTTGTCCACTTGGACCTCTGCGACATCTGTCTACTGTCGGCTGTAGATGACTCCGCTACGTGTCGCCCTGCGGTAGGCCTCAATGCTGGTGAAGGCTCAGCACGGAATCTCTCCACAAGTAGGGCTCACTCCAGTACTCTTGCGTGCGTTGGAATTCAGAGTGAGATCATCGAAACCTTGATCTCATGCCTCAATCCCTGCTCGAAGGTCCGGGCCCGGAAGAATGGGTCCCGTATCATGTCCATGGAGTAGCGCGAGAGGTCGGTAAACCTCGCCGAGTACTGGGCTACTGTCATGCTGCCCTGCCTCAATTGTAGTAACTCTGGGATACGCACCGCACGGAGTGTGGCTGGAATGAACTCAAAGCGGAAGAGGCTCTCGAAGTTCGTCCAAACTAGAGATGCCTCGTCGTGCACTTGGAGCATCAGACCCCACCATCTACTAGCTGCTGCGTGCAGGAGACTCGCATCAAGGATCACCATAAGATCTGTGGGTGTCCCTACTAATCTGAAGACTCAGACGATAGCCTACAGCCAATCCTCGGTTACCTGAGGGACCGTCTCTCCGCGGAACATGGGCGGCCTCTATCGCTGAAACTCGTGCAGTGCACTCAGGAGAAGTGCATTATCCGTTGTTGGGGATGGTGGTATCGGTGGACCAGCAGTTATAGGTACCGCTGGTGCCTCTGCTGTAATGGGGCCCTGCACCGAGGCCTCATCGCTCGGTGGGCTGCCATCTCGAACAAAGCTCGGAACCCTAGCTGGCTGCCTAGGTGGGGACATCCGGAAAAGTAACAGGTGTTCCCTAGTTAATACAGTATACCTGGTGAGCTGACACAATGTGATCACAAAGAAATCTTTTGAAACACACATGCAATCAGTGTTTTCGAGTACTGAGTCAGAAATCAGAAATCAGGCTCCTGGTGTATGGATACGTCACCCTCCGCACCAGCAATGGACTCCCTGGACAGAAAACCACACTCAATACTCTTAGCACTATTGATTCACAGAAGAAATTATCAGAGTCCTGAGTTCTGCGATAGAACCGACTCCTCTGATACTAATTTGTCACGACCCGTCCTCGGGGCCCGTACCGTGACTACCCCAAACCCGCCTTCTATAGGCCATGGGCTGGCGACTAGCACCAAAGGCGTAAATCCCGATAAAAGGGAAGGCATTGAATTTATATCAGTAAACAAACACAACAGAGTACGCAAGATAAAGTAAACACTAAGTAAACTGAGTACAAAAATAAGGGCTGGAAGGTAAATGGGCCAGAATACAAACCCAACTGAAAGTACAGTACAACAGTACAGAAAGAACACCTGCAGTAAAGTAAACCAGCAACCACTAAGTCATCCTCCAGATATCCCACCTGAAGGGTGGGTACAGATAGTCTCTTCAGCTCCTCGGGTCCGGTCGTCCGCTCCGTGTACGTCCCGCCAAGTGGTCCACTTACAGGTACCGTCCTGTTCCACTAGACTCCACCTTGATCAGTTTTGTCTGTCATCTGCATCCAACACAACGTAGTGCGGGCATAGCCCGTGCAGGGGTGAGTATACGATACTCAGTAGGGACCCCGAGACTCCTGAAGGTCTCCCAGAATACACAAAGGATATACCACAAATAAAAGATATAAACACGAAGTATCAACCAACTCTACTTAGTTATATGCCCATACATATACCTAAGTCATCAATTCCAGTTCGGCTCCAACTCAAGAGCCCAAGTACAACCCATTACACATAGGAAAACACAACCCAGACCACACAGGAAAGCACAACCCAGTCTACACAGGAAAGTAAGTAAATCATATGGATGATATTGATTGAATGTCAAGACTCATCTCACAAAGGAATACTACTCACGAAGAGGGGTGGAGATAATAGATGTAGCCTTTGAATCATCTCCCCTTTCGAACCCACGTAGGATCCAAGTACAAAAGTCGTCGCTGCCGAACCCACGTAGGATCCAAGTACAGTAACTATCGCTGTCGATCCCACATAGGATCCAAGTACAGTTGTCATCGTTGCCGAACCCACGGAGGATCCAAGTACAGTCGTCCTCGCTGTCGAGCCCACGTAGGATCCAAGTACAGTTATCATCGTCCTCACAGTCGCAGCCAGCTCTAGAGTCCCCGCACACAGCACGCTCGATTCCGGGAGGGTCCGCTCCACAAGCTAAGAGGTTCGATACATCAACTGTCACTAAGTCTAGATTTGATGTATCCCGAAGTTCCATCTCCTTAATAGGAACTCAACACAACAAACGGCACATCAATCGGACGCCCGGTCTGAGAGATATTGGCTTTTCCATCCTAAGGGCCCGGTTAGAAATATGCTCATTTCTAAACCGGCCATTATCAAAAATCATCCTAAACTCACTTAGAGTATCTCAAAAGGACCGTCTCGTCGAAAGAGTCCTAGTTCCGCAGACGGCGCGTCGATCGGACGCGCGCCCTTTAAGTTAACCCCGTTTAAGTGATTAATGGGCCCGACCCGTTTAGCCCAGTTGGCCGACAGGTCGGGTTGACCCAGTTTGAAGGGTCCGACCCAGCAGGGCTGTCGGACCGGTCCGAAGAAGAAACTCAAG
This sequence comes from Viscum album, assembly GCA_963277665.1. Lineage (NCBI taxonomy): Eukaryota > Viridiplantae > Streptophyta > Magnoliopsida > Santalales > Viscaceae > Viscum > Viscum album. The sequence goes on along the minus strand of OY728119.1, from coordinate 224,571,638 downwards.
TCAGACCCAAGGGATGCAGCCTGGCGCGGCCCAGCTCGACCCGGCCCGGTGCGGCCCGGCTCGGCTTGGCGCGGCCCGGCTAGCTGGTTGAGCGGCTTGGCCGAAGCCGAGCGCGTTCCAAAGGGAAAGGTGCCCCCCCCCCCCCGGTTTTTCGCACCGACGGCACCGCCCTTCCCCAAACCGGTCGGTTAGACCGGCCGATCTTCTACGCACGCGGCCCGCATGGACGGGCCGCCGGTCCTCCAGCACAGCGCCACGGTCCAGCACCGCCCAGTCGGTCGACGGGTCGGCAGGTCCTCTAACGCGGCGCACTCCTGGCGTGGCGGCTCCTCTTCACCCGGCCGGCCGACAGACCGACCGGTTCTTCCGCCGAAGCGGCCCGTGTAGCGGGTCACAGTTCTTCCCGCACAACCGGCGTGACGGCATTGGTCTCCCTTTGTCACGTTCCCAGCACGGCGCGACGGCGTCATGCCTCCTTTGTCGCATTCCGATTCTAGAATAATTATACGAGAACAACGGAGGGTTGTCGGACCATGTTCATTCGGCCCACCCCCTCTGCGTAAAATGATAACAATCGGTCATATTTAAACAACGATTTCCAACGAGTACAGGGTACGTAAACATCCACTATCAAGAGTAAACCCCTACCTCAAAAAAATGACGAGCGTTGGTGTCGCGGTTGACGGCGTCACGAGGTGAAGATTCGTAGACGTCGACGGAGAGAGTCCGAGGAGGAAGAGACACCTCCCCTTTTTATCACGGAGATAAGAAAACAAGGCGTACGTCGTTGGTGAGTTCCCATGTCGGTGTCTCCTCCCTTGTCGCAAAGGAAGAAGAGGACGGAGAAACCGGGGTCACTGAGTCGATGTTCTTCGTCGAAGACTTGACGTTCTTCGTTGAGGATGAAGTTCTTCAAATAAAACTAGATCTCTCTCCCAAAAATCTCAACACAACATGCTAACCCAAAATAAAATAAGGCTTCCCTTATTTTATTAAATCAAGCCATGCATTCAAATTTACAAAATTCAAACACTTCGTTAATTAATGAAGGGTTTCAATTAATTAATTAATGTGTGTTTTGGCATGCAATAAAGAGGGAGAGAGGGAGAGTTACTTAATTAAAGGGAGTTAACAAGTTTTAAAGGGGGAGTTTATGAGAGATATGGAAATGTGAAGGGTTGGGGCTCATGTGGGCCAGACATCACATTTATCCTCACATGGGTAGTTAGGATGTTAGTGGGTAGTGGGTCCCACCCTAACTTCCCCATGTAGGTTATAACCACTTAAGATATAAAAATAAAATTGTCCCACAATTTTATTCACCTCTCAATTAATCCACAAAAAAAATTAACTTCTTCTCCTGTGCAAACGCATCTTCGGTAAAGGTCCTCTTAAGAAATTATTGGCGCTGCGAGTTCATCGGTGCCCTCAGATTTCAATTCCGAGCACCAGTTCAAAAGATAGAGAAACCTGCTCATTCGTTCACTAAACATACCCGAGCTAAACTTTGGAAAATTATTCCGGGCACACCAGGCCTCAGAATCAGGTTCCGTCAGAAACTACGTACTCGTAAAATCCCAAAGAATTAAAAAACAAATTCATTGAATTTTACGGGTCTTTACATAAATATTAATAATTAGTATTAATTAGTAATAAATAGAAATAAATACTAATAAATAGTAATAAATAGTTGTAAATACTAACAATTAGTAATAAATAGTAATAATTATTAATAATAACTAATAATTACTAATAATTACTAATAATCAGTCATAATTAGTAATAATTAGTAATAAATTATAATAAATAGTATTAAATAGTATTAAATAGTAAAAATTAGTAATAATTAGTAATAAATACTAATAAATAGTAATAAATAGTAATAAATAGCAATAATTTGTAATAATTAGGAATAATTAGTAATAATTAGTAATAATTAGTAATAATTAGTAACAATTATTAATAATTAGGAATAATTAAGAATAATTAGCAATAATTAGAAATAATTAGCAATAATTAAATATAATTACACATAATTAGCAATAATTAAGAAAAAATAGGAGTAATTAGTAATAAATAGCAATAAATATCAATAAATAGCAATAATTAGACATAATTTTCAATAATTAACAATAATAAGAAATAATTAGCAATAATTAGCAATAATTAGAAATAATTAGCAATATTTAGAAATAATTAGAAATAATTAGTAATAATTAGCAATAATTAGAAATAATTAGCTATAATTACCAATAATTACCAATAAATAGGAATAATTACCAATAAATATGAATAATTACCAATAAATAGGAATAATAACCAATAAATATGAATAATTAAGAATAAATATGAAAAATTAGAAATAATTAGAAATAATTAAGAATAATTAACAACAATTAAAAAGAATTATGAATATAATAAGATGTAATAAATTGTAAAAACTTGGCACAATTTCCAGTGGATTGATGAAACTCCTTTTGCTCGATGAATCTTCTCCTTTCAACTCTCATTGACTGAAAACATTATGAAAAGTATGCTTCTATGTATGCATATCCAATCTCATATGCAAGAGTTTGAATATGCATACGTAGGACTGCATTTTTGATAATTTTTTTCAGCGGTGACAGTTTCAAGAAGAATATTCATCGACGAAAATGGGGCTCTTTTATACGACGGCTCATTTACCTGCATCTTTCTCACATTGAAATCACAATGAAGAATCTTCTCAGAGGTACTCTTACGAGAATGTATAAGGGTACCACTGATCAGATTCTTCATTGTGATTTCTGTGTGAGAAAGATGCAAGAAAATGAGCCGTCAGACAAAATAGTAGCCGTCAATCCACTGAAAATTGTGTCATCCGTAATTAATGGTAATTATTAAGAAGTATTTGTAATTATTTATCTTCTTTTTTTGGATAGTGTTTTTCTAATTTCAAATTACTCAAAAAAAATAATGATTTTATATTTTGTAGAAAAATATGGAACAAGGAAGTCGAAAATAGTCATTATTAGATGATCGCACTTGTAGGTCTATCTATTCAACAAACTGAAACTCAAGATGATATTGATTTAACTCATGAGTTGGCACCATCCGAATTTTATGAGTTATTGAGGTCTGGTGAGGATTCATTATATCATGGTTGCAAGATAAGAAAATTACAAGCGGTTGTAAAATTTATGGCTGTTAAATCAGATAATTCAATGTCAAAAAAATATTTTGATTAGATATCTTCTTTGGTTAAAACACTGTTACCTAAAGGAAATGTGTTACTGATAAATTATTATGAGAGCAAGAGGCTGGTTTGTAATCCAGACCTTATTTATTGGAAGATTCATGCATGTGTAAATGATTGCATCTTATATTCTGGTGAAAATGATTCATTGTATAGTTGTCCCACATATGGACAATCAAGGAATAAAGAAGCTCAACTTGGGAATTCTGGATTGATTCCAGTAAAACAGTTAAGATATTTCTCCCTTACACCCAGGTTGTAGTGTTTATTTATGTCTCAGAACACTGCATCAATGATGTCATGGAAAAATCCAAGATTTCAACCGATAAAATATTGAATCATCCATATGATGGTGATTCATGGAATTATTTTGACCAATTGCATCCATATTTTTCTTTAGAATCCTGAAACGTGTGATTGGGACATTCCACTAACGATTTGTATCCATTTGATTCTTATGGTAGTCAGTATTCATGTTGGGATGTCTTTATAACTCCGTAAAATTTACCTCCATGGATGTTGATGAAGGATCCCTATATCATTTTGACCTTATTAATCTCAGGACATCCAAAAAAATACTGATGTTTATTTGAAACCATTGATTGATTAGTTAAATTTATTGTGGAAGAATGGTGTTAGTACATGTGATTTTTATGCAAAACAAAATTCCATATTAAAAGCTTCATTGATGTGGACAGTTAGTGACTTCCCAATATATGGAATGTTATCTGACTGATGTATATATGGTCTGAAATCATGTTCTTACTTTATTAAAGACAGAACATCCTTTATGCTCGTCAATAGAAAAACTTGCTATTTTGATGGTCATTGCAGACTTCTTCCAATCGATCATCCTTTTTGGAGGAACAAATATCATTCTAAAAAAGGCACAATTGAAAGGGATGAACCTCCAAAAATGATCTCAAGTACAGCGTTGAAATTAGTTGTATTTTCATTACCTATCATCACATTTGGGACAATAGTAAACCAGTAGAAAATTCATGGCTTTGGGAAAGAACATAATTGGATGAAACAGAGCATTTTTTGGGATCTTTCATATTGGTTTGATTTGTTGGTCCGCCACATGTTGGATGTCATGCATATTGAGAAGAACTATATTGATAATTTATTTCATACAGTTTTGGATACACCAGGTAAGACCAAAGATAATGTAAAGGAACGATTAAATATTGCCCAATTTTTTAGACGACCAGAACTTGAACTGTTACAACATGTCAGATCATAGTGGTTAATGACGACAAAAGCATCTTATACATTGTCCAAATATAATCACTTATTATTTTATTAGTGGATTGTAGATTTGAGACTTCTAGATGGTTATGCTTCCAATTTGAGCAGATGTGTTAATAATGGTCATATTACTAAATTAAAAAGTAATTCTTGTCATGTTATAATGGAAAGACTTATGCTAATTGGAATCAGAGGTTTGTTGAATTCTATCATTTGGGATTCGATAAAAGACATATCATATTTTGTTCAAGATATTTGTGCAGCAATAGTAGACTATGATGCACTATGTAAACTAGAAGAATATGTTGTTGTCATTATATGTAAACTGGAAAAACTCTTCTTACTGGATTTCTTTGACTCAATGTAACAAATGGTATTACATTCTTCACATGAAGGTAAATATGGAGGTTCAGTACAGTTTTGATGGATGTACCCATTCGAGAGATGCATGCAGAAATTGAAGCAAAATGTACGTAACAAAGCATCAGTTTAAGGCTCAATTGGTGAAGATTATTTTCAAGAAGAAATTCCTTTTTTTTCTTCTCTCGTTATTTTTTATCTGAATATCCTTCAAAACACAATTTCATGGGATGGACCGAGGGTAATTTTTATGATGAAATGGAAAATCAATTATCAGTTTTTAATTAGCTAGAGCTTGGCTTCGTTGGACTTCATGAATAATGGATTCCAGATGATGAACACCACAAAGCTAGTACATATTCTCTGCTCAACTTTGAAGAAATTACATCATTTTTAATGGGAATACTTCTATTACTTATTCTATAATTTAGGTTACAGTAAGTAAACTTATTTTATTTTTAGGTCATATGATAATCATATCAAGAAACAGTTTCTAAAAATTACAGCAGCTGCTCTTGAAGAACGCCGACAAAAAACAATTCTCAATGGTTTCAAAAACTGGTGACATAAATTAATAATGGTTTAAAATATCTATTCAGTTTATTATTTATTATATTGACAAATTTTTTCCAAATTTTTAGGTGTCTCAACATGTTGATAAAATTTATAAGTGACTATGTATATTGAGTAACCCACCATCCAAAATGGTTAAATCTTATAATACATATGTGGTGAATGGTTTTTGATTTCATACACGTTAATATGGGGTATAAAAAACAATGAACAATGGAGTTTTATTGAGAGGATCGCATCATAGAGAAACTGAAGTTGACTTTTACGGCATGCTGGATGAAATTATTAAACTGTATTATCTAGGGAAAAATTACATAACAATGTTTAAATGTCGATGGTTGGATACTGAGAGAGGCTTGTGTGTTCATCTTATTCATGGAATCATTGATATTAAATATAAATGTCTTCTTACGGTAAATAAACCATTTTTACTGGCTCAACGGGGACATCAAATATATTACTCTAGGTACTGTGCTACTTCCATAGACCTGAGTGATTGGTGGAGCATAATAAAAATGAAATCTCAGGAAAATCAGTTACTCAAACTAAATATGGTTCTCATGAAGTACAAGGAATTGAAAATTTCCAAGAGACTACTCAAAATCCATCTTTTTTCCAAAGCGACATGAATATAAATGATGACACCTCACAGTTAAGGGTTGACGATGATGATGATGTTAATGATGTTACAAATGAATTTGAAATGGAAAGAGATGATGAAACTGATACTCATATGGATATTGATGATGTTGATGATTAATATGAATACATTGACATCGTGAAATATGAAGATAATGATGAAGGTGAACATTGACATAGTAAAATGATGGTTATAATCATAACTAATATATATCTATATCTAATAGTTATTTTCAACTATCAGTTAAGAACAATAATTTTGTGTTTTAGATGGACCCTAATCTATATAGTGAGTTGTAAGAGGCTAAGCTACCTTTGGATGAGGAGGAATTGGGATCATCTGACCCTCAGCCTACTGGCGATTCAGGGGGTACGCGGAGGGGGCGTGGTCTTGCATGATTGATGATTCCTGACCCTATCCCCGAGCGACATCTATGTATTGGTTTCAATACATGCATGTGGTGTTATTTAAACCTATGTGTTTTAGTTAGCTTTCATTAATTTAATTATATACTAATTTTTTGATTATTTGTTTTTTTTTTCACAGTTTTTCCCATGTAGCTGTTGGACAGGGTAGCGCTATCCTGCATAATTATTTTTCTCAGCAATGAATCACATGGTAATAGATTCCTGCTGATGTGTGGATTGAAATGTTCATTCCTTGGCTGGTATGTAAATAAATAATATTTATTTAGAAATTTATTTCAATAATAACTTGATATTATAAATTATTTGTAGGGTTTATGGTATCACATCAATGATAGCATGTGTGGCTCTATCCACGAGGCATGGGAGTTGTCTATGCATGAGCGTTTCCGTTATTTTTTTCACAATTTGAGGATAACCATTAAGAAAGCATGAGTGACAGTATTTGATGAGTCATGTAGATCCCACAGACCATAGTACATTTCATCTCACGTTAGGAATGGATTAAGTTCACACTGGTTGAGTGGTGGATTTCAGAGGAGATCTTCATTGGGCTGACAGAATTGGGGGAGATAGGATGCGACACATTGATCTAGTAGCCGTAAATTCAGTATGCATATAGATCATCTAGTAAGTATCTTTTTAAATATTTTATATAAAATTAAATATAGAAAGTTTATTTTATATTCATATAGGCAGTCAAGCATCCTGATATTATGGAGTACGACCTCTATTAGAAGATATAAAATGATCCAGCCACTAGAGAGATCAGAGGTGATCGTCGATGTAAGATTGTGGTTAGTATTATTTCTTTCTCAGTTTGAAAATTAATTGAATATATTAGTTTCACTATTTTAATTTCAAATTAAAACTGAAGAAGTCATATGAGGTCGTGACCTCTCAGACACGGGCTGAGAGTTAGGCCGAGACGACTGATCAGACTATTGCCAACCATTTCGATGAGGCAGCATGGATGCAGGTGACACAGTATGCCATCGAGAAGGGCTGAGTAGTTGGTATCCTCTCTCATTTGACTCATGGGACATATTATGGCACTGCTACAATGTCGGCGTCTAGCTCAATAGGAGCTCGTGGAGAGAAATAATCTTTTAGCTTACAGTATCAGGAGAAACTGCGAGCTCAAACTAAACTTATAGAGAGTTTTCATAAGTAGTGGGAAGAGAAGCGTCAGTAGCACGAGAAGGACATGAATCGATGGCAGCAGCAGCAACAGGAAAAGATGGAGTATATGTGTCGTCTAACTTGTAGTTTAGGGATAGAGTTTATCTATCATCTCCTCCAGCTCCTCCAGCTCCTCCAGAAGACTATTCCACCTAGTGATTTTTTTGTTCTGTTATAAATATTTGAATTAAACATTTGTTGTAAAATGAACTATTTACAGTTTTTGTCTTTTATATTGGTGCGAATATTTCATGTTTCGTTAAAAATTTATTTTTTTATTTATTATTAGTATTATATTTTTTAATGTTTTTTTATTTTACTAGTAATAATATTATTATTACTATTTTTTGATTTTTTTATATTGTTTTGTGAATATTGAGAATTGTAATACTTTTTATTATTTTTTATTTTAATAATATTAATATTATTTTTTCATTAATCATAATTGTAATATTTTTTTATTTTATTAAATATTTTCAAATATTGAGAATTTTAATATAGATTTTTTTATTATTTTAATAATATTAATATTATGTTTTCATTAATCATAATTACATTATTATTTTTATTTTATTAAGTATTTTGACGGGGCCTTTTGCAATGGGACCCCACCGAAAATAGATTATATATTTTTTTTAAAACTTATTTGTAATGGGTTGCTTTACCGTCGCAAAATTGTTTTCGCGATGTGCTTGTCGTAACAGGTTTATAACATAATGTTATTTGCAACGGGTCGTCATCCCGTTGCAACCGGTTCTTGTATATATAATATATTTAATCAGAGATCTATTTGCGACAAGACTACTTCCCATCACAAGTATTATTTTTTGCGATGGTCCCATCACAAATAGCCAAAATTTCAGTAGCGACATTATTGATAATTGTTTAGATTATTACAGTGGTATTTCGATAATCTCAAGTTGGTTTTTTCATATGACTTAGTATTATATATATACTGGTTCCATAACATTACATGATACATAATACATATTTTATAATATGGTTCAACAATAAAATTGTTTCATGACCATCCTTGAAGTAGAAATTGAAGAATTAAGGTTCATCATCCACAATGGTTATTAATCGGCACCTCTCAGATGATGATTTCATTTTAAAACATAAGAGACAGAGATATATATAGTATTTTGCGGGATGATATTCCATTAGCATGATATAATTCTAGTATATGGATGATACAGGATTTATCATGATCATTTGGATAGAAGAGGTGAGGAGAATATTATAAAATAAAGTAAATTGAAAAAGAAATTAAAAGAAAAGGGAAGAGGGTTTACTTCTTAAATTAACCTCCTTGAGAACCTCCTTAAGGAAAAGGGGTTTCAATATTTTGGTAAGATCAAGAGATTCTGGACATTAGGAGAGACTAGGGAAGAGTATTTTGGTAGAACTTTTTCATGCTTCAAGGATTAGAAGAGTAAAGATAAGAGGGGGTGAGGGTGGGTTTTATAGTGTAGGAGGGGTGATTTTTGAATATCTTATACATTTATTTATTATTTTGGCTAAAGAATCTGAATAGTTTAAGAATGATCATCAAATATATTAAAATACTGAAGTAAAGTTTGAGAATATGGTACTTAAATAATTGATTACTCAAGGAATAATGTATTTAGCTTCTAATGTATTTTTACCGTAAATTACCATACTTTACTATTCACCCAAAATTCAAGTGTTTTAGAAAAATCCCAAAAATTCAACATAAAAATTTATCAACATGTAGAATTCAAAAATGGAATCCATTATAACAAGAATATTTTATAAATATATGAAATTTATTTTTTTAATAACATCATTATTTACATGAAAAATATATATTTTTAATTTAAAACTGATTTTATAACACTTTAAAAAATTAATTAAGGTCTCATAAAATTATCCTAAAATAATAGAGAAAAAATATTGATTTATGAATCCATTTTACAGAAATAAATTTTATTTTAACTAATTTTATAAATTATAAAATTGTATATAAATATTTATGACTTATAGAAAACTAACCCTTAAATATTAATTTTTGCAATATTTACTTACTTTTACTATGATATAATTATATCATACATTCACTTATTAGATGCCTAAATTTTATTTATACTTTTATGGGTGAGGTTACTATTCATTTGGCCGATTTACTATTCATAAGGTTTATAAAACTATTCTGAAGGGAAAGTTACTATTTCATTGGTAAACGTTCCTTAACATATAGAAATTCCTATTATTTATTTTATTATTCACTTATAAAGATTGTATTGTGTTTTATATGTGGTTTTATATGATTTATAATATATAAAATAAACATAAGAAGGGTAATTTTAGTGATAGAGTTTTGGTTCGTTACATTATCCCCTTCTTCAAAAATTACATCCTCAAAATTTCTAAAATGTCACCTCACAAAAAGATTTGGGTAGTTTTTCATCATAAGCTCCTTAGGCCCCCATATCACCTATTCAATTTTTTTATTTTTCCAATGTACCTTTACTGGCCGAGTTGTCTGATTCCTCAACACATGTTCTTTAGTGTCCATAATATTTATAGGCTCCTCATAGTAAGATAAGTCAGGTTCCAATTTGATACCTTTATAGGTGAGTACATGTGTTGGGTCTGGCATGAACTTTCTCAACCGTGAGACATGGAACACATTTTTTGCTTTAGAAATCCTATGTGGAATTACCAAACAATAATCCATAGCTCCAAATCTCTCCAGAATTTCAAAAGGACTAATGTAACTGGGGATCAATTTCCATTTCTTTACAAATCATATAACACCCTCCCACGGAGATACTTTCAAGAAAGCATGATCTCCCACTTGAAATTCCAAATCCTTCCTTTGATTTTCTATATAGCCCTTTTGACTACTTCGAGCTGCTTTGATTTGGGTTTGAATAGTCTTTACCTTTGTTGTTGTTTCCTCTACAAGATCTGGGCATATAAGCTTCCTTTCACTAACTTCATTATAATATGTTGGCATAAAACATCTATTTACATACAATACATCATATGGTTCCACTTTAATGCTATAATGGAAACTATTGTTGTAGGAAAACTATACCAAATGTAAATACTGATCCTACATACCTTGGAAATTAAGTGAGCAAGAGCTCAACATGTCTTCTAAAGTTTATATCATCCTTTCTGACTGCCTATCAGTTTGAGGGTGATAAGAAGTACTAAAATGAATCTCAATATCCAAATATTTCTGAATACTTTTCCATAATTTTTATGTAAATCATGGATCATGATCAGACACAATTGATAGAGGTGCCCCACGAAGTCTTACAACTTCATTGATATATAGTCGTGAAAGGCACTCCAGGGGTAAATCCTACCATATAGCGAGGAAATGTGAAGATTTGGTAATTGGATCAACAAATACCCATATTGCATCATACTTTCTTGGAGTTTTGGGTACTCTAGTGAAACAAATCCATAGTGATGTCATTCTATTTCCATGTAGGATTTGGAAGAGGTTGCAAGACTCCTCTAGGATGTTGTATTTCAACCTTCACCTATTGACAGACAAAACATCTTGATACATAATCAGAAACTTCCCTATATATGTTATCCCACCAAATATGTTCCTTCAAATATCTATAAATCTTAGAGCTACTGGGGTGTACAGAGAAATTCTATCTATGAGAATCATACGGTAACTCCATTTTCAGCTCGAGTATAGAGGGAACACAAAGCCTCTCAAAATTTTAGAACTCCATCCACACAAACGAAGTCATCCAACTTTCCATCATTCACGACTTTAATTTTCTTTTGATGACTATCATCATCAAACTGAGAGATTTTAATACTTTATAATAAAGATGGTTTGGAAACCAATTGAAAAAGTAATGATGTTTCACCTTCCTTAATAATTTCCATATCCATAATTTCTAGATCCATGTAAACAGGATCCCTTTCAGTTTTTATTTTGTTTAGAACTCCATGATCCTTCCTGCTTAATGCATCTGCCACCTTATATTTCTTTTTGAGGTGATAGTGTATTGAAAATTCATAGTCCTTGAGTAGTCTGAGCCACTAAGTTTCCTCATGTTGAGTTCTCTTTATTAGAATATATGTTTCAAGCTCTTTTGATCTGTATATATCTCACATCTTTCACCATAGAGATAATGTATCCACATATTCAGATAAAATATTACAGCTACTAACTCAAGATCATGAGTTGGATAGTCATTTTCATGATTTTTAACTAGATTGATGCATGGGAAATAACTATATCATTATACATAAGGTCACTACTAAGTCATTTCGTTGATGTATCACTATAAATCAAAAATCCACCATTTCCCAATGGTAGAGTCGAGATTTGAGAATTCACTAACCTTTTATTTAATTCTTTGAAACATTATTCTCATTTTTTTTCCATATGAAATTAACCCCTTTATGTGATGCTTGGTTAACGGGTTAGCTAATGAGGAAAAGTTTATAATGAAACAATAATAATAACTTTATGAACCAATAAAATTATATACCTCAGTTATGTTCATTGGGGTAGGCCATTCCTAAACTTTCTTTGTCTTCACCGGATCAACTAATATTCTATCCTTAGGGACAATATGTCCAAGAAAAGAAACTATTTTAATCTAGAATTCACACTTGCTAAAATTTCTATATAACTCATTTATTATATGATTTTTCAATAATGCATAAGGGATTCTCATGATCTTCATAGATTTTGAAGTATAACAAGATATCATCAATAAATACCCAAAAAATCATCAAGATATTCTTTGAAAACTCTATCCATTATATCCATGAAAATGGAGGGTGTATTAGTCAGTCCAAAAGGCATTACTATAAACTCGTAATGCCCATACATTTTTTGAAATACAGTATTTGGAATATCTTCCTTCTTCACGTACAACTGATGACTTCCAGATCAAAGTTTAATCTTCAAAAAATATGGGGATCCACGAATTTGATCAAATAAATCATCAATGCAAGGAAGAGGATTGTTTTTCTTTATCATAATAGAATTTATTTCTCTATAGTTAATGCATATCCTCATGGATACATATTTCTTCTCGACAGAGAGAGAATGACCTCCCCATGGAGAAACACTATGGATGATAAATACTCTATCACTTTTCTATAGTTCTTAATTTAGCTCCACGAATTCTACTTTGGTCATTTTATAAGGAGTATTTGATATAGGAATTTCACAAAGAATTAAATCAATAGAAAACTCAATTTCCCACTCCGAAGGATATATAGGAAAATACTTTTGAAATACATCAACGCATTCTTTCACAATAGGGACATCTTAAATTTGATGATTTATTTCCTCACCCATAGATACTATTTTCTCTTCCCCCCAAAGAATTGAATTTAGTAGAGCTACTAGGGGTGGACCTGGATGAGAATCATATGGTGATTTTTTTTATCTAAATATATGGGATTCTAAACCTTCCTCAAAAATCGCAATTTTATTCTTCTTACAATATATTTTCACATCATATTTTGAAATCCAATCCATATCGAGGATTATATAAAATTAGAATATAGGTATATAGGTAAAACTAGAAGATAAAGCACGGTTATATGCCAAAATGGGAACTACTTTAGACATCTTTTTGTAATGAGACTTCCTTTAGGGGTTTTGACCGACAAATCTATTGTTAATGAGAATAAGAAATATCTATTTTTATTGGAAACCAGGAAGATATAAAGGAATATGATGATCTAGAATCAAATAAGGCTTTAGATAAATTTTAGGAGATGATTAATGTACATGAAACCACATCATTAAAATCTTAAACATCTGCTATTGTGACCACATAAGCTTGGACTTTCTCCCTCGGATTTCTTTGGGGAATGTTTCCTTTATGATTAGGATATTCATGAGCATAATGTCCCATATCTTTATAATTATAGAATTGAACATTGGAAACTTATTTATTTTCATTGAAATCAAGATATTTGTATCCATTTTCGTCATACTTGTAACAACACCCATTCCCTTCAGGAAAGTACCAAGGTGTTTCTTCCCACAATTACAATAGGGTCGAAAGTCAACTATTCCCTTATTCTGTATTTCCTTATTTCATTTTTAAGATTTTTAAGTAGCCCTATTCTTATCTTGATTTATTTTAAAGTCATAAGACTTAGAGAATTATTTTTCTATCTTGATAGCACATGAGACTATATCTTCATATGATGAGAAATTCTGAGAGACCAGCACCCTGCCAAGGAATGGGTTTAAAACATAAAATAATCGATCTATATTTCATCTTAAATTATATATGCAGTTTGTAGAATTTATTTCTCTCCTTGTAAATTTGGCTTCATAATTCACAACATTTTCATCCTCTTTCTATCTTAGACTTAAGAATTTTCTATCTATATCCTCATGTTATTCACGACGAATATATTTTTCTTGTAAAATTTCTATAAAATCTTGCTATTATATATTTTCAATATATTAATATATTTTTTGTTTTGAATTAGTGACCGCCATTAATCTACATCTCCTGATAGATGATAAAATTCCATGACAACCTTCTACCTTTCGTTACTTCCAAAAGTGAAAAATATCTTCTCTAAGGAACTTATCCACTGCTCTGTTACGAATGGGGATGTAGTCCCATTACATGATGGAGGTAGTTTTTTTATAAATTGATCTTACATTTATCCTCCAAATTTTGGATTAGGATGCTCCATATGGATAAACTTTTTGTTCATAACCTATGTTAGTTATCCTAGTATAGTTATAAGTTTCCCAACACGAGTCACAGCTCCAGAACCATCAACATTATCTTACATAGAAGCGAAAACCCTACATGGGATACACGTGTTCAAGCAGTTTCCATTCCTTCCATTAGGCTCCATTTTTAAATAATTTCATACACTGAATTAGTTTATGAATCATAATGTATAATTTTGAACTAGTAAAATAGCTAATATAAATTGAAATCCTATATATGTCTATTCTCGTAATCATAAGCATGGTTTCTTTGGGGAAATATTTACAATTAAATCCTTCATAATAGTTTGTATATAAAATCTAAATTATCTTATGTTTATCCCTTGGAAGTGTCAAACAAGGTGCACTGTAAGGCTCATTTTCATGTACCGGGTTACTTAGAGTCAGGCCTAGAACACCTTGTCATAGTTTTCACTCTTAACCACATCTTTTCTAAAACCACGTCCACTTGTAGATCCAAAAAGGTATGTATTTCTAAGAAGATCCACATAATATATAACTTACCAAAATTATTAGATTTTATTATATTATTATCCTCAATGTCTATCTTAGGGTTATGTTCCATAATCTATATTTTCTAAATCTAATTTCCAAGGTTTCTGCTAAATTTCCTTTGATACCAAATATATAGACCCCAACCACAGTTACTCGGAGCCGGTTCCTTACTTTAATAAATTGGTATGAATTCAAGGAAGATGAATCCAAGAGGAATTAGTATTTTAGTGGAATTAGAAAACCAGATACATACATAATAGTTTCATTAGAACTTTAAATGATGTACAACATATGAACTATATTGGAAACACCAATAAACTTCTAGATTATTCTTTCAAGTCATTCATAATATAATTCTTCACATCCTAAGGAAAAATAAAACATAAGAAATGGGTGAGATCATATACTTAGTAAGGAAAATTAATACAGTATAAGCATAAGTAATAAGACATGGTGAATAAATAAAAGTACGCATGCTATTAAAAGTAAAATTGAGCATTATATGACAACAATAAAATATGAATAGAAAATTCCATAACAAAACATAACCATGGATATTATACTATAATAATAATCATATGGACTATAAATTACTAGTTTCATAATGAGGGAGTGCATAATGTGGGACACCATAACCAATATGTCAAGGCCTCATGCTAAGACCATACATGAACGGGTAGAAACCCAAACCAGTTTGTCTCATGAGACCTACCGATGCACCGAGGGGCTATAGCGGGGCCCACCTGACACATACTAAGTCCAATGAATTCCTAAAATGAAATGGGTGAAACATAATCAATATATACATTCATATTGAAACTGATATATGAAATGTAAATAACTATCACCTATCAGTAAACATAAATACTTACCATTTAGAGTAATATGGTTAATGGTATCAAGATAGCATATCCATAGTAAAACTAATCATAAACCATTCAACAAAATATAGTAGATGATATCATAATATATTAATCCCAATGGAACATAACAATCAACAAGAGTGTTCAAATAGATGCTCTTATAAAATCATCATATTATTTTTTATAGAAATACTCTTTTTCTTTGAAAAGAAGAGTTATTTTGGGAAAATAATTATATACAACTAGAAGTTAACTAATATAGATTTTTTATAATAAAATGAGTGATTTTAGAAAAATAATGGTTGCTCAAAATATATTCTAAACTTCCCTTGAAAATAGGTAAGAATTTGAGAAGTTCCATTGAATCGGTTTGTTTATCAAGAATAATGTGATAAATATCCTTTGAAAACATGTAACTCCCCATCAAATAAATAAGTATTATGATTTGTAAACATATATAGAACATTAAAAAAATTAAGAGTACATAAGAATAATTAATAATTTCATTTGTGTAAATAGATAAAAAAGAGTAATCTGAAAGAAATGGTGGTGTGGGTAGAAAACCCTTAGCTTATGTCTGAATGTATTCTACACTTGAATTTAAGTCCTGTATAATCAAATTAAATCCATTAATTAATTAATTATGATCCTTTTATATATGTATTTTATTTATTATAATTTTATTAAGTTCATTTATGGACTTTTTGAAGAGTTATAAGAAACAAAGTTATCATTCGGGAGCATTTGTTTCCTTGGTTTTCATGATCAACATACTTGTATATGGTATTAATATGATTTATTATATAAAACATGAGTGATAATAATTTAGATTATCACGGAGGTAATTCAATCATGTCGATCTAGTTTTGTTGTATAAATTAGCATTGTGTATATATACTAGTTCTAGAACATTACATGAGACATAATAAATATTTTATAATTTGGTTCAATAATAAAAATCGTTTTATGACCGTCCTTTAATTATAAATTTAATAACAAATGTTCATTGTTTATGATGGTTATAAATCAACACCTCCTGGATGATGGTTTCATTTTTAAAAATAAAAGAGAGAGAGAGATAGTATTTTGAGGAATGATATTCCATTAACATGGTATAATTATAGTATATATATGACACTAGATTTATCATGATAATTTTTATAGTGAAGGTGAAGAGAAGAAAATAAAATAAAGTAAATCAAAAATGAAATTAAAGGAAAGGGAAGAGGGTTTACCTCTTAAATTAACCTCTTTGAGAACCTCCTTAAGGAAAGGGGTTTTGGTCTTTTGGTAAGACCAAGAGCTCCTGGATGTGGGGAGATACAAGGGAAGAGTATTTGGGAAGAATTTCTATAAGCTTCAAGTATTATAGGATTTAAGATAAGAGGGGGGTGAGGGTGGTTTTTATAGTGGAGGAGAGAGGTGATTTTTGAATATCTTATACATCTGTTTATTACTTTGGCTCAAGACTAAGAATAATTTTTGAATTATCATAAAATATATTAAAATAATGAATTGAATTTCAATATTATGGTTCTTAAATATTATTTGACTCAAGGAATATAGTATCTATCTTCTAATGTATTTATAGCATAAATTGTCGTATTTTACTATTCACAAAAAATTCAAGTATTTTAGGAAAATAAAAAAAATTAACCATAACCATTTTTCGACATGTATAATTCAAAAATAGACTCCATTTTATTAAAATAATTCTCTAAATATGTGCAATTTAATTTTTAAACCAAATCATTACTTACTTGAATAATACAAATTTTGAATTTAAAACTGATTTTATAACACTTTCAAAAATGAAATAAGGTCTCATAAAATTATAATAAAATCATAACACAATAAAATATTGATTTATGAATCTATTTTATGAAAATTAATTTTATTTTAAATAATTTTATTAATTAGATAATTTTAATTAAATATTTATGACTTATAAAAATAACAACACTTAAATATTAATTTTTAAAATATTAACTAACTTTTACTATGATATAATTATATCATACTTTCACTTATGAGATTCCAAAATTTTATTTATATATTCATAGGTGAGGTTACTATTCATTATGACAATTTACTACTCATAATGGTTATATTACTATTCCTAAGGGAAAGTTACTATTTCATCGGTATAGGTTCCTTAATGTATAGAAATACCTCTTATTTATTTTATTATCAATTTATAAAGATTATATTATGTTCTATATGTGATTTTATATGATTCATTCAATATAAAATAAACGTAAGTATGGAAATTTCATTGATAGAATTTTAGGTTGTCACAAACCTTAACTTTATTTTACCCTTAACATTATTTTACTCTTACTTAAATCTTGTTTACCCTTACTTAACTTTGTTTCACCCCTACTTATGTTTAGTTTAATCATACCTAGATTTGTTTTACCCCTAATTAAGTTTAGTTTATCCTTACTTAACTTTGTTTTACCCTTACCTACCTTTATTTTATCCTGACATACCTTCAGTTTACCCTTACTTCCCTTAGTTTACCCTTAATTCCCTTAGTTTACCCTTACTTAGATTTATTTTACCCTTACTTGAATTTTTTTACCCTTACTTAACTTTGTTTAACCTTTATTTAAGCTTACTTAACTTTGTTTTAGAAATACATAGATTTAGTTTACCCTTACATATATTTAGTTTACCATTAATAATCTTTAGTTTTCACCTTACTTACCATTAGTTCTACCCTTTCTTAAATTTTTTTCTCCCCTAGTTAACTTTAGTTTAACATTACTTAACTTTCATTTACACTTAACTTTGTTTTACCCTTACTTAACTTTTTTTTACCCTTAATAAACCTATTTTATCCTTACTTACCTTTATTTTACTTTACTTACCATTGTTTACCCTTACATAGCTTTATTTTACCCCTACCTACCCCTGTTTTACTTTTACTTAACTTTGTTTTACCCTTATATAAAAATATTTAACCCTTAATTAACATTATTTTTCCCTTACTTAACTTACATTTAACCATACATAAGTTTATTTAACCCTTACTTAAATTAAGTTTATCCTTATCTTTAATTTACCCACAACTAACTTTAGTTTTCCTTTACTTAAATTTAGTTTACCATTATATAACTTTAGTTTGCCCTTAATTAGATTCAGTTTATCCTTAAATATATTTTACCCTTACTTCCTTAAGTTTACCCTTAATTAAAATTATTTTAACCTTTACTTGGATTTTTTTACACTTACATAACTTTTTTTCCCTTTTTTAACTTTGTTTGACCTTTACATAACTTTTTAAAATTACATAACTTTAGTTCACCCTTACTTAAGATTAGTTCACCCTTACTTACCTTTAGTTTACCATTTCTTATATTTGATTTATCCTTACTTGTTTTGAAATTACTTAGCTTTATTTTTACCCTTTACTTTCATTGAACCTTACTTAACTTTAGTTTACCCTTACTTAACATTATTAATGAATTAATAATATAAAATTAAATTAAATTAAATTTTCTTCTATTTGAAATGATATTAAATTAAAATGTAGAAAATTAAAATTGATACTTGACTATAATTAATTTTTAAAATTAGAATATCACTACCATAAATGCTCAATTACTATATTGCAGATTCTGATATGAGAATCCTTATCCTTGATTATTCTATGCTGAATAAGTAAGTACTGAAATAAAACATTTTCATCCATCATTATCTCAACAATCAGAGCTAGCACTTCCATCACATCAATAATTGGAGCATTAATATCACAACCATCCTCAATTATAATGTTGTGCATGATAATTCATGTAGTCATTATATCATGTAATGCATGTTTTCTTAAAAAACATATAGGTACCGAAATGATTGCAAATTGTGACTGTAAAACTCCAAATGTACATTCCATATCTATTCTACATGCTTCTTTCTTCATTGAAAAATATTCCTTCTTCAGAAAATAAGGATCATGGATACTTTGAACAATTGTGGATGCCATTGGATATATATTATCAACCAAAATAATATTCCATATCAAATTATTTTCCTTGAATGACATAAAGAGAAGGATGATAAATACCTGAATCAAGATTTGAAAAAAATGATATGATTCAAGCACATTGATGTCATTATTGGTACCCGGAATCCCAAAATATGTGCGCCATATACAAGGATTATAATCGGCCACTACTTCTAGAATAATAGTGGGGGATTCAGAAAATCTGACATATTGTCCATTCTATTTAGTTGGGCAATTGTTTCACTTCTAGTGCATTAAATCCAAACTATCTAAAATTCTTGGAAAACAACATTCATGACCAATATAAATCTATATTGAAATATCATTTTCATTAGGTGATCGAAGGTATCGCTCAACAAAAATCTGAATAATAGCATGAAAAAATATTTTTAAACATTAAATAGAAGAAGACTCACCAATTTTAACAAATTCATCACTAAATCAGCTGGGAGGTCATGTTACAATATCTGAAACATAGTTGTTAATTTCTGAAGAGTTAAAAATCCATATCTAACAATCCCATTTTAACACGCCATGTTTTTATGTTATTATTTCTTATTAATTTAACTTCCTCAATAGAAAACTATCATAACCAATAAATAAATATTATTATTTAATTATTATATTTATCTTCTAGATTTTGAGAATCGTGGGAATTAATAAGGTTAGTTAAATTATATAAACATAGATTACACATGTTCATAAAATTAATTCTTTGTTTATAAATTAATTAGAAATGAAAACCAATTCAATATAAAGGATGTATTTTTATAAAAAATATTTTTATGCCCACATTGAAATTTTATAATAATAAAGTTAATTAAAAAATATTTTTGAAATATATTAATGAAATTTATATATTATATATTCAATAAAATATTTTTTCATTTATCTAAAATATTTTAGAGACATAAGATAAGAATTAATCAAAATTTACAAATCAAAATGAAATATTTTTAAATATATTTTCAAACATTTTAATTGAGAAATTGTTTTAAATATAAATTTTGACACTTTTATAAATTATATTTCAAAAAATAAACGTTATTTTTTGAATCATAATATCAAATTTTACTTTGGTTAAATTTTTTGGTATTTTTTTGATAAGTTTCATTTTTGATGAATATTAATGTGACATTTGGAATAATAATGTGACTATTAGGAATAATAATGTGGTCATTCAAACATAACTTCACAAATTAAAGTTTAAATAAAATTTATGATTATTATAAATGAAAATAAGGTATATTTATATCATGGAACAAGTAAATAAATGTTTTAAAAATGAAAAATTAAGTATTCGTGTTTTTGCAAAACAGAAATGTTTTTTATAGTTTTATAATCTATATATTAATTTAAAATAAAATATTTATCATAAAATTGATTCATAAATTAATACTTTGTTGTCTCATTATTATACTATGATTTTATGAGACCTTGATGAATTTTTCAAAGTGTTATAAAAATATTTATCATATTAAAATCGGTATTTTCGAGTAAATGATGTTTTTATTTAAAAATTAAATTTATCATAATTAGAAAATTATTTCCATAAAATGAAGTTAATTTTTGAATTAAACATAAAAAAATTATTCAGGTGGATTTTTGGGATTTTTCAAAAATAGTTTAATTTTTATGAATAGTGAAATATAATAATTTGCGGTATTTAATAAATACATGAATTATTGATTCATATATGATGTATGGATTATGTAAGACCATAATCCGGAACACTCCTTCATTATTTTAATATACTTATTGCTAAATCTCAAACTATTCATAGTCCTGATCCAAAATAATAAACAAATGAATAAAATATTAAAAAAACACCCCTCTCCTTCACTATAAATATCACCTCGCACCACCTCTTCTCCTCACACCTATTAAAAGTGGAAGAATGTCCAATTCCCACCCAATACTCTTCCCAATTCTCTTAGCCACATCCAATAGGTTTTATTCTCAACAAAATACCAAAACTTGTTTCCTTAAGGAGTTTTCCAAGGAAAAGAATTCAAGAGGTAAAAACCTAGTTTTTTTAAATAATTTTTTTTTAAAATATTTTATTAAAAAAAAACCTAGGTTATTTTTTTAAAAAAAATGCGCTCTAAGGGGGGCAGCGGCGCAGCCGCCTTTCGGGTTAACTCGAAAGGCGGCAACCCCGTTGTCTCCTTTCTTCTAAACAAAAATCCAGTAGTACTTCCGTTACAACAGTCTGGATTCTGACAGAAGCTATTTCCCAGGACTCCCTTTTATAAGAGAATTTACCAAGGAAATCATTCTGCATTTCAAATGTGGGATTCTGTTTCTCCTTTTCCTAGGCAGAACATTTTTCATTTCTGATATGGGATTCTGTTTCAAGTACGTGACTTTGAGAGACTATAAAATATAAACTATAAGACCAATATAAATGAAACTTAAAACATGGATTAAACATATAAGAAATAGTTGAAAACAAAAAGAACTTCATAAAAAATAAATATAAAAAATAATTTACAAGTTTTCAAAACCACCTAATTGAAACTTAAAACTATTTCAAATATGTGACTTTAGAAGCCTATAAAATATAAATTACAAGACCAACATAAATGAAACTTAATTAATGGATTAAACATATAACAAATAGTTGAAAACAAAAATAATTTCATAAAAAACGTTGATGGAAAATAATTTATATGTTTTCAAAGACACCTACATGAAACTTAAAAATGTTTCAAGCATGTGATTTTGAAAGCCTATAAAATATAAACTATAAAACCGATATAAATGAATCTTAAAATATTGATTAAAAATATAACAAATAGTTGAAAACAAAAATAATTTCATACAAAATGTTCATGAAAAATAATTTATAAGCTTTCAAAACTAGCTACTTGAAACTTAAATATGATTCATGTGGCTTTGAAAGACTATAAAATATAAACTATAAAACAGATATAATTTAAAGATAAAACATAAATTAAACATATAATAAATTATTTAATTATTTAATTAATATTATTAATGATTAATTATATAATAATTAATCAGTTAATTAGTAAATATTAATAATTAATTATATAATAATTAACTAATTAATTTGTAATATAATTATTAAGTATATAATAGTTAATTAGTAATACAATTATAAATTATATTTATTCATTATAATTAGTAATTAGTAATTATTAAAAATCATTATATAATAATTAATTAGTTAATTGGTAATATAATTATTAATTATATAATTGTTAATTTGTAAATTAATAATATTATTATAAATTATAATTATTCATTATAATTATTAATTATAATTATTCATTATAATTATTAATTATTAATTATTAATTACTAATTAGTAATATAATTATTAATTATATAACTATTAATTGTACAATAATTAGTTAGTTAATTAGTAATCATTAATAATTAATTAGTTAAATAGTAATATAATTAATAATTATTTAATAATTAATTAGTTACTTAGTAATATAGTTATTAATTATATCGTAATTAATTTGTTAATTAGTAATATAATTATTAATTATATAATTAGTAATTCGCTAATTAGTAATTATTAATCATTAATTATAAAATAACTAATTAGTTAATAATTAATTACTATATAATTAACCATTAATAATTACTAATTATCTAACTAATTATTATACAATTAATAATTATATTAGTAATTAATAATTATAATGAATAATTATAATGAATAATTATAATGAATAATTATATTAGAAATTAACTAATTAATTATTATATAATAATCTTTAATAATTACTTATTAATAATTATAATGAATAATTATATTACTAATTACCTAATTAACTATTATATAATTAATAATTACACTACCAATTAACTAATTAATTATTATATAATAATTTTTAATAAATACTAATTAATAATTATAATTAATAATTATAATTTATAAATATATTACTAATTAACTAATTATAAAAAGGTCATTGGCTCTATCATTCTCAAAAAATTAACTAATTAACTATTATATAATTAATAATTATATTACTAATTAACTAATTAGTTACTATATAATTAATGATTACTAATTACTAATTAAATAATTAAAAATTATATAATTAATAATTTTATTACAAATTAACTAATTAATTATTATATAATTAATAATTATATTAATAAGTAGCTAATTAATCATTAAATAATTAATAATTATATTAGTAATTAACTAACTATATTACTAATTAACTAATTAATTATTATATAATTAATTATTAATAATTACTAATTAACTAACTAATTATTATAAAATTAATAGTTATATAATTAACAATTAATAATTAAGAATATATGATTATAATTTGTCATTATAATGAATAACTAAAATTAGTAATTATAATGAATAATTATAATTTATAATTATAGCACTAATTAACTAATTAACTATTATCTAATTAATAATTATATTACCAATTAACTAATTAATAATTATATAATACTTTTGAATAATTTTTAATTATTAATTATAATGAAAAAATATAATTTATAATTATAGTATTAATTAACTATTATATACTGAATAATTATATTACTAATTAATTGGTTAATTATTATATAATTAGTTATAAATAATTTCTAATTAACTAATTAATTATTATATAATTTATTATTAATAATATTAATTTAATAATTAATTAATTTATTATATGTTTAATCCATTTTTTAACTTTAAATTATATCGTTCTTATAGTTTAAATTTTATAGTCTTTCAAATCCACATACTTGAATCATTTTTAAGTTTCAAGTCGGTGGTTTTAAAAGCTTATAAATTATTTTTCATGAAAATTTTTTATGAAATTATTTTTATTTTCAACTATTTGTTATATGTTTAATCCATGTTTTAAGTTTGATTTATATCAGTCTTATATTTTATATTTTATAGACTTTCAAAGTCACATGCTTGAAACATTTTTAAGTTTCATATATGTGTCTTTGAAAACTTTAAAATTATTTTCCATCAACATTTTTTACAATTTTTTTATTTTCAACTATTTGTTATATTTTTAATTCATGTATTATGTTTCATTTATATTGGTATTATAATTTATATTTTATAGGCTTTCAAAGTCATGTACTTGAAACATTTTTAATTTTCAAATAGGTGGTTTTGACAGCTTATAAATTATTTTTTGTCATCATTTTTTAAAAAATTATTTTTGTTTTCAACTATTTTTCTTTGTTTAATCCATGTTTTAAGTTTCATTTATATTTTTCATATAGTTTATATTTTATAGTCTTTCAAAGTCACGTACATGAAATAGAATCTCACATCGGAAATGCAGAATGTTCTACGTAGGAAAGAGAGGACCAGAATCCCACATGGGAAATGCAGAATGATTTCCATGGTAAGTTCTCTTATAAAAGGGAGCCCTGGGTGAGAGCTTCTGTCAGAATCCAGACTGTTAAGAAGGCATCGCGGATGCCGCCTTTCACCAGGGCCCAACGGGGGCATCATAGATGTCGCCTTTGTGGCATATTTTTAAAAAAAAGTTTTAACCCGTCATATTTTTTAAAAATATTTTTAAAAAAACTTATAAAAAAATCTGATAAAAACCTCTTTCATTTTATTTTAATTTCTTTTAAATTTCTTTTCTTTTATTATCCTTTCATCACCTCTTCTATCCAAACATGAATGATAAATTTAGTATATTATATATACTATAATTATATTATGTTAATGGAAAATCAACATCAAATATCTCATCCCATTTCATTTTATTTTAAAGATGAAGACATCATCCGTAAGGTTCTGATTTACAGCCTTCAAGGACTACATGATTTTAGTTTTCAATTCCTCCTTGAAGGATGGTCATAAAAACATTTTTATGGTTGAAACATAATTTATTATGTGTAATAAAACTTATTTAATGTTCTGTAACTAGTATATGTATGCAATGCCAATTCATAACACAAAACTAGCGTGTGATGATCGAAAAATCACCAAAATAATCTAAAAGATTATCACTAATGTCTTATCTAATGATTCAAACACACCCAAAATAACCCAATGAATTATATAACCATTTAATGATATGAAATATAATTAAAAAATATAAATTAAATTTTGGACAACTATTTTCATCTTAATGATCTTCCATGTGCGTATAAAAGTTAACCGACCAAAAAAACCAAGGAAACAAACACTCCCAAATGATAATATTGTATTTTATAACTCACAAAAAGCCTTTAAATGAACTTAATAAAATTATAATAAATAAAATTCATGTTGAAAATGTTCTTAATTAATTATTTAATGGATTTAATCTAATTGTCCAGGATATTAAGATCAAGTGCAGAACACATTCAGACATAAGGTAAGAGTTTTATCATCTCACTTTTATTTCTGTGAGACATGCCTTATTCACCACTATTTCTTATGTGTGTTTTATATATACTTACCATTGATGTATTATATCACACGTCTCTTTATTTATATTCTATTAAATTTATTTTTTTATTATCGTTAATTTTATGGGGCATATGGTTTGACAATTTGAAAAGTGTTAAGGGATTCTTCATGAACCTACATTTTTCATTCTGGTTACGCTTTCACTCTCATCACCCCTATGTAATTATTAATTATTTTTATATAATTTTTATAAATTGTGTGTATATATTCCAAACTCATGTATCTAGATCATTTCATCCTTCTTTGATGGGAAATACATGACTTTATAAGATTCCCTTCTCAATTTCTCCCGATAAGCAAGCCTAATTTATGGGAACTTCCAAATTTGTAACCCATATTCAAGTGTAGTCCATAATATATTCTAAGACACCATTATTTATCTAAAATCAATCATTTAAATCATGAAAAATTAAAAAAAAATCATTTATTGTTTTATACAAAAATCATTCCTTTTTCTGTTTTAAGTACTCTTTAGTATTTTCCATTAAATTACACTGAAGTGGCTCATTTCTAAAGATTCTTAAATGACATTTTTACATGCTTTCACTTCAGTTGGAAATAATTTATGCCTCAAATGTAATTTATTTGTCCCATTATTTTATTTTTTGGGATATACATGTTACAATCTAGTTTTATGACAAATACAAATGACTTTTCCAAAATAAATCTTCCTATCAAATTAAAAAAGGCATTTTGTTTTAAACAATGTTGTTTAATTACTTAACATGAAGGTAGGGAATCTCATACTCCATTCCATGGAAGTTGGAAAGGTGGTTTAGGACATGGGGTTTACAGATGTAGTTGGCGTCTCCTAGAGAATTGTGTCTAATGCATGCGGGGTCATTGTTCTAGGTAGGTGTGAGGTAGTCATTCATGGTTTGATCGACTGAATTCCCCAAGTTTGGGGCTGCCTCCTTTGGATTTCTATTTTGGTTCCCACTCGGGTTTATGAGTTGCTTTATTTTAATAAATTCCATCAAAATGGGCTCAATTTTTGACTTTGTATTATTAGGAAGATTAGGATATAATGGAAAGAGTTCCTTTGGTGTAATTAACTCCCCAACCCCAAGACTATCCACCATAAGTAGATAGTTTTATTGGTCATGAGTGTAGGCACACATGCGCCAAAATAAAAAAAATGAGAAAGGGAAAAGATAGGAGAATTTTGATGAGAATAGAAGAAATGGGGGTGAATAGAATGGGTGCTTATATGTCTTAATTGGGTCCCTGGAAACGGTGCCAAAATTTGGTATCGCCCAAATTTGCCAAAGATTTTATGGTTAACCAGTCACCTGTAGTTTAGCTTGTGTTTTCAAATCCTCATAGAGCTAAGAAGTAACCTACAGACATGTACATTCTATGGATTATTTTTTGCTATGAATTGGCCAAATTAGGTTGATATTATATAGTTTTAACTGAATTATATGATACTTAAGTGAATTCAAATTAAAATAATGAGTTGATCCTAGGTTATCAATTGGGGTGGATTATTTTAATTCCCTTTTCATATATTTCAATTTCTTATATTTGAGATGAGTTCATTTAAGAAGATCAAAAAACATCATCACTCACTGGTTTAATTCCTACACACTTTAATACTAATCACCTATACACTTTAAGGATCAAATTTTTGATCACTTCAAGGTAAAGGTTCATATTATAACTTGATGTGTGTGGCCTTAAATTCAACAAGGACAAACAAGTTTAAATATCTTCCAACAAAATTCTCAATTAAAAGAAGTGATTAGAAATTAATTGGAGAAGTAAAAAAACAATAAAAAGAAAGAAATCATTCCACTGTTGTGTG
Source organism: Viscum album (assembly GCA_963277665.1). NCBI lineage: Eukaryota > Viridiplantae > Streptophyta > Magnoliopsida > Santalales > Viscaceae > Viscum > Viscum album. The sequence goes on along the minus strand of OY728119.1, from coordinate 224,543,641 downwards.
ATAATTTCATAAATTTTTGTATTAATAAATTCACACCTTGAACCAAAATTATCAATTTGATATCAATAAGAACAAAATAAGAGTATAAGAAAAAAATTTATTAATAAACTAAGGTGAATTGAACAACTTACTTGAAAAAGACAAAGTCAAGTCAACAAATTCACAACATAACATTATAGTTAAACAAAACACCAAAGATAAATAAATACTACAATACCACTGACTTAAATAATCATTTTGGAAGCCTTGGTTCGAGCCTCCAATAGTGAAATTCATTCCACTTTATTATGTCAGGGTTAGGGTGGTGGAAATCTAGTGGAACTTGGACTTTTCCACTCTTGACCCGAGGTGGCATCCAGCTTGCATCCATATAACAGAAGCGCCTAAATTAGCTTCTAGATATCTGAATTAGAGTGGTCCATAGAATAAAAAAATTAATATCAGGATGTAACCCAACATTCTATAACATTTCAGCCAAAATTAATTTATGGTTTATGAGATATGTGAAAAATGGTGGGTTGTTTTTCTGGGTCGCAGAATCTGGCCCAAAATTTTATCTCCAAATCAGACTGCCTATAAATCCATTAAAACATTATAATTAGCTTTTTAAATTGTTTATTGAAATGTTCCCCATGATTTACTATATCTTAATTTCAAGGTTAATAATTATTGGTCTTGGATATTGGCCGATTAAATAGTTTTATTGGGATGTTGTCAAGTTTACTTCACCCAAAATGTTGTTTGTTCAAGGCCAACTTTGGTGGTCTTCCAATATGAATATTCAAGTACTCCAAAAGTATGAATTGTAACCAATGTAATTAGAAACCTTAAAATTAAATATTTAAATAAAATAAATATCATTGGGTACCTTAAATGAGGTTAAAAATGTACCTTGTAATAGTGTATTTTAAGAAAGAATTTCAATTATAATATGAAATAATGTTCAAAGTGTAAAATGCACTAAAATGGTGTTTATGAATAATAAATAAAATGAATATTATATATATTAACAATTAATATTATCCTCATTCATTGGATAATTACATTTATCTCAAGAATTTATCGATGATTTTATTAGAGTACTCTCATATATAATCATGATTCAAATATTTCAACGTGGTAGGGTCACTTTGATTTAAAGATATATTTTTATATGACATGTGAGGAATGAATTGGAATTAGTAATTGATTTGTGGGGCCTAATATATCCTTCTGATTCATTATTAGGTCTCATGAGACAAACTAGACTGAGTTTTGTCTATGGCCTTACTCAATTATGTAGATTTCTTAGACAATGACTTGATGATATGTTTATGATGTACTGTACTATGAATTCCCTCATTATGATAATAATAATTGATAGACTATGTGATTATTCCACTAGTATAATATCCATGGTTAAGTTTCTTTCTCATATGATTATTTACAATATTATTTAATTAGTTTTTTATTCCTTCCATATTTTTCCATGATTATGTTTTAATGGCATGTGTTTTTAGTTATTCACCATGCCTTATTTTTTATGTTTATTTGTGTTAGCTTTCGTTGTATTGTTTACACTTAATTATCATCTAAGCTCACCCATTTCTTATGTTTTATTTATCCCTAGTATGTAAATATGTATATTATCAATTAATTATAGGGATAATTTATGAGTTTATAGATGTTTCCAATGGAGTTCCTATGTTGTTTTCCATTCACGTTGTAATGGAAAACTTATGTATGTATCTGTTTTTCCAAATATACTAAAATATTTGGTCCTTCTGGATGTGACTTCCTTGTTTATTATACCAACATAATTAAGTAAGGAACTGCCTCTGATCTACTGGGGTCTGGGTCTTTATAGTTGGTATTAGAGGAATTTTAGTATAAACTTTGGAAACTAGATCTTGAAAACATAGATTAAGTAACACAACCCTAAGATATACCTTGATGATAAGAATATAAAAACATAAAATAATTTTGGTAAGGTATATTTTATGTGGGTATTCTTAGAAATACATTCATTTCTGGATACTATAAGCTGGTGTGGTTCTGACATAAATGTACCTTGGGGTAACAACTCCAACAAGGTGCATCGGGCCTGAGTCAGCATAACCTAGTACAGGATAAGGGGTCTTACCGCATACCTAGTTTGACACTCCTATGGGATATTATTAGGATAATTCACATTTTATTTTAAAACCATTATGAAGGATTTAATAGTAAATATGTCCCCAAAGAGACCGTATTTATGATTATGAGATTTTCTGCGCATAAAATTTTCAATTTATATTAAGTATTTCACAAGTTTTGTGATTATACATAATGTTTCATAATGTTATGATCTAATCTAGTGTATTATATTATTTAGAAATGGTATCTAGTAGAAGTAATGTGAACCACATTAATGAACATAATCCATAGAGTACTAATGATCATTTCTTTGATGGGTTTAATCCAGTATTTCGAAGAGAAGTGGTCTCCCAAATATTCTCATCATATGTGGAAATAGTATCATGTTCTAAAAATATAGAGAAATAATTATCCAAATCTTATGTATTCAAATGGAAACAAGATATTAAGAGTAAATATGCGGAAAATATAGATAGAGGGAAAAAAGGGAAAGTAGTATTTTCACACATGTGATATTCGTGGAAGGAAACACCTTGGTATATGATTAAGAGGAAAAGGATTTGTCTTCAATTTTATAGAAAAATCCACCATGAACATGGTTTTAAGAAAAGGAAATAATTTCCCAATGTTTAGTGTTTCAACATTAAGGATATGGGACACTATGCAAATCAATGTCTCAAGCATCAAAGGAATATACACAAAAGGAGGATAATGAATCATGGTCAAGCTTATGATACTACCACAAAAAATAGAAATGATTAATATGCTTGGGTTTTTATTCTACTATTATGTTATTTGGGTATTTTATCAATAATTATTTGTCTATACGATTCATGAGATATATAAGGATTGTACTACAATACTTCTTCTTTAAAGAATTTGAAGCATGTGATGAATAACACCAGTAATCAGGAGAAGTGATTATATTGTAAGTTGATATTCTTTAAAAACAAAAATTGGTAATGATAACCCTAAATTTGTGATTTATATTTAGATAATATTAAATACATATTTATGGGATAGTATTGGTGACCATGAAGGTGGTTAGTGATCTAACAGTTTATGTTATGTTGGAATTATTATATGTTTTGATTTAAGTAAATCCTGAGATTTTACTCTTGGAAGAATGCCTGCATCATAAGGTTTTAAAGGACATTAAGTTAGTCATATATTTGGTATGTGAAAATAAGATTTTTTGTTGATCCTATTCCAAAAAATCATGAGTGAATCTAAGAAATATTTTCAAATGACAAAAAGAAATTTTGGAATAGGTCAACCTAGAAAACCAATAAAGGAACCTTCCCAATTCTTATTTTGGAAATTGATATTACCCTTACCGATGATCCAACATAAGTGAGGAAAAATATCCAGTATGTGTGGGTGGACCGAGAGATGGATGGGGGAAGAGTTCCTTCACAAATACTTCATGAAAGGCTCATATTTGTTCACCATGAGACTACCCCATAACATCCACCTTTAAATCATCTCCCATGATAGATTTTTATGAAAGGAATTCAACTCACTCGAATCACTCCTAGCATTGATGTCACCTTCCTGTATCATTCATTCCATCCTCAACCATGATGCCCAGTGATTATTTCCATCTGCACTCGTGTCCCATATAAAGGTGGTAAGGATATTATCAATGAAACGGATGAATTTCTTAGCCACCTTGAGAAAATATTAAATATGCATGGGTATCACTATAAGTACAGTGTCAACTAGCATTATACAACCATCGAATGATGGGAACTTGTTTTTACAATTGCAGATACGAGAGGTGATCTTTTTTACCATCTTGTTGAAATTATAAATATGAAACCTTATAAAATATATTAGATCACCTAGATAATCCATCAGAAATCTCCCATTACCAATACCCAGATGATTTTCCAAGGAACTGACCCTCCTTTATGTGAACTGTTGGGAAAGGTAGATACTAGTATTCTCTTGATTAAAAAATTAGCCACTCTTGTAATAATATTCTTCAAGAACTTATTTCATTACATGAATAGATCTTCCACTTCCATTAAGAAAAATAATTGTATCATCGACATACAAGGATTGAGAAATTCCACTAAAATTATGCGAGCACTGATATGTGAGAAAACTACTAGCATGGAGACTTTTATTAATTAAATGAATTAGAGAGTCTTTTATAAGAATTAATAAACTATTAGAAACTAGATCACCTTGCATGAGTCCCTACACTAATCTGAAGAACCCAAAATTCATCCCCATGAAAGAGGTACCAAGACAATTATAATTGAGACACCTATACAAGAGGTCAAAGGACCAAAGGGAGAAGCCCATGTATGATAAATACTTTAAAATAAAACTCTATTTGAGTATTCTATATGCTTTATCCATTTCTATATTAATAACCAGATTGGGATCATCTGACTTTAAGTTCACATCTCTTGTTTTTTCTTTTTCCAATCAGATTGTACCCTAGATAGATCAACCTCTAATGAAGTTGTGTTGCTCATCCAAGACCGGAAAATCAAAGAGCATCGATAATCATCTATTGATAACATTGTTGAAGACCTTTTAGGGAAAATTTCACATACTTATAGATAAATAATGATGAATAGAATACAAATCCATAACATTTGGAATTTACACCAAAGTGGTACCACTATCCATGTGTGGAAGATAACCACCCTAGAAAAAAAATCACCACATCAATAAGGTCAATCCTATCCAGGTTCCAAGAAGCCACATAGAACCTGCCTAAAAAACCATCAGGCTCAGCTAAACTATCTAGGTTGAGGCTAATAATTTCCTAAAATATCTCATACTACTCTAGAATAGACTCGAATGATATATTCTAGTGGGAAGAAACCTTTCATGGAATAGTATTAAAAATATTTGCATTGCCCATTGCATAGCCTCTCGGCAAGATATGGTTTTGACCTATGAGCATAGATTATAAGTAAATGTTATCCATACCACCAAAGGGAAAGTTTTACTAGTCAGAGAACAACTACACTAAGACTCAAGAGCAGGTGAATTAAGTTCTTAAATTTTACTTCACTTATAAACCATCATCTTTAAGGTATTAAAAGTTCTGATATTTTCTTAAGTAATCTATGTATAAAAATAATAGGAGGAATAAAATATAGAACATAATATATTTATAGTATTTAAAGTAAAATATAACCCCTATTACACTCCACCAATGTTAAACTCCCAGATCTTGGTGATTTTCACTTGTACTAGTCCTTTTTTCCAGGAATTCCAGTCCTTTTCCCTGAGACTGCATGATTCTGTGAAAACATTTTTCACTAGGTACAACACCAAGAGATTTTATTAGGCTCTTACAAGGCTTTACAAAACACCATCCTATAAGGTTATTTTACTAGGAAACTTCACATATTAGTACAAGAAGCTAACACTACAAATAGTAGGAAAGAATAACGAAAGATAACAGATGAATCTCATAGTTGAATGATACAACTAACCAAATAGAATAATTCCCCCGGAGATAAAACAAGAATAAAATATAGCATGAGGAGAGTGTTTTGAAATATAGTATTACTGGCCATTTAATAACAACTATATAACATGAATCTTATTATTCTTTATTGTGTAGAGAAACATAAAGATCCTTGAGGGAGAGAGAGTGTTGAGAGTGAATGTACTATTCTTGTTCCTCTATGTATTCTATGTGTCCTTTATATATAATATTTTTGTCACAATACACTTATAAATCTTCTCTTTCTATTGTAAAACATGATATTTCAAAAAAATATGTTATTGGAATTAAATTCTAGATGTACTTTTCTTGAAAATACCTTGGCAATTAGAGTATGAATTTAATTATTTTTGTACAATTTTCCTGATCTTGGTACTTGAAAATTTTTAGAAAATGATTTTACCATAAATAGGTAATAAAATATTTCATACATGCACGAAAATAATAAATTCTACTTAAAGTACATCAATAGTAATAAATATTTAGGTTTTAGAACTATGTAATTGTTTCTGGATAACAACGTTGTAAAATTCCATATATTTTAATTCACACAGTAGATTGATACATGTATCCATTTTCCACATAGCTGATTTCCCCACATATCCAAATCACATATTCATTCTTCACGTACCAGAATTTTTTATGTATACTTCTTATTCATGTTGTCAAATTTGATGTAGCCAAATGAAACATGTATCCATTTTGAACTACATAGATAAATTTACCTCATATTCAATCTATGTATTTAATTAACCCACATAGTCGATTCACACAACTACTTCATCGAAATAGTCATTTTCTCACATAAGAGATTCATCAACAAAGGTGATTTCAATATAGTTTATTTTATAACGTATCTAATTCATGTAGAAATTTCCTTTACACAAATTATTTACATAGTCGATATATTAATGTAAATGAATATCCTCATAATCGATTGCCTTATGTAGTTGAATTTCTAAACTTAGGAAAATTTAAAAAAAAGCCTTCAGAATTATAGAATTGACAAGAGAATGACTTAAAAGGTTATAAAACTTAATGAACACACATAAAAATCATTAATAACATGTAAAAGGTTTTTAGATCATAAAAACAGTAATTATATGGTATTTTTCAGAACAATATTTATAGTCCAACAATCTCCCACTTTTTGATGATCTTAAAACCCATTAAACAATAAACGTGAAATTTTAAAAGGATTAATGGATTTTTCAACAAACTATATAATATATATTTCTTTTAAAATGATGGATTTATCCTTTTTATCCCCTATATTAAACTTTTACCCACATTAATTTTCCCCAGAGGTTTACTTATCCCCCTTTTTGGTGTCCAAAAAAAATCAAACAAATCTATTTTAAATTATTTCATGAGAACAATAGTGAAAATGTCATAGTACAAATATTAGTTCTAAGAATAAACTGAATTCATATATAAAGACATCAGATCAAAATTTTCCATTAGTAATAACCTTCAATCCATTTTTTTCATTTTCTCAAAGCTATTTTATGGGTTACCGGTAACCATATAGACACTGATCCAACATAAAACAACGGTCGTGGAACCCGCCAACCAGAAAGAAAATCACAACAACAACAGATTCAAATTTCAAAATCAGAAACCAAACCCATCATAATAGACACGCTGATTAAGGTGTCTCAATCAGTGAACCACCTTGAGCTACACCCCTGGCATCACCACAAAACGTCTGAATCACCGGCAATCAACCACCGGCCCTCACCGCCACAGCCAAAACCACGAAAACCAGATGCATCGACTCCAAACCTGAAATGCCACCAAACCATAACATCGGTGAGACTCGTCACTAGAAAACATTCGGTCACCCCTTCGACATCATGCCAACACCCACTTCATCAAATTAAATGAGGCAGAAGCCCTTATCACATCACATAAGCATCTTCGGCACACCACGAGAAACAACAGTATGAAAACTCTTAAAGAACTAAAACTAACTCACACATACACTTTCCCCGGTGTTAAGGATCTCTCTCATCTCGATATTGAAACTTTGGATCTCATTAAGAGTGACCAGAAAAACATATAACTGAACTATTGGAATATTCCAAACCATGTATCTCTAATATTCCATAAGAACTATAATCTCATTAATATCATTCTTGGAAGAAAAAACACCTCTAAGGTCATTAAATTGATATTTCACATTCTAAATTTCCCCAGAATTCAAATTAGAGACAACATATTTCCCTAGTTAGATGTTATTTATCAAAGAGGTTAGGGTAACCATCACCTCAAAAAGCTTATCAAAATCAGTTTTAGAAACTGAATTCTCCTTTAGTTTTCTGATTTCATCTTTAGAATAAATCAACTTATTTTTTAACTCCACATAATCTCCATTGAGATTAGGGAATACTTTTATCACTATAGAGGAAAAGGTTTGAATATACATTTCAACGTCATAAATTTCAGAAATTTTTCACAAAAATGTTGCATGGTATTTCACATGAGGTGGTGATAGAATATGCTATAGAGTATGTGAGAAAGCACTATCTTCTTACAAAACTATATCATCATATTTATCAATGCCAATAGTTGGTGGTCTAAGGGGTGGATCAACCTCAATTTTCTCAAACAAAGGTTCTTCTATAACCTAAAAAACATGAACAAAATGAATAGTCTCAACTGACCTTTCCACTTCATCATTAATAGCTATCTCAACAGCAGTCTCAACAAGATGATCAAATTTAGAAGCATCGAGAATTTTAGATTCCCGACTCTAAGTTTCTTCCACAGTTAGATTGACTTTAGGCTCTATTGGAACAAATCTGGTAATAATAAATTCATTTTATAGCACCCTTGTTTTTAGATACATGTTTTTTATTCATGTATTTTCTGTCTATATATTGATTGATTTGAGTTACTATAGGTTCTAAGGTGTTTTATAATGTTTTATAGGATTTCATGGAGGTTCTTAATTTTTACATGATTAATAGAAACCATTCACCATCTCCAAGAAACTGTTCCAGGTAAGATATTGGGCACTAGGTAGGTGCATGGTTGGAATATAGTTTGTGAAAACCGAGTTACTAGGGGAAACTGTGCTTCTTGAAACAAGTGGAAATGTATGGTTGGTCCATGGATTGTCTAACTATGTGATCCAATTTTTCAAGGTGTGTCATTAAGACATTATCACTGCACGGTTGGTGAATAGTTTTCCAAACCGTGCACCCTAACCATGTAGTGTATAGTTGGCCCTCCTAAAATGTGGATCTAATCCAAAATTAAGCCTCTGGACCCCCACTAATCCCATATTCTCCCATTAACCTGAATTCATTTTGCTCCCAATGATTGGGAGACTTTTTATTTCAATACAAATGTGATTATTAGGAGTATAAAAGTGTGTTGGAGTCCCAAATTCATTGATAAGTCATCATTATTCATGGTTCTTCTTAGATATAGCCTTGTTCTCTAACAATCTCCCTCCCCTTATCTATCTATCTATCTAAATATTAGATCTAATATGCATTGTATGTATTTGTGTTATTTTATGGGAATATTTATGTTTTACCATTTTATTGATTTAAGGAAAGGAGATTCAAGGCTGAGTCTAAAGTTTCATGGTGTCGTTCTCGATTTTTTCCAACAGTCGAGAGGTAGGCGACTTATCTCCTATCTCCACTTGACTTAGAACATAAATTATTAGTTTTAATTAAAGGATTTAATTTAAATGGTTTTGAAATACTTGTGTGATTCTTGTTGGAAAATAATTTTTTGGTTATGTCTTGAAAATTGTGTAAAATGATTGGTTTTAATAAAAATATTCAGTTATAATTATAAAATGATGTTTTAAAATTAGATTTTTGTTTTGATGCATATAAAGTACTTTTGGAACTGATTTAAAAGAAGTAAATGGTTTTATGTGAAATGGGTTGGAATAGATATTGGCTTTTGGTAAATGGATTGGGATGATTTTAGCATAATCAGTTTTGCTTGTGTTGTAATGGTGTGGATTATGATAATGAAGTACCATCATCAAAGTAACACCAAGATTGAGTGTGTGTGGATGGTTGGGTGTATGGACATGGAATGGGTATTCTAAATAAATTTATAAATGGTTAAAATTATTTTTTACTGTTTTTTATGGAAATTTGTTTGTGGTTTTGATCAAAAATATTTTCACTAATGAAATATTTTTCATAAAAATTATTCTAACAAGTTTTTAACTAGGAGAATGTGTTGGGATGTCATTGAGAAAATCCATCTGAGTTTAGACTTACCCCTTATTGGTTATTGTTGGGTGATTTTAGATTTCATCTATCGAGACACATTTAAATGTAAGGTATCTCAATTTTTAAGTGATGCTTCTTGATACCATGAGCATCGAATGTGGTGTCGGAACATGGAATATGTTTGGTATTAATGGTTGATGTCTCTTTCAATTTTTTAGTTTTTGGGTTTTTTGGTTCCCTTCAAGTATGCCTTTTGGTTTTCACTGGTACTCTGACATGGTTTCTTGGTTTGGTTATTCTTTCATTTGTATTTTGTACTTATGCATCATATAAAGGTTTGGTTGGGTTTTATTATATATTTTAGATGTTTTATATTTCAAAGGTAAAATCATCCCCCAATTGTTCTTAAGACCCTTGAAATTTATTACCATCCTTGGTGTCTTAGGGATTTCACCTATGACCTAGTTTCACACCACTTTCTTATCAAACCAATGAGGAGGGGTGAAATGTTACAAATAGTATCATCTATGGTCGGTCTATCTATATTTTTTTGGACAAATAGTGTTACTTTTGTTTGGTCTTAGAGTAGGAAATGGTATCAGTATCTCACTTGGGATGGTAGTAAGCAGATGGGATTGTCATAACTTTAAATATAGAGGATTAAAAGGAACAAATAATCTTTTTATAATGAACATTAAGTTACCAGGTTGTTTGGGTACATGAGTATTTTAAGACACTTCTAGTTGTATAGTCAACACATCATTATGGGTTTAGTTTATGAGAGTTTCATGACATGAATTTAAAGTAATACTTATCAATAGGACTTAATTTTTCATTCTAAGTTTAATGGTTTATGAAAAAGACCAAAAGTGTTGATTTTTAAAAATAGTGAAAATTATTGATTTTGAAAAGCATGATTGCAGTAATTCCAAAAATGGTAAAAATGTTGATGATGGTTGAATTGTGTAAAGATATGTTTTTTATATGTGTTGATGTGGTAAATTTTAATTGATAAGACGTCAATTACTAATGAGTGACACTAAAAGGAGTTTTTTTCTAGATATAGTTAATGGAACTTTGTAGGCATTGTAGAAATCAATCGAAGGGGGATGTTGAAAATATGGTTTCACCTGAGACATAGGTGAACCAATAACTGGTCCAAGGTAATGTCTACACCTTTTAATCCATGGATAATGGTAATAGGAATGATAAAATTTTCAAGTGGACCACTTGATTCCATTCCAAAACCAGAATCCACCCATCTTTTGAGGTGATTCTGAGCCCGAAAAAGCAGAAAACTAGTTGAATCAGATGAATCAAGTCATTAATTTACTTGAGACACCAAAAGAGTTGAAAGTAAAATTTTTATCATATATGATAGAGTATTTGGAATTCCAATTGCAGAATTATTAATTCACACTAAATCGGACCAATCCATGACATGATATGTCTTTGAGAAATTGTTTTTTCTGAAACTATATCCTCACACCTTTCATAATTTTAGAACAACAGACTGATTTAGTTTGAAGTAAGAGAATTTCTGGGTGACATAGTATATTGATAAATTTTTGAAATTAGTCTACTTTTCTTGGACATTTTTTTTGTGCTTCCTTTAAGGCATACACTTTTTATTTATGTTGAGGCTAGATATTCACTCAAAATATGTTTTTATTTCTATAAAGTATTATACAGAAATGAAAAGTGGAGCGATGGTGGAAGAAAGGAATTTTTGGTGAAATACAGTTGTAGGGAGGATGTTTATTCCTACAGGAATATGTGGGTACCATAATGATGGGAATAAGAAGAATAATAAAACATATTTTTAGATTGGTGGGACACCTTATAATCAGACCATGGGATAAGTAAATCTTACTCCTCGACCCAAAATTAATAAAATATTTTTTTAGTGTGGTTCACTTGATCACATCAAGAGATATTGTACGAAACTACCTATACCATGTCATAATTAGAACATGATGGTACATATTCAGTGTTATTATTGCAGTTCTCTAAGGCTGGGTGATAGAGATATATCTCTTTTTTCTCAGGAATATTATGCTTCAAATGGATGCGTGTAATATAATAACTCTCATCATCAAAATAGAGAAACCTAAGGTGATTCTAGGAACACAATGACACTTCAACCTATGAAATCTCAATTGGGTAAAAAATAGAAAAGTGTAGAGCATAAAAAATTGAATATAGTTGAGAAACTAATCATGGATTATCAATTTGGACCTTCAATGGTGGGTGGTATGATTCTTTCAAATAATACCCTTATGTAATTTTTTTTGATACGGATGAATCTAACCCATTTATTAATTCTTATGTTGTTGATCATATGGGTTTTCATATTGAGATGATACCTTCTATGTTGAAACTTCAAACTCCTCTTAGCCAAAGATAATTTTGGGACTTTATGTGTAAATATTGTTCTATAACAATACATTGGGATGAGTTACTTTGGGATTTATCTATACTTGGGATGGATGTATAAAAATTTGTTTTGGGTATGGATTGGTTTACATCATTCAATTCCCACATTAAATTTTATTCTCTAAGGTTTAGTTTCAAAAATATGGATGTCTTCAAGAATCTATTTAGAGAATCTTGGGATGTAAAGGTAAGTAGAGACAGAATTTTGGCACCAATGGTTGCAAACATCTCTCATGAATTAAAATAATTTACCTTGGAATAAGTAAATGATATTAGGAATAGATATTTTCCACCTATTGTTGACCATTTTATATAAATTTTCCTCAATAATTTCTTAGGGTTTCCACAAAAAATAGAAGTAGAGTTTATGATAGACCTCCTATTGAGGACCAGTCCTATCTCACTTTTGTCTTATAGGATGGATCTAATTGAATTAATGGAATTGAAATTTTAGTTAGAAGAATTGGAAATCCTCATGTTCAATCAACCAAGCCCATCTTTTTGGGAATCATCATTTCTATTTGTTAAGAATATGGATGGAATTCTTAGAATATATATGGATTATCATAATATGAACCTAGTTATGATAAAGAAGTTGTATTCTATTCCATGAATTGATAATCGATTTGATTAATTTAGAGGAGTTAAATGGTTCTATAAAATTTTATTTTGTTTTGGGTATCATTAATTTTGAGTTTAGAAGGATGATATCCTGAGGAAATATTTCAGAAGAATATTTGGACATTATGAGTATGTGGTCATGCCTTTTGGTCTTACAAAAGCACTGTATGCCATTATAGAATTGATGAATCGAATCTGTCATTAGTATGTGGATTCCTTTTTGTTGGTTTTTGATGATGATATACTGGTGTATTCCATGTTTAAAAGAGGATCATGAGAAACACTAGGCTATAATGTTGGGCATCTTGTGGGAGAATAATTCGTATGTCGTGTTATCAAAGTATTATTTTTTGTTACAAGAGATTCATTTACTTGTCCATTTTATTTATGAAAAAAGATTTTTCTATGTATATTGAAAATATAGACACTATTATATCTTGAAAATCATAGAATAATTTCTTTGAGATACATAGTTTCCTTGGCTTATAGGGATACTAAATACATTTTTTTATGCTTTTTCATGTTTGGCATCACCAATGAAAAATCTGACAAGGAAATGAAACCCTTTCCAAAGGAATAAAAAATTCAATAAATCCTCTCAAGAAATTATTTTTAGACTTAAATTATAAACTATCCATACATTTATTAATTCTAGATATGGATATATAGTCTATTATGATGCATTGGGATCTATGTTGGGAAGTGTTCTCATTCATGAAGATCAGGTTGTTTCTTATGGTTCACTGCAGTTACGGTTGCATGAGAATAACTTCCCAAAACATGATTTTCACTTGGATATTGTGGTCCATATTTGAATACATGTCATCATTATCTCTTTGGAGATAAATTAATAGTTTTTATGTATTATAATATTTTACAACAAATTTCCTCACAAAGGTACTTGAATTTATGATAAAAAAGATGTATGAAGTATTTGCAGGTGTTTGACTTCGACTTGATGAATAAATAGGGTAAAGTAAAATATGTGTTGGATGAATTGAGCATCAATTTATATAATTAGTTGTCTAAAAAGGCTTTGAAACAGTAAAAACTAATGGAAATCATTGGGGATATGCATCTAGATTACTTGAACCATGGTTATGTGGTCATTTTCTTTTAATTTTATATTATTTCTAATTTGGTTGAAAAAGTTAGAAAATATTAGACAACTAATCCTAAAATTGTAACATTTAGGTGAAAACTCAACGGTGGGGAGACCATTCTAGTTTGGAAAATGGATAAGAGATTAGTGTTCTAGTTTAGAGACTGGATGGTTATACCTTTGGCTTATTAGTAACAAATTTTTAATGCCTCACACCATTCAAGATGGGTTACTCATCCGAGAATACAAAATATGTATAAATCATTGAAATCACAATTTTTGTGGGTAAACCTGAAAATATATGTCGCAGATTATGTGTAACACCCTGAGTTTTTATGATTTTTTTTTCAAATAAATTAAAATTATTTGATGACTTGAATTACATGCTACACCAAGTCAAGATTGCTTTATATGAAACACCAAGTTAAGCATGTGCCACATAAAACACTAAGTTTAGCTTTTGGTACATATAAAACTGAGTTTTGAATTTTTTATATTCGATACCAAGTTTATATTTTGTTACATGAAACATTGATCTTATCTTGTGTTACACACAACACTAAGTTAAAACAAAATGTGACATGTTATTAAAATATTATTATAGTTATCAGCTAGTTGTTGGAATGGAGGATATGAAAAGGATTAACTAAATTTTGAAAATATGGTTTACCCATTTTTGTAAAATTAATTCTTTGGTGACCAATTAATTAGAGGTGAAATTAAGAACTATATGAAAATAAATAAATTCTTTTTTTCAAAAACTATTTTTCCTATACACAAACACATTATATGTTCATAAATTAAACAAAAAGATTTTGATGAATAATTTTATTGAAATATATATATTATATATTAAATAAAATATTTAACATTCATATTATGTGTTTTCTAGGCAAGATATAATAATAAATCCAATTTTACACATAAAAAGATGTATTTTCTTCGAAAATGTAGTTTTACCACCATGTAATGGTGCACATATTTTAAAACTAATTTTATTGATACTTTATAAATTATATTTTACAAAAAAAACTTCATTTTTTAAATAGTAATGAAAAAAGTATCTCAGGAATAACTTTTTTGTTTTTTCTGAAAAAATTAATATTTTTAATAAATAGTAAAAAATACTGAATTTTAATTGAAAACAACATTTTAGTTTAATTTATTTATATAGTTAAATTATATTTTAATTTAGTCTTAATATATATTTAGTAAATTTTTAAATATATTAATCCAATTTAGGTCTTTGGAACCAAATTAACATTGAAATTGGATATAAAGACATTTAAAGATTTTAAAATTTCACTTTAAAACCCTTTGTCTCATCCAATCGGTGATATTGATTTTAAATTAATTTACACCACTTATATGATTGAAATTTGGAAAAATGGTTTCCATATTTGGTACCATAATAATTTATAATGTATAATAATTATAAATTAATGTTTTACCAAAATGATAAGTGAAAACAGTTAAAATTAATCACCGTGATTAAGAGAAAAACAAATTTACCAAGGGATTAAACCTTAAAATTAAGGGTAAAATAACCTAAAAACTTTTAAAAAACTGATTAGATGGAAATATTTTTTCCAAACCCCCTGGATTAAATTTGTTTCATGGTTTATTCCATTTTATATGTAAAAACATGGGTACACCTAACTTTATTTTCAAAAATGCCAAGTTTTTCCTCTCCCACACTTATAAATGGCCACCTTCTCTTGCCCTCTCTTAACACATTCAAAACCAATCGGTTTGGAAAAAAACTAAGTATATTTAATATACATAAATTTTTTTATGTTATGGTTACAACCAATAATTCACACACTTCCATCAATTGGGAAACACAATCAATGTTTGTATGTACAACGGACTACCGCTTCGGAAACCGATATCGATCATTCTTCTATTACCACACTTCATGGTTGTGAATACTAATGGATTTATAGTTAACATATTATATTTGTTATTTTTTATGATTCTAGTATTATTCCATAATTTGTATATCACACATACCTTCATGATTTCCATTTTGTGGGAATACGATAATGTCGTTCGTGTGTACAGTGGAAAACCGCCTCGCCTAGCGATGTGATTCATACGCGAATTAAATGGAAAGTATTAAAGAAGGATTTAATAAAAATATTTTATATATATTACATTATAATGATTCTATAATGATAATATATCATATAATCTTAGTTCTATCATTCCGACGAGAAAATGGAAACAATGTTTATGTGGACGTACGACCTACAGTCTCAATGAATGATATATTTCATTTCCTATTTATATCTTTTATAGATTATTATAAACAATTATATATTGAGTATATATATATATGATATTTATATAATTTTTATCATTCTATAGATTATGAAATCATTATTAAAGTAAGTGGACCAAGAATATAAAAAAACATATACGAAAAACAAAGCGGTTATTACCCAAAAAATAATTTTAACATGTAATTGTTAATAAAAAGGTAATAAAGGTCATAAGAAAATCATATAAGGTATAACATAAATTAATAAAGTTATTTTATAGTTTTTTAATAAATTTATATTTATTATACAGGAATATTGAATGAGTACAACAGAATCCAAGACTTAAGATAAGGGATTTCGATCTCAATTTTTACTTTCGCGAGACACAAGTCATATTCACTATCTATTTATTTTATGTGTTGTATATACTAAACATGAATGTATTTTATTTTTATTATAATTAAAATTATTGGTATTTACTTATCAATTTTATTCTCTCTATTTCATGGGGTTTACATTTCTAAAGTTACAAAATCAGTAAGGGATTTTTCTCTCAATTTGCCTTCTTTGAGACACGTGTTTTGTTATGCACCTATATTATTTTATGAGGTGTATAAACAACACCTTTGACATGATACATCATGAATTGAATTATTTTCATGATATTTTTATCTTAATTTAATTTTATTATTTTATGGTTATTATGATTCAAAGTTTCCAAAATGGTAAGATTTTATTACTACAATATCATCATTTATCGAGATTATTTATGATTAATTTTTTCATTAATGAAATAATATGATGCATCTCTCAATAATTCTCAGTAATCTCATTATCCTCTATTTATTCAGCATATATTCATGTAAAGTCGCCATTTTTCAACTATTTGTAACTTAATATAATTAAGAAAATGTTTTCAAGAAAATCTGGCGTTATTTCTCTCTTCAGTCATAAATATTTTTATCCCAAAGCCCTGTTTTCTAAAAATGTTTTCAAAATTTTTGTAATATTCTCCTATTGTTTTTTAAATAAAATTTTACCCTATTTTTATCCTTTTATAAAACAATTTTAAATGTAATCTTCTTATCTTTTTTCGATGAAGAAACATTATTAAACTTTTAACGTTGCAAAGGGAATATTCAGCATATCAAAATTTATCTGTCATCAGGACCATAATTTATTTTAAAGATTCCTTTGTAAATTTACAAGATTATTTTTAATGAAACTTTTCCTAATATTCTGTAAAAAAAATTAAAAAAATAAAAGAAAAATGTTTTCAAAAAAGTATTTATATTTTAAAAAGTTTTTTCAAAGCAGAAAGGATATTTTCCTCAAGAAATATTTTAAATTTTTTTTAAAGATTACTCTATAATTTTTCAAAGTGGTTTTCAAAGAAATGGAATTTGAAAATGTTTTATGTTTTCAAAATTGATTTTCAAAGAAAGATTATTTCCATTAAGAAATGTTCCAAGTGATCTCTCCAAATCCTCCTCCGTCTAAGATGAAATCTTTTGGTACTTTTTATTCTTTAATTAAGATGAAATATAAGGACATCGTTATTATTATTTATTTGAATGGTTTATGTTTAAGATAAAAAAAAATTTTGAAACTCATTTCTCTTCCTTGGGTTATACCCCAATCAAACCCACTTATTTTCATGTGTTAGGCTATGATGAAATGATTATGAAACCTGACTATTTTCCATAGGTTATGATGTTGTGAAATTTTTATAATAATCATTTTAGTTCATGGGTTATGATATGTAAAATGTTTCATGATCTTTTAGAAAAGATAAATATGGTTTTAATTAGGTGATGAGTGGTACCTATATCTCCTTTCAATGGATTGGGTAAATATTTATATATATCATGAGATAGACATGGCTAAAATGGGGAGTGAGCCAAGTACAGTAAGACATGTATTCCAATGGGGATGGCGGTGTGTCCCACCTAGGAGGTGTATACACCAATGTTTGAACCATATTATATGTTCACAATGTTATATGTGGACCAGGTTACATATCCATAAGTTTATGCAGGGGCCTGATTTCATTTCCTTAACTTAATGAGTGAACCTGTTTCTATTTACGCATGTTCATATGTTATAAGTTGATGTATATTCCACAAGTATATGTATTTTGAAAATGGCATGATCTCATGTCTCATTTGTATGATCTTTGATATGAAGGTTATGATATTTAAATATTATCCTCATGTTCTCATACCCCATGTTCATTTTATTATTATGTATCTACTTTATTTACCCTTGCCGATATTTTAAGCTCCCCTTTATTACGTTTCCTTTCTATAGGTTATGAATAATGGTTTAAGTAAGAGTACTAAATATGAAGATATTTGTGGGAAACATTTAAGATCTTTCACCAAGTTACAATATTGTGTTCCAAGTTTCCAAAGACACTAAACTACTACATTACTTAGGCATGTACTTTTGTAATGTGCGGAATATTCATCTAAAAAGATGTAATGTCCATGTATGTTGAGCATGGGTCGCAATAGTTGGTATCAAAGGAAAGTTTTAATTAACCTTTGGAAAAAAGTATGAGAAAATTTAGTGGTACCCCTAGGGATATTTGTGAAGCTATGTTTGGATATTTCTCTAAGGATAAGTCTAAGGATGAGTTAAAATATAGTAAAATGTACTAGAATTTTGTTAAATTATATGGTGAGTGTTTTTTAATAAATTACATACTTTTCTAGATAATACAAGTTGATGAGGCTCTCGCATTGAAATACCTATGGGAAACAACCCCAGAAACATTGTTTTGAGATAGAATCGATTGGGAACTGGTGCACAACAGCGAGACTTTTTGAACACCAGGTTTGACAACCCTGGGGTATATACATTATAAATTTACAAACCCTTTATGAACTATCATGAATTATTTAAATAGAATAGGATCCTGAATGATCTAGGATAAGTCTAAATTTTCATAAATTTAAAAGAAGGTCTCAGGATTTAGACATCCTGTAAGTAATTTTTAATGATTATATGGTTTTATGCTATAATAAATGTTGATCACACTATGGTTTATAGGTTTAGTCAATGGAGGGTACCTGAAGGAACTCGGTTAATGTTGAATGTGATGGAAAATTTTCTGATGAGCAGTCAAATGGGATAATCACTAGAGTGAAGGAAACTATGATCATGCCTAATCGGTTTTTTGGGAACATGATTAAGAACATGTACCTTAATAAATGCGTAGACTCGCCAAATAAGATAAAGAAATAGTTCATTGTGAATTAAGGTAATGGAATCAATGGAGGAATGAATATTTAGTTTCCTATATGTAAAAACTATTGGAGGAAACACTCAAGGGAATGTCTTAAGGGGATGATAAGATGGTCTGACTATAGAAAAGAAGAACATAGAGCAAAAAACTATAAAGGGAAAATGAAAAGTTCACTTAATGAAATATATAAGAATAATTTACTCCCTAAGGTATCATAAAATATTGAATTCATTAAATGAGTATAGAGTTGGAGTCATGAAAATCGACGTCCAAAGTGGAAAGCTCAGGAAGAGAATTTGAAAGGTTGTGTGAGTAATGATTTTATCATTGATGATGAAGAGACTATGACCAAATTATGAGAGAAAAGAAATAAAAGATGCTGAATCCTAGTTAATGTCTTAAGGAATAGGTAGAATGATCAAAGTATAAATGTATTTGAATTCCTGAATTATGTTATATGAATCATTAAATAAATATGGATTGTTTGTATAAGTTTTTCATTAAGGATTTTCAAGAGTATTTTAAATGTTACTGGTGGAACATAAAAATGGATTTAATGGAAAGGTCGTATTATAAGGAAAAAAATTTGATTAATGGAAATAAACCCTTAATATATTATTTAAGATGAGAAAATGGTGCTGAGTTTAGATATAGAGATGATTGATTTAGATAAAGTAAATTGGATAGTTTTGATGACCTTAGAGTAGATAAATGATTTATTAAAAAAATTATTTATTCTATCATGGATGGAGTTTACAAAATATTTGGATTTAAGAAATTTATCCAATAATATTTCAAATAATAAAGCATGCATGTTTTCAAAAAATATTTATGGTAATTCAGATTATTACTATGTTTCAAGATAATACATGATAAAATTATTCACATGTTTGGTTTCTGATAACCAAGAGATAATTTATGATATATGGGAGATCAATGTTAATATTATTATGAGAAATTTAGTGACCTTATTTCTAATTTTTTTTTTATTTTCATCTCTCAAAAGGTTGCAAGGTTAACCATTTATGAAAAGATTTAAGTTAAACTTCAAAAGTTTTTTTAGAGATTAAAGTATTATCTCTCTATATAATGATTTTTTCATATTGGATAACCCGTACTAACCATTTTTTTGTGATGATAACAAAAGATAAATGAAATAATTTATCATTCAATTTATGGATCTTATAATCTATTAGTTCTTCAGACAAAAAAAATTCACCTTTATTTCACAGAGTAAGAGGTAAAGTAAAAATTGATCAATGTACAACTGATTGAGGAGATTTTTCTTATTAAATGGAATAAAATAAAGTAATTATATATCCTTGTGAAAAATTTCAACTTTAGGAAAATTATCATAGGAAAAAAATATTATCTTAGTACTTTAATTTCATAAAAAATCAATTGGTCCCATATATCATCATGGATTTATGGTTTTTTTATCGTTAAGTTTCTCTCGATCACCCACTTTCTTATGATTAGTGATCTCTATCACTCTCAATGATTATTTATGCTTTTTTTCATGTCCAAATATTCACCCCCTTGTGTTCTATTATGTGGAAACCTAGTTTTTTGTAACTTTGGATAACCATTATGTTTCCAACATTCCCTTTTTAAAGGAAGTTTTATTATTCATTTTTGCAATGTGGGTTCCTATGAAAGGAACTTTCAAGTATATAAACTTTTATGAACCAAATAAAATTTATGGAGAAATTATTTTAATGGGGGTAGAATGTAACACCCTGACTTTTTTTGAATAAATTTTTCAAATAAAATAAAATTCTCCAATGGTGTGCATTGCACACTTCCCCAAGATAAGTTTGATATATACTCCAAATCATGCTAAGATTGTGCTACACACAACACTGAGCTTATCTTGTGGTACAAGAATCACTGATTTTGTCTTTTGTTTCATGAAACTCAAAGTTTATA
Organism: Viscum album; assembly: GCA_963277665.1. Classification (NCBI taxonomy): domain Eukaryota; kingdom Viridiplantae; phylum Streptophyta; class Magnoliopsida; order Santalales; family Viscaceae; genus Viscum; species Viscum album. The sequence continues at coordinate 224,522,238 of OY728119.1, read as the reverse complement.
TTGTGTTACACGCAACACCGATCCCAGCTTGTGTTACACGTAACACTGAGTTTAAACAAAATGTGACATGTTATTAAATTATTATTATAGTTATCACCTATCCATTGGAATGGTGGGTACTAAAAGGATTAGATAAATTAAGGAAATATGGTTTATTCATCTTTATAATATTAATTATTTGGTTATCAAATAATTATAAGTGAAAAGTATCTTAAAATAAAGAAATTCCTTTTCTAAAAACAATTTTTTCGATGCACAGACAAATTTTATCTCAAAAAATTAAAAAACCAAATTTTTATGAATTATTTTAATGAAATATATATATTTAATATTCATTCAACTATTTAACATTAATCTTATGTACTTTCTAGGAAATAGATAAGAATAAATCAAATATTTCCATAAAAAGATATATTTTTTCTAAAAGGTAGTTTACAGACTTTTAATGGCATACTCATTTTAAAAATAATTTTTTGAAACATTTATAAATGATATTTTAAAACATAAACCATATTTTTTAAATTTTAAGTTCAAAATTATCTTAGGATGTTTTTTTGGGATTTTTTAGAAAAGATTCATTTTTCGGAAAATTTTGAAAAATTAGAATTTGAATTAAAAACTACATTTTTTTAATTTATTTACATAATTAAATTATATTTTAATTTTGTTTAAAAGTATATTTACTTAATTTATACATATATTAATCCAAAATATGTAATTGGAACCAATTTCACTTTGAAATTTGATATAAAAACATTTCAAACTTTTTAACTTTTTCACTTTAGAAACTCGTTGTCTCATCCTGTATGTGGGATTAATTTTAAATTAATTTATTCCAATTTTGTGATAAAAATTTAGTAAAATGGATTTAATTTTTTTAATCATCATAATTTATAATGTCTAAAAAATTAAACTTTATTTTTGACAAAAAATGATTAGTTAAAATAGTTACAATTAATCAAGGCGATTAAGAGAAAAACAAGATTACCAAGGGACTAAACATTAAATTTAAGGGTGTAAATGACCTAGAAACTCATCCAAAATCCATTATATAGAAATATTATTTCCATAAACCTTCATTTATCTAATTTTTTTCATTATTTTAGCAATGTTTTAGGTAAAAATGTTGTTAGACCTAACATTCATTTCAAAAAAATTAAATGTGTCTTCTCCCCCACTTATGAAAGGACACAACCTCTTCCTCTATATTAAAACCTTCAAAAACATTTTTTTCTAAATATACCTCAAATATAGATTCTAAACGTCCCCATTTTACTCCTATAATCATTAATTTGGTATTAAAGCCAACCAAGTAAGTCCTTTGATGAAAACCAAAAGGAAACACACGAAGAAGAGGTAACGTTCATCAATGAACGTTTTTATTTTATTTCTTCCTCAAACCTTTTAAATTACTTTTATTTCATTCTTATCTAATAACCTAAATATATTAAATATACTAATATTTTTTTATGTTAAGTTTATGACCTACAAGTACACACACTTCCATCAAATGGGATATGCAATCCTCATTCGTGTGTACATCAGAATACAACCTTCTGAACAAATGTCATTCGTTCACCAGTTAATACCTTTCAAAGTAAATAATAATGATGTATTTATAGATTATATATGTAATTTATCATTTTTATTATTTTTATTATGATTAATTAATCATCATATCACTCTTTACTATATACTTTTTATTTTTTCGGAATACAATAATGACGTTCGTCTATACAGTGAACTACCCCCTTGCGAAGCGATGTACTTCATTCAAGATTTACATGGAATGTATCAAAGATGATTTTAATAAAAATATTTGATATATATGACTGGAATTGTTTTAATTATAATATCTTATAATATTTTATTAAATTTAATCTGAAAAGAAAATGGAAATAGTGTTTATGTGTACGTATGACCTACCATCTCCATAAACAATATATCCCATTTCATATTTCTATCATATATATATTATTATAAATAAATATATAATGAATATATATATGATATTTATATAATTTTTATAATTCAATATATTTTTAAATTATTATTAATGTAATATAACCAATAATATAATAAATCCAAACATATACAAAAAACAAATTGAATGTTACCCAAAACAAAACTTAAACATTGAGTTGTTAATAAACAGATAATAAAATGTCCTAATAAAATCATTTATGGTATTATATAAATTAATATGGTTATTCAATAGATTTATAATAAATTTATATTTTTTATACAGTAATATTTAATGATTACAATGGATGTCAAGACTTAAGGTAAGGGATTTCCATATCACTTTTTTATTTACATGAGACACATGTCTTATTCAATGGATTCTTTTAAGTGGTGAATATAATGACCATGAATGTATTTTATAGTTCTTATACATAAATTTATTGGCATTTACATACCAATCTTAGTATCCCTGTTTCATGGGGTTTACAGTTCAAAAGTTACAAAATCGATAAGGGATTTTTGTCTCAATTTTCCTTCTTTGAGACACATGTTCTATAATGCACCTATATTCTTTTATGAGGTGTATAAAATGCCCATTTTACATGTTATATCTTTAATATACTACTTTTCATAATATTTTAATCTTTATTTACTATTATTATTTAAGTATATTATGATTTAAAGTTACCAAAATGGTAAGGGTTTACTGCTACAATCTCATCGTTTATTAGGATTGTTTATGACTATACATCCATTGATAAAATATTATGATCCATATCTCAATAATTATAATTAATTTTCTTATAATATGGTTATTAATTATATATTCATGTAGTGGTACCATTTTTACACTCTTTAGTACTAAAGATAATTAATAAAATAATTTTAAGAAAATATGAATTCATTTCTCTCTTTAGTCAGAAATCTGTTTTCTCCCAAATCCATGCCTTCTAAAAATATTTTCAAAAATTTTCTATCATTGTCCTATAATTTTTAAAATTAAATTTTATCAATGTTTTACCTTTTTAAAAAATGGTTTTAAAAGTGATATTCTTGTAATTTTTTTATCAAGGCACTTTTCTAAACTTTTTAAAATGCAAAAGGAATGTTTGAAATGTATGAATTTATCCACCATCATGAATTTCATATCTTGCAAGCTTCCTTCACAAGTTTAAAATATTTTTTTAAACAAATCGTTTTCATAATATTTTGGAAATTCGTTATTTTTTAATTCTTTTTCAAAGTGAAATGTTTTCAAAACTTTTATATGTTTTAAGAAGTGTTTTCAAATAAGAAACAATATTTTACTCAAAAAATGTTTCAAATTATTTTTTTGAAGATTAATTGACATGTTTTCAAAGTAGTTTTAAATGAAAATGATTTTAAATTTTTGTTATGTTTTAAAAAGTTTTTTCAAAGAAATGTTATTTTTCTTAAGAAATTCTCCAAATGATATTTTAAAATCCTCCTCCATATAAGATGAAAAACTTTGATACATTATATGCTTTGCTGTGTATAAAATCCAATGATATTATTCTTATTATTTATTTGAATAGTTTATATTTAAGATGAAAAGTTTTTATGTAACTAATTTCTCTTCCACAGGGTATACCATGATGAAACCCACTTTTTTTCAAGGGTTAGGATATGATGAAATGATTATGAAACCTATCTATTTTCCACACATTATTAAATTATAAACTTTTAATAATACTCATTTCATTTCATAGATTATGATATGATGAATGTTTCAAGATATTTTGGAATACATAAAAATGATTTCATTATGTGATATGTGGGCCTATATATACCTTCAATACATTGGTTAAATATTTATTTATCTCATGTGATAGAAATGTATGGAATGGGGAGTGAACTTGGTATAGAAAGATTGGGTTTTCACTTGGGATGGTGGAGGGTTCTCCCCAGGAGGTGTATTCTCTTATGCATGAACCAGATCACATGTTAAAAATGTTATGTGTGAACCTAATTACATGTTCACAAAGTTATTCATGAACCTGATTACATGTTCACAATCGTATGTTTGGACTTGGTTGCATGTACATAAGTTTATGGGAGGTCCTCATTTCATTTCCTTCACTTAATGGGTAAATAAATTTCTATTTACATATGTTCACAAGGTTATAAGTTGATGTGTATTTCTCAATTCCATGTCTTATAAAAATATCATGCTCTCATGACTCATTTATATGGTCATTGATGTGCATGGTATAATCTTCAAATAATATTCTCATATTCTCATACCCTTATGTTCATGAAATGCTTATGTATCTCATTTATTAACCCTTACTGAGAATTTGAGCTCACCCTTTCTTAAGTTTCATTTCCCCAAGTTATGAAGAAAGTTTTAAGTAGGAGTATTAAATGGGAAGACCTTTGGGGGAAATATTGAAGATATTTTACAAATTTAGAATATTTTCTTCCAAGTTTCTCAATACACTAAACTATTATGGTCCTCGGGCATATACTTTTGTAATGTCATGAATATTTTTCTAAAAAGTTGTAATTTCCATTTATGTTGAGTCTCGGTCACTATAGTATGTCTCAAGATTCCTCGCCTATTAGTAGGTTAAGGTAGCGCATCAACTTCACCGCGGTATGTTGTAGTCTTTACCGATTCCCATGTGAAAAATGGGAGTATATAGCCATGGATTCAATAATAGGTATATCAATGATGGTTTGGAAATATTATTCTATATGAGCAATATTGGATTATCTCACAAAGTAGGCTCACAAAATCCATGTTCATGAAACTAATTCAGTGTAATAATTTTCCAAAATCTATAATTTCAAAATCATAAAGATTCATGAATTTATAGTTTTCATTGTATTTGAAAGAGATCCCAAGTTTACATCTTGTTTTTTGAAATACTTATTGTAATCCCCCATAAGACATTTATCTATGAGCATTACTTATCATCCTTAAATGGATAGAGAGTCTTAATGGAAAATCCAAATGTTAGAGGGTATTATTATGGTTTTTGTAATGGGTTTTGGTGGATCTTATGAGGATTATATACCTTTAGTAGAGTTCTTGTAAAATAATAGTTACATGTCCTTGATATATATGACTCTTCTTGAAGGATTGTATGGTCATCATTATTTTTTTCCACGTTTCTAGGTGGAAATAAGTGATACTTCACTCAATTGACCAATCCTTATATGATAGATAATAGAAAAGATTAAATTGATCAAAAATAGGTTGGATATGGATCAAAGTATTCAAAAATATTATGTGGATCATCATCTACAGTTGTTGTCATTTGAGGTGAGTGATCATGTGTTCTTGAGAAATCTCATCAAGGCTTAGGCGTTATCATTTTTTTAATAAGGTCAAGTTTTCACCGAAATACATAATACCTTTTGAGATACTTGAATCAGTTTGTGAGGTGGAATATCGATTGTCTTTTCCACGAAGGTTTGGTTCAGGGCACAATGTGTTTTGTTTATCTTAGTTGAAGAAGTAACAACCTGATCCTCACAATGTGATTCAATGGGATTATGCTGACCATAATCTAAATGCTATGTTGATTCATGTTCTAGGATGGATTGTATAAAAGAAATAGTATATATTTCATGAGAATTAAATTGGTATATTGTGGTTTTTATGGTAACATGGATAGAGTCAGGAAGAAATGTGGGAGTTTGAAAAGGAAATGATAAACCAATACCCCAAAATCTTCCAAGGGAACAATGGTTTTATACAATATAGGGATGGAAAGGCCAATAGTGGGGAGAAGTTATCACCCTAATTCTTTAGTTATGTGACCTTTTATTCATGTATTTTGATTCTATATAATTCTCAGGTTGAGTTTTGGGAGGTTCCGATGGGTTTTCGCATGTTTTGGAGGCTTTTATAGAGGTGAAAGTTTTGTTTACGGCTATTAAAAACCATGCACCATATCTAGAAAATAGTGCAAGGTAAGATAATGGAAACAAGGTAGGTACAAAGTTTTGAAAAAATATGTGAGTACCCAAGGGAAACAATTCTTCTTGAAACATAGGGAAATGCACTCTTAGAACACAGTTTTTCTAACAACATTAGCCAACCATGTGAGGTGTGGCCTTAAGAAAATAACACTGCATGGTTGCTACACAATTTTCCAAACCATGCTTCCTAACCATATAGAGTAAAATTTTCCCTCCTAAAAATGTGGATATAATCTGAATTAATCCTCTTAATCCCTTATTCTACCCATAACCTAAATTCATTTTTCTCTCAAGTCTTGAGATACCTTTCCTTTTAATCCAAAATCAATTCTTAAGAAAATAAAATGTATTGGATGCTTGGATTCAATGATAATTAATAATTATTCATTTTCATCCTTATACCTATACTTATTATATCTTCTGTTATATTATATCTAATTTTTATTGGATAGATGCATGTTCCTTGATGGTAATCTTGATGCTTTATCATTGGACAGATTTAAGGAAAGGATATCCAGGGCTGAATCTATAGTTTCATTGTTTCGGTCTCTATTTTTTCCATTCTTTGAGACATAGGAGGACTCTCATATACACCTGAATTGTAACTTGAAGGCTTAGTTTTAATTAAATTATTTAATTGAAGTGGTGGTGAAATCCTTTTGTAATGTTTTTTAGAAAATCCATTTTTGTTTATGTATCAGAAATTGTGGAAATTTATTAGTTTTCATAAAACTCTTCGGTTATAATTTAGAAATGATATATTAAAATTATGGTTTGGTTTTGATGTAGGTAAAGTGGTTTTAGAAATAATTTTAAATAAGTAAGTGATTTTATGTGAAATGGTTTGACATGGAAATTGGATTTTGGTAAATGGATTGGAATGATTTTGGAATAATTAGTTTAGCGTGTGTTGTGTGGATTATAGTCGTTAAGTACCACTATAAAAGTGGGATGGTGTATGGACGTGATGTTCCACCGTTAATGATAACACTAATATTGAGTGTGTATATTTGGTTGTGTGTGTGGACAAGGAATGGGTATTCTAAATAAATTGAGAAATGGTTTTAAGTTTTTTTACTACATTCAATGGAAAATTGTGTATAGATTTGAAATAAACTATTTTTATATCTTAAAACTATTTTATATAAATTTTATAAACAATTTTTCTACTAGGGTATTGGTTTTGGAATTCATATGGGAAATTATACAGAGTTTAGTCAAACCCACCTCTTGGGCACTATTGTGCATTTTCGTATTTCCTCTATTAAGACACAGGTAAAGGTAAGGTATCTCAGTTCTTTAGTGATGATTCTTGAAACTGCGACTATGGATTTTAGATTTGGATCTTGGATCAGGTTGAGTGCTATTGGTTGATGTCACTTGGGAGTTTTTATTTTTTGTTCTGGTTTTTTGGTTCTCTTCCAGAATGCCTATTGATTTCTTCTTCTAATCTGATATGGTCTATTGGTTAGGATATGTATTGAATTTTATTTTTTACTCATGCATAATATATAGGTTTGGTTGGTTATAGTTTATGAATTTTGGATAATTTATCTTTCAAATCTAAAATCATCCCCCACATGTTCTTAAGGCCCTTGGCATTTATTTCCTGCCTTTGATGTCATGGGGACGTCACCTAAGGCCTTGTAGCACACATGTTTCTTCTCAAGAAAATAATTTGGGATGAGATGTTATAGGTCTAATTCCCTAAAAGGAACCCTCTCAATAGGTGTTCCATTCCTAGGAGTTGAGGTAGTGGATGGATCCCCCAGAGTTGAGGTTGGAGATAGTATAACCACCTAAGCAGTATCTTTCTACCCAACAATATTCATAAATTTTCATTGGGAATCCTAATTATAACCAAATTTCTTCTAGAGAACATCCAAAATTGTATTAATCTTGTGAAAGTTTTCCACTTATCTCTCATTTATGCAAACTTATTTCTTTTTCAAAATCATAAAGATAAACCATCCATAGGCTTAGTAGTTCAACTTCCCTTTTCTTTGGAAGAAATGGTTAATGAAACACGTCATGCACCAAGATTGATTCAGATTGATATTATTGATCAAGACATAAAATAGGTACATTTCAGGAAAAAACACTTTCTTCGTCTCATCATCTCTTTCCATGATAAGACACAAGATAAACTTGAAAAGCAATTTCCATTTAGGTTCTAGGTATTTCATGAACTTCTTATCAAAAGAAGAGTCGAAAATAATACTAAAACATTAAGTAGGTCCAATTGATCTCATACCCCTAAATTCTAGTAAAAATTGAACTCACACTCATGAGGATAGCGAAAAAATTCTTCAATCACTTATGGAAAAACATTTTTTAACATCATTTTTTAACTGGAATTAAAAATAAGAGTTTTGGCATCGGTTTTTTAAAATATGACATCAAAACTTAATCTAAAATAAAATTAAACCAATGTTTCAACATTTATTTTTTTAAAACCCTATTTGAAAGTTTCATTCATAAATTTCCATGTCTGTTTTTAAAAAAATCGTTGTGGAAGGGACCTTTGACATTGGTATTTGGTAAAAATAGAAATCAAAGTTAATTTTTATTTTGATTCAAGAATGACCTTTGACATTAGTTTTTACCAAAAACTGATGTCGAAGGCCCCTTTATTTTGATTTTGAAAATATCTTAGACATTTATTTTTACCAAAAACCGATTTGAAAACTTAAATAATTTTAATTCAACATCTATTTTCTAAAAAATAACATGGAAAGTCGGATTTTTTTTAAATACAGAGTAAATTATATTTTCAAAAAAAATCATAAACCCTATAAAAACAAAATAAAAAAAACTTAAAGAAAAAAATTATTTAAATAAAACACAATATAGAAACTTAAAATAAAAATTTATAGTCTAAATATACATTTTCTATTTTTTATTAAAAGTGACATACCTGAAATGTCACTCCCTGTTTTTCATGTCATTGTTTTGATCCAGTTCATTTGAAATCATGATACTTTTCTTTGGTCTTGTGTGAGATTAATGTAGATTTTTTAAGTTTCATCTATGTATAATTACCCAAATTTGGGTGCCCAATTACTTTTTAGGAGTTTTTGGAGAAAGGGTGGTTACTTTATTATTTGGTCCAACCGTGAGCCCATTTCAATTTTTAAAAACCAAATTTGTTTCTTTTATAACTCCTTTTTTTCAATATTTTTCACCCATTACACTTCCCACATGGCCTCAAATGATATATTCAATCTACCATATCCTTTTTCACCCATTAAGAATTCATAATCATTGTGAATTGGGGTTACTTATTTAGGCATTGTGTCAGCCCATGGGTCCATTTCCAGTTTTAAAAAAATAAATGTTTTATTTTATATCTATTACAATATTTAATATTTTTCAGTGATTCCACCTCCCACCCGAATAAAATATCCCTATCCTCACCCCCATTATCTATCTTCCCTCTTTGGAGCACATAATTTTCGCGGAGTGGGGAAACATTCTCAATGACTCTCAAATCGTCCAGAATTGACAAGGTAAATTGTATCATTCATAAGTAATTAAATTCATACTATTTTTACCACCAATATTATTTACCAGTTTATTCCAGACCATAGGAGTATCTCCAAGAAGTTCCAAGCCATTACCGTTTATCTAAGGGTGTAGATCTAATGTAATACAAATAGTTTTCTAGTTTAAAAGGTGAGATCCCTTCTCCTTTATCCTTCCTCTTCTTCCTCCTTTCATTATTTCTTGCTTTTATAATCTCCCATAGTCCTATTAGACCTAGGGTTATGTTATTACATTATTCTTTATGGGTTTTTATTAATTTAGGTATGGTAATCATAGGTTTAGGGTTTGTAAACCATCATAAGGTGATTTTGGATGTGCGTTTCCATTATACCAAGGATTTGAGGTAGGATATCCCTTGCACAAGCTTTTATCATTTAAGTTTCACCATTATCATACTGTTATAACCTTATTTATATGATATGTGCTGCTATGAAACCTTTTTTTTAAAGGTTTTGTGTGCAAATTATGCTTTATGACTTATTTTGTTAAAAATATAGTTGTTTTGGTATAAATGTGCACTCCTCTTGTTTGATAAATTATTAAATGAGCTTATGCACTTGGTTTATGGTATTTTGAATATGTTTCAGTATCTGTAATAACTTTATGGCAAGAAAATGGTATTTTATTCCTTTTTAAGTTCTTAACATAAGTTTTTCTGTTAAAGAGTGCATGTCACATGTTCGGTAAATTTCTATGTCAGATTTTATGTGTCCAGTGCAATTTAAAATGATTTGTTTGGATTTATAAATACATTTGAAGCATGTAAAAAATAATTTTGGGATCCTTTTATGGATTTCTAATTTGTATTTGGTATTAAAAATAAATGGGGTTTGGTTTACAACTTGTTTTGGCCCAAGTTGCTGGAAAATGGTCTATTACACATTCTTATGAAAATGGTTGTGCATTAAATGTGTAACCTGAGTGTTTTATGGGATTTATGAATGTGGCTTGATGATATATATGGTTTCTATAAAACTCTTTAAAAAAAATTAAAATGCATAACTTTTTCAAATGTTAGTTTTGGGAAATTGTTTAAAGGCTTGTTTGGCCTTTCCTAAAAATGAAGAATGAGTGTTTTACTTGTATATACCATGTTGTGTAAATTGGGATTGTCTTATCGTCCATGAAATGATTTTATTAAATGTTTTTTGTGGTTCCAAATATGGTTGGGTATGGTCTTGTTGCTTTTTTATAATTCAAATAGTGTTTTTGAATGAGTTTTATGTGTAATGCCTCAATACACTCCTTGAAATTGTTTTACGAAAATTTGTAGTGGTATGTTGATTCCTGAAAAAAATGTGAAGAAATTTTATGGTCTTTTTTTGTTTTTATGGTTTTGGAATTGAATTTGGATGTGAAATGTGTATTTGATAATATGTGCAACTTTATTTATCACTAAAGGGAATCTCAGGTATCTAGGTGGGCGGACGTGTACTAGTATGCTAGTGATTCCGTGGGGTTTGGCCCCTGTTTCACGTAGCAAGTTTGATGATGACAACACTAACTAAACTATGATGATGATGATGTTGGGGGACCACTAGGTTATGGGTATTCTCCCTACTAGTGTCTCATTTTCACGATAATGGATATTTATTATGGTTACTTTCACCAAGATATGAGGTACCTAGGGATCACAACTAACTAGTGCCTAGGGGTGTTCCCGTGAGTTGTGCTCATTGGCTTTTTTGTACACACCGTCGACATAAGTTGTGTCTGGTTGGTAAATTCAGTAGTCTGTGTTATTTATTTAAATGTTTACATCCTTTTAAGAATCCCTTTAGAAAACTATTTTCATTTTAAAGTTGCACCTCTTTGAAAAATTGTTACTTGTATTTTTTATTATTAAACATGCATGTTTTTATTTGAAAATTATTATAGCATGGAACCTCATTTGAAAAACATACTTTTATATATTTTATTTAAAACATGAAATTTATGTTTCATTTATATTAAAGTAAGTGCATTGGGAATAGAATATCGGGCTAACTTACTGAGTTTTAATACTCACGCCTATAGTCTTCTTCTATTTTTAGCCCTTATGCAGGTTTTAGCTCAAGTTTGATCACCTTGGGAGACATGTGATTATTTTATTGGAGAGTGACCAGCGGGGTCACATGGAGTTAGTTGTTTAACCGGTTTGGTCAGTTGAGTTTTTTTTTAGTTGTACTTTCAGTTTCTTGTACAAATAATGTTCATCTCAATTTTTATATAAATGTATTTTGGGCTGTCTATTTCTTTCCATTGTTTGTTTCATTGTTTATATATGGGATAAATTGTTTCCTTGTGTACTCTATTGATTCCCTTTGTTCTTGTCACCATCCGAGGAGGATCGCGAATGCCTCTCATGACTTGTCGTGGGCTGGCCTAGGTGATTGGTTCAGGGTTGACTCGGGTTGGTTCATGACATGAAATATCTGAAAAATAACTTCAAATATGGGTATGTTATTAATTTTTGTACTCAAAATTAAAGGCTTGTGTAGTGTTTCAATTGTTTTATAAATACACAAACCTTTATACAGTAGGGAACAACCTTATAAAGACAAACATAATATTCCAAATTAGAGAAGAAAAACATTATCTAAATACTCATTTTTAAAATTTAATTGAAAGAGTCATACCAGATAATTTAAAATTTAATCACTCTTGACAAATAGTTTTCAATAAAACTATAAAGTTAGGTAAATTATTAATTTTTATTTTACTTAAAATTATTTAATAACTACAATAACAGTAAATGTTATAAGATTAAAAAACATAATATTTTGATATAAAATATAAAATAATTAATATAACTAACCTTATCAAATCAATTCATTGACCCAGTTGTGATTATCTCATATGTGAATCTTAAAACATAATAACAACATTCCACCCTTCTTTTTTGATGATGAAACTATGGTAATAAAACATTAACTTGAAAATAAAAAACCAACTTATACATATATAAAAATAAATAAATTTTATCTAATATAAATTATATTTACCATTAATTTCACTTATTGTTTTTTATTTTGGATCTAGTATCGACCAGATCACCCTCATTTTCCCTATTCACATCCTCTATCCCTAGGTGTTCCTACCTCCTTCTCCTATCCCCTTTGGATTAAATCTTTGTGTGATTTGATCTTGGATCATCAGGATTTCTCCAAATAAATTCGTCCTCTGATTCTTCTTTGGTCTATAATTCCTTCCTTCTTAGGACTTCTTCTCTTTGGTGGTTACAGGGACCAAGTAAGGGTAAAATATGAATTTTTTTTTGTATAAAGATGTTAGTGGTTTTTTATTTCTTCTGTAGGATCTCCTATTATCTTATATTACGATTTCATAAAATTGTGTGGTAATTTCAAGGTGATAGGTAGGTGGTTCCATGTCGTTCTATTATTGGATGATTTAAATTTCTTTGACAATATTTCAAATGGTTTTATAAAATGATTGTGTGAAATTGGTTAGTTTTCATGGGTTTTGGTGTGTGTGAGACTACTGAAATGGTTTATCCCCTTTGGAAATGGTTTAAGATTTAGTATTGTGGAATGTTTTAGTTGGTAATGTGAAAATGGACGAAAATGATTTGGAATGGCTTTGGAAATGGAATAGAGTACTTGGGAATCCTAGGTACATATGTAGGTGGAATAAGGACAATTAGACCAAGAGAGATGGTAGGATGTAGACCTGATCTTATTAGTAGGAGTATGCTACAACATAAACTACAGGATGTGATGATGATGTCGTGGGTACTGCATTGATATTTAATGATGGCCACTCTAGCAGCTCGTGTACAAGGAGAGTTATTGTGGTGGTTTATCACTAAGGGTATGAGGATAATATAACCCCTTAGATCTAGGTTCTTAGGGGATTCCCAAGATGTTATTTCCATTTTTAACTTCTTTTAATTATTCTTTAAATTTTATATATCTTTCAAAACAAAACAAAAACATGGTTTAAAAACCAAACTGCATACATTCATTAAAAACTAAAAAATTTATCTTTCTTAAAATGGATATGCATAAAACTCTTAATCTGATCCGATTATGAATGTTATAACACAACCATCATATTCCCAATGGGTATATATAGATCTTATTTTGTTTGATTTAGGTATGGGTAAGGTCTTCTATGGGAGTGGCAATGGGGGTCGTGATAGTGTCGTCTTATTCTAGAAGGTTTTGGAGGTTGTAAAATGGTGGGTGTTGGCCTAGATTCCATGAGGAGGATTATCGTCCATTTTTAGTTTCCCCATTCCCTTTTTTTATTTATGTTTTTTAATCAGTATGTAAAGTATTCAACCTATTGAATATACTTATCTCTTTTGTGTAGCCATGTATAAATGTTGGTTGTGTTTCTTATATACACATTGTATTATCGATGAATGTATATGATTGTCATGATATGTGATGTGTATGTTGTATGTTTTATATGGGAAAATATTTCCAAGGGTGTTCTTCAATTCTCAAACACTAGTTTCCAACCCATGGGGAATAGAACGCCCTTTGGGCCATGCCATAGGCCGAATCGAGTGTCAGGTCATATTAAAGCCTAGACTAGTTCATGAAAAAGTAGTATCAACAGTGGTGTATCCCTCTTCTTGGGTCTTGTTATTTGGGAATGTTTTGATAGATAGGATATAGGGTTTTCAAATCTTGAGGTTCTGGTTATGAGTGGGGTGTCTGGGAAACATGCCTCGTGATAGGCCCAGGGTTACCATGGGATGTTATGGATCTAGTCTTACTCCACCTTTAGGTGTAAATAATATGTTTTAGACTGTACATGGACACCAAGGATGGGTTGAGTGGTTTGAGTTGTTTCTTGGGTTATTTTCATTCCATGATGTCCAATATGGATGTTGAATTAAGTTGTTTTATAGATCTCTGTGGGAGGTGTACTGATGGTTCATTTATTTGTTCTGTTGACATGTGTAGCATTGTACCTCCCCAAAGACCTCATGTGCAGCCACATGAGGAGGTTAGAGAGAGTTATCCCTCACTAGTTTATTAGAGATTAATTTACATAGTGGTTTAGGTTATCCAAGTTATGGGTCAAGTAGTAGGTTAAGATCCTACTTGGGCTAGGGATGGTAAAACAGGATCAAGAAAAGATCAGGCTCAGATGTTTCTTAAGAATAAACCCCCTTCATTCAAGGGAACCAAGAACCTCTAATAAGTAGGATATTGGGTGTAGATAGTTTAGAGGATCTTTGAGTTTCACGAAACTATTGATATTGTGAAAGTAAAGTGTGTAATGTTTTTATTAGAAGGTCTTAGTTGTCAATGGTGGGAGTCAGCTGTTCAGGAAGGGTAACATGAGAAATTGGGATGGAAGGACTTCAAGGCCATATTCAATGAGTAATACTACCTAGATACATTGTACTTTTCCAAGACCTGGAAATTCTTAGACCTCCATCAGGGGGAACTTTCAGTATTAGAGTATGCCAACTACTTCACAGAGCTAGTCTGCTTTTATCCTAAAGTAGTTTCTAATGAGTGGTTGAAATCCTAACGGTTTGATATGGGTCTTTGGATAGAAATACAATCTCAAGTATTACAATTCAATATAAAAACCTATGATTGATTGGTTGGTCGAGCTCTGATGGTGGAGATCGATCATGATGGTATGTTAGTCTTGTTTGGGATGCTTCCAGCACTAAGCCATATTGGGATTGGCTCATCTGAGAAGAAGAGGAAGCATGAAGAGCAAGTAAAGAAGGTTGGTAGTAGTTCAAGGTATCCACCTCGAGCAATTCCATTATCTGTTGTAGGAGGGGGATTTTTCTTATCCTATTAGTGTGAGAAATGTGGAAATGTTTGATCCGCATGTATAGACCCACCTAGATAGTTCCATAAGTGAAAATTCATGGGCCACTTGAAACAGTTCTATGGAATCACTTTCCAGTATCAAACGAGTGTAGTATCTATAGTCCCGAGGGAAAAATAGATCCATTTGATGAACCTAGATCTTTTAGGCCTCATTATGGTGGATATCGAGGTACAACTAGATATTTTTATAGATAGAATCAGCCTAATATAGATCTTAAAGTTAGTAGTTGATGATAAACATGGATTAAGGTAAATTAATGGCATGTTATTGATCATGCACCAGTGGAATCAAATGCAGGTCATGTGATAGTTTGAGGTATTTTTCTTATTTCATCATCCATGGTAATCTCTTTGTTTTATACATGTTTTTTTAACTCACTTGTCTCTACTCATCTTATGGATCTATTGAAACTCCCAACCGATCTTATGTCGTATGTCATAGTGTTGGTTATTCCACTTGGAAGATGATCAAGGTTTCCGGTGTATGTATTGTGTTGTTTCCTTGGAAGAAATTGAGATGAAATGGGATTTCCTAATTCTGGAAATAGAAATTTTTGAAATTATCTTATGAATGGACTGGATAACACACAACTACAAAAATGGGCTATTTCCATGGTTCCAAACTATGGCAATAGGGCCCAAAACTGTGGCCATAGGCTATCACCATGGTTTTTCCCAACTGTGGGAGCTATCACTGTGGCAGTATGGTCTGACCTATGGACACATTTTGAACCATAAAAATAGGTGTCTCCATTGTCAACTATGGTTGTTGACCTATGGCCACAGTTTTATCCCTAGAAATAGGTGGAAATTTCCATGGTTTTAACTATGGATATAGCCTTAGAAAACTGTGGAAATAGCTTAAAAATAATGTGTGCCTAGCCATATTCTATCCATGCACCTTCACTTAATGTTTCAGTACCCTAACCAATACACCACCAAGGATTTTTTGTATATAATATATATATATATAATATTAAAAATTGTGGAAATATCCTCAAAACTGTGGAAATAGTTCTTCCTTCCAGTTTCTTGGCGGGAAAGTTTTTCTCCCATGCAAGGGTAGGAGACCAATACCCAAAGTTTTGAAAAATGTAGCTACAGACCTTCGAAAAAATATCCTACAGCCACAGTTTTCAAAACCACGGCTCTAGGATACAAAACTGTGAATATATGTGTGGGATATATCCACAATTTTGAAAATTGTGGCTATAGACCATGAATAAATAACCTTTAGCCACAATTTTAAAAATGTGGCTATAGGCCACATAACCATGGTTGTAGCCACCTATAGCCAGGGTTTTAAAACTGTGGTTATAGGTCTATGGAAGTAGCTTGTTTTTTTATTTGTGACATTCTTTTAGGATAAAAAATAATACTATCACCAATGGGTGACTTTTTAAACCCTGATATAAGTACTCGATATTTTCAAAGAGAATGGGATTCAAGATCAGTTTGAGATGGGTCTCCACTTCTAGAGCTAGGTATGCTTGATTTTTAGGTTTCTTCTCTATTATTGGAGGAATATGAGAAGTTCATAGAGATTAGATTACCTTTCATGGTGTATGAGTTTATTGAGGTATTTCCCTTAGATTTTTCATATCTACCTCTAGAGTGGGACATGGATTTCACCATTGATTTTGTTCCAGGAATATAACTAATATTTATTCCCTCATGTCATATTTCCCCCATTGATTTGATGTAGTTAAATATATAATAGGATGATTTGTAATCCAAAGGGTTCATTCTCCCCAACGTCACACCTTGGGTCACTCCAATTTTTTTTCTAAAAATATAGATGGATATCTATGATTTTTTATCAAATATGGAAAATTGAATTGGGTCACCATAGAGAATAAATACCCCATTCCCCATATTGATGATATCTTTGAAAAATTTAATGGGGAAATGTGGTTCTAAAATATGAACCTTCATTTAAGGTATAACCCTTTCAGGGTGAGAGTAGTAGATATTCTCAAGACTACCTTCTGAAGTAGGCATGACCATTTTGAGTATTTGGTAATACAATTAACATTGACTAAATGTCCCATGGTTTTCATGGATATGATGGATGCAGGGTTCCATAGTTAACTTGACTCATTTTTCATGGTTTTTTTGGATGAAATTTTAGTATAATCAAAAGTGAAAGAGGCGAATATACAACATTTGACATTTGTTTTGGGCACGCCATGAGACCACCGTATTTATGCTAAGTTATTGAAATATACATTCTGGATCTGGGAAGATAAGTTTCTAATACATGTGATCTTGGAACATGGGGTTTAAGTTGACCTAGGAATGGTTAGAGAAGTGATTTGATGGGAGGATTTTAGAATACTCATCGAGATCTGGAGCTTCTTGGGACAGGTAGGGTATTACAAAAATTTATTAGGGAATTATCACAACTTGCCTCACCAATGATGGACCTCAACTGTAAATGCATAAATACATTAAAGAATAAAAAATTCCAGGTGTCTTTCAAGGTTCTTGAGAACAAATTGATCACTACCCCACTCTTTATTTTACCGGAGTCTAGTGAGGAATTCATGGTATTTTTTAGGCTTTATATAAGGGTTTGGGATGATTACTTATGAAGAGTGACTATGTAGTGGCATATATATCTTACTAATGATGGAAAGATGAGAATAATAACCTAAACCACACCCTTGATCTTGTGATGGTGATTCATTCCCTTAAATTTTGGCCTCACTATATATTCTGATACAATTTTACGGCCTTTTGGACCAAGAAAGTTTGAGTTACAGTTTCTCCAAGAAATATTTGAACATGAGTCAATGATGATGGATTTACTGCATTTAGGGGTGTAATTTAAATATTTTCTCTACCTAAAGTAAGGGAAATATGGTTTTGGATGCTCTGACTAGAAATTTCTAAACCAAAGCATTAATGGAGTCCAGTGATGAGTGGGCTCTAATGGGGATTTTTTCTCAGATACACTTAGAATCTAAGGAACAAAGTGGTGGTATGTTCTTGGATATTTTATAGTTTAAACTTACTCTAATAGATCTGATTCATGATAATAATTTAAGTGATGAGTTATATCAACATTATTTCCAGTTTCTAAATGGTGGGGAGGATCTGGGTGAATGGTCGTTGTCTCCTAAGGGCGTTATTTACTTCAAGGGTTGTTTGGTTGCGTCGTTATCTATGAGGAAGGTAGTGATGTAGGACTATCATCTTTCTCACTATGTTTTCCATCCTAGGGAGACCAAGATGTTTTATGATATGAATCACTGGTTCCTGTATCCAGGGATAGGATATGATATAGATGACTTTTATCTTGATGATACAACTGTTAGAAAGTCAAAGAAGGGCACCAATGAAACTCAGGATTTCTTCAGCCTATTCATTTTCCTAACTATAAGTGCTATGATATATCCTTGGATTTCATTATTATGATACCCTACTCATCACAAGAAATTAATGTGATTTGGGGGTAATTTATCATTTGAACAAGTTTTTCCATTTTATTCTGATCAAGGACTTGACCAAGGTGGAGGAATTGGGAAGGTTGTTTGTCTAAGGAATCGTGAGGATGTATAGTGTTTCATTGACTATTATTTCTAATAGGGACCTCCATTTTTCTTCTCGTTTCTAGGAATTACTTCATAAGGCAATGGAGTCATAGGTTAAACATAGAACGACATTCCACCCTAAATATTATAGCCAGACAGAGCAGGAGAACCAAATTCTAAAATAAATGCTTTGTTCCTACATGTTAGAATTTATAGGTTTGTGGGATCACCATCTTGTATTAGTGTAATTTTCTTATAATAATATTTATCTATCCTTGATTAGGATAGATCCCTTCAAAGAATTATATGGTTGACCATTTTGATCTCCCCTATCCTGGATAGAAGTGGGTGAAACATCCTTACTGGGAGTGAGCATTATACAAGAGATGGAAAATAAGATTAAAATTATTAGATATAAGTTTTTAATATCTAAGAGTCCCTAAAAATCCTATACTGATCAATGACTCTAAGATTTTGAGTTTTAGTGGGTGATATGGTGTTTCTAAAAGTAGCACCTTGCTTATGTCATTTTCATCTAGGTAAGCATGGGAAGCTTAAGATGAGGTATGATGGAACTTTTGAGATCATCAATAGGATCATCAATGTGGAATAACATCTATTGTTTATTTTTTTGATGTCGATTCACAACATTTTACACATCACATAGCTGAAAAAGTATTATCTAGACCCTTCTTATATGCTGAGTTGGGGAGAGATGGAGTTGGAATGAAATCTATATGTGACCAAGAAACTAGTCTAGATTGTGGATTCCTAGGTGAATGTGCATTATAAATCCATCTCATTAGTTCAACTCTCGTGGTATCAAAGGAATGATGAGCAGAAGATGTGGGAGTGCAAGTCTTGGGTCAAAGAGTCATACCATCACTTGTTCTCCACTAATACTATGGATTGATTTTATGAGGATGAAAAGTGATATGGTTGGGAGAATTCTCACAATCGTGGTGTTTATTTCAATTATTTTTCTTTTATTTTTGGTCTATATTTCACCCTTTAGTTTTTTTGGGTGTTTTTCAATAAAAATGGACGTTTTTTAAGGGACAAAAGGAAGCACACGGTTTGTAGAAACCGTGCACCAGCCCTAGAAAATTGTGTGAGGATTGAGAATGGAACATGAATGCCACATGGTTTTAGAAACCATGTGGTATCCATATATTAAAAAGGAGGCACCTACATGGTTGGAACATTCTATAGAAAATAATTTGACCTTCCCATATCTTAAAAAAGTTAATTTTTTAATTTCCCTCCTTGATTTTTACCTAAATCACCCCACAATTCCCCCATTCATGTCCACAATCCCTTGGAAAGCCTCCCCTTCTTATCCTTTCTCCTTTGGATTTAGTATTGGGTGGATTTAAAATTGAATCATCAAGATATCTCTAATTAATTTCCTCTTCTCCATCTTCCTTGGTCTCTTCTTCCTTCCTTCTTGGGCCTTAATCTCACTGGTGGTTTTTGTGACCTAGTACGGGTTAAATCTGAATTTTTTTTTGTTGGATCTTGATGTTAGTAGTGTTTTATTTCTTCTATATGATCTCCTCTTATCCTGGCTTGTGGTTTTAAATTTGTTGTGTGGATTTAAAGGTGAAAGGTCGGTGGTTCCATGTTATGATATTATTTGATGAGTTAAATGTGCTTGCCTTTATTTAAAACTATTTTTGAAAATGATTGTGTCAAAATGGTTGGTTTTTAAGGGGTTTTTTGTGTGTGAAACCCTTGAAATGGTTTATCCCCTTTGGAAATGGTTATAAATGGTGTATTGTGGTATGTGTTGAGTTGGTATGGTGAAAATTTATTGAAATGGTTTAGAATGGTTTTGGAAATGGAATAGAGCACTTGGGAACCTTGTGTGTAAGTAGGTGGGCGGAATAATGAATAATATTCCTGGAGGGATAGTGGGGGATTGACCTGGTATTTCTACAATTAGTATGATACAACGTAAACTAAACAATGTGATGATGGCACTGTAGTTACTATTAGAACATTGGCGATATCCCCTCCAGGAGATCATGCGTGAGAAGAGTTATTACGATGGTTGATCACAGAGGGTTAAACAAGCTATTTAGGAGATTACCAAGGTTCAATTACTATTTTTACCTACTTTCACTTATTATTACATATTTTATATTTCCTTAAAAACTAAAAATGTGCTTTAAAATCCAAACTATTTACTTTAATTAAAAACTGGAATGTTTATTTGTCTTATAATGATTATGCATGGAACACCTAGTTGGATCTTACTGAGAAATTGAGATCACATACTAAATACACCCAATAGGTATATTTATATCTTGTAAATTTTTATTCAGGTAAGGTAAAGTCTTTTTATAGGAGTGATAGCAGATACTCTTCATAGTGGTATCTTCTTATGGAAGGTTTATGTGGTGGTGACATGGTTGGTGTCAGTGTTGGAGTTCGTGTCCTAAGAACAATTGCTTTTACTTTTATTACATGTATATTTGATGTATTGAATATTAATGAAACTTATTATAATATATTTTTCATTGTTATGAATGAATCTAATGTAATAACGTCCTAGAGTATACATTGTAATGATAAGTTCATAGAAGTTCCATACTATAAAGATAAACTTGAAGTGTAATAATGATATTTTTAAATAATGTTTTGTGGTTGGGTAATATAATATGATGGGACACATAGTTCATAGACTTTTAGGTGTCATTGATCATAAGAAGATGAGGCTTCTTATCATTAATTTCACACATGGTAATCTCTAAGATGAGAGATTATGAGAACAGACCTCCTAATAGAAATTCCACATGTTTTCACATCATCAAATATTATAATATGAGAGCATGTGAAATGGTCCTAAGACTTTAATATTAACATTAATGCATTTCATGAATCACACACATATATTTTATGGTGAAAATTGTGATGACATATGTTCACAATGAGTTAGGGTATGTTGGGGGTGTCACAATTGACATGTCATTAATGGATACGTCAAGGAAGGATTTTCCCTTCAATCTTTATAGAAGCTTATATCTCAACCATTTGATTGGAATATAATTTCCACCCCAAATTTCATGGCTATGGTGTAATTACACGTTTATTTCAGATATTAAAAGAAATTAATGTAAACTATATAGGTTGGGGTCATGGATGTCCAACTTTCTTGATGAGATATTATGAAGAAGGGTTTATATTACACAGTGATGGTTTTTATGCGATTATCATTGTTGTGACATTAAGTTCTTTCTATTAGATTCCTTGACCTATTTATAAATAGTAATCTTGGACTTTATGCAAGCCTACCTAATGACAGTGAGAAAGAATCCTAGAGGGTCACATACTAAGTATTTCTCATGATCTTGATTAAATTCTATTTGAATTTAATTAATTGAATAAATATTATTCTCTCGACTGAGGGATAATTTTATTCACATTTTTATCAGTCAAAAATATTTATTTATGAATAAAATATTTAAATATTTATTCTCATGTTATATTCATGCAAGAGGAGTTTGAATGGAAAAATAATTTGTTTGGTGATAAATATTAATTAACAAGTCAGTAAAATGATATTTTTTATTGCACAAGTTTGAATATGCCACACAATAATAATAATAATATATAATAATAATAATAATAATATATGTCATGGGGTTTATTAAATGTTATAATATTTTTTAAGGGATGTAATTCAATTAAATAACATTTTCTCTTAAACCCTAGCTCTATAAATAGACGGTTATATTTATTGTGTAGGGTGTGCAATCCAAAATTGAAAATGGATAATTGTTGCTGACAATGAATTCTCTCTCAAATCATCCATATCTCTCCCTCTTGATAATGAGAAATGTAAAAGATATTCCTTAATTATAGAAGGATTAGTGATCAACACGAATAATTCATGATAATCACTTCACTACATGAATCCACAGCAAGTAGCTTGTATGTAAAAATTGTGTAGTCTGGCTGGTACAACATGCCTAATCCCTAAGCATGTCACTCGAATACACAGAAATAGAGGAACACAGAATGTAGATGGACAGTGCACATTATGTAGTCACCCAATCACTAGAAGAATAAAATTATATTAAATTTACAATTTTAGCATTAAAACCTTGTTACTTTGATCAATAATCTTAGTGTTTGATGATTTAATAATTATTTTAAATAATTTTAAATGCTCAATAAATTTATTGTAATAAATATGAAATTATTGGTTCTAGAATTTATTTTCCATTAATGATTTTATTATTGTTATCTCCAAGAGGATTCATATTGTCATTAAAATGAAAGAAAATTAATTAACGTATTTATTTACAGAAACAATCACGTTTATCTTAATAAATAATTAATTAATAATAAATTAATGATTATCTATTTAATTTTTCATATAGACTACATGTATGACCATTCAGGATCTTGACCAAGACCTATCTATGTTTTTTATATTTTAATTTTCATTATTACATGGGTTTCCAATTATTTACTATTAAATTAAATATGATGGAATGTGATTCATCCCTCCCTCCATTATTATGTAGGACCTCCATATCCAAGGATATTTAAGTAATCCCACTTTAACCACTAGTTTGGTTCCCCTTACCTATGTATGAGTTATAAATATATGTAATTAATGGAGAATCCCAAGGTTTATGGATATAGTTTATGATGGAACCATTATGATTCTAACTCATATGATAAACATGTGGATAGGTGGAATGATAAAACTCATTCCAATAATGAAAATATGATTTATTTACCCTAGATTAAAGGTTTATTTAATGCCCACTCATTAAATGAATCGTTAGATAAGCTCATGATCTGGTCATTTAATTATTCAGATATTTCTATCTATGAAATTATTTATTTTATAGATTCAAGACCATGATCACATAATTAAATGTATTAATGTGTAAGGACAAAAAATAAATAAATGAATTATGCATAAATGTTTTATCCAACATGGTTAATTAATTAAGTAACATCCAATTATTATTAACAAGACATGTAGTGGATAAAAAAGATAAAATTTATGCATAATTAATTAAAATACCTCAAACTAATATTAATTGAGACAAAGCCTTTCATTACTTTATTGGTAATGAAACCATATAACTAAGTGTAGTATATGGCCAAAGTCTAGAAACTTATTTTTATCGGGGAGTTCTCATGATGGTTTTGGGTTGACTTAACCAAACTTGTATTGAGTTTAACAACCAAATTCTTTCTAAAAAAATCTATAAGAAATTTTTTAGGAAATCCAATTTGGGATTTTAAGATAGTGGAATCCACTCAACAGATCAAGGATATTTTGGACCACAGTTGGTAAGACTTCCTAAAAAATTACATTCTTATGGTTTTCATGGTCAATGTATAGATCATTAAAAAGTTAACAGGGATATTTTCCCCAAGAATGCCTTAAAAACAACACATTCTAAGTTCAATGGTGAGGTTTATTGAGACTTAATAAAATAGTGGTAGATTTAGTAAAATAAATTAATTTATTATTTCTCACATAATATTTAATGAATAAAAATTACTAATAATCTAAACATTGATTGTATAATAAAATGGAAAACTCATCATCCACATTATCCTTATTATCAATATTTGAGAAATAAAACCTCTTCACTGCAAATTACTTCCAAGAGTGGTTTAGATTCCTTTTGGTTGTGTTACACCATGAATAGATATCTTACATGATATAATCCTCAATGACTGGTCCATATTCCAAAGAGGATAATGATGAAGAGTTACTTATCTAAAAACAACATATGATAAATGCAGTTGACATAAAATGTTTGATGCTTTTGTTTATGTCTATTAAACTCAGGAAATCTGATGAAAACATGGGTTCATATAGCATTCTTGAGCACCTCTGTGGTCTCTACCAGGATATTGATAGATTGGAACTATTTGCGATTTCCAAAGTGAACTTTCATAGGAAACTTAGAGGTTGTTCCATGACTAGGCCTTGCGAATTCAAGATCATTTGATACATTGAGTGCATATAGGTTATAGGCTTTAAACTTCCCAAAGAACTGGGCACCAATCTCAATATTGCATCACTCCCTAAGATATCCACTATCTTCTTTGTAAATTTTAATATGAACAACACTGATAATATTCTTCCATATCTTTTTACACTTCTTCTATGAGTAGATAAGGATACGAAGCACAAAAATCTTTTTGTACTTATAGTAAATAAATGGAAAGGGAAAGATAATTTCTATAAGTCCAAATCTTCTTCACACCCTTCCAAGAATACAAAGATAAATGGGTAATAAAGGGAAAATGATGTTTTCTATTTCGCATGCAGCAAGAAGGGAAACTTGAAGAAAAACTTCACCCATCTAAAGAAGTTAGAGGAACATTCAGGGGAATTTTTTATTGAGTGGAATTAATATATTTATACAAATTGGATATTAGACACATCTTCTTGTGCTCACATATGTATTCAAAAAAAGTAACCAAGTAGATTTAGAAAGATTGAATGAGGGGAGGTAGATATATGAGTATCCAACTGATCTAAACTTGTTGTCATGGCCATCAGGGACTACCAACTCAAATTACTGACCAGAATCATCATGTTTTTGAAAGGTTTTTATTATATGTCATCATTTACAAAAAAACAATATTTATGTATCCAAACATGATACAGGTGAATTTATTTTAAAATGTTGGATTAAATGTTGCTTATTTTATAATGATAGAGTTAGTTATGGTAAATATCATATAAATAACTGACTTTATGTGAGGGATTATATGAACCAGGTAATGGAAATGGATAATGAAGTTACTTTACATGAATCGTACTATACTCAATTATGGCATCAGTAGCTAGGTAATGTAAACAAAAAGTTCCTGACTAAATTTAACCAAGATGTATATTAAATTATTTTAAACTAAAACCACTTGGTATATTTCACACATGTTTTCAAGGTAGAATGACCAAATCCCCATTTAGTGGATAAGGTGAAAGGGCCAAAGTGGTTCTTGAATTAGTTTATATAGATGTGTGTGGAAAATTTCCAACTGAGGAAAGGGGTGGCTACTCATACTTCATAACTTTTACTAATTATTTTAGTAGATATAGACATGTCTACTTAATTTTGTATAAGTCATATTTTTTTGGCAAATTCAAGGAATAAAAGAATGATGTTGAGAACCATCTTAGTAAGAATATTATGAACCTCCACTTAGACTATGGTGGAGAATATCTTAATCAATATGTCAGTGATTACTTACAGGAGTTCAGGATACTATCTCAAGTCACTTATCCTTATAAGCCTCAGTGGAATGATGTAATCGAAAGGACGAACCACACCTTTTTGGACATGGTGAGATCAATGATGAGTTATGGGAGTCTTCCATTATCCTTTTGGGGATACCCATTATAAAAAAACATACATACTAAATTGAGTACCAACTAAAGAGATAGATGGTATACCATATAAATTATGGAATGGAAAGAAACCAGTGTTGTCTTAATTACATGTGTGGGGTTGTGTAGGATTTTTTAAGGCCTCTTTAGGTAATAAGATTCCACCCTGAGGTAGAAAGTGTATCTTTATAAGATATCCCTAAAAAAGGTTTATTACCAATAAAATCTTTCAGAAAAAAAAGGTTGTGGTTGATATACATACAACATTACTTGAGAAGGATTTTATCTATAAAAGAGACAGTGGGAGAGAGATATAATTCGATGAAGTCCAAGCTCAAGACACACAAGAGTTGGTATATGAAGAAATTCCACAAATTCCCACATAAAAAGTTGTTCTAGAGATAGAAGTACAACGTAGGCGTATTAGAGAGGTTAGAGAACCATAAAAGGTTTTTTTTCCTAGTCACTATGGATGGTAACTCATTATTAGTTGATAATAACGACCCTCTAACCAACAAGAAAGCAATAAGTGGCACAAATGTTTCCAAGTATAAATAATCCATGAATTATAAAAAGGATTCCATATACTAAAACCAAGTCTATATTTTGGTAGATTTTTTAAAGGATATAAATACCATTGGTTGTAAATGGGTATTAAAGAAAAAATATACATGAAAGGACAATTCATTACCTTTAAGGAATTACATGTTGTAAAAGAGTTTAAACATCATCAAGCCATTGACTGTGGAGAAAACTTTTCACCAGTTTCAATGATAAAATTCATCATAATTCTACTTTCAATTGTGGATTAACTTGACTATAAGATTCAGAAAATGGATTTAAAATTATCCTTACTTAATAAGAACATTTAGGAAGATGTTTATGTGACACAGCCTGAAGGGTTTGTGACTCCAAAACATTCAAACAATATATTGAAAATGAAAAAAAAATTCATTAATGTTTTAAATAAAACATCTAGGTTATGGAAAAATTCGTTTTGATGAATCCATAACGGAATTTGGTTTCATAAAGAATGAATTTGATCATTTTGTATACAAATGGTTTACTGGGACTGTATCCCTTTTCTTAGTAGTATATTTTTATGACATATTACTCATTGTAAATTAAATACAAGTCATGCATTCTATTAAGTCATGGTTGAGTAATTTATTCTCTGTGAAGGACTTGGGTGAGGTAGCATATATTCTTGGGATTAATATACATCGTGATAGTGCCAAGATGTTTCTCATCCTAATTAAAAGTACATAAATTGAAAAATACTTAAGAGATTCAGTATGGAACAATCCAAGATGGGATTTATTCCAGTGTTGCATGGGATTAAACTTTCTATAAAAAATGTGTCCACTGACTCATGTGGAAACAAATATAACGGAAATGATTCCATAAAAATCAAGGATTGGGTTAGTCTTGAATGCTATGAAATGTACTATGATAGATTTCACGTACGCTTTAAGTATAGTATGTAGATATCAAGTTGACCTATGTGGATTCCATTAGATGGAAATAAAAATATACTTAAGTATTTGAGGCATACTAAGGATGTGTTCCTAGTTTCTAGAGGAGATGAAGAACTTTTCATCAGAGGATATGAATATTATAGTTTCCAAACTGATAAAGATAACTTAAATTCACAAATGGGACACATCTTCACATTGAATGGAAGTGTTGTGAGTTGAAATAACTCAAAGAAGTATTTGGTTATAGATGCTACAAAAGAGTCTGAGTATATTATGAAATCTGAGAAAGCTAAATAAGACTTATGGATGAAAAAATACATCCAAGATATTGATGTGAAACCAAGTAGTAAAGATCTTATCACACTCAATTGTGATAATACTGCAGTGGTGGTTCTTGCAAAAGAAATAGGATCACATTAGCAAAAAAATCACATAACTCAAAAGTTTCATCTCTTGAGGGATTTCTCTCAAAGATGTGAGGTTTCATTGAGTAGTATTTCTATATAAGATGACTTAGTGAACCCCTTGACTAAATCCTTAACTCAACAAAAACATGATAATCACATAAGTTCAAAGAGACTAAATGTTGAAGGATGTTGGATCTAGTCTAAGTGGGAGTTCGTTGGAGTTGGTTTCCTATGAACAACTACTTTTACTTTCATTACAAGTATATTCGATGTATTAAACATTAATAAAAATTTTATCACATATTTTTTACTATTATTTATGACTCTAATGTAAAAACTTCTAAGAGTATACTTCATATGTATAAGGTCAAAATTGTTCCCCACTATGATGAGAACCTTGAAGTGCAATGATGATATTCTTAAATAATGTTTTGCGGTTGTATAATTTATTATGACGGGACACATTGTACAAAGACAATTAAGTGTGAATACTTGTGAGTGGATGAGGATTCTTCTCATGAAGTTCTCACTTGGTAATATCCAATATGGGAGATTATGAGAACAAAACTACCAATAGGAATTACACATGTTTTGGTGTCATCAGATATTCCTATCTATGAGTAATTTTAATGGTTCATAGACCTTGATATTATCATTAATACATTTCATAACTCACATAATCATATTTTCTGATAAAAACTATGATGTTGTATTATTCATGGTGAAGTATGGTATGTTGGGTGCATCATGATTAACCTATCATTAATGGATAAGTCGATGAAGTATTTATCCCTTCTATCTTTATGGAAGTTGATATCTCAACACTTTGATTGGAATATAATAATTACAATAAATTCCATGGTCAAAGTGTAATGATGTGTTTTTTTCAGATAGTCAAAGAAATACGTATCAAGCATATAGGTTGGTGATACGAATTTGCAACCTTCTTGATGAGATATTGTGACCAAGGGATCATATTACACAGTGAATGCTCATATGTGGTTGGAGTCATTGTGACATTATGTTCATTATATTGGGTGCCTTGACCTATTACAAGACAATGATCTTGGACTTTTGAAAATCCCATCTAATTTCAATGAGAAATAATACTATAGGTTCACACACTAAGTGCTTCCAATGATCTTGATTAAATTATATTTTAACTTAATTTATAGAATTAATATTATTCCCAATACCAAATTATACTTTTAGTCACATTTTTATTGACCAAAAAAATTTATTGATGAGTGAAAATTTTAACTATTTAATCTAGTGTTCAATGAATTCAAGAGGAGTTCGAACATACCAAGACCGTGTTCAGTGACAAATATTAATTAAAAAACAATTAAATAATATTTTTTATTGCTAAAGTTTTCACTCACCAAATATTATTATTATTTTTATTATTATTATTTTTCATGGTTTTATCAAATGTTATGATATTTTTAAGGGTGAGTATAAAATTAAATAATTTTTTAACCTAAACCCTAGCTTTATAAATAGATGGTTATATCTATTGTGTAGGGTGTCCCATCCAAAAAAAGAGAATTTTTGAACAATGAATTATATATTGAAACCTCATTCTCTCTCCATATCAAGAACAATAAACACAAGAGATATCCCTTCAAGATAGAATTACGAACAATCAATATGAATAACGCAAGACAATCGCTTTGTCGTGCTAACACATGAAGATAGATTGGTGTTACTTGAAGATCAAAGGAGCATGTGTGCATCACTTCTAGGATTATTTTATACTTTGATCATCATAATGTAATGAAGGAAATATGAAATTTTATTTTTGGATGATAGACATTCACATTAAACAAATAACTTTTTCCCATGTATTCATTTCTTCTAGATCTCAATAAATTAATTATTAATATTATGTGAAAGATCCTTGCTTGTGGTTTTAGGAATAGAAATATTAAAAAATAATAAATTATATCCCCACCATCGCATGCTTCCTCTATGCCTAGAACTAATAGATGGCCCTCATTACATGAGGATGATTATGGTCCTTTTTTCGGTTTCCACTTTCCCTTTTTTGTTCTTTGAGTTTTAGAATCAATATTTAAAGTTTTTAACCTATTTAATTTCCTTATATTGTTTAGGTACCCTTGTATAGATATTGGATGTGATGTTTATATACATGTTGTATTGATGATGATTGTATGAGGGTGTTATGATCGGTGATGTTAATGTTTCATTTTTCATATGTCCAAATAATTCCCAAAGAGTTCTTTCATTCCCTGATACTAGTTTCTAGCCTGTGGGGATTAGGAACACCATTCAAGACATGTCACGAGCTGACCTAAATTTCATGTTGGATGATAGCCAAGACTGGTTCGGGAAAATATAACTTTTTAATTTTTATTATTTCACAACTCATAGGTCCTTTTTAATCAAAATGGGATTAATTAAAACTCTGTTTATGACATAATATGTTGTATTTAAATCGTCTTCACAAAAATGATTAGGTTAGTTGTATTCACACAAAATAGTCCTATAAATTTCTTACAAGGCCTTTTTCCTCCTTTCTCGGACACCATTTTATTGAGTTTTCATAAGCGGCATAAAAATTAAGTTTGAATCCTTGATTTGAAGAATAAAAAATTAACTCAAGGTTTTAAAATTATCCTCCATGGTCACTTCTCAATGAAATAATTTTGGCATCTTTAACTTTTTGAACCAATTTAAAAAAACTTATAAAAACATAGAAAGTTTCACTCTTAATAATAAAAAATAAAATCCATGTAAATATATAGAAATCCACAACCAATACCTGAAAAGAAGATTTTATTTTTAGGCTTGTTGTTTTATATGGGCTAATCAAATCCATATGGAGAAGTTCTAGAGGTATTGATTTAAAAACCTCTTTAATTAGTTTAAAATATGATTTATATTACTTTCTCATTTGGAATAAATCACATAGTTTCTATTTGTTCAATTTAAGTTGAAGTATATATGAAACTAAATTTCTTTTTGACAGTTCAATCAAAGAAAAAATGATACAATGTTGTAGAATTATATAAAAAATCCAAGATAAATTTGTTTCATCATTAAAAAAGTTTATGTTTTGGCTACTCAAAGAATTAAGATCTAGAGTATAGACATTTTTAGTTCTATATTACTTAAATTTAAGGATTTTATTTTTGAAATCAGAAGAGGCATTATTTAATAAATCAAAAAAATAAACTTCCTCATAAATTTGGGAAATAATTATTAGATTTTAATTAGATCCTTCAATATGGAGAAAATTATTGATCAGGACTGAGCTTTGATTTCCAACTGATCAAAATCCAATAATCTTTCCTTTGGAAATTTATAAAAAGTAACATAGTTGCCATCAATTTTAGATAAGGAGTGAAAAATATAAAAATATCAACACATAATCATTGAGAATAATCTATCCATATACCATTTTCATTAATTATAATAGACATTTTCCCCTAAAAAATAAATCAAACAAGAATTTATTTATTACTGATATTTTCTTGCGTCCTGCATTGTTATCGGCCAATGATTTGTGAACACATATATTCTTGTACTATCTATAAATTACAACATTAAATTTTGAAAAACATTTTGAAACAAAATCATTTATAACTCCACAAAATTGTGAATTTATAAGACTACAACTATTAGTATAATGTCCAAATTTTCCACAGTTAAAATAATTTGGAGAACTTTTTATTCTTGGAACTATGAATAAAATAATTTTTATATAGCTTTCATTTTTCACCCAAGCATCATATTCCAAATTTAATTTTTTGAACTTTATTATTTCTAAGGATTTTTTTAAGTAATTTTCAAAAAATTTAAAAACACTTGTTGTATATTTAAAATATTGAACTTACTTTTGTAGGATCCCAATATTGTTACAATGTTTAATACAAGATGTATATTATTTTCTTGTTTGACTTTAAAATCTAATTTTTTTTACTTAAGTTCTATTTTTCATTTACTAAAAAATATATGAACTATAGAGGGATTTATGTTTCATTTTTAGGATTTAATACTTTGTCTCAGTAATGGTACAATATTTATTTAATTCTTTAAAATATCATTTTTAGTTTACAGAATCATACTCAAGTTCAAAAGAATAAAAATATTTTAGCTTATCTGAGTGTTGAATCAATCACATATTTTCCTTATGATTAGTTATTTATGATTATGATCCTAAAGATTTATCATCACTAGAATCATCAGAAACACTCCATGTATCTTTCATTGATATCTTGGATTTGTTCCTATAACCAACCTTCTTGAAATACTTTATTCTTATACTTCTTGTTATCTTGTAGTTGAGGGAAGTCCGGCTTAATGTGTCTAAGTTTCTTACACTCATAGAATCTAACCTATTTATAATTTCACTCATGATTCTTATACTTATTTAAGGGTTTTATAAAACATATTCTATTATTATAATTTTTTTTAACTTTATTGAAAATTGCGAAATCACATAATTTGATCCTGATTTTCTTGAGGTATTCTCTTTTCCAAGTGATTCTAAAATTTGTATACTCTTGTTATTGTGGTCATATTTTAAAGTAGAAACCATCAAGGTATATTTTTTTAATAATTGTATGATCACTAGTCTCATCTTACATTTCATATTCCTATATCATAAGTGTACAAAAAAAATTATATGGAATTCTTTGATAGTTTTATTTTTCCTAATCATAGCTGGTATACTAATCCATCCGGGTGGAAGAATTCTTAGGATTTTCAGAGCTTGATATGGTTCAAGAATAAGTGTTCTTAAAGCATAAACATTATTTACAACCACATTAAGTCTTCCATTTAAAAATTAATGCTCTCTCCTTCCATAATTCTAAAATTATCAAACTGAATATTGGTAGTATTATATCGTAGATCATGTCTGATTCCAGGTCATTTATAGGGCACTGATAAGGTAGTGCATATCTCAAGAGTTTTTTCACATTATTAAAATCTATTGAACTAATTGGGACCAAGTCCAAATATTATAGCATTCATATATATATTTTTTATATAATAATATCCTTCAGTATTAGCATCCCACTTATCGAGATATCCTTTAGAAATAGCATAGGGATTCATGAATTTTAAATAAAACTATAAGACAAGGTTCTTTAAGTAGATTATAATTTATGTTTTTTAGTGTCCATAATTCTCACAATTTAAGTATGGGTTACTTATCAGGGGCATAACTTCAATTTCATCAACCATTATATCCATTTCAAAACTGATCTTAATACTTCAACATTTTATAGTCAATAAAACAAAAGTTGCTTCATATGATACCAATTAATCGTTGGAGAACAAATTCACTAAGACTTAATAATGAGGTGAATTGAGTTATTGAAATTTTATTTACTTATAAACCAACCTATTTAATTTATTACAATTTTTTATCTTTTCTTAAAAATTTAAAATTGTGTAAATAAAAGAAGAAATAAAATATAGAGCATAAGATATTTATAATGGTTCATAGACTATATATCCCCAAGTCTACTCCACCAATATTAAAGGCCTAGATCATGGTTATTTTGACTAGTATTGGTCATTTTTCTAGGGACTTACAATCCTATTCCTAGGGATACAAAAAATAAATTCAAGCTATTGTCAATTGGTAAAACACTATGAGCTTTATCGGGCTCCTACAAGGATTTGAAAAACACTAACCTTCAAGGTTATTTTACCAGGAACCTTCACAATTTAGTATAAAAAGCTGAAAATTCCAATAGAAGGATAGAATAATGAACGATTAAAGATAAATCTTACAGTTTCAAGATGAAACTTATAGGAGAGAAGAAATCTACAGGAGATAAAATAAGAATGAAATGCATCATGAGAATAGTCATATAAAATATAGTAGGATTGAACTTTGATGCATAGATTTAGAACTTTAATCTTCTTATTTTTTTTTCATTTTACAAAGAAGCACACAAAGCTTATAGAGAGAGAGAGTGTGTGTGTGTGTGTGTTTTGAGAGTGAAAGTTTTATTCTTGTACTTCTCAATATTCTCTTTGTCCCCTCAGTATATTATTCTTGTTTTAATACTCTTATAAATCCTCTATTTCAAATAGACAACATGATATCTTATCGGCCCACATGGTGTCGTTTATTCCACAATGGGATTGATCATATTAGAATTTATATTGTACCAAACTACACTCAACTACCAAGTCATAGCACAGTGTAAATGTGGGGTTGAACTGTAAGATCCTTATATTTTGTGAAATATTTTTTTTCACATTAATTTAATCTTTTCAATATATTTCATTTCACGCAACACTGAATATAGCTTGTGTTATATGAAAGCATTAGGTTTGGCATGCATTACATGAAAAACCAAGTTATGATTCCACTAAAGAACACTTATATTGGATTTTGGTACATGAAACTATATGTTGGGATTATGTTACACACAATTAAAAGTTATTTTGATAGATTGTGTTACACATAAGACCAAGTTTTACCAAACTACAATATACTATTAATGTTGTTATTAAAGTGTTATTATGTTTTTCACCAAGCTGTTAGAATGGAGGATATGAATAAGATTAATTAAATTATGAAAATATGGTTTACACATATATATATATATATACATAAGAATAATTTTTCGGTGACCAATAAACTAGAAATGAAAAATCAATCCCTTTTGAAAATATAATAATTCTTTTACTGGAAAACTATATTAATGAAATGAAACATGTTTTACCTCAATAAATTAATTAAACCACTTTTTATAAATAATTTTAATTATATATATATATTATTTATTCGAGTATTCTAAATTCATCTTATGTGATTTCTATACAAGAGATAAGAATAAATCCAATTTCACACAAAAGATATGTACTTTTCTAAAAGATAACATTACTGACTTTCAATGGTGCATCTATTTTAAATATAATTTTTGAAATTTTATAATTTTATTTGAATAAATAATCTTAATTTTAGAAATCATAATATCAAAATTTACCTTGGTTTAATTATTGGTTTTTTTTTAGAAGTTTCAATTTTTCATAAATAGTGAAAAGCACTGAATTTTAATTGAAAACTCCATTTTTAACTAGTTTATTTATATAAATAAATTATATTTTAAATTGGTTTTAATGTATATGTTGATAAATTATAAATATATTAATAAAATTTATGTCATTTTAGTCGATTTATTGAAATTGGATATAAAAACAATACAAACTTTTGGTCATTTTCACTTTAAAAACTTGTTGTCTCGTCTTGTCTGCGTGTTTAATTTTAAATAAATTTATGCCACTTATGTGTTTATAATTTGGAAAAATGTATTAATTTTTTTAACAATCATAATTTATAATTTATAGTAATGTAAAATTAGTTTTTGATCAAAAATATTAGTGAAATTAATTAAAATTAGATACAGTGACTAAGGTAAAAAAAGAGATTACTTAGTGGTTAAACATTAACTTAAGGGGACAAATAACATAGAAACAAGACAAAAATACATTTTTATGTCCATATTTATACAATATCTAATATTTTATAGAAGAAGTACCATTATTTTAGGCACATGATGCGAGTGAGTGCCCTCAATAGTGTTTTACCATTTTGTATTTACAAGAATGTCACTCCTCCTCCACTATAAAAGGGAACTCACCCCCTCAATTATTCACACCTCTAGAGAACTTTTTATCATCAAATACCTGATAAAATGTGCTCCAAAATTACTTCATCGCATAATAGAAGCCTAAATTAAGGCATAAATTAAACCAAGTTAGTTATTTAGTGCAAACCAAAAGGAATTACCCAAAGAAGAGGTAGCATCCTTTAATAAGAACTTTTGTTTTATTTCTTTCTCCCCCCCCCCTCAATTACTATTATTCTATGATTATATTAAAAATTAAGTATCCTAAATTTAATGATAATGTTTTTATGTTAAGGTTATGACCTACACTCACACACACATATATCAAATGGGATACACAATCATTGTTCATGTGTACGGCGGACTACCGCCTCGCAAAGCAATGTCATTCATTCTACCATTACCACCTTTCAAGGTTGATAATAATTAGGTTATTGCTATTTTAATATGATATTTATGATGTATTTCTGCTTACTTAATAACTATATAACACATACTTTCTTGTTTTCCATCTTGTGAGAATACGATAACATCATTTGTGGACGTGTAGATTACCACCTACAAAAAGTGATAATGTTCATTCACAATTTACATGAAATGTATTAAGGATGGTTTTAATAAATATATCTGATATATATGATATAATAATTCTATTATATTTATAATATATAAATATATATATATATATATATCATTTACTTCTCTTCTTTCATTCAATACAATAATAAAATTGAAATAGTGTTTATGCATCTATACGACATGTCACTTCCATGAATTCTGTATTTCATTTCCTATTTATGTATTTTATATATTACTATAAATAAATATATAATAAATATATATAATATTTATATCATGGTTATAATAATCTATATTATGAAATCATGATATAATTAAGAGGGAAAAAATATAACAAATCAAAACACATGCGCAAAACAAAGCGGTTATTACCCAAAACATAACTTTAACATGGAATTATTAATAAGCATGTAATAAAAGGTAATAATAAAATAATATATGGTATGATATATATGAATATATTTTTTTGGTATATTTATAACGAACTTATATTTGTTATAGAGGTGGTTTTAATGTGTATGAACAAAGTCAAGAATTAAGGTAAGCTTTTCTTGTCTCACTTTTATTTCTATGAGATATATGCTATATTCGCCACTTATTCTTATTTTGTGGTGTATATACAGGACTATGAAATTTTATATAATGAATTTAATTTATTTAATTACATTAAAATTTTTATTTTTGTTATTCCGTCATGGATCTCATGATTCCAAAGTTACTCAAGTAATAAGGGGATTTCTATTATCACATTTATATTCCATAAGTCACAAGACATGTTCAGCACCTATTTCTATTATGTGTTTTGTATACTTCCCATGTATTTATTTTATGATTATTATACTGATAATTATTTGTATTTACATATCAATTTTAGGATTTATCTTTCAAGGGTTTTATATTTCAAAATTTACCAAATCGGTAATGGAATTTTGTCTCAATTTGATATATTTAAGACGTATATTATGATATACATCAATATTCTTTTATGGGGTTTATTTAATTCCTATTTGAAATTTTATATCACGACTATGATTATTTTTATGATATTTTAATCTTAATATAATGTTATTCTTTCATGGGGATTAGGATTTAGAGTTACTAAGGTGATAATAATTATTGGTACAATCTCATCATTTATCATAATTGTTTATGATTATGATTCCATTGATGAAATATTATGATTAATATGTCATGAAATCTATTAAATTTTATTATCATATTTTTATTCACGATATATTGATGTATTGGTTCCACTTTTCCACTCTTTTTTTAATATTATTAATAAAATTATTTCAAGTAAATATGACTTTATTTCCCTTATCCGTGAGAAGTCAGTTTTATTAAAAAAATATAATAAATTTCAAAAATGTTTTTAAATTATATTTTAAGCTCATTTTCATGTAAAATAATTTTAAAACAATTTTATTTTTTAAAAAGTGTTTAAAATGTTTTTCAAATATTCCTTTATAATTTTTCAAGGTTATTTTCAAAGAAAAATGTTTTCAAAAAGTTTTATGATTTAAAAAGTGTTTTTAAAAGAAGAAAGGATACTTTACTCAAGAAATGTTTTAAATGATTTTTTATTATGTCATATGTTTTCAAAGTGGTTTCCAAATATAATTATTTTCAAAATGTTTTGTGTCTTAAAAATTTATTCTCAAAGAAAGGTTATTTTCTTTAGGAAATACTCTAAGTGATAATGAAAAATCCGTCTCTATCTAAAAGAAAATATTTTTTATGTAGTTTATGATTTAATACGGATATTATCATTGGAAACCATTATTATTATTTCTTTGAATGGTTTATGTTTAAGATAACAAGTTTTTTATTAAAACTATATCTTTTCCTTAGGTTATGATTTGTTGAAATTTTTATGATACCCATTTCATTTCATGGGTTATGATATGATGTTTATGAAACCCATATATTTTTATAGGTCATGATATGATAAATGTTTTATTATCTTGTGGAACATGTATATATTATTTCATTATGTGATGGGTGGGACCTATATATCCCTCAAATTCATTGGGTAATAGTAAATGTTCTATGAGCTCAAAGTGTACATGGGAGGTAATACCAAGCCCGAAATAAGAGGGTACACAGGAGGGAATCCCAATCCTCTAACAAGGGGTATACAGGAGGTAATACTGAGCCTATAACAAGAGGGTACATGGGAGGGTATCCCAAGCTCATAATAAGAGGGTATACAGTAGGTAATCCCAATCCTGTAATGAGATGGTATATGGGAGGGAATCACAAGCTTGTAATAATAGGGTATTATAGAGGGAATCCCAAGCCCATAATAAAAGGGTACATGAGAGGGAATCATATGCCTGTAAAATAGGGTATATGGGAGGGCATCCCAAGCCTGAAATAACGTAGTATATGGGAGGTCATACTAATCCTAAATAGGGTACATAGGTGATTATTCCAATCCTAACTTGTTATGAGGGTCTTAGTATGTATCCTTAACATAGGATTTTTCATGATTATGTGTATTCCACAATTCCATGTATTATTCATATATTATGCTTTCCTATATTATGCTCTTGATTGCATTATAATTCATGTCATATGAACTACCAATATTTATACCATGTATCTTCATTGTGATCTTTGATATGTAGGTTATGATCTTCTAATGTTATGGTCATGTTCTCATACCATTATGTTCAGGGTATGCTTAGATATCTCCCTTGTTTACCCTTATTGAGCTTCTGATATCACCCCTTTCTTATGTTTCCTTTCTGAAAGTTATGAAGAAAGGTTTTAATTAGGAGTGATAAAGGGGAAGATATTTAAGGGATATGTTTAATAGGTTTCACCAAATTTAAATATTATGTTTCCAAGTTTTCAAATACATTAAACTATTACAGTCCCTAGTCATGTAATTTTGTAATGTGAAAAATATTCATATAATATGATGTTATATCCAGGAATGTTAAGCCTGGGTCTCTATAATTGGTATAAAAGGAAAGGTTTAGTCCACCTTTGGAAACAGGGATGAGGAAAATTTAGTGATATCCCTATGGATATTTATAAGGATATATCTAGGAATGCCTCTAAGGATAAGTCTAAGGATGATTCAAAGTTTAAGAAAATGTACTTGAATTTTGGTAAAGGATTGAGAGAGTGGTTTCCAAGAAATTACATTCCTATATAGATACTACAACTGGATTTTTCATTGTAACAAATGTTCATGTGGGTAACAACCTTGAAAATAATATATTTAACTACAGTCAATCAATAACTGGTGCACAACAACATGCCTTTTTGCACACCTGGTTTGACACTCCCGGAGGATATGATTTGGGAATTTACAAACATTTTAGATACCATCAGGAAGGATATAGATAGATAATGTATTTCAAATACCTAGGATAAACCTAGGGTGTCATTGATTAAAAATTAAGTTTCATGATTTAGACATCCTATAAGTAATTTTTTCATGATTATGTAGTTTTCCACTATGATAAGTGTCATTCACACTATGATTACTAGTTTTAGTCAATGGTAAGAACTATAAGTAACTATTTTAATATATAATTTTCAAGATTTGGAAATTATGGGAATTATGAAAATCTATGTCCTCAATAGAAATATCCTAAAGATAATCAGGAAGGTTTTATGTGTATTGGTTATACTAGTAAAGATAAAGAAACTTTGAAAGACATGGGAAAGGTATGTGTTGTTCTAATAGTATTTTTTATAATAATGATCAAATTTAGAATTCATGATTCATATTTCATATTTTAGGAAAGGGGTATTAAGGATTAAGATGATGAACTGCAATTAATGGTTTAAGAATAAATTTTGATGAATAAAGTGTATATGTATCGGAATCAAAAATTATGTTATATGAATCATTAAGTATGTGTTTTATATTAAAGATTTTAAAAAATATATTTAATAATACTGATGACCTATAAAAGTTATTTAATGTAAATATTATATTTTCTAAAAAAAATATTTTGGGAAGGCACCCCTTAATATGTTCGGAATGTGGAGAAATTAATGTTTAGTTTGGATAAATAGGTGATTGATATGGATAAATTAAAATGGATAGAATTGATGACCTTAGAACTGATAAATAATTTGTTGAAATTTTGTTTTGTGCTATCATTGATGTATATTACATCATTTTTTTATTTAATGAATATATACAACGAACATTGGAAAAAGAAAGAATGCATTTTTTTAATTTGTATTTATGGTAATTCAGGTTATTACCATGTTTCAAGAGAATACCTAATGAAGTTATTCACATGTTTTGAATGTGATGACCAAGAGCTAAATTATGGTATATAGGGTGTCAATGTTAAACTAATTTTGATAAATATAGTGACATTATTTCTAAATTTTTGGATTTTCATATTTTAGAAGAGTTGCATGGTTGAAGATTTATTGAATTGTTTAAGTTAAACTTCATATGAGGTTTCAATGATTAAAGTATTATTTCACTTTATGATGATTTATTGATATTGTATAACCCATGCTAACCATTTTTTGTGATAAATACAGATAGAATAACCTATCATTCAATTTATGGATCTCATGATCTGTTAATGCTTTAGGAATAAAAATTTCACCTTTGTTTCTTAGAATAAGAGATGAAGTGGAAATTGATCGAAGAATAATAAAGGGTGGGATTGTGAAGAAATAATGTTGGTATATATTCTAATGAAAAATCATAAACTTTAGGAAAGGGGTCTTAAATAAAAAAAAATCCTGATATCGTCATTTTTTAGGATATCAATGACCTTTTTCAAGCCTCATTCATTTATGGATTTGTGATCATTAAATTTCTCCTGACCATATTCTCTATTACTCTCCACTAAGAAACTGACAGTTTAATTTCTCTTCTATGACCTTTTTTTCACTTTCTACTTATTTCATCCTTTTTGAAAACATAGTTATGAGTTACTTTTGGTAATTAGTATGTTTCCAACTTTCCCTTTTTAAAGGAATTTTTAGTATTCATTTTTACAATGTGGGTTTCTATGAAAGGAGCATTCAAGTATTAACCCTTTGATGACTCAAAAAAAATCAAGGGAGAAATTAATTTTAAGGGGGGTATAATTTAACACCCCATGTTTTATTGATTTTTTTTTTCTAATTAGTCTAATCTTTTTGATATTTTTTCATTTCAGGAAACACCAAATATAAATTGTGTTATATTAAAGCACTAGGCTTGGATTGTTTTACATGAA
This sequence comes from Viscum album, assembly GCA_963277665.1. Classification (NCBI taxonomy): domain Eukaryota; kingdom Viridiplantae; phylum Streptophyta; class Magnoliopsida; order Santalales; family Viscaceae; genus Viscum; species Viscum album. Next base: position 224,480,756 of record OY728119.1, on the reverse strand, counting down.
ACAAAAAGTTATTCTTGAAATACATGCAACACTTAGATTAGATTTTGGTAGATGAAACACAATATTTAGCATGTGTTACACCCAATTTTGAGTTCCTTCAATAGCTTTCATTACATTCAATAGCTTGGTATCCCAAACTGTAAGGTACTATTAATATTATTATTGAATTATTATTATAGTTTTCACCTTCTCATTGGAATGGAAGTTATGAATAAGATTAATAAAATTATAAAATTATGGTTTACACATGTAAATAAGAATAATTTTTTTTTAATAATTAACTAGATATGAAAATAAAACCCTTTTAAAAATATATTAAATCTTTTACTAGAAAACTATATTTATGTAATCAAACACTTTTTAAATTAATAAATTTATTTAACTATTTTTGATAAATTATTTTAATGATATATATATACATATATTATATAAATTCAAATATTCAATGTTCATCTTATATGTTTTCTAAACAAAAGATAAGAATAAATCCAATTTTATGCATAAAGATATGTATTTTTTTAAAAGGTAATTTTATCTCCTTTTAATGGTGCACCTATTTTAAATATATATATTTTCATTTATATAATTTTTGTATTGAAAAATAAACTTAATTTTTGAAATATTAATATAAACATTTAATTTTGGTGAATTTGGCATATTTTTTAGATAAGTTTCATTTTTTGATGAATAATGAAAAACATTGAATTTTAATTGAAAACTGCATTTTATTATAATTTATTTATATAGTAAAATTATATTTTAAATCAATTTTTACATATATTTAGATAAATTGTAAATATATTAATATAGTTTACTTCATTGGAATCAATTTCACATTGAAATTTAATGTAAAAATATTTCAAACTTTTAAATATTTTCACTTTAAAAACTCATTGTCTCATCCCGTTTGTAGGATTAATTTTAAATTAATTTCTTCCAATTTTTTGTTTAGAATTTGGAAAAATAGATTCCTCATTTGGAATAATAATATATAATTTCTATTAAGTTCAAATTATTTTTTTACCAAAAATATTAGTGAAAGTAATTTAAATTAATCATAGAAATTAAGGTAAAAATTAGTTTACTTAGTTAAACTTTAACTTAGTGGGAAAAACCCCAGAAACATATCAAAAATCAATTTTATGGACATATTTTAACCATATTATCCATTTTCTTAAAAATGGACTATTATTGGACGCACTTATATAAGGGATACCTCTTGATAGTGTTTACCTTTTTATATTTACAAGAATGTCACTACTCCTCCGCTATAAAAGAGCACTCGCCCCTCTCACTTATTAAGACCTCTAGCGCAATTTTTATAATCCAAAACCTTCCCAAATAAGTTCCAAACTTAAAATATATCATACTATAAGCCTAAAATTTGTTATAAAGTAAACCAAGTCAGTCTTTTGTTGCAAAACAAATGGAATTACCCAAAGAAGCGGTAACATCCTTCAACAAGCACTTTTCTTTTATTTCTTTCTACATCCACTAAATTACACTTATTCCATGGTTATATAATAACATAAGTATCCTAAATATACTTATATGTTTTTTTGTTAATTTTATAATCTAAACTCACACATACATCAATTAAATGGGATATACAATCTTCATTCATGTGTACGGTGGACAACCGCCTCGTGAAGTGATGTCATTCATTCTTATGTAACAACCTTTAATGGTTTGAATTAATAAATTAATTTCTTTATTTATATGATAAATATTATATTTATAATTTATTTATTCTTCTTTAATTATTATATAAAACATACCTTCATGATTTTCATCTTGTGAGTATATGATAACATCATTTGTGGATGTGTGGACTACCGCCTTCTCAAAACAATGTAATTCGTTCATGATTTACATGGAATGCATTCAAATGGTTTTAATAAAAATATCTGATATATGTGACTTAATAATTTAATATTAATTATAATATATGATCATATATATCATTTACTTCTCTTCTTTTATTCAATATGACAAAAAAATAGAAACAACGTTCATGCGTACGTACAACCTACCGTTTACATGAACGGTGTATATAGTTTCCTATTTCTATATTTTATAGATTATTATAAATAAATATATAATAAATATATATTATATTAATATCATGTTTATCATTCGGGATATAATTAAATCATGATATAAGTAAGAAGATAAAAAATATAACAAACAAAACAAATACAAAAAACAAAGCGATTATTAACCGAAATGTAAATCTAAAATGGAATTGTTAATAAAAATGTAATAAAATATTATAATGAAATATTATGTGGTATAATATATACGAATATAGTTTTTTTTAGATTTATAATGAACTTATATTTATTATGCAGGAGGTTTCAATGTGTATGAATAAAGTCAAGACTTATAGTAATTGTTTTCTCGTCTTGATTTTATTTATGTGAGATATATGATATATTCACAACTTATTCTTGTTGTGTGGTGTATATAATTACATATGAAATGTTATATCATAAATTTAATTTATTTCATGATATTAAAAGTTTTAATTTATTTTATTCTTTCATGGATCTCAGGATTCAAAAGTTAGTCTCAAGTAGTAAGGGGATTTCTAGTCTCAGTTTTATTTTCCGTGAGACACAAGACATGTTCATCACCAATTTTTTACTTGTGGTATATATACCTCCCATGTATATATTTTATGATTCTTATAATCAGAATTATTGGGATTTAAATCTCTATTTCCTTATCTCTCTTTCTTGGGGTTTAGAGTTCAAAGGATACCAAATCGGTAAAGGACTTTTTTCTCATGTACCCTTTTTGGATACGTGTATTATGATTGTAAGAACCCAGTTTTTTCTGAAAAAGACATTGGAATATTTATTGTTATTCCAGAGCAGCGCCTTCAGACAGCGTGCGATTCTGAGCCCTGGTGTGGCCGGAATTAAATTTTCAGTGCGTTCACACTGGAAACGCAAAATAAATGTGATAACTCCTAAATGGTGATCCGGATCAGAGATCCGAGTATACAGATGGGTCCAGAATGGGGTGTTTACCCTAGAAACGACATAAAGTGTGTCGGCATGGGACTTTTGGACCCCTCGCCCGCTTCTGGAATGTTAAACGGATTAATTAATTAATTAATTAATTCGTTTAATGGCTTAACACAAGTATCTCTTAAACGGTGGCTCATATTGGAAACCCGAGGGAACCGTTGAGTCCGGAACGTTCCATTTACCCTAGGAGAGGTATAAGTTTTGCGAGCGCGGGCCATCTGTGAAAAAAGTCCCCAGGGGCGTTTTTGTAATTTAGCGGCCTTGGGCGTTGAGTTTAATAACTTTTGAACAAAGCCTCGGATTAAAATTCTGAGATCGCCGTTGCGCTCAGAGTGTGGTTTTAAGCCTAGGGAAGGCCTAATCCCAACCCCGTCGGGAGTTCGGATACGGGGTCGCGGGAGGGTGTTTTGGTTAATTAGGTTATTTAATTAACCTAACCCCCCCCCCCCCCCTCTCTTCACTCCCATTTCCCCTTCCGTTGGCGAGATCCTCTCCTCCTTCCTACTTCTCCAAGATGGAAACGATGGATCGGAGGCAGTTTTGGCCGCGGCGGATCTCGGATTGAGCATAGAAGCGTCGGTGTTCCGCCCGCAGGTAGGCGGATTTGAGTTTTACACCCCCTTTCCCTGCTTAATTTACATTTACGCTCAATCGCGCATTGGATCGCTGAACGAAGCCAATAATTGCATAGAAATTTTCCTGATCTTTCCGTAAATCTATCCGGATCAAATTTTCGACCACCGGATCGTTTCCGGTGGCCCTCTGAAGTTTTCCGGCCACGAGGCCGGATTCCGGTGGTCGGCAAGGAGGTCTGGCGGACGGTGGCCCCATGGTGGACGGCGGCGCGGCAGCAGACGCAGCGGAAGGATGGTCGGCCATCCGTCCGGCCAGGCGGCACATCGCCTGTGTGGGACAGCGCAGGCGGACCGGCTGAGGGCGCCGGCCGTGGGCGCCGGCGAGAGGGTATGGTCGGGGTCGCAGGCGCGCGACCCCGCGTGGAGACCGAGACCCGCATGATGCAGGTCTCCGCTTGGACGCGACCGGCCGTGTCGGCTGGTCAGTAGAGCGCCCCCACGCAGCGCGGGTCTCACGGGAGGCGGCTGGCCCACGGTCCTAGCGGGCCAGCCGGAGCGGGGCGGACCGGCCGGACCGGGCCGGTCCGACCCAAGGGGGTCCCCCCCCCTTTTAAAATATTTGGATGCCCGTATTTCGGGTTACGGGCATCCGTTTTGAGCGTCGTTTGTGGCAGCGCAGTGCTTGTTTCAAGACAAAGTTTTTGAGATGGTTTCGGGAATTTTTAATTCATGAAACAAGGGCCCTCGGAGGCGCGATTCGTCTTTATGTGAATTGTCGTTTTTCTGGGGGGAACTTGTTTTGGATGGCGCGGACGCGTCCGACGTCCGATTTAAGTATCGTCAGTGGCGTTGGGACCCTGGCACCGAGGCGGATATTTCTAGGGTAGTTTCAGGAGTTGAGGCCAAAGTTGATGTGTGGGCCCCACAGCCCATCTTTTGAGCTGCGAGAAGCGTTTAGGGACTTCCTCTTCAGTCGTCCGTTCGGGGCGTGCGAGCAGTCGTTTCTGTATGTTTTTCCGAGGGGACTGCAATGGTGCAATCCGCCCACTCTAATTCCGCATGATGGTGCGGGCCCCACGAGGGCCATTTGGGTGTTCACGGTGATTTTCCGACTTTATTACCGGGTGTCCATTTTGGACAAGTGATTAGTCGAACTTGTGTACTTTTTCAAGAGGATCGCAATGGTGTGATCCGTTCATTTTGTTTCGGGACTGGGATGCGGGTCCCACAAAGCACCACTCGTGTGTGGTGCACCAGAATGCCCCTTTTTCTCTGGATATCCATTTCACTCGCGTGAGTAGTGCTTTTGACATGTTTTCCCGAGGGGATCGCAATAGTGCGATGCGCCTGACTGTCTTTGGGGCCGAGGGTCGGGATCACGGGACGTCGTTCGGGTGTGAGGCGGTGTTGGCGGCCTTTCCGTTGGATATCCATTTGAGGCGAGTAAGTAGTCTATGTCACGTGTTTTTTCTCGAGTATTACCATGGTACAATCCGTTTGGTTGTGTGGAGCCTCTTGCGTGATCTTATTAAATGTGGAAATGTGAAGGTGCCCCGGTGGAGGTTCTTCTACCTTGTTTGTAGAGGACCGTTGGCATGTGATCGCGTGCACTCCCGTGTGAGTGGAGTAAATGCTTAATGATATGTGAATGACTGTACCTCAGTCGATGAGGTGTCGAGTCGGCAAAGTTATGTTTACTCCCTTCGCGTTGACGTTGGGGTGCCGTGTGCACAATAGCCTTAGGGCTGGAGATGTGGTATACTCTGGGAGTATACGAGAGCGCTTGGAGGCACGTGTGGTTTGTACCCGAGAACGTTTGTGCGCTTGGTTGGGGTTGAGGTAGGGCCACACGTCGTGTGGGCCCCACATATGTGCCATGTCCTGCTTTGCATACTATTACCTCTCGCGACGTAGAGCGTCTCTATGTGCTCGTTTGTTTGACCAGCTGGGTTGAGTGGTCTCCCCCTGGTTTCATTCTCGATGGATCGGTCGGTAGCGGTGCTAGTGACCCCCGTGATCGAACAGGCATTGTACCTCTATTGGGTGAGTTGTTCTGGAGTTGGGTGGTTGCGCGATACCCACTCAGTACTCGGTTGGCCAGTGTTGTACCATCTCGTAGGAATGGCCAGAGCAGTTCCGATTTTACCCTCCAGTAGGGCTGGGCAGTGGGTTGCTCATTGACTTCTTAGGGTTTACCCTCTAGCAGAGACTAGGCGGTGGGTCACCTGAAGAATCTTTAGAGTCTACCCTCCAGCAGGGCTGGGAAGTGGGTCGCTCGTCGTCTTGATTCAGGTCTACCCTCCAGGAGGGCTGGGCAGTGGGTCACCTGTCGACTTGTTCCAGGTTTACCCTCCAGTGGTGCTGGGCAGTGGGTCACCCGTCAACTTCTCCTAGGGTCTACCCTCCAGTAGAGACTGGGAAGTGGGTCACCCGACGACCTCTTAGGGTCTACCCTCCATTAGGTATGGGCAGTGGGTCACCCGTCGTCTAGTTCCAGATCTACCCTCCAGCAAGGCTATTCCAGGTCTACCCTCCAGCGGGGCTAGGCAGTGGGTCGCCAGATGATGTATTAAGTTCTACCCTCCAGTGGAGCTGGGCAGTGGGTCGCCTGATGATGTATTAGGATTTACCCTCCAGCAGGGCTGGGCAGTGGTTCACCCGATATCTGGCTATGAATTACCCTCCAACAGTGTTGGGCAGTGGGACACCTGTTGGCATTCCAGGCTCAGTCCTTTCTACTAGGCTAGTCTGTGGCTTTCCTCTGTGATTACCGGAGCGGTACCCTTGGTTATACGGGTCAGTGTTGTGACGACTTTGACTTTGAGAAGACCTCTCCACTGCAGGGCAGTGATGAGGTGTGGTTTTGACTTTCCCTATAACTCTCAAGTACGCGGGGCACTTTCCCCACCGAGACGCGTTCTTGTGACGCGATATAAAATCGTGCGGGCGAGTCATTGCCGCCCAAAGCGGATAGTGTCGAGGTGCGGTGATTGATCCCCTTGGCTTGCGGTTCGGGGAAGACGTGCGGGATATTGGGCATCGATGGAGTTTACTTCTGGGACTAGTGGCTACTCGTTTTCTTGGGCTGAGCTACAGGATGGAGATCCCCTTAAAATCTTGTTCGGGCTTCTTGTTTGAGCATATGGTTACGTATATACCTTTTTCCAGTACCCACTTCTTGGGCTTGGTTACTCTCCCTCCACGACAGGCGAAGACGTGTGGGGTATGCCACGTGCTTTCCATGTCTAGCTTTTCGTGGTTGGATGAGTCTACTCTCCTGCTATATGTAGCGAAGACTCGACGAGAATTTCATTTTCTCACCATTTCCAGCTCCTTGTGCCTGGATGATTCTACCTTCTTTACTCTTGTTAGGTTGAGCTGGAATCTTTACTATACTCTTTACTGCACTCCTGGTTGTACTCCTTTACTTTCCCATGTTCGATCTACTACTCACCCTTTGGTACCTCCTTTGTTGCTCCCTCGAGCCTTCGGGGTATCCTACTGAGTAGTTTTATACTCACACCTTCTTGGGATTTGCCCAAACTTGGTGTGCCCTGGTAGACAACGGACAGGTTGGTCGTGACGTCAGAGGATCTTAGGAGTTCGGGAACTTGGACTATGTGTGGTGGTCAGAGTCGGGTTCCAGGTGGGGGACCCTTCCAGTTGTTTTCCTTTTTTGTTTACATGTTGTTGGGTTGTGGCACTTTTCTGGTTGGGCGCGTGTTTTTTCCCTTTTCTTTTTCAGTTACTTTCAGCACTTTCTTTGTACTATTTAGAGGTCGATGCACTATTGTGGTTTATATATAGCAGTTTCCCTTTTACTTTACTTGTCTTTTCTCTTTTACTCTGCACTTTTTCATTGAGTGTGATGCGTGTGTGTGTACAGGTACTTCAGCAAAGTCCTCCCTGAGTTATTGTGCCTTTGGCGCTGGTCTCCAACCCCTGGCCTATGGAGGCGGGCTTGGGGTAGTTGTGGCTCAAGCCCGGGTAGGTTCGGGTCATGAAAAAGTGGTATCAGAGGTAGTTCGTTCCTTAGGACGTTGTTCGGATGTCCCTAAAATAAAAGTAATTGGTTGGGATTTAGGGCAACAGTGTTAACGTATCTCTAGAGCGGCTCTCGGGAAAGGGAGTCCTGTGATGGTGTGGCGGGTGACGTATCCATTCACCAGGACCTTGATAACCCACTTGTCGACTCCGCATGCTGAGACAACTGTTGTAGGGAAAATTGGTTTGTGCATCACATAGGATTGAGTCTTTGACTGTCCTTCTTGAGTCATATCCCCATCGTTGCTATTGGTATATACATATATGCTCATCTGACCGCAGCACTCCTTGATAATATTCAGGATGTCTCCGCGAAGACAGCCATCCAGGATACCAGCTTGGGTTCGTGACGACGACCCTGTGAGCTACGAGGCCACAGTCTAGGAACCATCATGTGAGCCCCTTTATCCGGGTGGGTTGGTAGCAGCACCCCCACCTGTTGTGCAGCAGGCAGTTTCAGCAGAGCAGGCGGGGCTTGAGCGTAGGTTGAGCGCGCTTCGTGAGTTCTAGCGGCAGAGACTGCTGAGGTTCAGTGGTGAGCCAGACCCTCAGGCAGCTGAGGTTTGGCTAGAAACAGTGGTTCACCTTTTTAGGCTTGTGAAGACACCGACAGATAAGAGAGTGGCTTTGGAAGCCAACCTTTTTCGTGGAGTATCTTGGCACTAGAGGAGTCTGGTGACTCGGTTTCTTGATGATTCGTCGCTTTCGTGGGGCGACTTTCAGTTGTTGTTTCATGAGGAGATTTGCCCCTCCTACTTTCACTCCGTTCGGATTCAGAAGCTCCTTTAGTTTCAGCAGGGAGGGATGACAGTGGCTGGGTACGCGACCGGTCGTCTGCGGGACGGCGCAGGCGGACCGGTTGAGGGCGCCAGCCGCGGGCGCCGGCGAGAGGGATGGTCGGGGTCGCAGGCGCGCGACCCCGCGGGGAGACCGAGACCCGCATGATGCGGGTCTCTGCGTGGACGTGACCGGCCATGTCGGCCGGTCAATGGAGCGACCCGCGCGCAACGCGGGTCTCGCGGGAGGTGGCTGGGCCACGGTCCCAGCGGGCCGGCCCGAGCGGGGCGGACTGGCCGGACTGACCCAAGGGGTTCCCCCCCCCACCTTTTAAAATATTTGGACGCCCGTATTTCGGGCTACGAGCGTCCGTTTTGAGCGTCGTCTGTGGAAGCACGGAGCTTGTGTCAAGACTAAGTTTTTGAGATGGTTTCAGGAATTTTTAATTCTCAAAACGAGGGGCCTTGGAGGCGTGATGCATCTTTAGGGGAATTGTCGTTTTTCCAGGGGAACTTGTTTTGGATGGCGTGGACGCATCCGACGTCTGATTTAAGCGCCGTCAGTGGCGTTGGGACCCTGGCACCGAGGAGGAGCTTTCCAGGGTAGTTTCAGGAGTTGAGGCCGAAGTTGAGGTGTGGGACCCACGGCCCGTCTTTTGAGCTGCGAGCAGCATTTAGCGACTTCCTCTTCGGTCGTCCGTTCGGGGCTTGCGAGCAGTCGTTTCTAGATGTTTTTACGAGGGGATTGCAATGGCGCAATCCGACCGCTCTAATACCACATGATGGTGCGGGCCCCTTGAGGGTCGTTTGGGCATTGACGGTGATTTTACAGCTTTATCATCAGGTGTCTGTTTTGGACAAGTGATTAGTCGAACTTGTGTACTTTTTCAAGAGGATCGCAATGGTGTGATCTGTTCGTTGGGTTTCGGGACCGGGATGCGGGTCCCACGAAGCACCACTCATGCGCGGTGCGCCAAAATGCACCTTTTTCTCTGGATATCCATTTTACTCATGTGATTAGTGCTTTTGACATGTTTTCCAGAGGGGATCACAATAGTGCAATGCGCCTGACAGTTTTCGGGGCCGAGGCTCGGGATCACGGGACGTCGTTCGGGCGTGAGGCGGTGTTGGCGACCTTTTCGTCGGATATTCGTTTGAGGCGAGTAAGTAGTCTACCTCGCGTGTTTTTATGCGAGGATTACAATGGTACAATCTTTTTGGTTGTGAGGAGCCTCTTGTGTGATCTTATTAAAAGTGGAAATGTGAAGGTGCCCCAGTGGCAGTTCTTCTATCGTGTTTGTAGTGGACCCTTGTCATGTGATCGTGTGCACTCCCGTGTGAGTGGAGTAAATGCTTAATGAGATTTTAATGATTGTACCTCAGCCGATGAGGTGTAAATTAAGCAAATTTACGTGTACACCCTTCGCGTTGACGTTGGGGTGCCGTGTGCATGACAACCTTAGGGCTGGAGATGTGGTATACTATGGGAGTATACGAGATCGCTTGGAGGCACGTATGGTTTGTACCCGAGAACGCTTGTGTGATTGTTAGGGGTTGAGGTGGGTCCACAAGTCTTGTGGGACCCACGTATGTGCCATGTCATGCTTTGCATACTTTGACCTCTCGCGACGTAGAGGGTCCCTCTGTGCTCGTTTGTTTCACCAGCAGGGTTGAGTGGTCTCCTTCTGGTTTCATTCTCGATGGATCGGCCGGTAGCAATGCTAGTGACCCCAGTGATGGAACAGGCACTGAACCTCTATTGGGTGAGTTGTTCTGGAGTTGGGTGGTTGCGCAATACCTACTCAGTTCTCGGTTGACCAGTGTTGTACCATTCAGTAGGGATGGATAGAGCAATTCCAGGTTTACCCTCCAGCAGGGTTGGGCAGTGGGTTGCTCATTGACTTCTCAGGGTTTACCCTCTAGTAGAGACTAGGCAGTGGGTCACCCGACAACTCTTTAGAGTCTACCCTCCAGCAGGGATGGGCAGTGGGTCGCTCGTCGTATTGATTCAGGTCTACCCCCCAGCAGGGCTGGACAGTGGGTCACCTGTCAACTTGTTTCGGTTTTACCCTCCAGCGGGGCTGGGCAGTGGGTCACCCGTCGAATTCTCCTAGGGTCTACCCTCCAGCAGAGACTGGGCAATGGGTCACCCGACGACCTCTTAGGGTCTACCCTCTACCAGGGCTTGGCAGTGGGTCGATCGTTGTCTAGTTCCAGGTCTACCCTCTAGTAAGGTTGGGCAGTGGGTCGCCTGTCGACTTATTCCAGGTCTACCCTCCAGCGGGGCTGGGCAGTGGGTTGTCGGATGATGTATTAAGTTCTACCCTCCAGTGGGGCTGGGCAGTGGGTCACCTGATGATGTATTAGGGTTTACCCTCCAGCAGGGCTGGCCAGTGGGTCACCCGATATATGGTTATGAATTACCCTCCAGCAGGGCTGGGCAGTGGGACACCTGTTGGCATTCCAGGCTCAGTCCTTTCTAATAGGCTAGTCTGTGGATTTCTTCCATGATTACCGGAGCGGGACCCTTGGTTATACGGGTTAGTGTTGTGATGACTTTGACTTTGAGAAGACCTCTCGACTGTAGGGCAGTGACGAGGTGTGGTTTGAATTTCCCTAGAACTCTCAAGTACGAGGGGCACTTTCCCCACCGAGACGCGTTCTTGTGATGTGATCTAAAATCGTGCGAGCGATTCAGTGCTGCCCAAAGCAGATAGTGTCGAGGTGTGGTGATTAAGCCCCTTGTCATTCGGTTCGGGGCAGATGTGCGGGATGCTGGGCATCGATGGAGTTTACTTCTGGGACTGTTGGCTACTAGTTTTCTTGGGATGAGCTACGGGATGGAGATCCCCTTACGATTTTGTTCAGGCTTCTTGTTTGAGCATATGGTTATGTATATACCTTGTTCTAGTACCCACTTCTTGGGCTTGGTTACTCTCCCTCCAGGAGAGGAAAAGACGCGTGAGGTATGCCACGTGCTTTCCGTGTCTAGCTTCTCGTGGTTGGACGAGTCTACTCTCCTGCTATAGATAGCGAAGACTCAATGAGAATTTCATCTTCTCTCCATTTCCATATCCTTGTGTCTGGATGAGTCTACCTTCTTTCCTCTTGTTGGGTTGAGCTGGAATCTTTACTGTACTCTTTACTGCACTCCTGGTTTTAATCCTTTAATTTCCCCTGTTCTATCTACTGCTCACCCTTCGGTACCTCCTTTGTCGCTCCCTTGAGCCTTCGGGGTATCCTACTGAGTATTTTTATACTCACCCCTGCTTGGGTTTTTCCCGCACTTGGTGTGCCCTTGCAGACGACGGACAGGTTGGTCGTGGCGTTAGAGGAGCTTAGGAGTTCGGGAGCTTGGACCGCGTGTGGCTGTCAGAGTTGGGTTCCAGGTGGGGGACCCTTCTAGCTATTTTCCTTTTTGTTTACCTATTGTTTGGTTTTTTCACTTTTCTGGTTGGGCGCGTGTTTTGCCACTTTTCTTTTTCAGTTACTTTTAGCACTTGCTTTGTACTATTTAGAGGTCGATGCACTATTTTTCTTTATATATAGCAGTTTTCATTTTACTTTACTTGTCTTTTCTCTCTTACTCTGCACTTTTTCATTGAATGTGTTGCGTGTGTGTGTGTACAAGTACTTACGAAAAGGCCTCCCCGAGTTATCTTGCCTTCGGCGCTGGTTTCCAGGCCCTGTCCTATGGAGGCGGGCTTGGGGTAGTTGCGGGTCGAGCCCGAGTAGGGTCGGGTCGTGACAATGATATGCACCTATATTATTTTAAGAGTTATATATACTGCATATTTTACAAGTTATATCATGAATATAATTCTTTTTATGATATTTTAAGCTTCATGTAATTTTATTCTATCATGGGTATTAGGATTCAAAGTTACATAGGTGGTAACCGTTTATTGCTACAATCCCACCGTTTATCGGGATTGTTTACAATTATGCTTCCATTGATGAAATAATATGATTAATCTCTCAAGAACTCTACTTAATTTTATTATCCTCTATATATCCATTATATCTTCATGCATTGGTAAAAAATTTAATATCTTTTTACTTAATATTATTAAGAAAATGTTTTTAATAAAATATGACTCCATTTCTTTCATCGGTCGAAAATTGGTTTTATTCAAAAAAATACTTTTTCTAAAAATGTCATAAATTTTTTTAAATGATATTTTAAAATAATTTTCAAGTAAAATTATTTAAAAATGATTTATTTTTTAAAAAGGGTTTAAAATGGTTTTAAAAACATCCTTTATAAGTTTTAAAGTTATTTTTAATGAAAAGGGTTTTCAAAAATGTTTTATTATTTAAAAATAGTTTTTAAAAGAGGAAAGGATATTTTACTCATGAAATGTTTTAAATTATTTTTTTTATTTTGAATGTTTTTGAAGTGGTTTTCAAAGAAAAGGATTTTGAAAATGTTTTATTTCTTAAAAATTTATTCTCAAATAAAGGATATTTTCCTTAAGAAATTTTCCAAATGATCTTTCAAAGTCCTTTTCTATCTAAGATGAAATACTTTTATATAGTTTATGATTTAATGGTGATATGATCCAAGGAAACCATTATTATTCTTTCTTTGAATGGTTTATATTTAAGATTAAAAGTTTTTAATGAAACCCATTTCTCTTCCACAGGTTATACCATGATAAAACTATTATGAAACCCACTTCCTTTCATGGGTTATTCTATGATGAAATAATTATGAACCCTATATTTTTTCCATAGGTTATGATATATTGAAATGTTTATGATATCCATTTTTTCTATGCTTTCTCCATGGAATGACGCCTCACATTTTTTTGTTCACAATCGACACATTGTACCCTGCATTCCTTATTTCCAAAGGCGGGATACATTCATCACTTTATCAGTGATATATTCTCCTTGAACAAAATAGGATGATGGGATATCAGTTCCACCATCCAAGGATTTCTCCTGGGAACTTGTCTCATAGTCCAGGTATCCCTCAAAGATTAAAATTTGGTTTACGAAACTCACTATCAGTGCCATCTTTTTATGGATGCTGGTTAATTACGTTGCTTCTATCTAGACATTTTGAGAGGTCTTAACAAGGAATAAAGCTTCAGTTAAGAGACTAGTCACAATGGGTATCACAGGTATATCGGGAAACTGGAACAATGGTCACCTCAAGCACAGAACCTAGGGTATCCTCTTTCGATCATGGGGTATCTAATGTCAAAGGCATATCATATGATATTTTCCTTAGGCATCTCATGTTTAACATGGGGTAGCAGTGTAATAGTTCATGAGTTTAACATCTTGTAAAGATGGAGAGGAGTTGAGTATAATATCCAATGGGGAAGATCAAGAAGTTTCATCACTATGAGGGAGTTCTTGGAGGGTCGGAACACCCAATGAGGGAGTACCCAGGGTGGTGTGTCCCATAAAGGGAATTTTTCACACTGTAAAGGCTGATATAGAAACCACTAAGGGTAGATTAAAGAGGTTTACCCCTAGGAGGTGGAACCAGGGTTTACCATTGGTTGGGATTGAACCTCATGGAGGTGTCCTACGTACCCAATTTAGAATAAATGGATCAAAACCCGTGTAGTTCGATGGATGGTGTGGGGACTACACATGTGAGTTACCCAGATGATACTAGGACCATAGACGATGTGGATGAGGCTTACATATAGGAACATCCTAGATGGTTGGAATGATCTCACCAGGATGTTGTGGCCTGAGTAAAATTAGGATGGATCTGAATGAAGTGTTGGGTTGAATGGATGGATTGTTGGGGGTGTTTTGATTGAACTTCGAGGAGGTTTCCTAAATATCCTAGTTGGTTGGGAATCAAATCCCACATAGTTATCAAAGGGTTATTAAGTCTTATACCTAAGGAGGTATCCCAATGAAAGTGTATCATAGGGTCAAAACTTTTTCATGGGAGATGCACTAGGAGCATGATTGGGGATTACACCTAAGGAGGAGGCATGTCGGATGGGAAATGTTGGGGATTACTTGTAGTAGTGGCCCATAATGAGATAAAGACCGGAGCTTACTCTTAGATGGATTCTCGTTTGGGGATTGGATGGATTTCATAGTCACTAAAAACCTATAATCCTATGTCATTCATGCTCGGTGTGAGAAAAAAGAGGAATAAATGGACCTGAAACTCATGTTGTGTAAGAATAATTGATGAGAGATGGGGTCGAGATTACACATCAAAGCTTTCAGATGAGTATTTTAGTCTGTGCAAGGAGGATCTCATTCTATGCAAGTAAGACCTCATTCCATGTTATTGATACATAGAGAATCCTATCAATGGTGCACTAGGGATTATGTTTGCAAACTTCCTGGGGTTCACATAGATACTAATACAAATGGGAGAGGAAAAATGGATTGAGAGTACGGGAAGTGAGAGATTCTTGATACCCATCCTCTCTTTGGTCCTATGTGGAGGATTCCACTCCATGTGATAAGGATATCATTTTTCATCACAAATAGAGGGGTACATTCAGGAATATTTGTATAGGGTGAGATCACAATTTAGCAATGTGTGTTGAGGATGTTGGTACTAGGTAGTTTTACATCCTTTAGCTCAGACATGGGGGATTCACTCCTCACCCCTTGGGCTTACACAATTTTTACACATCAACCCTTGGGTAGGGGAAGGGTTTAGTAATTCCAATGTGTAATGATGTGGAAGAGTGGTTAGTCCTGGGGTCCATCTTAGCGTACCAATGCTAAAAAGATAAAGGCATTAGCATAACTGTGATAAAAATAAAGAGGCAGGGAAACGTAATAGGGGACACTCCATGAGGGATGAAGATACCATTATGTGCAATCCTAGAGGTCTGTGTAGAGAAGTTGCACACAAGGGATGAGGATTGTGCACAATAGGGGCTCGACCATAGTGCATTGGAGTAAAGGCAACCCATGGAACTTAAAGGATGGTGTGAATTAAAGTTTGTATGGTTGCACTCATGAGTATGGATTGAGTACAAGAGGATCAATTGAGTACAAGAATGGGTCACGCAATGTAGGAGGTGCGCGCAAGATGAGTCTTTTCAACACACTTCTCTTAGGATCAAAACAAAAGGGAAAGGGTTAAGCCATAGTGGGACCATGCAAAGTCATACCCCCAGGGAAGCTGTCATCAAAAATCTTATACCATGAGGGTTCCATAGTTTTTAGGATATCGTAGAATTGGTGTCTTACGTGCATCAGAGTGATGCTTCAACTTTTGAAGGATCATCCTAAAGATGGGGGTGAAATTAAATATATAGATAGAGGCTTCGGTGGTGGCATGAAATATTTCAGGAACAAAATAGGTCTTCCATGCATCTTTCTCTTCAATATGTGGTGGGAGCACATGTAAATGACCTGTTTGATGTTGTATTGAGTGAATAAGAGGCTTGCGTATAGATTTCTCACTCGCACAGACATCATGAAACATACTCTCTCCTTCCTTGGGATTATTGGAATGTTCCATTAATTTGAAGGGTGCTTTTGATTTAAAATAATATGGATTTTGTGGCTCTATGCATAATCCAATTTTAAAAAATGCCACCCTCGAAATCTAAGTTGAAAGGTGACCATAAGGTTGGGTTTTGAGGGAATCACTAAAGAGGGGGGTGCATCCACAGAGTTGCATGAAAAAATAGAGTCTGGTGTGGAAGTGGACTTTTTTAACCAGGGAGTCTCATATCCATACCTATAAATATATGGGGGGATATGCATAATACCTTAACATTCCATATGATAGGCAATTTTTATCTTGTGCACCAAAGTCATCATTTTCCATGTGGAAAATTAAAACTCAATCACTGCCTTAAATGCACCACCAGTTTCTTTTGTGCTTCACCGTTTTCATACTTCCTGACATTTTGCATGACCATCGGCTAGTATTACACACAAAATAGCCTTTTGGGTTCTATTCCCTTAGCTCTTCGTGATTCATTATTTGTATTTCCAAACTTAACACAAATGGTCGATTAACATGATGTTGTTGAGAGGTAGGCTTCCAACTCTTTATGAAGAGTGGAGAAGTTCGGGAAACCTCAAATCCTTCATGCTAGGAGGGTCATATCGGACAATTAGATTCTCTTGGGAATGTTAACACAGCCACATAAGGACTATCTCTTAAGTGATAGCTTCTCACTACGTAACTTCAACATACTCGATGAATTATCCATCAGAGGCTTCAAAAATGATTCATCGTGATCATGGTTAATGCGTGAAGAAAAATTTTCAATGATACAACATCAACGTTCAGGGTTATGTCATAATCGGGCATCAGGAGATGGTCTTCTATCTCTTGAATTCAAAGATTAAAATAATCACAGGAGACAAGAAGGAGTTCAAGGAGTTTCCTTCCTACTATGCCAGCACCTTACAAAGTAGTATGAAGGATGAAAGTGTAGTATCACATAAGGAATGGGACTTGAGGTATATGGGAAATGATTGTACCACGATTCACTGTTATATTCCACCCTTACACCGCAGTTTTAAACTAGTTTTGTAATGAATATTACAAATATAATAATAAATTTCACTTTATGTTTGAATCAATAAATTAATATTAATCAATATTATAATGTTCAATGTTACTTGTTTTTATTATTTCAATGTAGGTGGAGATTATTTGGAGGGCCTTTGATGAAGTGGAAGAGAAATGAGCCAAAATTGCATGGATCCATGGACATCTATCCATTGTTTTTCATAGTACACGAAATCAGTGCATCCAAATGGGATAACATTTTGTGGGCCTGTCCAAAATTAAATATTATACATTTCATAAAAAGAAACCCAATCATAATTAGGCTTCTATGGGGCCCATTCGAACTGATCTGTCAAAGCCACCGAATATGGACCAAGTCAAATTGTGGTGTTCTGTATTTTATCAATATCGTGAGATGTATTTGTCCAAATGGTTCCCAAAATTCAGTAGAGACAGTAAAGAGGTAGGGATACAACTTTTATATTTTCTTCAAAGCGAGATAAGACTGTATGAAGTCCGAAACGCGTGGTACAAGTGGATTGACGAAATCTGTGTGCCTAAAACCACCATCCAATTTTCCTATAAAATGACACCTTGGGCTCCCCATTTGTATGTTCGGCCAGGAGGCAAGTTGATGCCATTTTGGAGTCCCCAAGGAGTCTTCTCAATATCCCTAGTAGTTCTGGAGGCTATGGGAAGTGCTACTTCAGAATCTTCTTCTTCTTCCTCTCCCATGGGTTTCTAAACCCCTTGTGATCACCCGGAGAGGAATGTGATGTAATCCTGAGCTTCAAAGTTGTATTATTTTGAATGATCTTTTTAATTCCAGGTTGTATGTTGTTTTTCCTCATAATCTATTCTTATTTTATTAACTTATGTACTGGTATGTCATGCTCAACTCATATGATCATGTTTGGGGGTACCCATTCATGTGATGTTTCACACACTGTTCACCACTTTCTGTTCCCCCTTTCAATTGCGGGGCTTGAGTGATTCATATTGGTCAATAGAACTCACACAAGCACTGTCAAGGCCATGTTAATTTATTCCATGGTATCACAAATAAATAACATACAATCCTGGACAGCGCATCGAGTTTTTCATGTGTTTCCTTGGTGAGTTTTGGTTATGAAGTCAAACATAATTCACCCAATCATCGGCGGTGTCCGGTGAATCATTGTGTGTTTTCGACTGAACCCTAGGAGGTATCCTAGTATAAACTCAGTAACATTCTAGTTATAGGTGTTACAAACTAGGGATTAAAGGATCATATCCCTATATCATGAAGCGATGAAGGATAAACATCATGTGAGTACCCCAGGTTGATCACGCTTAATTAATTATGTTAATCTCTACATTGTTTTATCGCTTTCATTTTATATTTTCATCTTTAATAATAAAACCCCAAATTTTTACAAAACCTCATTCACCTTCTACTTTCATAATCAAAACCCTCTTTTTAAATTAATGATCTAAGGCTCTGTCAAGAGACGACCTAGGGTTGCTGCTATACTGCAGAAATTCTAGTCAAAATTAAACAACTAATTTGACGCGCTCGACAAAGCGATCAGGAAACTTCATAAGTGAATGGGTATGGGAATACTAGGTACACTACACATGTGAGGATTTTGGATAATAGTTTCAAAACATTAGGTTGTATGAAGACGTATGGACATCGCAGTTCCATTTTTATCATCAACAGGATCTAGTTTCAGAGCTCTTCAGCTAATGGTCACCAGACACAAACACATTACCCCTTCACTATAGGAAGGTCGACATTAGCTTGTGGTACATTCACTGTATCAAAGGAATTCCTTTGTAGGGATTCAAGTATGATTATTTCCTTCTAATGAATAACACTTTAACGTATAGGGAACATACCCCAATTTTAATGTGGAATCTGTTATTGGTGGTAATAAAGAAGCTAAAGATCAAGTTCATCTAGAATGACATCTCATTACCAGTGAGGTTCGACCTATTCTTTAATAAGGATGATAATATTAGGATTCTAGTTTGAGGTAAGAATTGTATGAATTCTTCGTAGAGGGGAAATGTGGGATCATACTGTGTGATCCTAGAGACAGGACAATATAAAACATGGGGGTACAACATGGATGAGAGCTATGACCCGCTATTCCGATTTCCAACCTTTATTGCTACCTTCCTGAGTGGGTGGTTTTTTTCAATGAGGGACATGGGAATTGGAATCCACTTGGGAACCTTGGTGCTGGTGGGGATCATGGAATCTCACAACATGGTTAACCTGACAATACCTATCTTAGTTAGATTCTACATCATTCTAGTATGCATTTTGAGGGGAAGCATGCCTTGGAAAATATGTGGATTGTTCTATCTTCTACAAGGATGAATCGCTGCTCATAATGGCGAATAAAATTTCCAAAACCCCATTCATCCCCTAGGTTTCTTACTATCTCCATCCACTATGAACATTTTCGATGTTCAGTCACTGACCCTCCGTAATGAAGTAGTTGTGTTGTATATCATAAACTATGAAAATTTCAACTTCTACCACTTCCACACTATTGTAGACCTAATGTTAGATAACCTTCAAGGTTTGTGAGAGCATATGGAGTACTTATATTGATTTTGGAGTGGTATTTTAGTGGCTCGAATTGATGGAAAGCTCCTCTGTGAACCATACATGTCATCCCACTTCGCCAGGCAGTTTGTATGACTTTCGAAAGTAGAGAAGAACAAGTATACTTGGTTCTTTTAAGAGTCCCACCCATGTATTCTCTACCAGTTGTGGTTCATTCTGACAACATTTTATTTGGTGATACGATCATGCTTCCACCTAATGATGTCGATGTCGGCCTGTCAATGGAGTATGCCAAACACTGGGTGGCGAAATATCGGGAATAAATCTTGTGAAGATGAATTTGGAATATCAATGCAGCAAGCATGGATCCAGAGTAGTAGGAAGGAAGGGGGATACCGCCCAAGATACAATCCAAGAAAATGGGGTTTCACAAGCTGAAACCATAGTGGTGGGGACATCACAGGGTGTGGCTACACCTCCGCCTTCTGAAGATGGATGCTCCCGAAAGAGGAGGGTCATCAAAAGAAGCTTCTGGGAAGAAGATAAGGCATATTTTGTATCCATTCACTAATTCTATTTGACCATATCTTTGGTCTACATGGATATCATTATGACAATCAATATCAATTGTATATATGTGGTGGAAACTGAAGAGGTATGGTATTTAATTGCTAGAAATTGGGCACATTTTGGTGGTAGACAGGGTGTCCTTTCATCAGAGGAATGAGTACCTGATGACCATGAATCTCTATTCATGCTAGAGGGAGAGATATGAAGAACTTCTCACCCTAGTGAAGGTGATGTTAAGATAATATTTAGATAGAGATAAAACACCACATGAGGATGATAATGAAGAAGAATAATAAGAAGAATAAGAACAAGAAGAAGAATAATAATAATAATAATAAATAGCATAAGAAGAGGAAGAAGAGGAATAAGGATAAGATGAGGAGTCACAAGGGATATTTTATCATTAAGAGAGTCCCCAATAGGGTTATGTAGTAATGGGATACAATTAAGAACTCATTTATTACCTCTCATTAAGATCAACATACTCATATCTTACTTGACTTCTATTTTCTCCCCATAGATCTTATAACTAAAACTCATCCAATACAGGAGAAACTCAATACTGAACAAGGGATCCCCATAGTAGAGGGGGAAAATGAGACATTGGGTATGGGTGATTATTCTCCAAATCCCATACCTAGGGATGACATATATGGTCAGCTAGCTGGGGTTGAGTTGTCTAGCGGTAGGGGGATAGCTGAGGAGGTCAGGGTGGCAATCTCAAAAACCTATGTCCTTCCAGCTGTTTATTGGGGTGCGTCCTAGTATTCCCATGGAATCACCTTCTAAATTCACACATATGATAATGGTAATCATTTAGATTTATCCTATAATTAATATCAAATCTCAAACCATCCAGTTATAATCAGTCTTCCATAGATTTTTGACATCAAGGTGTACATGTCTTATGCAGCTCATGCTCAAAAGACACAAGGAGGGTTGGTTACAATCAATAAAATAACAAGTGGTGAGGGATCTTCCATGGTGGAATCCCCTATGGTGAACCAATAGCTTGTCCCAAGAGCCCTTAGCTCCTATAAGTCTTATGTTTCACAAATCCATACTTGTCATCGACTAAATAGACTGACTGAGTTACTTTTTTCTAGGTAGTTATTGGGAGATTGTGGACCTAGTGAGAAAATGGGGTTGGGGAATCTAGAAGATATGTTCTAATGTTTGAGCCTATTTATGAAGACTTTTTCATTCACCTCGTTCAAACCTTGTTGGTCCAGGATGAATAGGCAGTTACGGCTATGAGTGATGCCTTTGGTGGGTGGGACTTCAAGAAAGAGGAGGTGGGGATGCCAGAGAAGAAAGCGAGAATGGAAAACAACATGATATGAAGCCTGAACCCACTGAGAGGATACCATAGGATAACCCCACTACTATAATCCTCACTACCTTTCTAGAGAGTGAGTCTATTAATCCTGAGGAACTAGATGATATTGACCCTCACGAGGCTGAAGAAAAATATATCATCTGGGATAGGACATAGAGATGCATCCATCACTTCATTGACTAGTCCATAAAACTACAAATAGTGGTTCAGATGAGGTAACTCCCTCATTGGCAGCATAAAAAGTGTTTTGGAGGGAAATATGCTTAAGACCCTCATGTGTCGGTCCATGACTACCTTGAGGAGAAGGTGTGAGAGGGGAGCCAGCATCTAGAAGCTGTCTGGTGTCAGGAGAATTCTGATAGTATTCAAAAACTTCAACAGGTCACCTGGTATATCCCTCCGCTGGATGAAAAAGTGAGAAAGTGTACTAGTTTCCTAATAACTCAATCAAAAATCATCCTTAATCAAAGATCCCAACTGGAAGATGTTGAGAACCAAATAAAGCAGGCAACTGCTTAGATTGATGATCTCTATTCTGAGTGGCTCCGAGAATAGAGAAGAGATGATGAGCTCTTTCCATCAGCCAATGATTAGTAATTAGAGCTTTGGAAGAGGTAATAAGTCTTGGGGGATACACACTAAAGGTTGGTGGAGCTGATGTGGTCAATTGTTATAGTAGATCTATAGGGGAGATTTCTCCAAAACTCACAACTCTTTCTTGTAACTTACTATTTGTATTGAGACATTATTTTTCTTCATTAAATTATAAAACCTTAATAATATTTTTTGAGACAACTAATGACAAAACCCTAACCTCACGTGGGTCATTCCTGATGTGGAAACAAGGGGTGACCACATAATCATTCACTTTTTATGAGAGTAAAAGATAATCATCGAACACTCAGGGTCTGATATTGTTGACTTACCATAAAGAGAATTTGGGCTGAGAGAAGTTTTGGCTGGAGAAAAAGTCTTTAAAAGTATCCAAAATTCATTTCCCCACATGTGCTAGTGAACAAACAGGATAATTCCATTGGTGTTAGATTTCTAACTAAACAAAGGGTAATGGAGGGTGCGAATCATGATGCCCAAAATTTGGAACACGGGGAGGATGGAATGGAAGTATAGGATGAATGCTGACCATGTTTGAAATATAATATCTATACTTCTAGACTCAATTGGGGAAAAATGAGGTTCAACTACTGATCATGCTTGAAACAAAGATCCTAACTCGAAATGTCGTCTGAATTCTTCAGGAACATTGGCCCAGGATGGTAGGTGAGCCGAAGCGACATAACCAGATTTTTAGGGGATCCATTCAGACATTAAAGAAGATAATGATCCATATGAGGGGCATGTGAAGTGTGAGAGTAGAGTGATGTAATATTTATATGGATTCCAACACTCTTGGAATTATGCCACTATATCTCACAACATATTGGTGTAGGTGCATTGGTTTGAATAGTGATCAAAATCAACTTTTAGGGAGGAACTCTCAGGTGAGGGTCTGGGATGCCTTGAAGTTTTACATCATGAAACTAAGGATGATGAACATGCAGTTTAACATCATACGGTGAGGATGATGCATGGTATAGTTTAACATCATGTGATCAGAACACATCCCACATTTTAATTTCATGTTACTGAGACAGTGCACACAGTTTAAATTCATACTACCTAGACCCTGGACAAAAGTTTAAAGTCATGTCACATGGACTATGGAAATTTCTATTCCCAATACGATTATGTGGCACAAAGTAAACAAACATGACATGAATGATTCTAAAGAGGCTTGGCATACCACATAAGAGATAGGGAATTAATGGATGTTAAGGTAAAGGAGGGCCATAAGGCCCATGTTGTAGCAAACATCCTTGGTGAGGCTCTTGGTTTTTTTAATAGTGTTCAGACCAAGACAATGGTACCATGAATAGCATGCATGGTGTGAAGGATTAAAAATCCCGTTGTGAATGAATCCCAACATAGCCCATGCCACACTCCACATTCCTAGGGATTATCATGTAGTTTAAATTCATTATTTCTTAGACGTAGAATTCTACTTTAAGGTCATATAGTTTGGACCATGAGGACCACGTCAGTTCACACCTTACCAAACTCCAAATCCAATGTGATCCATTCTCAATGTGGGAAACAAAGAACAACATCAGGGACTTGTTGACATGTTTGAGTTCATAAGAAATGGAAAGTGAGTAAGGTGAGACTTTCATGATTTGGATCAAAGGGGTTCCCATTGAGTGAGGACAGAATGTTAACCATGTTTTAAAATGTAGGAATCCTTATCCAACTAGCTATAAATGGGGAATGAAAATGCATAATTGATTTTTGACCATGTTCAAAAACATAGGATCTACAATTTGTTACCAAAGATCCATTAGGGTGTTGTCCAAAAATGGAAGTCAAGAAAAATGAGGCATGAGACCATCACCATTAAGTGGGTCCATCTGGATTTGAAAGAGGATGGAGACCCAGACTGAGAAAGGCTCAGAGTGTGAAATGGGAAAGTATCAAGAAATGGGAATCAAGCCAAGGATTTTTTAAATAGTTTAAGGTCATATTTCATGGACCAAAATAAATTCCAAGGGGCCTATGATTTGAAGGATATTGGGTCTATGCCTAAAGATGAAATGTATGGGTATCTCTATATATCCCATAGGGATGAGAATCAGTCCACACATAGTTCTTTGAATATAGTGTAGTAGAAGACCAACACTAATAGGGGAAATCCTCTCTGGTGAGGGACTGAGGCAACCCATTATTATCATGGGGTATCCTAAACTCACTCAGGGCATGATTATAGTTTAAATTCTTGCATTGATGAAATACGTTCTTATTTTTAGTTCAAAGAGTTTGGAACATTGAGGAAGGTATCCCAAGTGGATGTGTATAACACAGTGTTATGACTAACCTGAAATGAATAAGGCCAAGGAGGCCCAAAAATGTATGAAACATCCCATAGGAGGCCTGTCCAGAGTTTAAAGTCATGATTCCTAGACTCAATCATCTAGTTTAAGGTCTTAGAGCTTGTACTATGATGGGGGTTCTTCAAATGGACACGCATAGTGTAGTTCTATAAAAACTCTTTATGAATGAGGCCAAGGAGTCTCAAAATCACACCATATATTTAATAAAACATCCCATATACAGTTTAAAGTGATTTAATGTAAAGTAAATTGTACCATGATGAGGTTAAGGGGACAAATGTTCTACAGATCTGTGGCTAGGCCCGAAGACAATATGTTCATGTGTCACTGTGTATCCCATGAGGATGGGAATAAATCCCCACATAGGTCTTGAAATCTTATGCAGTTTAATTTAACATGGTAAGGATGAACATGAATCGACATGAAATAAAGTAAAATACATGGTTGGACCCGAGATTTATGATTCAAACATCACTTCATATCTTATAAGGATAAGATACAGGGAGGGGTGAATTTTCCATTGAGTGGATGGACTAGGATATAAAATCTAGGTGTCATTGTGTATCATTTTTGGTTATCAATCTAACTATATGTAGTTTTTGAAGGAAATCTCCCTATGTTGGTTTGATCCATACATAAAGAGGGGGAATGAAAGGGTACTGATGATGGTAGAAATAATTCCTTAGTTTAAGATTGTGTGATAAGATCAGTCTGTGTATTTTATCATCATGTGGTAAGAATGTTGGTTTCTAGGTAGTTTATCATCATGTATCTAGGATTTAAAGGGAGAAGACTATCCTCAAGGGGGTTCATGGAACAACCATTATAAATCCTATGTGAATTATGACTTAAGAGGCTCTCATGCTATACCATGAACTCCCAAAATAACCTCAGGCCAAGGGGCCAAAAGGTCAACTCTACAGCTGGGCCAAAATATGATATATTTTGGCGTTACTATGTATCCAATGAGGATATAAATCTATCCAAATGTAGTTCTAAAGGACATCCTGGTGGGTGAATGATTCCCTAGGAAATTCCCTCTCACGTGAGTACATTATGGCATTGCGCATTTTATCATCGTATGGCAAGGACACTAGTTTTTATACAATCCAAAGTCATGCAACTTGGAATATAGGGGATCTTAGTTTAAGTTCATAGAGTTTGGACCGTTGAATGAGGATTTTGAATTGGAAATATGTGGTGTTGTTTTAATAAGAACATGGCATGAACATATTCCTAAAAAGAACACACACATAATTTCAAGTCGTGATGCTTGGAATATAAGATAGAGGATATCTGAGAAAAGGGATACATGTAGAGCAGTAGTAACAAAACGATGTAAATAAGGGAAGGTAATCCTGAACCACACGTTACACCTTTAAGGAAAACTCACACACAATTTAAATTCATAATTTTTGTACTTGGGTTCCTAGTTTAATGTTTTGTGCCTGGGATGTGGGTATATTCCTTTTAAGGACATGCGAAACAGACCATAAATGCTATGAAGTTTAACTTCATGCAACTAAGATTATGAACACATAGTTTAACTTCATATGATGAGGATTAAGTGGAGTAATTATTCAATGAGGGATGCTCATAGTGAAGCTGATATAACACAATGTGAATAAGCCCAAAGGAGTCCCATGACACATCATACATTACCAAGGGGAACTTTCACATAGTTTACAGTCATGATGCTTCAACTCAAGAACCCATTTTAACTTCATGTGCCTAGGACTTTGGTTTTTATATGTTTTATCATCATACGGCAATGACGTTGAACCCCATTCATGTGAATTACTTCTTGAGGAAATTATCATTAGTTGGAGGAGTGATGTGCCCCCCATCCATGGTGAACAAAGAGTATGCACCATTGGGATAGACCTTATGAATGGTATACAACCCATCCCACTTGTGCTATAACTTTGGTGTCTTCCATGTAGGTATCATTGGTATTTAGAGATCCAAAACTATATCACCTTGGAGGAAAGAGCAGAGGTAAACCTTATTGTTAAACACACTGGCCATCTTGTTCTGGTGCCTCTCTAGATTGTGCAAGGCTCAAAGCATACTATCATCAAGGGATCCCACTTCAGCTAGATGTAACTCATCTGTATTATTTGATGTCTTATTATCATAGACAACTATTTGGAGTGAAGAAAAATGGAACTCAATGTGAAGGACTACCTCTATTCCATACACCAAGGAATATGGAGTCACTTGGGTTGAATTTTGGGTTATCGTCCGATAATACCACAGATCATTTGGGAGCATGTACGACCAACTTTTCTTATTCTACGCCACCATATTCTATATAATTTTGGATAGGTTTTTGGTTAATACCTTGATATATCTATTTTACTATGTATGATAGCAAGAACTATGGTTCGATTGGATGTTGTAGTTGGCATACAAACTTTACAACTTAGCTGTTCGAAAGTTGGTGTCATTGTCGGTGAGAATAGCATGAGTAAATCATAACCAGTAAATGATGTGGAAGCTCACAAATTCAAATACTGGTCAATATTTGTCTTCCTTGAGTGGTATCACTCTTCCCACTAAGAGAGGAAATCTGTTGCGGTCAGAATAAACATGCATTGGAGATTTTTTTATGGTTGATATGGTCCCAAAATGTCAAGTCCCCAGACCATAAAGGGAAAAGATTACATGGTAGTAAGGATGGGATCTGGTAGTTAATGCACAAAGTTGGCATGAATCTGACGCATATGGAGTCTCTTGGAAAACATGATATAGTCATGGACCATAGCGGGCTATAAGTATCCCAGCATTCAGATCTAGTGGGAGAGCTTCAAACCTACCTGATGAGCACTATAAGACCCAACATGAACTACCTTCATAACCTAGGGAATATCATATCCTTGAATTCAATGAAGGATAATTACATAAAACCCATGTTTGTAAAGATTTTTCTCAATTTTGGGTCTACTATGGAGGGTGAATTGAAATATGCACTGACAGATTCACTCACGTTTGGCTCGGTCAGGTGGGAGAGTTCCACGTTGGACATACTCAATGAAGGAAAATGTCCAATCAGAGGCCTCATCAACTGCAGGGGGATCTGAAGGTCCTGTTGTGGAATCACTAACAGACTGGTAGTTTACCTGTTAATTATCATCATCGTATGAAATGACATAAGCGATGACTCTTCGATGAACCACAAGAATGAACATTTCATCTTGGTCAGGCTTTGTAAGAGAAATAGATTGGATTTCTAGGGTGTCGATTCAACAATTTTGTGACCAGGGAACATTAGTTACCTATGGATGATAATGTAACATGGCCATTATATGGAGATTTCACTTTATAAAGGTCACGAGCTCTGTATTTCTGAATAAGTAGTCAATATTGATCTTCTTGATGACTAACTCAGAGTCACCCTTGATTTGAAATTGGGTAACTTCAATCCCAAGTTCCAGCTTGAGACTATCCCTAATATCCTAATACTCTAACTCATTTTTGGTGTATTCCTTTAATAGATAGAATGAATATGGAAGGAAAACCTATGTCATGGATGAATACAACCCCCAAAGCTACTCTATTGACTCTAAGATTATTGAGTATTCTCTTGATTGGACTCCAAGAGGCACCATCGAAATGTATCATCCAACAAGAAGTAGACCGATCCACTGACAGGATGGCCTTGTCAAGGAATTTGAGATTCAGGGACTGTTCTATTGGGGCTGGATGGGCGGACAGAAAGTCTGCCAATGCATGAACCTTGATAGACTTCTAGGGAACAAACCTGATGCTAAAATTCTGATGGATCAACACCCAACATACTAGTTTTCTTATCATCATGGGATATTTCATAATATACTTTAGCATATCCACATGGGATACCTGCTATATCTCATGATGTTATAGGTAATTCCATAAAATCTACACTATGATAACTAGTGCAAGGAATATTTTCTTGAATGGAGATTATATGTACTCTCAATCGAGTAGAAAGTGAAAAATATAGTGTAATATATTCTTTGTACCTTAGTTGTTTTTTATGGGTGAGAATCACGCCAAGAGATTGTTCCAGGGTGGTCACATAAAGGACCAATTACTTCTTTGAGATGGGTGGCATCAGAACTGGAGGCTGCAATAGATATTGCTTGATCTCCTCAAAGGTGGTCTGACAGTCTTCATCCCACTGGTAGACAACACCTTTCATCATGAGCTTGGATAAGGGATTACACTTCCTGGTCAGATTTGTGATGAACCATCATATATAGGCCAGGTGGCCTTGAAGGCCTTGGATCTCTTGGAGGGTTCTCAATTGAGGAATCTAGGTGATTGACTTGATCTTTTCTAGGTTGATCTTAATGCCTCTATAACTGACAACGAAACCTAATAACTTTCTATAGGTTACCCCAAAATCACATTTCAAGGGGTTCAACTTCAACTACTGAGAATGGAGGAAGCTGAAAACTTTCTTAATATCTCATATATGGTCCTGATTCTAGTGTTATTTGACCTCCAAATCATCCACGTAGAATTTCACTAATGTCTTGATGATTAGTTTGAAATGTGGTGCATGACCAGCAGATATGTAGATCTTTCTTTCTTCAAACTAAAAGGAATCACCTGATAGTGGAAAGTAACTTGTGGTTCTAAGGAGTTGGTAGACACAACAACTTTGGGATCCATCTAGATCTAGTTTTACTCAGATTATCCATCCATGAAGGAGATATCCTGGAACATAGTTATGGCATCGATCAAAAACTCTATCACTGGAAGGGGAAAATCATCCTTTGGGTAGTGGTGATTGAGATCCCAAAAGTCAATAAAGTCTATGATATGTCTATTATTTTTCCTAACTGGGTTGATTTTGGTGAGTCACTTGAGGTAGTGAACTTCCTTGCCAAAGCTGTCTTTGATAAGCATGTAAACATCAGCCTCGACCACAGTGTTGTTGGATGGGTTCATCTTCCAGGGAGGCTGATTGAACCTGTTATGTCTTATGTGGAGACCAAGAGGGTGGATAGAGACCTAAGAGAATAGTCTTTTAATTTCATCATAACTCCAATAAAAAACATTTTTGTGATTCTTTAAGAAATCCATGTATTTTTTTCCTCTCTAGGCATGGATGCACTAATCATTGTTGGCCTTGGATCTACCTCAGTAACAAAATTCACCTTAACCAGCTCATATGTGGTGGGTGAGACACCTTCCTCGAATGTAGAATGAGCGTCTAAGGTAGATGGATTATTGGGAGTAGGAGGTTCTTATAGGATAACTGATTCTGGAGGAACACTTTTTCCCGCGTAGGCGGTGGCAGGATATTTATCGGGAGAATCTTTCTTTGTTAAAATCATGATAAAAGAGGTTTTCATACCGATTACATAAAGCCTTCGACCATAAGGTCCATGATTGATTTCAAAGAAATGGTGAAGATTCAACTTGTGATAGATTAACCTTTCTTGGTGGAACAAGCGAGTTTGACGTACAACTATAGCCATGGGGAGAACATCTCGATACCTCATAGGAGTTGGGGGTTCTGGTATCACCTGAGCCTCACCTATGTAGGATTACCAGGTAATCATTTGGCATTATTTGTACCTTGAGATGAATAACCCTTTACTATCAGAATCTAAAAATAATTTACCCAAGTCTAGAGTTATAGACTCCAACCGGTGAATCGGGAGGAATAATGCATCATCCAAGTCTGTCCATGTGTCAGCTGTGATGGAGGTGTGCTCAACCACATTGTTCTGAACCCATGTAGCCTTGAATTGGTAGTAGTCATAATCTATATAATGGGACTCAGAGGAGTCGAATAGAGAAGCATCACATTGGATTATGCCTACTCGACCGTTGGGGGAGTACTTGAGGCACTGGTGAAATGAGGAGGGGACCGTTGCAAGCAGATGAAGCTTGGGCCAACCCATCAATGATTTTTAAGAGGTGTCATATGAGACAATGATGAATTCAGTGTCTGCTACCAAACTTATAAATTGGGTCTTCAGAAAAATCCTTCCACACAGTCTCTGTTCAGTCCAGTTGTAACCCGAAATCCCCAAGTCAGAGGGGCTCAAATCTGCTTCTATGGGTCAAAACATATAGAGCATCTGGGTCAGTATTAGATAGATCCCATAACCTATTTCAACTACACAATGACATACCTACACACCTTTTAACTAGCTGGTGGTGTAAAATAGGTGAATGTGTGCCTATACGAGAGAGTTTTCATCTTCTCTAGAGAAAGAGATGATGACCTCAAATTCTGACTGCTCGACCTCATTACTGTAGAAAGTCTCTACGGATGCAACTGCTATTTCAAAAAGTAGGGAGATTTTGAAAGATTCTATAAGTTATTCACACATATCATCAGATATACAGATATCCATGAGTATTTATAGTTTTCTGGGAATAATTTCACGGTGCTACGACATATCATATTTTTGTCCTAGGCGCACATTTTTTCCAACATGAGTTTTCTCTATGGTGGGAAGTATGATGGTACAACTGGGAGAAAAAATTGATTATGGTTGGTGCTGGAAATATTATGCTCATAAAAAACTACCTATGACTACCACCTGTTGACTGAGTCATTTCTGGATACATTAGATCATGATGCGACTATGGTCTCTTTTCCTAGTCGATGTGCATGATCAACAGTGTAAATGAGTCTGGTGGAGTGGGCTTGAAGGACGGTGTCTGCTGATCTCTATGTAACATCAACTATTTGGTCTTTGTGTCATACACATCTTGGATTGAAGCACTGGACTGAGCATTCCAGTAGCTTATTTTTCCTCAACTTCTTCTTAGATGGCATCATATGGGGACTTTTATAGGGTCTACTTAATGCTTCTTGTCATCAAGGATCATGTAGAGATCCACCAATTTTATAGTATTCAAAGAAAAACACTCCTAATCATCATCAGAGTATTCCTCCAACACTGTATGGACTCTAGGTGTGATTCCCATCTTCATAGGCATTATGTCTCCAAGAGTATATGATGGATTTGGCATTAGTGGGGGACTTTGATTTACCTTTCTTCATAGGATCCTAATATTATGAGACGTTTAAAGCTCATAGGTAGATGAAAATGTGGTATATGTAGAAGGTGAAATGACTTATGGAGGTTCAGTCTAGCCTAAATGAGTATGGATGATGATGTGGGAATGAGGGACTACCCTACGAGAAAAACCAGTCATCATGCATCTAAGTCTCGTGGCTTGAGACTTCTTGACACTCACTGAAACCATTGCTTTTACTGTTGAGATCAGATGAGATATGTGTTACTTGTACTGAAACTTCACCATGCCTGACCAAACCGTCTTCCACTTGGTCCTTGGGATAATCCTTGAACAAATAACATCATTTGATGGTATGTACAAGGATCCCGTTGTAAGGGAAGTGGTAAGGGAGATCATTGATCTCGGCCTCATGGGACTTTCTACATTCTCGAAGCCATAGGATCCCCTATTTTAGATCACTTCAGAAATAACCAAGAACCTTGGCCTCTAGAAAGGATTTTCTTTGGTTTCTCCTATCCAGAAAGGGGACTCTTGGAGCCCGGCCCTGATGAGGGGCTGGAGGTGAACTAGGGGTTGAAAACACAATCTATTGTCTGGGTAGTGGTGCCAACTGAGGAGGAGCCTCATGATTTTTTGGTTGGTGAGGCAAAGCTTGATGAGGTTGCTATCCTCAATGAGGATTTTCTTGGTGAGGCTCTATAGGTAACAGCTCTAGCAGCTCTTGGCCCCCTACCTTCACTACGAAAGTAGTCACAATCTTATTGACTCTTCTTGCATGATATGAAATAATTAAGAAAAGTTACTACTTTTCTTTATACAAGGCTTCTTCTAGACAAATATCCTTATCATATAAATCCTAGAATCCACTTGGGAAATTTTTAGTGATGAGGGTGGGAACCAATTAAGTTTTTACATTCCCTACACACATTTTCAATAGCTTCTCTTGGGTCATCACCATGTCGAGCGACTACTTAAGGAACTTCCACCTAGAGATAATGTCTATGATTTTCTCATCTACTAGTTTCTTTCACTTGAAGAGGCTGGTGATACTTGTCTTATGTGTAGTGGAACTAAACTGGCAGAAAAAATACTTGTAGATGTCTTCCCATTCGGTTATAGACTCAATGGGTAACCGGTTGTACTAGATGAACACAGACTTTTCCAATGTCTGAAAAAAACATCACATATTCACTCCTTATTGTTTCTCTAGGGTTACCAACATGGTTCTTCACCTAGAGATGAAGTCGGTCAGGTGATGTAGCGAGTCACCCATTCTATTGAAGGGGGAGAAGGTTAGATTCTAGAAATTTGGGGTTCTCGGAATGTCATCCACCCATGAAGAATATAGCTTTCCATGTGGCATTTCCACTTATCTCATTTCCAAGGATTCAAGAAGAGAAGTGAGAGAAGATATCAAATCATCCATGAGGAGATTCCAATCTTGGTGAGGATTCTTGACCACCAGTGCTTTAACTGAATCATCAATATGTTAGGAAGGATTAGTGAATCTTAGAGAGACCTATATAGAGGCTTATAGAGAAGCTTCATTTGTGTCCCAAGGGAGATTCTCACATTGTTCAATCAGATTCAGTGATGCATACCATGGTCACCTTCTATAAGCACCAGCTTCTTCTCAATTTATCTATACAGGATCACTGGGTTCAGTGAGGGGAAACTAGACAATAAGGACCTGAAGTTTCCCCTAGTGTCCTAAAGGAAGATGAATATAGACCTTTTAAGGATCACCATAATCAACGTGCTGCCCAGTAAGGTGATCATTGATGATCTGGTTTTGATATATAATCTGATGTCACAGCATAGTGACTATATGATCATATTATGTCCTCTCTGCAGCATCAAGTAGATCTAAGGGACCTAGTTTTTCATTACCATTATTGAGATAATATATGGTATTAAATGATTCATAAGGACCCCCTAGGACAAGTGTCTTTCTTTTTTAGGGACTGGGGATACTTGTGTGAGGGCCCATGTGATATTGTGCCACCCCGATAGGCTGGTTCTCTCCATCAAATCCTATATCGATGTCCCCATCCTTGGTCAACGTGAGGTCAACCATGTTCATTGTGGAAACACTTGGCATTTCCTCAAAGTAATAGGGTGAATCATGATACGACTTGATAGGAATGAAGTTTAGAGTGGCGTACTTTCCCCAACCAAAAATCTGCACATGTGAAGCTACTTATTCAATGATTATGTAGAGCACTAAGAAGCACTAAATGCATCTAAATTGAAAGATTGTATGGTAACTAGGTGATGGTGGATATTTTGACATTGGGAGAACTGCAAACTCAACTATTTTTCATTACTTTTTGATGTCATCGAAGTGATCTTGACTCTTCAGGTAGGATAACTAATGGTCATAGAAGCTGAAATGCATTGCTCAGATGGTCTGGAAAAGGAACGAGACCTGGTCCAGGGTGAGGGTCTCCAGAATGTCGAAGTCAAGAACCATATTCGGCTAAAACACCATTCACAATAGTTCAGTGGCCAAATTTCCCCACAATATTCCCTATTTAGAAGTAGGACTTGGGTCTTAGTTTCCTCGGGGTCTAATCGGCACTAGTTGAGAAACTGGAAATGACACGGATGTGGACCAATGCAGTGGTATACTAGTCAGTGGAGAGACTGCGACATGAAATAACTGATCACTACACACTGGGTCATCTCTAGAAGTCATTTCCCACCTCATCATCACATCTCTGTTGGATATGGTGCCAACCACTGCCTCATGTGCAACAGTGGTGACAGTCATCTACAGATCCACTAGGTGATCATGTTCTATAATGTCTAATAAATACTCTATGTAATCTTGTGTAGAGGTAGATAATGAAGTTGGTGATGATAGAGATGACTTCACCACAAGACCCTAGAAAGGAGACAAGTCTTCCTCCTCTTACTATAACTACGAAGAGATTTAGGGTCTTTTGAAATTCACCTTCTAAAATGATGAATCTCACCCATCGGGATCCTTCTTTAGATTTTGATGTAAAAGACTGGGGGGGAAGGATTCATAATTGAGTCAAACTCAGCTTTAGAATCCGAGAAGCGAATGAGATTTATAATGACCTGTTGATTCCTAGATTTTTTCCTTCGGTAGCGACGGTTCTCTCTTCCACCCTGCGATGGTTGTTCAGGTCAAGGAAATTTTTCAGTATGAGGAGCACCTCCATGTTGTGGGTTGATTGTGCAGGGAAAACATCCACTTTGATTTTTTGGGATATAGGGATGACCTCCGTATCGGTTTTCATAGGAGCGGGGAGGACCTCCACTCTGAATATTGACATAGTAGAGAGGAACTCTTCTTTGGCCACAAAAAAACATGGGGAGGACCTTTATGTTGGGTTTCAGTGTGGGGAGAACCTCTGATTTTTTTATTATAAGTGTGAGGAGATCCTTTGTAGTAATCAATCTGAACACGGGGAGGACCTCCATGTTGGAAATTATGAGTATGGGGAGGGCCTCGGTATTGGTTTCTAGATGTGTAGGGAGGACCTCCATGGGAGGGGGTAGGACCTCCACTCTTGTTGGATATAGTAAGGGAAGGAGATTTATTTTGGCCGGTGATGGTGGAATGAGGAGGACCTTCATACAGATCATTGATGAAGTGGGGAGAAACTCTACTTTGGTTACAACTGGAGCGGGGAAGACCTCCTCTTGAATTTAGGATGAAGTGAATAGGACCTTCACATCCCTGGTTAGATACACGGGGAGTAACTCAATAATGGGAACCATAATCAAGGGTAGGATCTCCATATTGTACATTGATGAAGTGAGGAGGGCCTCTACTTTAGATGATGTTGGGAACATGGAGAGAACCTCCATGTTGAGTGAGAGTGCAAGGAGGAACTCCTCTCTATCTGGAAACTATATAGGGAGGGACTCTATACTTATTCCCATCATCACACATTGTCCCATTACAACTTCTGGAGATATGAGTGGCTAACAGATTCAACCCAACTTGCATGTGAGACGGCTAAGGGTTTGATCCCAAAAGGGTGTCAAGGGGTCCCTCTTCTGTAGTGAAAGATACTTGAAAAAATGTTCCAGTAGAGGCAGGGTCTATAGGAGTTGTGGGGGATGATTCCCCCTGACAGGCATCCTTCAGATCTTGGGCCTGAAATTAGTGTTGAGTGAGTCGGACTGGGGCCAGTAGGGTCGGGGATTAATCCACATATTCCTCATACTAGAAGACCATTCATTGGTGGTGTTGATGTGTCTTGGTGGGATCCCTCCTAGAAAACTCTCGAGTGGTGGTCATTTCGGGGGTGACCTGAGCATCTAGTACCTCCTAGGCATATGGGAGAAAGCTGGAAGATTTCTCTAGGGAGAGTCTTCTTAAGCAATTCCTCATTGGAATGGGGAGGAGGGGCTCCATGCACATCCCTTGGGGGTGCCAGTGTCTGCAAGGAATATAATACTCTAGGAACTGGTGATCCATATCTATAAAGACCCAACCTTAAACATTACATAATCTAGTAAATTATTTTAGAATTCACTTTCTTATATTCCCAAAGATTTTTTCAGTCTAGAGTTTTATTGAATTTGTACAAAATTCATACATATAAACCCAAAATCATAAAAATTGGGTACTACTAAAAAATATCCATTTATTCTATAGTACATAAGTTTTTAATAAAAAAATGTAATGTTTTTAGGAAAATTTTTCACAACATTCATCTTTGCTTCCCATTTTCTCTTACCCATCCTTAAACCATGTGAAAAATATTTTAAAACTTGGGATGAGCAGAAAAAAATCTCAATAAGAGACAGAAAAAGATAGAAAAAAACCATTAGTCCACGAATAATTATAAACATATGAAATTATTTTCACAATGATCAACTTATCTCCCTTAAAGTATCATATACGTACTTTGTGAAAACAAGGGATTTCCATAAAACATTGAGAACATAAATAAAACCATATATGTAACTTGAGGTGTTAATTAGTTATGATTATAACCCTCATAGATACCATATGATTTGTAACTCTCATGGATACCATACAATGCAACCCTCATAACTACCTTATGACATAACTCACACAACTACCTTATGGTGTAACCATCATAGTTACACTTGGAGTAATCAAACAGTCGAACTCCAACATAAGCATACTCAATGCATTGGAGGGAGATATAGGTCCTACCCTTTACTATAAAAAATACCCAATAACCAGAATATAATCCTAAAAAAATATTACTTTCATCATAGAGAATTTCATTTTGAAATTTTCAAAAAATAGGGATTTTAAAGAGGATTTTTAACGAAAATTCTCTAACCTCGGGTTCATTTTACTTCAAATGTGTTCAAACATCCTGTATATTATTTTAAAGATTTTTATTAATATTTTATATAACTAAATTAATATTTATAATACCTTATATTATCTTTTTATAGCATATTTCTACCCATTTATTAATAATATTTAGTTATTTCCATTGTTTCAGGATCATGTATTTCATGGTTTTCATGGTTGGTTCATTGTGGATTTTTTTTCAAATGAAAAAAAACTCCATAAGTATAATGAAATGGTGATAATATGTTTCCATAATTTTAAATGAAACCATATATCATTTTTTTTGTGACATGTGGATGATTCAATAGATAAAACTCTAATGAAAATGATTTAATTTATTTTAGGAGTTGTTTTACAACCATCAAAAACTTATATCATTTTATTTAATATAATGTTTATATATTGGTTACATAACATTATATAGTAGATAATATGTATAATAAAATATGATTTAACCATAATAATGGTTTTATGACCATCCTTTAATGTTGTAATGGAAAACGAAAGTGTATCATCTACAATGACGGTAAATCGACATATCACAGACGATGTTCTCATTTTTAAAATAAAATAGAGAGGAGAAGGAGTGTGATGATGGTTTTTTTCATCAACATTGTATAATTATAGTATATGTAAGACACTATAGTTTTCATTCCACTTGGATAAAGGGAGGTGAATACGGAATAGGAAATTAAAAGAAACTAAAAGGAAAATAAAAGAAAATGAAAGAGAATTTTTCCTCTTGAGCACTTCTTATTTAGAACCTCCTTAATGACCTTGGTTTTGGCCCTTTGGTGGTATGTGATGGTCTTATACATGTGGAATAGGCTTTGTAAGTGAATTAGGTGGAAATTAAACAACCTTCAAGGCTTTCAAGTGTGAGGATAAGAGGTTGTGAGGCTGGTATTTATAGTGGTAGAGAGGAATGCTTTTTTATTATATAATTCATTAGTTATATTGTTTTTGATCAAGACTACGAATAGTTAGAGAATTATCACCAAATATATTAAAATAATTAATTATTTTTCGACATTATGGGCTTATATCATTCATAAATTATCTATAACTCAATAATTCATATATTTGTTAAATATTGTAAATTATTGTATTTCACTATTCACCAAAAAATCAACTATTTTATAAAAAAACCCAAAAATTCATCCTAACCATTTTTTTATTTTTAGAATTAAAAAATTAAGTCCATTTTCTAAAAAAAATTCAAAATATGATAAAATTAATTTTTAATTAAAATTATCATTTATTTAAAAAAATACAAATTTTAAAATTCAAACTAATTTTATAACACTTTGAAAACTAAATTAAGGTCTAATAAAATTATCTTATAATCATACAACAACAAAATATTAATTTATGAATCTATTTTATGATGATATATTTTCATTTAAATTATTATATTAATTATAAAATTCTAAATAAAAATTTACGTGCCAAAAAAATACCAACACTTAATTTATCATTTTCAAAAAAAATTACTTATTCCATGATATAAATATATCATGTTTTCACTTATAAGATAAATAATTCATTTTTAAACTTTAATAGTTGAGGTTACTATTCTATTTTTTTAGATTCTTTAATTTTTAAAAATACCACTTATTTCATTATTCATTTATAATGAATTTGAATATTTAATTCCATAATGAAGATAAATTATTTTATAAGTTCCTGGGTTTTTATATTCTCCTCGCCTTCTGGAAATTTCATCCTCATAATTTTTATTCACTTATTAAAAAAGTGAGGATACCTTTCCTCGTAGCATTTTCATATTCCCGTGTTTCTTCTTCAACCATGTGTTTTCTCCATAAAAACTTAACCTAGTGAATTTCCTTATTCTGCAATACTTGATCTATATGATCAAGAATATGAAAAGGTTTCTCTTCACGAAAAAGGTTCTCTTCCATCTGAACTACTTTTGGGATCAAAATGTGATATGAATCAATCACATACTTCCTCAATATCTAAACATGAAAAACATTGTGTACCAGTGATAAACTTAGAGGCAAAGCTACTTGGTAGGAAACTCGTCCAACTTTCTCCAGGATTTCATAAGTTTCAATGAACTATGGTCATTAAATTTCCTTTCTTACTAAAACACATAACACTTTTCCAATGTGATATTTTAGGGAAAAAATACCAGCCACCTCAAAATAAAAGTCTTTCCCCTGTTATCTACATAACTTTTTTTCCACCTCTAAGTTGTCCTCATTGTTGCTCGATCATCTTCACTTTCTTATCCACTTC
Organism: Viscum album; assembly: GCA_963277665.1. Lineage (NCBI taxonomy): Eukaryota > Viridiplantae > Streptophyta > Magnoliopsida > Santalales > Viscaceae > Viscum > Viscum album. The sequence goes on along the minus strand of OY728119.1, from coordinate 224,441,867 downwards.
CTCTAATAATTATGGTTTCATCAGCTTCCTTTCCCTAACTTCATCCCAAAATGCTATAGTTCGAAACTACTTTCCTGATAACATCTTAAAATATGTCATATATATATTGGAATGAAAACTATTATTATAAGAAAACTCAACTAAAGAAACATGTTGATCCCAAATTTCTTTGTAATTCATTGATTAATCTCAAAGTATGTCCTCCAAGGTCTGAACTGTTTACTCTATGTATCCATCAGATAAAGTGTGAAAGGAAGTTCTAAAATTTAATTGTATTCCTAACATCTTCTAAAGTCCTTTCCAAAAGTTAAAATTGAATCTAGGATCATGGTCAGATACAATGGAGAGAGGAACACCATGTGACCTGAAAATCTCTTTGAGGTATAACCAATAAAGTTGATCTAAATATAGGGTATCTCTAATAGGAGGGGAATGTGTAGATTTAGTCAGATGACCAATAATAACCCCAATTGCATTGTTGCCTTGAGAATTATTTGGTGGTCCCACCATGAATACCACATATATATTGTCTTAATTCCACTATGGAACTAATAAAGGCTTAAGAATACCCTCTAGTAGTTGACACTCTGCTTTAATATGTTGACATGTCGAAAATTTCATAGTAAAATCCGCAATATCTCTTTTCATTTTAACCCATCAGTAATACACTTGAAGGTCTATATACATTATAGTGCTGCCAGGATGAACTGAAAATGGAGAACTATGAGCTTCAATTAATAATTCTTTCTTCAGCTGGGAATCACAAGGCACAGATAATCTCTTCCCAAATCTCAAAACACAATCATTATCAATGTTAAATTCTAGAAACTCACATTCCTTAACCAATTCTACATTTTTATTAACTAACAGTATTCCTTTTGATCTTGGATAATTCTATCTAATAGAGATGAATATGTTGACACTTGAAACAAAATAGAGTAATTTCCTACACCAACAACTTCCAAGAAAAAATTAATTAAATCATTAGTCAAGGGTTCATGTTATAAACATAAATTGGTTAATCTATCAGGACGTTTTCAAATCAAGGAATCTGATCTATTAATATTTTTAAAGTTAGAACCACAACTTCTAATTCCAAATCATGTGTGGGATAACTTAATTCATGGGGTTTCAGTTGTCTTGAAGCATAATAAATTACTAGATCATTTTACATTAGAATTTAACTAAGTCCCTTCAATTAAGAATTATTACAGATTAAAAAAACCATTTCAGGAAGGTGGGGCTAAAACTAAAGCATTCACCAATATCCTTCTCATTTCCTAAAAATACATCACAGTCTTCCATCCAAATAAATTTAACCACTTTTCATGTTAACCTAGTTATCGTGATAGATAATCATGCAAAGTTTTTAACAAATAGTTGGTAATGACCTAATAATCCAAGAAAACTAGAAATCACAGTAACATTTTTAGGACTTGGACATTGATCAACCACTTTTTTTGGCAGGATCAACAAATATCCATCCTTATTTAAAATTTTACCAATAAAAGAAATCTTTTGCAACCAAAAATCACATTTTCAAAATTTCCCATATAATTTTATTTCTTTAAGTGTATGCAAAATAATCCTTAGATGTTTTTCATGATCCTCATAAAATTTTAAATAAACTAAAACATTATCAATAAAAGGAATAAGAAAATTATTCAAATATTCATGAAATATTCTATTCATAAGATCCATAAATACAACAGAAAATTTTTAAAACAAAAGGGCATAATAAAAATATCATAATACCGATATCTAGTACAAAATTTTGTTTTTGGAACATCCTCCACCATCATCTTCAGCTGATGGTACACAAATCTCAAGTTAATCTTGGAAAAATACTAATATCCCAAGATCTAATCAAACAATTCCTCAATATGAGGAAATGGATACTTATTCTTAATAGTAATGTTATTCAAGGATCTATAATCAATGCAAAGTCTCATTGAACCATCTTTATTTTAAAGTAAAAAAAACGACCACACCATGGTAAAGTTCGAGGAAGAATGAAACCTATATCAAGATACACCTGTAACTCCTTTTTCAATTATATAAGTTCCACTTATTCCATTAGATATGGTGGTTTTAATATTTTCTTAGAAATAGAAGATAATTCAATAGTAAATTCAACATCCAAGTCAGGTATAACACCTGGGAACTCACCAGTAAAAATATATAGGTATTCATTTACCACTAACACATCATTAATTTGAACAGTTCCCCTTTTCTAAACAATATGTGCACAATAAATTTCATTTCTATATTTTAACAATTTCTCATCTTCCTAATATGTTATCAGTGGTGTGGGTTCATTCTTTTATACAAACTGAAACTCTTTCTAAAAATAATTCTTTATCTCTATAATCAATCTTAGAATGATAAACAGAAATCCAATCCATACCAAGAATAACATCAAACTTCACTACGGAAAAAACAACAACATTTGTAGGTAATGTATTTCCATAGAAAACAAAAGGAATATTCTTATAATGACTTTTTACTTTAATACTTCCCCTTTTGTTTTAATCATAAGTACTGTTTCATTTATTATGGTGAAATTTCCAATTGACCAAAAAATTTATCAGAAATAAAGGAATTAGTAAACCCCATATTAATCAACACATTAGAAGAATCTGAGTAAACAAAAAATGTACCTATTACCACTTCATTGGATAGACCAACATCTACTGGCGTAGTCACAAAGGGTTTTACTACACCTTTCTTCTTATAATCTGACTACTTTCCATCATTCAGATCTTTCTTTGGGTAGGTATTTCCATAATTCCCCATCTCACAACATTTAAAACACTTTATAGTTTTCTTTTCAAAATTAAACATGATATCATTTTCATTGTAATCTCGGTCCATATGTCCAAAAATTACATATCTGAAACACTTCCCAAATTTTTTAAGGAATTCCCTAAGGTTCTTTTTACCACAATTCCCACAAACTAGAAACTGGACATCACTACCTTTAATTTTTTTTGATTTATTCTTAACCATTTATTTCCATATGGACATGTTCATTTTCTTGTTTTTAAATTAAATATGATCAGCATCAAACTCTTTTTATACCCTTTTATCACAACAAACTAGTTTTTCATAACTTTTTAATACATGGGAACCCAATTACCTTCAACATCTTGGCTTTAATCCTTAGTAAAAATTATTGATTTTACTCTCAATATCTTGAATAATATTTGGATAATACCTTGCCAATTGAGTAAATATGGCTTCATACACAACCATTGAACCTTTATATTTTTTTTTATTCAAGTAATTTCTTTTCCATCCTAAGTTGAACCACCTTAGTAAATTATTTTTCAGGGAAAAGATTCTTAAATTCATCTCATACCAAGGCACCAATATCCTCACTATACTTGGTATTCTTGAACATTGACCACCAATGGTCGGCCTCACCTTTGAAAAAATAAAAAACAAGACTAACCTTTGGACTATATAAACACCCCATGACATAAAATATCTTTTCAAGGGCTTTAATCCACCCTTCATCCCTCATTGGGTTAGAAGATCCCCTGAAAGTAGGTGGGTGTTTCCTCATAAAAGGTTACACTATCATTATGTCCCTTTGTGGTAGCACTATTTTTTCTATTTCATGGATTATATAAATATTTATAACCTATTCCAACTGATCCATTACTATCACAAATTTCTCGGTTCTAATTCACACCATTTCAGGTTGTGTATTCATAAAGATATCATCTTTTCGATGCCATCCTACATCAGCTTCCCTATTTCTTCTAAGGAAACCTATTCTAATCCAACATATATTAGATGAATCAACATGGTAATATTCAAATGCTATATCATTTCAACACAACCATAAGTTCAAAAATAATTTATGGTATTCTATTAACATTATCCTAACCCCTAAGTTTATCTAAATTATGCTCGGATACCAACTATAAGGACTCGACCTTAATCATTACATAATCTAGTAAATTCTTTTAGAATTCACTTTCTTACATTCCCAAATATCTTTTCAGTTTATAGTGTTAGTGAATTACGAAATAATTCATATATATCAACCCACAATCATAAAAAGTTGGTACCGTTAAAAAGGATTCATTTATTCGATAATAAACAAAAATAATATAAAAATGAAATCTTTTCATGAAACGTCTTCACAACATTCATCTTAGCTTCTCCTTTTCTCTTACCCATCCTTAAACCCAGTGAAAAATATTTTTAAACTTGGGATAGGAATAAAAAACACAATAGGGGACATAAAGTAAAAAAATAAACTATCATTCCATGAATACTTGTAAACATATGAAATCATTTTCATAAAGATATACTTATCACCCTCAAAGTATCATATACTTGATTTTTGAAAACATGTGATTTCCATAAAACATAGAGAACATAATATAGGTAACCTGGGGAATTAATTACATAAGATTGTAACCCTCATGGCTACCATATGATTTTTAACCCTCATGTCTACCTTATAATGTAAACCACACAAATACCTTATGATGTAACCCTCACGACTACCTTATGGTGCAATTATCGCAGTTACACATGGAGTAACCATACGGTCGACCTCCAATATAAAAATACCCAATGCATTGGAGTGATATATAAGTCCCACCCTTAAAAATAAAAAATTCCCAAGAACTATAACAGAATAATAAAATAATATTAATTTCATTATAAAAACATTCCTTTTAAATTTTGTAAAAATAGAAATTTAAAATATGGTTTTTAAATAAAAGACCCTTACCTCGAGTTCGTATTACATCAAACATGTCCAAAACTCATGTATAATGGTTTAAATAGTGTTATTAATATTTTAAATAACAATATTTATATTTATAATACCTTATATGATATTTTTATAACATTTTTTCACCCATTTATAAATAACAATTAGTAATTTCCATTATTTTAGGTGTATTTATTTAACGGTTTCCATGGTTGGGTCATTGTGGATTTTTTTTTGAAAAATGGAAGAAAAAAATCATAAGTGGAATGAGATGGTGTTAATATGTTTTCATATTTTAAATGATACAGTAATAATGTTTTCTGATATGATGATGATTTATTATATAAAATGTTAAAGAAAATTATTTAATTTATTTTAGTGGTTTTTTTACGAACATCTTGAACTCATATTATATTTTTTAATATCATGTTTATATATTGGTTCCAGAAAACTATATAAATAATAATATGTATAATAAAATATTATTTAACCATAATAATGTTTTTATTACCATCCTTTAAGGTGGTAATGTAAAATAAAACAATATCAGCCATGATGGTTGTAAGTTGACACATCACAGAAGATGTTCTCATTTTTAGAATAAAAGGGAGAGGAGAAAGAGTTTGATGATGAATTTTTCCATCAATATGATAAAATTCAAGTATATATAAGATAATGGATTTTTTATTGTACTTTTATAAGGTTAGGTTAAGATATAATAATAAATTAAATTAAATTATAAGGAAAATGAAAGAGGATTTTACCTCTTGAATTTTTCTCATTGAGAACCACCATAAGGCCGGTGATTTTGGATTTTTTGTCAGAATAGTAGGTCTTTGAAAGGGGGAAGAGGGTTGGGAATGGAATTGAGTATAATTTAAATAATATAAAATTCTTTTAGGTGTGAGGAGAAAAGGCAGTGAGGGTGGTATTTATAGTGGAGGAAAGGAGTGTTTTTTTATTATTTTATTCATTAGTTTATTATTTTGCCTTAAGACTATGAACAGTTTGAGAATTATCACCAACAATATTAAAATAATTAAAAATAGTTTGAGATTATGGGATTACATCATCCATACATCATTTATGACTAAATAATTCATGTATTTTTTAAATAACATAAATTACCATATTTCACTATTCATCAAAAAATCAACAATTTTAGAAAAATATGAAAAATTCACCAAAACCATTTTTCAACATGTAGAATTTAAAAATGAACTCCATTTTATTAAAATAATTTTCTAAATATGATAAATTTTATTTTTCATTAAAATCATCCTTTATTCGAAAAATACCAATTTTAAAATTATAACTGATTTTATAACACTTTGAAAATTTAAGTAATGTCTAATAAAATTATCTTATAATCATAAGACAAAAAAAATATTAATTTATGAATAAAATTTATATATATAATTTTTATTTTAAATAATTATATTAATTATGAATTTTTAAATAAAAATTTATCTCTCACAAAAATTCTAACACTTAATTTATCATTTTAGAAAAAAAAAATATTTACTTATTCCATGATATAAATATTTCATATTTTCACTTATAAGATACATAAATTTTATTTATACTTTCATAGGTTATGTTACCATTCTATTTATATAGTTTCTTTAAATTATGTAAATACCACTTATTTCATTATTCATTTATAATGAATTTGACTATTTAATTCCATAATGAAAACAAATTAGTGTATAAGTATCTAATTTGTTACAATATCTCATGTGGGAATGACTCCATCTTACTTGTACCATCATATGAGGGTGTCGATCACCCTCCTTGGGATTATTTTAGAGGATAATATTGGGTGTGGGTTCCTAGAAGCTGATGGAATAGCGGACATCATAGTAGAGGTGGGGTCACACAGGATTGCCACAAAAATAGGCATCTTGCCACTGCATCGGTAGGAATTGGGTGAACAATTTTAGGTAGACTAGGTCTAGGATAGTAGTAAGGTTTATCTTTAGTGTGAATAAAATTAAATAAATTCTTAATTTCCCAGTGTCATCCAATATTTCATGGATGGAGAGAGAGATACACGCCAGTGATGTCATAAACAAGAATGCCCAATGTTCAAATGCCCAAATTACTGGTGAGTTCAACATCGGACCCACTGTTTTCTTAGTAGGCCCTGGAACTGCATAGATGGATCTGATGACATGGTAATCTTTTTAACTGAAGTCTCAAACACTACTAGTCCCCACATTTAGGAAAATATTTTCATGTTGGGTTCACCAATTTTGTTTCTGATGCTTTTGTTGGGGTGTTCTGTCTTGAGTTTCGTCGTTTGCTGATGTTGTATTGTACCTTTCATTCTCACTTTCCAAAGGTGGGTTCCATTCATTACTTTCTTAGTGATGTATTACCCTTAATCAAAATGGGAATGTGGGATGTCGGTTCTTCCTTTCATGTATTCCCCTTGGAACTCGTCGCCTAGTCTGAGTTTCCCTGAAAGATTAAGACATGTTTTATGAAATTCATTTTCGGTTCCATATATTTTTGGATGTTGGTTAATTGTGTTTCTTCTATTTGGAAATTCCAAGGGGTCTTTATATTGAAATAACCTTTGGTTAGGGTATTAGATACATTGGGCATCACTGGCATGTCTGGACATTGGAACACTGGCCTCATATATTCTTCCTCACAGGAGGGAATCTCATAGAGGCATCTCGGTCATGGAACCTGAGGCATCCCATGTCAATCATGGTGCATCTGATGCTAAAGGAATATATTTTTAGGTTTTCCTTAGGCATACCATGTTTAACATGAGGTATCAGTGTAACAGTCATGAGTTTAACTTCTTTCGAAGAAGGAGTGGGGTTGATCAGAACACCCAATGGGGTGGATCAAGAAGGTACATGCCTAGGAGGGAGTACTTGGAGAGTCAAAACACCCAATTAGGTTGGACCCATAGTGGTATATCATGTAAAGGTAAGAGGTCACGCTTTGAAGGTTAATCTGGACACCACTAAGGGTGGATCAAGGAGGTGCACCGCTAGGATGGGCACCAGGGTTTATTGTTGGTTGGTATTGAACCTCATGGAGGTGTCCTATGTACCCTATTTAAAAGAAAAGAATCGAAACCCACATAGGCCGATGGATAGTGTGGGGATTATACATGTGAGTTACTTGGATGCTACTAGGAGAAATGATGATGTCTATGTGGCTTGCATGTAGAAACATCCTAGATGGGTTGCATGATATCATTGGGGCGGGGCGACCCGAGTAAAGTCAATATGGATATGGATGAAGTGTTGGGTGGAATGGATAGATTGTTGGGGGTTGTTGGTCTTGAACGTTATGGAGGTTTCCAAGGTATCCTAGTTGGTTGGGAATCAAAATCTATGTAGTTATGTAAGGGGTATTGGGGATTACACTTAAGGATCTATCCCAATGAAAGTGCGGCATATGGTTGGGGATTATGCATGGTAGCCACTCGTGAAGCCTGATTGGGTATTATCACTAAGGAGGTGGCATGTCAGAGGAGACTTGTTGGGTCTTACGTGTCGGAATGGCCCAACAGAAGATGAATATGGGGCTTACTTTAGTAGGGATGCTCGTTTGGGTATTTTATGGAATCCATAGTCAGTACTAAACTCTAACCCCACATGAGTCATTCTCGGTGTGAGAAACAAGAGGAAGTAGTGTACCTGACACTCATGTCGTGAAAAAAGCATCGAAGAGATATGGTGTGGGGGTTATTCATGTAATCTTACTAACAAGTATATAATTATATGTGAGGAGGATCTTCTTCTGTGTGAGGAATATCTCATTCCATGTCGTTCATACACAGGTCATCCAATCTCGGGTGTGCAGCAGCTTACGCGTGGAAACTACCTGAAGTGCACATGGAGACAAAGCCCAAAGGGAGAGGAACGGTTAAATGAGGGTGCAAGAAGTGAGAGGTTCCTAATTCCCATACCATATCAAATCCTATGTGGAGGATTTCACTCCATCCAAGGATGATATCATTCTATGTCACACGTAAATGGGGAAATCCTAGGATTTCTGCAAAGGGTGAGATCATAGTTAAACATCGTGTGTTGAGGATGTTGGTGCTAAGCAGTTTTATATATTGCAGCTCGAAAATGGTGGATTCACTCCTCACCCCTTTGGATTATATAACTATCTTAAATAAACCCCTAGAAAAGTGAAGGAATCACTAATTCCAATGTGTAATGTTCTGGAGGAGTGGTCAGTGGTGGGATCCATGTTATCGTACATATGCTAAAAATGAAAAGGCATTAGTGTACCTATGCTGAAAAGAAAGACGTAGGGAACCATAATATAGGTCACTCCAAGAGGGACCAAGAAATCACTATGCACAATCCTAGAGGCCTATATGGAGGAGTTTCACACAAGAGATGAGGATTGGGTGCAAGAGGGGCTCGAGCATGGTGTTTCGAAGTAAAGGAAACCCATGGAGCTTTAGGGAGGGGGTGTGCACAAGATTTTAGGGTTACACACAAGAGGATGGATTGAGACTTGGAGGATGGTTTAAGATCAATAATTGGTGCACACTAGGTACGAGGTGTTATCAAGAGGAGTATTTTTCACAAACTTCCCTTATGATCAAAAGAAAAGGGCGAGGGTTAACCAACAGTGGGACCATGAAAAGGCAGAGCCCTTGGGAACCTATAATGCAAAAATATTTTACCTTGAGGGTTCCATGGTTTTCATGATGTTTCAGAATAGGTGGCTTACATACATAAAAGTGATGATTAAACTTATGAAGGATCACCCTGAAGAAGGGGCTGCACTTCAATATATAGATTGAGGATTCAGTGGTGGAACGCAAGATATCAAGTATGGAAATGGTCTCCCATATAGATTTCTCTTCAATCTAGAGTGGGTGATCATGAAAAGGACCCATTTAATGTCGCATTGAGCACATGTGTAGCTTGTATGTGGATTTATCAATTGTTTTCACATCACAAAACTAACGTGTTATTTCCTTAGGATTCTTAGAATATTCTATTGATTCTAAGGGTGATTTTGGTTTACCCAAAGATGGTCATTGTGTCTCTATGTGAAATTTTGTGGAAGCACCCATTTCATTTCATGGGTGATGATATGATGTTTATGAAACACATCTCTTTTAATGGGTCAAGATATGATGAATGTTTTGTTATCTTGTGGCACACATATGTGTGATTTCCTTATGTGACGAGTGGGACCTATATCCCCCAACAATGCATTGGGTAATGGTAAATGTTCTATGCGCTCAAAGGGAACATGGGAGGGCATACCAAGCTCGTAACAAGAGGGTATATGGGAGGGAATCCCAAGCACATAACAAGAGGGTATACAGGACTGAATCCCAAAACTATAACAAGAGGGTGAACGGGAGGGCATCCCAATCTTGTAACAAGTAGGTATATAGGAGGGCATCCCAATCCCATAACAAGAGGGTATATGGGAGGGCATCCCAAGAATGTAACAAGATTTTATACATGAGGGAGTCCCCAAACCATAATAAGAGGGTACACAAGAGGGGATCCCATGACCGCAACAAGAGGTTACATGGGAGGGAATCCCAAGATCAAAACAATATGGTACATGGATGGTTATCCAAAGATTTAAGAAGATACATGGGTGATTATCCCAACACTAAAAAGTAATGAGAGTATTTCTAGGTAGCCTTGATTTAGGATATTCTACACTTATGTGTATGCCACAATTCCATTTATTATTCCTATATTATGTTATCATGGATTATTCTCTTGATTCCCTTATGATTTATGTCTTTTGAACTATCAATATTTATTCCAATACTCTTTATTACAATATTTGATATGAAGGTTATGATCTTCTAATGGTATGATAATGTTATGATACCCTTATGATCATGTTATGCTTACATATCTCCCATGTTTACTCTTAATGAGCATCTAAGATCACCCCTTTTTTATGTTTTCTTTCCCTGAGTTATGAAGAAAGGTTTTCAATAGGAGTAATAAATAGGAATATCTTTAATGTAGATGTTTACTATCTTTCACCAGGGTGGAATATTATGTTTCCAAGTTTCCAATGACACTAAACTATTATGTTCCTTGGGAATGTACTATTGTAATGTGATAACTATTCCTTCAAAATGATGTAATATCCATGTATGTTAAGTTTGGGTCAGTATACAAATCCACAGGGACAATTTGAAAGGTTGGAAACCTAGTGATAAAAACCTTATGGAAAGAGTCCTCACAATCTCTCTTTGGTTTGGTTTTACTAAGACTACATAGCTTGTGTTTATATCAGATGAAAAAGAACATATCATGGTCCATTTAATATCTAGAAAATAGAGTAATCCTAAATCTTTCTTATGATAAACCAATAGCATAGGCTGCAAAGCGGTGAAATGGTCACCAATTGTCCACAGTAAAACCAATTAGATCTACCTTAGATGAATCTACAATTTGGTCCATAAATAGTAAACAATATAGATGCAATACACTTACCTTTAAAGTAATAAAGTATCACAAGATATTGTTCCTATCTTTCTCAAATCCAACTAGGTAATCTCCCTTTGATTACACTTCCCATGATTAGGGTTATGCAAAATAATGTGATAAAAAATTGTTTTTAACCTAATTACTAGCCACAGGGATACTATGTTTCAATTTTGAGATTAACTATGTATGATTGTATTAATTAAAAGCATGGAAATATGAATCATGATCAGTATAAGAAATAAACAATTCAAAATAACACAATCCACAATTTAAATAATGTAAAATAAATCAAAAAATAACTTGAATAAATGAACAATGAAGAACGTAGAAACCAACGAAGTTGAATGATGATTGGTATTGAAAATTTGGATGTAAGAAAAAGAAATAAAATGATAAAAAATAATAGGTTTATAAATAGATAAATAATTGACTAAAATGGAGTAATATCACTTGGTTTGAAAGAAATCATAAAAGGAACAAAGTAGAAAGGAAAAGGTTCAGCATCTGTCCAAGTATTATTTTTCGCGATGGGGCTTCTGCATATATATATAGTTGAGCGTTACACGATGTCTACATGCTTCGCATCGTGTGTGTTCTTTAGGTGATTTTTTTTTTCAACATTTACAAGATTTTTAATTGGTTTTCATGGTGTGTACCTCAGATCCACAAAGGTCTTCGAAGATCTTGGATCTCATGGATTCCACAGCTTGTATCTTCAACGACATTCATGTTTTGAACTTTTCACATCATCTATAATGTTCACATCATGTATCTTTATTAGGTTTTAAATTTCATAGATTTCACATCATGAACTATATTCACTTTCTTTACTCTGGATTCACATCTTTTAAAGGTTTCACAGGCTGTAATTTGTCTCGCAGGTGCTCTACTATAGGAATACACATCATGAATTGAGTTCAAGATGTGTAATGTCTAGATCTTCTTTTTTTTATAATGTCTACCTTTGAGTCTTGAGTTTCTATGCCTTGAAAAAATAACCTAATACCCATTTTATTATTGAATAAATATTAATAAATTCTTAAATAAATGTATCCAAAAGATATATAGGAATTTTCCTTATCAAATTCCCCCAAACTTGAATAATTGCTTATCCTCAAGAAAAAATCATCTCAACAGGTATTCTAAATCAAAAAATCTTTAAAAAAGAAACAAGAATTACAACCTAGAAAATAAAAATAAGCGTTAATGAAAAAATTAAGTCCTCTAGAATAAATCCTATAAAGAAATTATTAATACCTCATAGTTAAGTTCTTTATTCAGATTCTTTCTTCCTTTATTTACAATTTCTCAATTGTTATTTAAAAGCTATAATCATATTACAATTTACCTAAAAATAAATTTTCTATCATCACTCAAGATAAAATATAATTGGAGTTATGATCATACCCTAAATACATATTCATATCCATATTTTTACATCAGTTCTAAAATCTCTACTCCATAAATAGAAACACATAATTAATTAGGAGGACTTTAGAAATAAGGTTCTAATGAATCTGTGGAAGAGGTTAGGTGGGTGGATGATAAAAATATTTCTCAAAAAGGAGAGAAAAATAGCAAGTATAATACATGATCATCCGGAATAATGAAATTAAAAGTATCCTCTAGAAATCATCACCTCCACACTCCCAAAATCCCAAGGTAGGTCCACAGATGTGGAATAATAGTTCAATGAAAGAATCCTATTTATTTTTTTACAAAATTAATGGCTAGGTCAGATCTCACATCCATCAGCTAACCACATATGATTCATCATAAGATTAAATGGTACAATAATGGTGACTTTTGACCTTCCTAACCGACAACCCAAATTAAAATGTTGTCCTTTTTATATTTATTTTTTAACAAGATAATCATGAATGGTACATCAGAAAAAAATAGGTCTCTTATAGTGGATCAAGAAAAATAAACATCACACATCTCCTTAGTAGTAAGTATCCCTTGTCCATTATTAATGACCATCTCCCGCTAACATATTCAAATGTTGGTCAGGCAATTATACCAATATGAGTGTAGTAAGGAATAAAATATTCTGTTAACATAGCTCAATCCTAAAAAGGTTATTCATAGATTCCATGGGCTTAAAAAGTAAAAATGTACAGTTGAGTCTCCAGATAAATGGATCAAAAAATATTACCTCAATCATTTTAACATTGTATTTATTCAATAATATCCTTTATAAGATGAAATTTTAGATGGGTTTACATTCCCTAAGTATCTATCATGTAATATACTCAAAAAAGAATAAAAAAAAATTATGTCTAGAGTCCTCCTAGGAATGGGAGAATAAAATTTTGCAATCACTTAGGGAAATATATCCAGTAATAAGTCAATCAAAAGAAATTGAAATAATATATAATTACAATTAAATAACTCAACTCCCCAATCATGCTCAAAATATAAACTGGAATAAAAATGGATTTCAACAATATCCAACCAAAATATGTCTTTTATTTAAAATGGATTCAATGGGATTTCAAGTTAAATCTTGTTTTCACAAAAAAAATATCACTTAAACAAATTAATAAAAGAAAAAATCCATGTATATAGATAATAAAAATCAATAAGGACTCCCCCACAATTAAAATGAAATAGTACTTGCACTATTTTGTAAATCGATATGGGGGTGGTATCAATAGAAGAATAGATAGATTAGAGATGGAAATTTAGAATTCAAAATAGGGAATTGAGAGCTCTTTATAGTGAAAATTATTCCATGGGTGAAATTCTTGGATGGTGATGGGAAATTTTTCTACCTAAAAAAATATTATAAACAAAATACCTATACTAGATAAATCATTACTACACAGATGTTAATCAATATATAAGCAGAAAAATGGATAGGTGTACACAGTCAATGGTAGGATAAAGAAACTCATATAAATGCATGAATTGACTATAATGAATTTTTGGATGACTGATGAACATAAAGTTCTAGAAAAAGAAAAAACAAAGGTCCTAAGTACTGAATGAAAACATAGGAAATGAAAAATATGGGTTTCCTCCCATAAATATCTAATAATGAAATCCTAATCCAGAAGAATAGAAAAAAGGATCATTTGGTATCGTCTACCGGCTCAAATGTACTCTGCCTCTTGCAGGAACTGGTGGGGGTGTCATAAAGTTTCCTTGGATGCTTGGTGGGGCTAACTACCTTAAAAATGGGTCAACAAAAATGTTTATATGGTATTTTTAGAATCTGTTCAGGTCATGGAGGGGGGGTCCTGTATAGTAATGATCTGGAGCTCGTCAATCTAGAATTATATGTATTTAAAATACTAATATATCTTTTGCGGGAGGCTAGATAGTGGCCTAACAGACACGTCAATAACCATGGATGATGTTGTAGATCTAAACATGGATAAATTAATGAAAAAATAAATATGATTAAAAGCATACAAGTAGCATAGTCAAAACTATGTCCAATCCATATTTATGATAAATGATACATTAGAGAACATGGAGTACAAAGAGAGTAAAAAAATAGTGACCCATAAATAGCGTACAATAGGGGAGGGGTATACATTAAAAAATTAAATAGTGTAGGTAGTGTCACCGCAATCTGCATTAATAGGCCCCCTCCCAAATAGTGGGTGGTTAAATCTACCCCACCATGCATATCTTAGCTATGGAGGTGAATGCGGTTAGATCAACCACCATAAATGGTTTCATGGTGCTGGAAACTAGATAGGTCATGAGAGGTGGTGGGGAGGTTTTGATCCTTATAGGGGCCAAACATCTAGAAACTAGATCAACAAATGGGACCTATGATGTATAAAATAGGGAGGGTCCCTTTCCCCACCATGCCTACTCTGCTATAAAATCCATCTTGGTGGAAAGGTATGTGATATCTGGTGGTAAGTTATACTAGGTAGGAGGTGGTGTGGGAATGGAGGAAGAAGTGGGTTTGGAGAGGGTGGTGGGTGGGTAGATGTAGGGGTTGGTGGTGGGCCATGGGTGATGAACTCTAGTGCTCAATGATTGGGATGCAGAAATAGTGGAAGATTTGTCTTTGATTCTCCATAATACAGTACAGAATAGACCAAATGTAAGAGGGGATGGATGGGATAGGTGTAGTAGTGGTAGGGGTGGTGCAGTACTTGTGGTAGGTGGGGAAGCTAGATCAACAAATCAAGCAGGGGTAGTAGCAGGTGCATTATATAAAGGAGTCTAATGGGTTGGATCTAGGTATGGGGCATGATGTGATGGTACCACATCAGTAGCCTCAACATAATCAAGGGCCCACTAGTAATGCCCCTCAACCTTCCTCAAGAGCCTCATCTTATGGAGCATGGGGATTTCAATTGGCTCCATCTTCCCAGTAGAGAAAACAAGATGAGTATCATCAAAGATGCCAAGATGACAGATGAGGTGGGTGATGAAGCTACCTCTAATCAAGGTATCATGAGCTCCCCAAACCTAGGTATCGTAGTATAGCATGAACTGTAGGGTCATGTTGACGATATATCCACCCATGGAAGAGGCAAGTATGATAACATCAATTTGTATGATTCTCCAATGACATTATTCTCTTGCTAGGGAGGTATGAACTAGAGCCCAGTGAAGAATCTATAAACAATCACTTTGTAGTTGAGTCCTCTTTGTCGTTTGAGGATCATGGAAGCTTTGGTTATCCCGAGCATTTAATTCCTAGCTTTTCACCATATCTATTTTGTATGGGTCTATCCACATAATAGATTAGGATAGGGAGGTGAAAAAAATTAGTGTAAATACCAATTCCAATGCTGAAATATCCTAAGGTGATCTCCCAATCCCAGCCACCAAGGCAGAAGGTGACATGCTCCACACCGAGCTTCAAAGTACCCATTAACTCTAAGAATAGATCCCAATACTAATCCTCATGTACCTAAGTGTTACTGTATAGGTTCATAGAACCCAAAGTATTTAGGTCATCCTCATGCACACGGATATGCTCAAGAAATAATAGGTCCAAATTTTTTTTGGACTGCACAGGCTTGGCCTGTAAATGGACTAAGCATGACTAATGCTCGGGGGAAGATAAGTAAAGGTGGGGGTATAGGTATGGGTGTGGGGAAACACCCTAGGATGGGATGCATGAGGACTGTGACTCTTCAAAGGCTGAGGGAGTTATAGATCCTGATACAAACAATGAGGTGGTGGGATCAGCAGGTGGTGGAGGCTGTGCACGCAAGAGATGTTTTAGTGAAGGTGAAGGGTCTATGTGTTTTGATACATACTTTACAGTCTTGGTGTGGACCATGTCAATTGATGTAAATGGGAAAGTAATGTTATAGGAAGGGGGAGAGTTACTGAGTAATAGAGGAAAAGAGGGTAGGAGGGAGGCCAACAGTCAAAAGGTGGATGAGAGGTAGGTCAGCGGTCATGCGGGAGAGGAGGAGAGGGGATGGGTCAGATGCGAACCCTAACTCATGGATTTTAAAGTTTTCCCGTGATTTTTATACCTTATAAATAATATACAACATGTAAAGTTTTGTTACAAAGTTTTTCAGGCTTGACATTTTCACATCTTTTAAATAATACATTATGTGAATTTGTATATTTTGTGTATATATATATTTTTTTTAGTTTTTTTTATTTTATTTAAGTGGAACATTTTTTCAACAAAAAAATACTAAACCTTCTCCTTCATTATTGAACCTTCCTAATTTTCAAGAAAACTAGTTTAACCTATTTAACTTATCCTAGGTTTCCACTAAATCAATGCTTCGTTTATTTTTCAAGAGTTAGACGTGATTTGATTCAGATGATGTATCCCTCTTCATAGGTTCAGTGTAATTCTCATTCTTATGATTCTTGTATTCATATTCATCAGGAGACAATGATTCTTTATCATCCTCTTTCTCTATATAATCATTTTTTTCATTAGTAAGAAATATGAATTGGTAATCAAATTACTCGTCACTTTGTTTGGTGTCTTTCACTAAGTAGAAAAAACTTGTTCTTCACTGACTCTAAATATACACCTTCCTTAGTTTACAAAAATAAAAACCGTCCCTATTGTGAGAAATAGTATCCTAATAATTATGGGGACATCTCCCTCTTCCTTTAAATATAATATAAGGAAATCATTTGGAAAGATGAACTTATCAACCTTGAATAAGACTTCCTTAAGAAGTCCTAGAGGGTACTTGACTAAGCAGTAGGCCAGTTAAAGTGTGACACTAATCAGTTTCAAATCCTCAGTCACTATCTTTTGAAATACACTCATGGTATTGAGATTAATATTTTTTCCACGATCACACAAGTCTCTTTTGAAATGTTTTATCCCTATAGTTCAACGAATAAATAAACTTATGGGGTCTTTCATATTTGGTGGAAACTACCGCTGAAAAAAATAAGAGCATTCTTCATTTAAGGAGGTAAAACTTAGATCTTCCATTTTCCCTTTATTGTAAACTAATTCTTTTAATAAATTTTTATAATCAAATAGTTGATAAATCACTTCTGCAAAGTGGATGTTCATGTGTAATTGTTTAAACATCTATTTTTTTGTACTCACCCTCTATATTGTATTATATCATACTCTCTAGAAAGGGTGAGGGTTTTTTTATGGTGTCTCTTCAATATAGATATCTTCTTTTTCAATCTATAATTATAGAGTATCTATTTTAATTGGTTCGGTTTTTCATTTTGTTCCCGACCAATATTATTTGTGCCACCATCTCTATCCTTGTTGATGATTGTCACGCATTCTTGAGGTTCTTAAAAAATATTTCTCACATATGCATGGATTCTAAAATTATATAATTTTTCAACTCATAATAACCATATACTTTATATCCTATCTCAAATGTGTCTTGGTATTACTAAGAAACATACCCAGTAATCGATTTGATAAATACTTAGAGATCTACCCAACTTAGTGCTCGAGTTTATGGAGGGAAGCCCTGTAACACCCGAGATTTTTATGAGAAATATTTTGTTTTTATGTTATATACATAATCAATTAAATCTTTCACTACACACAACACTGGCTTGGCTTGCTTTAGACGTAATCATGACCTTCCTCGATAGCTTGCGTTGTACACAATACCGAGTTTCACTAAACAATGATATGCTATTAAAATATTATTAAAACCAGCTGTTATGAATAGTAATACCCACTTTTTGAAATTTTATAAATTTTATCTTTCAAAATGGACTTCATTTTTGAATTACTAATATCGAAATTAGACTAGTGTGAAATTTTTGTATTTTTATGAAAACTTTCAATTTTTGATGAATAATGAAAACATTGGGTTACTATTTAAAAACCGACTTTTTATTTAAATAATTATTTATTTTATTTAAACTTATTTTAGTTCAAAATTGATACATAATACCTATATAAGTTCAATGTAATTCATTGGAGTCATTTTATAATAATTTTAGATATATAAAAATTTTATTGAACTTTTCACCGTCTTTTACCCACCTCCTAGGAGAGTTTGAAAATTTATATAAAACTTAATTTTACCACTTCTGTGAATGGAATTTCAAAAATCCGAGAGACTCGGTTAATATCAATTAGTAAAATGTGGTTCAATGAGATGAAAATAATTTTTGGAGAATAGTAACTTTTTACTTTTATTTACCACGGTTAAAAGTAAATAGGGTAATTAAGGGTAAAAATGATATTATTATTACCCTAACACATGTCCTAATTATATTTTATAAGTGTAATTCGACCTAAAACAAACTTGGGAATAAAATATGATAATTTAGGTCCACTTGGATTAGATTAGGACATTTAATATTATTTTATTTAAAGAATAGTTAAAATAGTTAAAATCAAAGTTTAATAACTAAAACATTTTTAATATAGGGTTATACATAATATAAATTCGACTATAAATATTCATTAGAAATATAAATATATTTCCAACATAATGGTATTTTATTTATAATTTTTAGACATTAAATAATTTAATTTATTTATGACATAATGATGATGCAGTAATTATCTTATTATTGAAATATTAACATAATTGATGTTATAAATACCAAAATAAATGTAATTTGAGACTTTTTATGAATTACATAATTTTATAGGTTAATATGACATGTTATTATTTATTTAATTAAATTTGTTCTAACTAATAATGCTGTTATTATTTTCACAAAAATCAATTACCAAATAGTGTCAAAATTGACATAAAATAGTTTTTAAAAAGATATGATATTATTAATTGTTATTTTATTCTTAAAAATCTAATTTTCAGACAAATTACTTAGATAAGGTTATATATATTAATAATAAACAACTTGGGGTTCGTTTGGCTTGTTATAGTAAGTTTATTAACCTTATAGTGTAAGAAAACAAGAAGACACGGTAAAAGTAAAATTATTTAACTTAAAGTTAAATATAAATGATAAGGTTAAAATAGAAATCTAAACTTCTCAAAAATCTATTGGATGAGAGGATTTTGACCTATCCTTACCTTATCTTCGAAATAAATCAATTTGGATCTATTAAAAACCGAATATTACTTTATAATAAAATAATATTTTAAGTTTTCCTAAGGTGCCCCTCTCCTCCCTTATAAAAGGGCACCTCCTCCCTCTCCTCCTCACACCACTTTGAGCATTCAAACTCGGCCAACCCCTGAAAATTTCTCTTATCCAATTCCCTAGAAACATCTTAGAGGTCCTGGTCTTCTTCAAATACCATCTTTAGTGCCCTAAGAGAAGGTTAAGAAGAGACGCTTCAAAGAAGAGGTAATGTTCATTACCAATTCTTTCAACTTTATTTCTTCTTCTACTTATTCTTATTTAGTTGTTTCATTATGAAGTAATAAAATTAGTATCACTCATATACTGATATGTTATTATAAATATGAAACATCCCTATTTCACCTTCTATACATCCTACGGAAAACGAAATCACCGCGCGTGTGTACGTACGGAATAAGACCTCCACGCCGTGGTGTAATATATTTTCCACCACCACCTCACTTGGATGGGTATAATGGTGTAAATAATAACTATATAAGATTATTGTAAATTGATATTTATTCTGAAATAGTATACATAAACTTCAATACAATTCCACGATCATGGGAACGATATCATCGCTCGTGCGTACGTATGGCCTACCGTCTCCACAATGTGATGCGACTCGTTTTACATGATATTCAATGATTAATGATTATATAAATAAATTGAATGAATAAATATGATATATATTACACTAATACCATTATGTACATTAGGTATCTATAACCTAAAATAAGAATAAGAATTTATTCCACAAAACACGCATAAGAACAAAAAAAGCAATAAACACCCGAATAACAGGTAACAATGAAATGTTACTAATAAAAAGCTAAGAATATGACCATATATGATATCCAAAAAATGATTAAAATTCTGTAATAATTCAATAACATTATTTAAATCATTATACAGGAGTTTTGGACATGTACGAAGCAAATCGGACCTAATGTAAGGGAAAATCTCACAATCTCATTTTTTTACAAGATTGTTTATACTTCAGAATTTACTAGGGCATATTTATCATCCACGTCCATGTTTCCTCAATATGTAATATTATGTATATCCTTTTACAATTGTTTAAATCCAATTTTACCCTTCGTTGAGTTTTTATTAAAAGATATGAAAGGAATCTTTTTTCGTTTTTCATATGAGGTACTTTTTGACTTTTTCTACCAAATACGAGAAGAATGTTTTTTTAACTTATATGGTATGAATGGATTTTTATGATTTCATAAAACATTATTTCCATGAATCTTCCTTTACAAGTTTTCACATTTATTTTTAATAAACTTCTTTTAGTTTAAAATTATATGACATTTTAAGAAAGGAAAATGTTTTTGAAGTAGAAAGGATATTTTCCTCAAGAATGGAGTTCAAGTGTTTCACCAAAACTATTTTACATCTAAGATACTATAGGGTTATGTTTCTATCCCTATTCTTACATTGATTTGATTATGTTATGATGGAATTTGTTTTAGGATTTCCTTTTATATTTTATGGATTATGTTATGATGGCGTGATGTTTAAGAATCCCATTTTTATTACATGGGTTATGCTATGATGTTTGATTTATGATCTTTTGGCACACATAATAGTGGTATCATTATGAGATGGGTGGGACCTATATCTCCCTCCAATTCATTGGGTAAAGATTTATATATCATGACATAGACATGGCTGGAACAGTAGGTTAATCCGGTTCAGTGAAACAGGACTGAAACGAGGAGTGAACTCGGTTCAGAAATGGACTTTGTCCGCTAAGATAGTCTTGGAAATGAGTCTTGACTACTAATAAATGATTCTCTATGATTATGTGTGTATTCCACAAAGTTTCATGTTTTAAGTTATGATTATTGGGACTACATTTCACTATTATGATTTATCCCATGTTATGAAATTATGATCTCTTTTGCAAGTTAAAATTTCCAAAATGTTATGTTCTTATAAATATGATGTGATTGATATTTCTTTTGTTTACCCTTACTGAGCATTTGAGATCACCCTTTTGTATGTTTTCTTTCCCCAGGTTAATAAGAAGGTTATTAAGTAGGATATACCAAAAGGGACTCTATATATGATGAAATAAATGGGAGATAATGTAGATGCTTTATGAACCAGTTATTTATGTTTCCCTGTTTCTAAAGACATTATACCTATACGTTCCTTTCATGGTTTTGTTATATGTTGTAATAAGTGTGCTTCAATTTTGAAGTAATAACAATGTATGTAAAGTATGGGTCGTTATAGTTGGTATTAGAGGAAGGGTATAGTCAACCTTTGGAAACTAGGATGTGAAAGCCTTAGTAAGAACCCTAAGGATAAGTCTAAGAATAGAACAAAATCTTAGTGTTTTAGAAATGGCCATGAACAACCTATGATAAGACCTTAAGTGTGAAATTTTATTCTTGATTATGTGGTTTTCCTATTATAATTAGTGGTTCTCACACTATTCTTCTTGGTTTTAGTCAATGGATGGAACCCAAAGGAACCGTGTTAATGCGGAATGTGACGGGAAATGCAATTATTGTCCCCCTGAGCAACCAAACGTTATGAGAGATGGAATGAAAAATCTTGTAGCCATGCTCACACAGCTTTTTCAAGCTATGAATCATAAAGGACTTCCAAACGAGCAAAGGAAGGAGCAACATTTTGTTGAATGCTTCATGAGGCAGCGTCCACCCTCATTCAGCGGGTCTACTGATCCATTAGTGACTGAACAGTGGATCAGTACCACTGAAAAGATATTTTCAGTTCTTCAATGTTCTGAACATGGTAAAGTCATCTTAGCAGTATTTCATTTGGAGGGTGAAGCTGATCAATGGTGTAATCTTATCAAGAATACGAGGCAAAGGGATGAAATTGAATCCATGGAATGGGAGGAGTTCAAGAACTTATTTTTCAATAAGTACGTCCCTCGTATTCTTCGAACAAAGATGGAGAAGGAGTTTCTCGAACTAAAGAAAAAGGATGATGAATCTGTCGGTACCTACGAAGAAAATTTTACAAGACTTTCAAGGTACTCTTCAGGGATTATTATCCAACCTGAGAGTAAGATCGATCGATTCTTTAGTGGCTTGTAACCAAGTCTTCAAAGGGCGTTAGCCATAAGGGACTTAAATAGCTACAAGGAAATCGTTCGATGTGCTCTCAAAGTTGAGATGGAGATTGGAGTAACCCATCAGTCATATGCGTTTGATAAGAAGAGGAAAATGGAATTCAAAAGAAAATATAAAGAGAACACTGAAAATAAGATGATTTTTCCCTTATTCTCAAAGTGTAGAAAGAAACATGGAGGTATTTATCTTAAAGGGACAAGTAAATGTCTCAAATGTGTAAAGGAAGGTCATCGGGCATTTGAATGCCGCAATGATGGGAAGAAGATGTCTAGTGATGAAAACAAAGAAAAGGCTACACAGAGTGCACCTCCTACACTTCAATTTTACAAGTGCAAGGAAATGGGGCATTATGCCAATCAATGCCATAATCCAAGGGTTGATGATGATGATCGATGTCAACAAACTCTTAAGGCTAAAGACAAAGGAAAGTCACATGAAATTTCTATCAGCGATGTGGAGTACGATAACGAAGTGGTGAAAGGTACACTTACTATCCACTCTAAAGTAGCAAATGTATTATTTGATTTTGGATCCACCCACTCTTTTATTTCTGAAGAATTTTCTAAGGGTATCGCCGTATTACCTCAACAATTAGATGTTGAGTTAGCTATGACAACCCCTAATGGCAAAACAGCCGTGTCAAAAGTTTATAATTCTTATCCGATTGAAGTTTGTGGGAAAGTGCTTCCTGTGACTCTTGTGATCCTTACTATAGTGGAATTTGATGTGATTCTTGGCATGGATTGGATTTCTTTATATGGATCTCATATCAATTTCCAAAGAAGGGAAGTCACAATTCATATTCCAGAACAATCTATGATCTTCTATCGATGCAAGGATGAACATAACCTTCCAGTGGAAATTTCTTCCATCTTATGGGTCTTGATTCCACTAAATGAAGGTTATTAATCGCAAATGGTTGGTGAGAAACTCACGATTAGGAATATTCCCATTGTATGGGAGTTTTATGATGTCTTTATAGAGGAATTGTTGGGTCTTCCACCAAATCGTGATGTTGAGTTTTCAA
Source organism: Viscum album (assembly GCA_963277665.1). Classification (NCBI taxonomy): domain Eukaryota; kingdom Viridiplantae; phylum Streptophyta; class Magnoliopsida; order Santalales; family Viscaceae; genus Viscum; species Viscum album. The sequence continues at coordinate 224,418,026 of OY728119.1, read as the reverse complement.
TAGAACTCATACCGGGTGCTTTGCCTATTTCAAAGACACCTTATAGAATGGCCCCAATTGAGTTGCAGAAATTGAAGAAGCAACTCCAAGAGAATCTTGATAAGGGATTCATATTCCCTAGTGCATCACCTTGGGGAGCACCTGTTCTATTTGTTAATAAGAAAGATGGATCAATGAGACTCTACATTGATTATCGAGAACTTAACAAGATCATTATCAAGAACAAATATCCTCTCCCGTTCATTGATGACTTATTTGACCAACTACGCGGAGCTCAAAACTTTTCCAAGATTGATCTTCGTTCAGGGTATCATCAATTAAGGGTAAAAAGGGAGGATATACCAAAGACGGTTTTCCGTACAAGGTATGGACACTATGAATTTATAGTGATGCCATTTGGTCTTACTAATTCCCCTGCTATCTTCATGGATCTAATGAATAGATTCTTTAGAGACAATATTGATTAGTTTGTGGTAGTATTTATAGAATATATTCTTGTCTATTCAAAGAGTAAGGAAGAACATGAAGATCACTTGATAATTATATTGAAGACCTTGAGAAAGGATAATATTTATGCCAAATTTACCAAATGTGAATTTTGGCTTCAAAAAGTTGCATTTTTGGGTCACATAATATCAAAAGAGGGGATATCTATGGATCCAGCAAAAATAGAGGTTATTGAAAGATGGTCGAGACCAACAACAGTAACTGAGATACGAAGTTTTCTTGGTTTGGCTGGATATTATCGACGTTTTGTGAAATATTTTTCATGATTATCTAATCCACTCACCAGGTTGACTCGAAAAGGAGTTAATTCGTGAGGACGGAGGAATGTGAAGAGAATTTCAAGGAGTTGAAAAGAAGGTTATCCAGTGCACCTATCCTCACACTACCTTGTAGTGGAGAAAGGTTTGTGATCTAAAGTGATGCATCCAAGAAGGGGTTGGGGTGTGTTCTCATGAAAAATGATATGGTGATAGCTTATGCCTCATGACAGTAGAAAATCCATGAGAAAAATTACCCAACTCATGATTTTGAATTAGCTGTGGTAATCTTTGCATTAAATATTTGGAGGTATTATCTTTATGGTGAAGGGTGTGATATTTATACTGATCATAAAAGTTTAAAGTATATTTTCACACAAAAGGAGATGAATATGCGTCAAAGAAGATGGTTGGAGCTAATTAAGGATTACAGCTGCTCAATTCATTACCACCCTGGGAAAGCAAACAAGGTGGCATACACATGAAGTCAACAAGACCATGCAAGCTTATCCATGATGAGGATCACAAAATATCCAATATTTATGAATTTACAAAGGATGGATCTTGCAATTATAATGGAAGGGGAAAATCGTATCTTTCTCAAATGAATGTTCAACCATCTATACATGTGAAGATTAAAGAGGAATAGAAAAAAGATGTAGAGTTACAAAAGAAGGTGATAAATGTTCCTGAATTCAACCTTGATTGTGAAGGGATAATAAAGTTTAGGAATCGGGTTTGTGTTCCTCCCATCCCCTAATTAAAGAAGGAGCTGCTAGATGAGGCTCATAGTTCTTCATTCTCTATTCATCCTGGAAGCACGAAGATGTATAAGGACCTAAAAGAGTACTTCTGGTGGGATGGCATGAAAAGAGATGTTGCTGAATATGTCTCTCGATGCTTGGTTTGTCAGCAAGTTAAATTTGAGAGACAGAAGTCTAAGGGGATGTTACAACCATTACCCATACCCGAATGGAAATGAGAAAATATCACTATGGACTTCGTCACCGGACTTCCTAAAACATCCAAAGGCAATAATGCTATCTGGGTCACAGTTGATCGTCTTAAAAAGCTTGCTCACTTCATTGCAATTAGAGAGGATTTCTCTCTGGATCAGCTTGCCAGGATATATATAAAGGAAGTGGTAAGATTGCATGGAGTACCACTTTCCATTATATCTGATCGGGATCTGAGGTTCACCTCAATGTTTTGGCGAAGTCTTCCGCATACTCTGGATACAGAGTTGAGTTTCAGCACTACTTATCATCCTCAGATAGACGGTCAGTCTGAGAGGACAATTCAAACTCTAGAAGATATGTTAAGAGCTTGCTCTATGGATTTCAAAGGTGGTTGGGATCAACACCTAACTTTGATGGAATTTTATTATAATAATATATTTCACTCCATTATTCTGATGGCTCCTTATGAAGCTCTCTGTGGTAAGAAATGCCGAACTCCAACTTGTTGGGATGTAGTTGGGGAAAGAAAGCTATTAGGACCTGATCTTGTTGATGAGATGGCAGAAAAGGTCTGATCTATTCAACAACACATAAGAGAAGATCAGAGTCGACAAAAAAGTTATGTCGACAACCGAAGAAAATACCTAGAGTTTTAAGTGGGTGATAAAGTGTTCTTACGAATATCTCCTTGGAAGAGAGTAATGATATTTGGAAAGAAGGGAAAGCTGATCCCTAGGTATATCGGTCCTTTAGAAATACTAGATCGTGTTGGGAAGGTAGCTTACCGATTGGCGCTTCCACCGAATCTCTCTCAAGTTCACGATGTGTTCCATGTATCTCTCCTAAGAAAGTACATACCCGATCCTTCACATGTACTCAGCTCAGAAGTTATACCACTGAAGCAAAATCTTTCTTATGAAGAACAGCCGATAGAGATTCTGGATCGTAGAGAAAAAGTCCTACGGAACAAGAACACTCTCTTGGTAAAAGTTTTATGGAGGAACCACCAATTAGAAGAATATACATGGGAGCTTGAGGAAATGATGAGGGAGAGGTATCCTCATCTGTTACAAAGTGATGAATTTCGAGGGCGAAATTCATTTCAAGGGGGGTAGAATGTAACACCCGAGATTTTTATGAGAAATATTTTGTTTTTATGTTATATACATCATCAAATGAATCGTTCACTACACACAACACTAGCTTGGCTTTCTTTACACACAATCGCGACCTTCCTCGAAGCTTGCGTTGTACGCAATACCGAGTTTCACTAAACAACGATATGCTATTAAAATATTATTAAAACTAGTCGTTATGAATAGTAATACACACTTTTTGAAATTTTATAAATTTTAGCATTCAAAATGGACTTCATTTTTGGATTCGTAATATCGAAATTAGCCTAGGGTGAAATTTTCATATTTTTCTGAAAACTTTCAATTTTTGATGAATAGTGAAAACACTGAGTTACTATTTAAAAACCGACTTTTTATTTAAATAATTAATTATTTTATTTAAATTTATTTTAGTTAAAAATTGATACATAATACCTATATATGTTCAATGTAATTCATTGGAGTCATTTTATAATAATTTTAGATATATAAAAATTTTATTGAACTTTTCACCGACCTTTACCCACCTCCTACGAGTGTTCGAAAATTTATATAAAACTTAATTTTACCGCTTCTGTGAGTGGAATTTCGAAAAAACTAGAGTCATGATTAATATCAAGGAGTAAAATTTGGTTCAATGAGATGAAAATAATTTTTGTTGAATAGTAACTTTTTACTTTTATTTACCACAGTTAAAAGTAAATAGGGTAATTAAGGGTAAAAATGATATTATTATTACCCTAAAACATGTCCTAATTCTATTGGATAAGTGTAATTCGACTAAATACAACCTTAGTAATAAAATATGACCATTTAGGTCCACTTGGATTAGATTAGGACATTTAATATTATTTTATTTAAAGAATAGTTAAAATAGTTAAAATCAAAGTGTAATAACTAAAACATTTTTAATATAGGGTTATACATAAGATAAATTCGACTATAAATATTAATTAGAAAGATAAACAAATTTAATACATAATGGTATTTTATTTATAATTTTTAGACATTAAATAATTTAATTTATTTATGACACAATGATGATGCACTAATTATCTTACTAATGAAATATTAAAATAATTGATGTTATAAATACCCAAATAAATGTAATTTGAGACTTTTTATGAATTCCAATAATTGTATAGGTTAATATGACATGTTAGTATTGATTTAATTTACTTTTTTTGAACTAATCATTCTGTTATGATTTTCACAAAAAATCAATTACCAAATAGTGTCAAAATTGACAATAAATAGTTTTTAAAACAAATATTATATTATTAATTGTTATGTTATTCTTAAAACTCTAAGTTTCGGCCAAATTACTTAGATAAGGTTATATATATTAATAATAAACAACTTGGGGTTCATGTTTCTTGTTATAGTAAGTGTATTAACCTTATAGTGTAAGAAAACAAGAAGACACGGTAAAAGTAAAATTATTTAACTTAAATTTAAATCTAAATGATAAGGTTAAAATAGAAACCTAAACTTGTCTAAAATCTATTGGATGAGATGATTTCGACCCATCCCCACCTTAGCTTCTAAATAAATCAATTTGAATCTTTTAAAAACCGAATATGACTTTATAATAAAATAATATTTTAAGTTTTCCTAAGGTGCCCCTCTCCTCCCTTATAAAAGGGCACCTCCTCCCTCTCCTCCTCACACCACTTTGAGCATTCAAGCTCAGTCAAACCCGGACAATTTCTCTTCTCCACTTCCCTAGAAACATCCTAGAGGTCATGGTCTTCTTCAAAGACCATCTTTAGTGCCCTAACAGAATGTTAAGAAGAGGCCCTTCAAAGAAGAGGTAATGTCTGTTACCGATTATTTCAACTTTATTTCTTCTTATACTTCTTCTTATTTAGTTGTCTCATTATTAAGTAATAACATAAGTATCACTCATATACTGATATGTTATTATAAATATGAAACAACCCTATTTCACCTTCTATCCATCCTACAGAAAATGAAATCACCGCGCGTGCGTACGTACGGAATACCGTCTCCATGTTGTGGTGTAATCTATTTTCCACCACCACCTTACTTGGATGGGTATAATGGTGTAAAGAATAACTATATATGATTATTGAAAATTGATATTTATTCTTAAATATTATACATACACTTCAATACAATTCCACGATCATGGGAACGATATCATCGCTCGTGCGTACGTATGGCCTACCGTCTCCATGATGTGATTCGACTCGTTTTACATGATCTTCAATGATTAATGATTATATAAATGAATTGAATTTATAAATATGATATATATTACACTAATACCATTCTGTAAAAGAGGTATCTATAACCTAAAATAAGAATAAGAATTTATTCGACAAAACACGCATAAGAACAAAAAAAGCATTAAACACCCGAATAACAAGTAACAATGAAATATTGCAAATAAGAAGCTAAGAATATGACCATATATGATATCATAACAATTAGTACAATTCTGGAATAAGTCAATAACATTATTTAAATCATTATACAGGAGGTTCGGACATGTACGAAGCAAATCTGACCTAAGGTAAGGGAAAATCTCACAATCTCATTTTTTCCGAGATTTTTTATACTTCAGAATTTACTGGGGAATATTTATCATCCACACACATGTTTCCTCAATATGTAATATTATTTCTATCCTCATACAATTTTTTAAATCCAATTTCACCCTTCGGTGAGTTTTTAGTAAAAGATATGAAAGGAATCTTTTGTCGTTTTTCATACGAGGTGCTTTTTGACTTTTTCTGCCAAATACGAGAAGAATGTTTTTTTATATTATACAGTATGAATGGATTTTTATGATTTCATAAAAAATTATTTCCATGAAGATTCCATTACAAGTTTTCAAGTTTATTTTTATTAAACTTCTTTTAGTTTAAAATTATATGACATTTTAAGAAAGGAAAAATGTTTTTGAAGTAGAAAAGATATTTTCCTCAAGAATGGTGTTTAAGTGTTTCATCAAAACTATTTTCCATCTAAGATAATATAGGGTTATGTTTCTATCCCTATTTTTACATTTATTTGATTATGTTATGATGGAATTATTTTTAGAATTTCCTTTTATCTTTTATGGATTATGTTATGATGGAATGAGGTTTAAGAATCCCATTTTTATTACATGGGTTATGCTATGATGTATGATTTATGATCTTGTTGAACACATAATAATGGTATCATTATGAGATGGGTGGGACCTATATCTCCCTCCAATGCATTGGGTAAAGATTTATATCTCATGAGATAGACATGGCTATAATGGAAGGTTAATCCGGTTCAGTGAAACAGGACTGAAACGAGGAGTGAAATCGGTTTAGAAATGGACTTTGTCCGCTAAGATAGTCTTGGCAATGAGTCTTGACTACTAAGAAATTATTCTCTCTGATTATGTGTGTCTGCCACAAAGTTTCATGTTTTAAGTTATGATTATTGGGACTACATTTCACTATTATGATTTATCCCATGTTATGAAATTATGATCTCTTTTGCAGGTTAATATTTCCAAAATTTTATGTTCTTATGAATATTATGTGATTGATATTTATTTTGTTTACCCTTACTGAGCATTTGAGCTCACCCTTTTGTATGTTTTCTTTCCCCATGTTAGGAAGAAGGTTATTAAGTAGGATATGCCAAAAGGGACTCTAGATATGATGAAATAAATGGGAGACAATATAGATGCATTATGAACCAGTTGTTTATGTTTACCAGTTTCTAAAGACACTATACCTATACGGTCCTTTCATGGTTTTGTTATATGTTGTAATAAGTGTGCTTCAATTTTGAAGTAATAACAATTTATGTAAAGTATGGGTCGTTATAAGCCCATTGGTTTTTTATTTTAGTTTTTGGGAGCCATTATCTAATTTAATTTTTTCATGAAGGTAGTGAGTAGGTTTTCAAGATTTGATTGTGGAGCTGTGGCCTACTTTTCCTATTTTAGCAGAGATTTGAAAAATTATTTTTGTTGATTGGGTAGAAATTGTTGAAAAAATTATTTTTTCAGTTAAGTAGATGGAATCTACGGTGGTTACCCAGTTGTTCTCTAATTCCAGGGTGGTTCTTGACCACTCCTCTATTGATAATAACATTGGTTTTCTTGCTGCAGCTGTAAAACCATCCTCTATCGATTATAGTGCTGCTAATATTGTTGGGGTATCTGAAACTATTGATTTATATTATTGTAATTTAATTAATTACAATATTATATTTTATGTTATTCTATACCTATCCTTCTGTCCTAATATGGTTGTGGACCTCTGCACATTTCATAATCTTGGATTTTCATAATAGGGGTAGGAGGGGTGGTGGGGGAGCTTTTGGATAAAATGATTCTAGATTTTTTATAAGGGATTCGGCATAGGATTATAGGTGGGTATTCTTTTTTACATTGTAAATTCAACATTGGGGCAGTCCTTGGTCAATCTTCCATAGACTAACATTATTGGAAATATCATAGAAAAGCACACTTCAGACTTCAGGCATCTTAATCATGAGCCCTCCATCAGCATTAGTGTCTATTACATTGCAAGAAGCATGTTTTATTTCTTAGTAGAAAGTTTTTAATTGTATCCACACATCAAGTATATGATGTAGGAACTTACGTGTGTCCTCCTTAATGAAATACCAAGCTTCTCAAGCTAACTCTCCATCCATCTAGATGAAATTTTTAATGTCATTTTTGATCTTCCATATTCGTATTGGTGGGAAGTATTTATCTAAGAAGTTATTTCATAAATCATTCCAAGTCATAATATTTTAAAGAGATTGTATTTGTAGAAAAAACTTGGCTCGGTCACATAAGGATAATGGGAAGACTCAAATTCTGATAGAATCGGATGATACACCCTGAATAAGAAAGGTGTAAAAAACTTATAAAATATTAGAAATGTGTTTGTGTGGATGTCCAATCAAAAATCCACTAAACTACATCTTATTCTAGATCATGTGGATGAGTTTTGGTTAAATTTCAAATTAATGCACCTAAATTGGAGGGTGCACAATGTTTGGTGCAACACCATAGATGTACGTCAAGTTGTAGTCCATGATGGTGCACTCCTTTAGCACTGGTTTCTCTCCTTGATTTCAAGGTGGTCCATATTGGAGGTTTCGGTGGTTAAGTGGCACAAGGTTATTACATTCAAACATATTTAATCATTGGAATTAAGATAAATATATTTCTATCTGTGAATCAAGATAAATTGGTTCTTAAGTCTCAAGTATCCTTGAATGAGTTAAAGGGACCCCATGCATGCACTAGGCCAAAGAAGAGTGAACGTGGATGCTAATACATATGAAATAATTAATAAAAAATGTAAAAGGAAGAGGTGAAAAAATACAAGGTTCACATTGAAGGTCACTATTCCAATTCATAATAATCCCCTGAGAAATTATTCCAAAATTTTACCAGCCCACGTGGTATCCTTGATTCTGCAAGGGCATTAGATAGACTAGAATTTGTATTATCCCAAACTGCACTCAGCTACCATGTTGTAGCATAGTGAAAGTACAGGGTCGAAGCCATAAGGAAAATCTAGCATACAGAAAACCTAGAGATAATAACATTATGTAAGGATCCCTCATGATCTCTCTTTGGTTTGGTTTTACTAAGACTACATATCTTGGATTTAAATCAAATAAAAAATGGGGTTAGGGTTAATTTCAGGGTATAAAAAAAGAGTAATCCAAAAACTATCTTGGGATAGACCTGTGGCTTAAGTAGTGAATAAATGAAAATGTCACCAATTGCTTCTGGTCTAACTAATTGGATATACCTAAACTTCAACTATTCTTTAGTCTATAAATAGTAAACAACCTAGATGTATTAAGCTTAGTTTCAAAGTTATAAAGTATCACAAGCTATTTTTCTTAGATTTCTCAACTCCAACTAGGTTAGGGTCCTTCGATTATATGTCCCATGATCAGGGTTATTCAAAAGAATGTGATAAGAAAAAAATTAACCTAATTACTATCCACAGGGTTTCCAAGTTTAGATTTAGTGATTCGTTACATTAAAACATTCCCTTACTCTTGACCTCTAACCCTAAACAGATTACTCGCGCATGATGGTATTAATTGAAAGTAGATAAATAGGTAGAATGCTCGATATAATAAATAAATAAATCAAAATAACATAATCCAAAAATTGAAAAAATATAAAATCAATAAAAAACAAACTTGAATGAATGAATAATGAAGAAGGAAGCAATAGTTGAAGTTAAATGAATATTGGTATTAAAACTTTAAATATTGGAATAAAAAACACAATCATCCAAAGTCATAGGATGGTAAATAGTAAAGGAATTTAATAAAATGAAAAAAAAATAAACGGAACTAGGATTGAAAGAAAGAAGAAAAGAAATTAATAAGAAAAGAAAAAGTTTGACATATGCCTCAGTATTTTTTGTTCGTTTAGGGGTGTCCACATATATATAGATCTGATAATTACATGATGTGTATATTATTCAGGTCATGTATGTGATTTAATATAATTTTGTTACGATAATTACATGATGTGTAAGTACTTTTCACATCATGTACCTCAGATCTGCAAAGATCTCTAAAGATCTTGGATCTCTCAGATTTCATGGCTTGTATCTTCAGCGGGATTCAGGTTTCAGACTTCATAACATTGTTTACAATGTTCACAACATGTATATTTATCGATTTTCATATTTAAAATATTTCACATCGTATACTATGTTCACATTGTGTACTTCATATTCATATCTAGAAAAGGTTTCATGGGTTTTACTTTGGATCACAAATGCTATGCTTAAGGAATAGACATCATGTACTGAGTTTAGGACGTGTAATGTCCAGATTTTATATTTTTCATCATGTCCACCCTTGATTATTGATTTTCTATTCCATAAAAATCAATCTATAACACAGTGTATTATCAAATTAATAATAATAAATTATTAAATAAATTTAATCAAAGTATATATATGAATTAAGATTATCAATATACCATAAAATTTAGTTTTGGAATTAAATTTTAGATGTCCTTTTCTTAAAAATACTTTGGCAACAGACATGATTATTAAATTATTCTTGTACTAATTTCCTTCTCTTGATACTTACAACTTTTTAGAAAATGGTTTTCCCATAAATAGCACTCTAATAATTAATAAATGCAGAAAAATATTAAATTCCACTTAAATTACATCATTGGTAATAAATATGAAGGTTATAGAACCACGTAGTCGACTCCGGATCACCACATAGTGAAATTCCATAGATTTTAATTCTTGAAGTAGATTGATCCACATAGCTATTTTCAATATAGCCAATTTCCTCACGTAACTATTCTCCACATAGCCTAATTCTTCACTTATACTTGTTGTTCACATATCCAAATTTAACATAGTTGAATGAATCATGTATCCCTTTTGAACCATGTAGTTGAATTTACCATGTATCTAATTCAAGTAATAGATTACTCCACATAACCAATTCACATAGAAAATTCATCGATGTAGCTATTTTCTCATATAGGTGATTAATCGATGTTAGCGATTTACAAATATCTGATTTCATGATGTAGCTAATTTACATAGTTGTTTCCTTCACATAGCTGATTGGCGTATCCAATTGTTCGATGTATCTGAATATCCATGTTGTTAATTCCCTTACATAGTAGATTTTCCATATTTAGGAAAGTTTCATAAAAAAACCCAAAATTAAATAATTAACAACATAATGACTTAAATTATAGTGACTGAGGATTAACATAAAAGGATATTACATCATCTTAGATGAATATTCATCACATTACAAAAATACATGCATGAGGGCCATAATAGTTTAGTTTCTTTGGAAACTTCAAAAAAAATTCTAACTAGGTGAAAGATATTCAGTGTTTCCCACAAATATATTCCCCTTTAGTAATTCAACTTAAAACCTTTATTCATTACCTAGGGAAGGGAAAGATAAGAAAGGGGTGATCACAGATGCTCAGTAAGGGAAAATAAAGGAGATAAATGAGAATAACAAGAGAATGAGGGTATGAGAACATGACAATTAAATTTGAAGATCATACCCTTATATCAAAGACCATATGCAAGATTCATGGCATAAATATTGGTTGTTCATAATACATGTATCATAAAGGAATCAATAGTGTAATCCATGAGATCATAACATAGGAATAAGACATAGAATTTGTGGTGAACACATAAATATATAGCATCATTACCTATAAGTGAAGGTTCATTTCCAAAACTTAACAAGGCACTTCATGGGGACTACACCAACTGTACAAGACACGCCAAAATACCTAGTCATAGTCCCTTCCTTGTAAGGTATCGGGTTTCCCCACCTTCCCATTGTGGATAAGGTTTCCCCATCTTCCCCTAGTGGATCAGCTTTCCCTATCTTCCCATAGTGGATCATAACATACCTATCTCCCATTTTGGATCAACCACGTCGACTTGTTTCCCATCATTATGTTATGAGATATAAATCTTTACCCAATGAATTTGAGGGATATATAGGTTCCACCCATCACATAATAAAATCATGCATACAAGCACCGAAATATAATAAAACTTGCATCATATCATGACCCATAAAAAGAGATGGGTTTCATAAACATCATATCATAACCCATGAAATTAAATGGGTATCATAAATATTTCATCATATCCTTACCTATAGAAAATAGATTGGTATCATAATCATTTCATCAAAGAATAACCTGTGAAAAGAAGCGAGTTTCAATATCATATAACCCATGGAAGAGAAATAAGTGTCACAAACATCATTTCATAAAAACATAAACCATTCAAGAAATAATATGAAGGGTATTATTCAATCATATCCCCAATAAATCATAAACTATAATAAATTATTTCATATTAGATATAGAAGGGTTTTGAAATATCACATGAAACATTTCTTAAGGAAAATATTCTTTTATTGAAAATCCTTTTTATAAAATCATTTCAAAATACTTTTCATACAAGGAAATATTTACAATTTATTTTAAATAATTTTTTGAGGAAAATATATTTTTCTCTACGAAAAAACTCTTTTAAAAGTAGAAATTATTTTTAAAACCTTTTTATTTTAAAATATTTTTGAAAAAATATAAAAGAATCTTGAAAATATTTTGAAAACCTTTTTCTTTAAAAATACTTTGAAAACCTGAGAAGAAGTATTGAAATCATTTTGAAAAACATTTTCTTTAAAATGTATTTCAAAACTTATAAATAAATATGCAAAAAATTATAATCAATTTTCTTTAAAATAACATTTTGAAAACATATAAAAGAATCTTTTAAATCATTTAAAACACCTTTTTAAGATAAAATATTTTTGAAAAACTTTTTCTTTGAAAACAAATTTAAATTAAAAAACTTTTAGAATATTAGGAAAACATTTTATTTAAAAAAATAACCTTGGAAACTTAAAAATGTAATATCCAAGGAAATTAATTTCATGACGGTGGGTATGTTTGTACATACCGAACATTTCTTTTGCATATTAAAATTTTAGAAAAGTTCATTGATATGAAGATTACAAGAAGATTACTTTTAAAACCTTCTTAATAAAAGAAAAAACATGGGTAAAAGTTTCTTATAAACTCCATTGGAAAAATATTAAAATATTTTTGGAAATATTTTTTTAGAAAACACAGTTTTTAAAGAACACATATTTCCAACCTAAAGGAGAAATAAAGTTAGATTTTCATTAAAAAAATCTTAATTATCTTAAGTAACAAAAGGTGGAAAAAGGTATTAATGCATAAAAAATCATGGATAACCAGATAAGAATAAAATTAATTAGTTTTATTTAGATATATATCATATGATTTCATTAATAGAATCATAATCAAAAATAATCCTAATAAACGATGAGATTATAGGAATAAATAGTTACTAATTTGGTAACTTTGAATCATAATCATAATGAATGAATAAAACTGCATAAATCTTAAAATATAATGAAAATACTGATATTCATGGAATAATATTTCAATGGGTAGTATATATACCCCATAGAAAAATATATGTGAATAACATGGCATGTATCCAAAAGAAGGAAAATTGAGACCAAATTACTTTACCGATTTGGTAACTTTTAAACCATAACCTTCCTTAAAGAATGATCATAAAATAGATATATAAATACCCATAAATTTAATTACTTGAATCATATAATATATTCATTTTCATTATATATACCCCACAAAATAAAAGTGTGGTGAACAAGGCATAAGTCTCACAAAATAAAAGTGAGACAAGAAAACCCTAGCTACTTGAGAAACTTTAAAAACATGATCTCCATAAGAGAATAACATCAATTAAATATTTTAATATCATTAAATAAATTATATTTATGACATAAATTTTCATAGGTTAGTATTAACACCACACAAAATAATTTAGGGGTGAATATGACATGTATCTCACAGAAATAAAAAGTGAATTGAAATTCCCTTACCTGAAGTCTTGACTTTCTATGTACATGTTCAAACCCCATGTATAATAAATATAAGTTTATTATACATATAAAAAAGAAACATATTATTATATATAATATCATATATGATTTTTTATGACTTTATAATACCTCTTTATTAACAACTCCATGTTAATATTACGTTTCAGGTAATATCTGCGTTGTTTTTCATAAATATTTTGGCATGTTATTCTTGATCTTCTTACTTAGATCATGATTTAATTATTTCCAAAATGTGAATCATGAAATAAGTATGAAACATATTCATTATATATGTATTTATAATAATCTATAAAATTTGGAAATATGATATGTAATACACTGTTCATGGAGACGTTAGGTCATACTTACCCATGAATGTTGTTTCTATTTAATTCTCTTTTTGAAAGAAATAAAGTAGACTACATATATGTGTGTGTGTGTGTATTATATAATTAAATTAGAATTATTATTTCATATATATAATATACATTTACTAAACCCATCCTTAATACATTCCATGTAAAGTGTGAACGAATCACATTACTTAGAGGAGGCGGTAGTCCACACGTCGACAAACGAAGTCATCATATCTGCACAAAATTGAAAGCATGTAGGTATATTTTATATATAAATTAAATAAGAATAAATAAATCATAAATATAATATATATTATATAAAAATAGAGTTTTTATCATAATTCCCAACCATAAGGGGTGTTAAAGAAAAAATGAACAACAATATTTCATGAGGTGGTAGTTCGTTGTACATAAGAACTGTAAGTTTGCTACCCATTAGATGCAAGTGTCTATAAGTGTATATCGAACCATTATAATCGAAACATATAAGTTTATTTAGGATACTTATGTTATTATATAACAATTTAATAATAATGGTTTAGGTTGGATAATAAAAATTAAACAGAGGAACTTGAGGAAGGATGTTACCGCTTCTTCGGGTAACTCCTTTTGGTTTTCTCCAAAAGACTTCCTTGGTTGGATTTTTTCCGAAATTTAGGCTTATAGGATTAAGGAAGAGATTTTGGGAAATTATTTGATCAGATTTTGTGTGAAACAAATGTATTTAGAGGTGTGAATAAATGGGAGGGGTGAGTGCCTTTTTATAGTGGAGGAGGAGTGGCATTCTTATAAATTTTCAAAAATGGAATTACACCCTCATTTTTACTATAAAAAGTGGATCCCATAATGGTCCCAATCCTATAAGGGGAAATATAGGGTAAAAATATGTACATAAAATTTAATTTTTACAAGTTTTTAGGTCATTTTGGGCCTTATGTTTAATGTTTAGTCTTTTGTCAAGCTAATTTTTCTCTTTATCGCAGTAATTAATTTTAATCACTTTCACTAATATTATTTATCAAAAAAATTACCTTATTAGAAATTATAAACTATTATTATCAAAAATATGAAATCCATTTTTCCAAATTCCATCACAAATTTTCGAAAAATTAAATTAAATTGATCTCACAAACATGTCGAAACAAAGGGTTTTTTAAGCAAAAGTGTTTAAAAGTTTGGAATGTTTTTATATCCAATTTCATTGTGAAATTGGTTCAAATAACCTACATTGGATAAATTGATTTATAATTTATAAAATAAAAATCTAAAACAAAATTAAAACATAATTTAACTATATAAATAAATTAGATGAAAAAGAAGTTTTGAAATAAAATTCAATGTTTTTCACTATAAATTGAAAAATGAAACTTCTCAACAAAATATCCAAGATTTACACAAAGTAAATTTTAATATTACGCTTTAAAAAAGGAATTTTATTTTTTAAAATAAAAAATATAAAAGTTTCAAATATCATAGTTAAAATTGGTTTCCCATCAACAAGCGGTAAAATTACGTTTTAGAAAAATACATCTTTTTATACATAAAATTGGATTTATTCTTATATTATACCTATAAAATATGTTGGATGAGTATCAAAAATATTTATATAATATATAATATAAATTTTTTATTTAAAACATTAATCTAAAGTGGTATCCTTAATTTATTGAGATAAAATTCTATTTGTACACCAAAAAATAGTTTTCTATGAAAAATAAATTCATTATTTTAAAATAGTTATTTCATTCACTTATACTAATTTATAGCCAAAGGATTCATTTTATATAAATGAATAAATCATATTTTTTCAATTTAGTTAATATTATTCATGAATTACATTCCAACAACTTGGTGGTAGATATAAAAATATTTTAATAAAAATATTAATTGTATATTGTAATTCGGTAAAACTCAGTGTTGTGTGTTTTGAAAACTATTGAAGGGACTTAGTACTTTGTGTAATACAATTCAAACATAGTGTTTCATGTACTGAAATCTAATATAATTTTTGTGTGTGGTGTAATATTAACTTTCTGTTGTATAAAATTCAATCCAAAATTAGTGCTTTTATATATAAAAAGTCTATATTTAGTGTTTCCTGAA
Organism: Viscum album; assembly: GCA_963277665.1. Lineage (NCBI taxonomy): Eukaryota > Viridiplantae > Streptophyta > Magnoliopsida > Santalales > Viscaceae > Viscum > Viscum album. The sequence goes on along the minus strand of OY728119.1, from coordinate 224,402,265 downwards.
ATGAAACATATTAAAAGATTAAATTTATTCAAATAATATATTTCAAAAAATATCAAGTCGTTATATAAATGTAAAAAACCTAATTAAAATGATTAAAAAAATCACCAGAAACATATTAAGGGTTTTTTAGATCATGTAAACATAAATTATATAGAATATGTTGGAACAAAATTAGTAGTACAACAAAGTTTTCTCTAGCTTTCTTATAGTAACATCTTTTTCACTTTCATCTTTCACTGTGTTAGGAGATTTAAGGAACTAATGATTTATTTGAAATAAGCAATGAGTAATTCTACTTTAAGTCTAAATGGGATAGTTCGACGAAGAAAATAAGACTGAGTTTACCAAATCATCAAGGTTGTCCATAAACATCACTCAATGTGGTTTATGTTAATAATTTCTTTTCTTAAGAGATGCAAAACAATTTTCAAAATATATTTGATCCTACAAATATCATAATAGAAATAGAATAGAAAATCAGGTGTAATTATTTCACTCCCCTTTTATTAATCAAACTAAACCTTAATGTCTGGAAGAAGAATAAATCATAATAGAGTTAAGAGAGTGAGTACCATACCTAAAAGTGTAGAATTGTTGGGGATATCCAAATTCAAGATTTTTTTTAAATAATAAATCTCTAGAAACTTAATATTATTTGGTAACTCCCTCTCGAGGGATGCTCTATATACACTATCACCATCAATTCTCTTCTTCAGATACGTAGCCAATAAGTGTGGGAATAATTTTGGACTTTCAATATCCCTTCAGTTATATCACTAAAGCTAAAACTTATTTCTAAACCCGGTGAAACTTTTATTTGAAGCTTTTAAGTGTCTTCCTCTCTTCATGTTTTATTCCTTATACCCAAGAAGAATGTTTTTATTTCCATATTGAACATTCTTCTTAGCTATAATTGTATTCTTATCATGAACTAAAAAGGTGGTTTCACTATTTTTAGAATGATTTAACTCTCATTTCTTTTCCAGTTGATCAAGAAATATAATCAAACACTCCTTAGGAACATTCTCCTTCTTCCCTTGTGGGGACTCATATTTAGTATCATTAGTTTTAATATTTCGAACCCCTGGGTCTTTTACATTTTCCACTATTAATCTCTTTTGGACAAGGAATCCAAGTCATACAATTAATGTGGATGTGTCAAGCCATGTTGAACGTTCTCCACAATATCTTATTTATTTTCAGGTTCACCTTATTAGAAATTCTCTTAAACACTTTATTAGGCATTTCAACAACTAATTTAATTCTGTTATCTCTATATCGAATGGATTCACTTCTTGATTCTAGCCTACCCCCCATTATCTTTTTTATTTATAAATATTTTTCAATGGTCTATGATATGGTTTTTCTTGCACCAATAGAATCAACTTTTCTTTTTGAAGACAACCTATTGATCTTCCTTCTTGGGTGAACTTTGTTCATCTTGATTCTTTTACTTTTACCTCATAGTGGACTTGTTTACCTAATCCTCTAATTCTGGACTCCTATTTTTATAAACATATAAGTAATACCTCATGTAGGACTATATTTATGATGTAAAACAACCAAGAGGGGGTGAATTGGCCTTTTAAAAAAATATTAATGAATTTAAAGACTTTATAAGAGTTGCAATTTTAATTCAGTGGAAAATAAAATAAAAATGACACAGATTATTTTTATAGTGTTTCAAATCTAAATGTTCCTACTTCACTTACCACTCCTCTCATGAACTAAGAGTGATGGCACTCACTATAGCGAATATAATGGAATATTACATTGAATTTTTCCCACTTGGAGTCACAACCTGATTACAAATCCTTCCCCCCCACCCCCTAAAGTATTAAACCCAAAACAAACCATCATTTTTCTAACAAGAGGCACCACCAAAATAGCCTACAATTTTTCCCTGGAGACCCAACCCAATGCATGAATTTATATTGGGATTCACAACCAAAAATACTAATTTTTAATGGGTAGTATAACCTATTATAATTACACACAAATAAATATAATAGAAATAATTATAACTGCTGAACAAGATGCACAGATTCGATGTTTGAGTGTCAAATCAGTAGTGAAGTCTCCATTAGCAAGGGATCAAACAACTAAATTCCAATTGAGAGTCGTAGGTGATCATCAATGTTTTTAGTAATTGTACTATTCAAAAATATCTTCAAACTCATTTCATTGATCTAAATCTGTCGAAATCTATATATTCATTTCATCTATATGAAAACGATTCAACACCAGAAGACTGTTGCGGTTCATATTTCCCAATAGAATATATGATTTATTTATTCAATGTGCATGCAAATCATACTCATGTGGTTTACTTCAATAATATGTAAAATTAAATCCATATTATAAATTGAAAACACACTAGTATAATTAATTCATTATAAAAAAATTATTATTATAATCATTAAAGTCACAAGGAAAACTCTCATAAACCATGCGAGACAAAATGTTTACAATACAACCATATTTAATTTGAAACTCATGTTTTCCAAATCAATAATGTTAAACTTCAACCCATGGGATAAAAACTTTATAAAAAAATTAAATTTATTTTTAGGGCTTCTAAATAATTATTAATTAATTATATAAAAAATAAAACATTATTTATATTCATAAAAAACGTGCAGTAAATGGAAAAATGAAATGTTACGTAAAATAAGGTATATTTTCAAATTTTACAACATCCCATAGAAAATAAAAAATCCACATAGGAAAATACATATATGGGTTTCACATAGTATATTTATGTAGTGGATTCACAAGTGAATCTATGAATCCAAATCTATATAAGGAAATTCACATATCAGATTTCATGGAGGTGACTATAGAAAATGGTAAATAACTTAACTTATAAAGTTTTAGACTTAAAACATGCCTTCAAGACAATTGAATCAGCATTATCCCTAGTTTAATTATATTTATACAATTTTTTTATCTTTCCATATAATCAGTCATTAGCCTAATCATAATTATTCAGATCATGATATCATCAAAATATAGTATAATAATTACTCTAGAAAATTGCAGAATTCTAACTGAAAACATATAGTGATTTAAATATAATTTCTATAATTATGGAGATCGATTTAGATCCTAACTTATTCTAATTAAAATTATATAATATTTTTAGCTTTTAAACATAATAAGAATCACTAAATTTTAATTTATTTACCCCAATTTATAGTAAAAAACAAAATATGAATTCACTCATGGTAGGTTCCACAGTATATATATAGTTGGTTGGCATGGTCAAGTGACATACTCAGATGACTCCCAAGGTAGGTTACATGGTCATTATATTTTTTTCATGTGGTATATTGACATGTTCACGTAACATAGTCAGGTGAAATGGTCAATTAAATCTCACAGTAGGTTCCATGGTAAGTACATTTTATTTGTGTGGTAGGTTAACATGGTCAATTCACTCACACACTAGGAAGGTTGACAAGGTCAGGTGACACGGTCAGTTGACTCCCATAGTAGGTTCTAGACTTTTCCAAAATTTTATTTCTATAATTTTTTGAAATTTTAGTTCCATAATAAGTAAAATGATATTATAAGGTCTAAATTGACTTATTTATCCTAGAAACACTTCATAAAACTTATAATATAGGTTATAAACTACAATAACTAAAAAACTAAAAAAATAAGAAAATAAATATTATGATATGAGCATGATTAATCTTACTTTATATAATTCAAATTATTTAGACTTTTAAAAGAAATAAAATAAATAAATATTTATAATTATCAAAATGTAAATAGTTCAAGGATCCACTCAAGAGAGGACAAACAATTGTTATCAGAATAAGATCCCTAGATCTCTCCCTATTTATAATATTTGCTAACCATTTCTTGAATTAACCATCGAGGGGAAAATATCTTGTTTAATATGGAAGGAACAAGTTTGAATAATGGATGGATACCACAAAAACCACCTCATTTTGATGGTACTAATTAAGGATTTTGGAATTCTAGGATGGATCATTTCTTGAAGCGGAATGGAATTGATCACTGAATGATCATGGAAAATACATAGAAGCAACCCAAAGGTGAAGCTGAATATTTGGTTGGAAATGATGTGGTCAAGTATGTTATAAATTACATTGGGATGAATATGTTATATTTTGTAATAAATAATAATTTTTATAGTCATGTTTTAGCATAAAAATATGATCATGACATTTAGAAAATTATGCAAGTTACACATCATGGTTCAAATAAACTTATTATAATGAATCTTGGTATGTTTTCCAGAATTTAAAATCAGTGAAGATTAAACTAAAAATAAAATGTTCTATATATTCACTAGTATTTTAAATGGTATGAGTTCTTTGGGAGAAACTCTTGAAAATATTGTGCTTGTTGAAAGAGTTCTTAGATAAATTCTTAATAAATTTCATGATAAAAAGGCATATATAGATGAAATTATTAATTTCAAGGAATATACTCTTTATAAAATTATCGGTTAATTATTAAAGTATGAGTTAGAAATAAAAAATCTTGTTGAAGAAGATAATTCATAGAATAATGGAATTACTTAAAAATCAAATGTATCTACTTACTCTTCTGATTATGAATTACAGAGTAGTGATAGGAATGATATAGCCTATGTTTCAAAATTTGGGTATAAAATAAATAAATATACACAAGTATATTTCATAAAGACTTTCCCAATGATGATCGTAAGGTGAATAAGAAATGTAATTTTATTTTTAATGACTCTAGAGATGTAGTTTGTTATGATTATAGGAAAATGGGGCACATCAACCTAGATTTTCCAAGGATAAGGAAGGAAAAAAATAAAAGGAATAAATATAAGGGAGAAAATAATTCAATGGTATCTTAATGGACTTGAAAAAAAGAGTAAAGTATAGTTGAAGGATCTAATTCTGAAAAACATGTTGCAAACCTATGTTTAATGGTTTTTCCAGATTAGGTAACTAACCCAACATACTATTCCTATTCTAAATATTTATCTAAAAATTATGTTATTTAAGAATTTCTAAAATAAGTTTATAAAATTGATCATAAAGTTAAAAAGGTTATTATTTTATACAAGAACCTTAAAATACAACATAAGGATGTTCTTAAGGAGAGTGAAAATATGAAAAAAAAAATATCCAATATTTAAAAAATTATTCTCATTAAAATGTTTAAATTTCAAAAGAAAATATAAAAAATTAAATTTTTTAAAAAAATATATTAAAATGAGAAGTTGATTTCATATCAAAATATCATGAATTTGAAATAGGTAATTTTGTTACCATTCTTAAGGAGAATAAACTACTCAAAATGAAGTTGAAAGATTAAAGAAAAATGTTTCCATATTTGTTCAAGGTAGGGAAAATGTTGATAAAATGATGAAATTTAATAATAATCAGGGATCTGGTCTTGGTTATGATAATAATTTACCATAAATGTATAAGTATTTATTTGTTAAAAGTTCTAATGGATGTACATCTACCATCAGTTGTTTTAGATTTCGTATAAAATTTTATTATGATAATGATTTTTCTAAAGATTTCAAAAATCTCATAAACATACTAAGGGTTACATTTCTAAATAATTATATTCTAGATTTCCTATAAAAAAATTTAAATCTATTTGGGTTCCTAAGAATTTATATGCTAATCCCATTGGACCGAAATTTTAATTGGTACCAAATCTTTCTTAAATCTTTTTCTGTAGGAAACATTTCTTGGTGCATCAAAAAGGATGTTTGGTATATGGATATTGGATGCTCAAGAAAAATTATTAGTGATATTTCCAACTTTCTATCAATCAATCGATTTGATAGAGGTAAGGTTACCTTCGGTAATAATTCAAAAGTAAAGGTAAAAGGTTTTGATGAGATTGGAATTTATAATTAATTTTTTATATCTAAATTCTTATTTATTTACGATTTTAAATATAATTTAATAATCATTTCATAGCTATGTGATGATGGAATGTTTGTTAAATTTCAAAATGATAGATTCCTTATGTTTAAGGAAAATATTTTTTGTTTTATGTAAACCAAAAAGATAATATTTATTCAATTAATTTTTCTAAATTAAATGATCAAAATTTAAAATGCATAAATGTGTTATAATATGACAAAATTTTATGGCATAAGAGGTTGTACATGCTAATTTTAGGTGGATGCACAAGCTGTTTGAAAACCAAACTATTCTATAGTTACCAAAACTAAAAGGGGACAATGCCTTTTTTGTGACTCTTGTTTGAAAGGTAAACAACACAAAAGAAATTTCAAGTGAGTTTAATAAGTAAAAACTATAATGCCTCCTGATCTAATTCATTTAGATTTATTTTTTCCTATTAAAACTTATAGTTTGGGAGGTAAAAGATATTGTTTTGTTATTTTAGATGATTTAACAAGATACACATGTGTTTACCTTCGTACTCTTAAATATGAAACTTTATCTAAGTTTATTACATTTTATAAATTAGTTAAAAATGAGAAAGGCCATTTAATAAATTAAATTATAATTGAACATGGTGTAGAATTCCAGAATCTGGAATTTATCTAGTTTTCTTAGGAAAATGGGAATTTTCACAATTTCTCAGCCCCTAGGACACCACAAAAAAATGGTTTAGTATAGAGAAAAACTGGAACACTTCAAGAAATGGCTATAAACATGATAAATATGTTTAACTTACCTAAATATTTTAAGGTAGAAGCTGTGAATACTAATTTTAATGTTTCTAGTGTAGTCATTTTAAGAACTGTGATGAAAAAGACACCCTATGAAATTTAGAAAGGTAAAAAACCTAAAATTGGTCATTTTAAAGCCTTTGGTTGTAAGGGTTTTATTATAAATACCAATAATACTTTATATAAATTTTATGTTAAGCCTTATGAAGGTGTTTTATTAGGATATTCAAATAATATAAAGGCATATAGATGGTACAATAAAATAACCATGGTTGTTGAAGAATCTATCCATGTTAAGTTTGATGAAAATACTTTGAATAAAAGATATGATGACATTGAACAACATGAGGAAGAATTTATAGACTTTCATTTTGAAGAGTATGTACCTTAAAAAAAGATTCACATATTGAGGGAATAATAGTTCTCAATATGATCTTACTTATAAAAAAACTTGTAATAATCATAGAGATCATCCCTTAGATAATGTTATTGGTAATGTTAAATCAAAAGTTCAAACTATACATTTTATTATGAATGTTTGTACTTATTATGATTTTATTTCTAATTTTTTACTAAAAAATACTGATGAGGATTTGGATGCCGCTAATTGAATCATGGTTATAAAATATGAAATAAATCAGTTTTTTAGTAATAATGTATGGAATTTAGTAGTTCCACCAAGTAATTCTCATTTTATTAGTACAAAATGGACTGTCAAAAACAAACTTGATGAATTTGGAAACATGGTTAATAATAAAGTGAGATTAGTTGCATAAGGATATTCTCAAAAGGAAGGAACTTATTTTGAAAAATATTTTTCACCTCTTTCTACGTTAGAAGAAATTATGATATTGTTAGCATATGATTCTTTTCATGTTTTTAAATTATATCAAATGGATTTCAAAATAAACTTTTCTAAATTTCTATATTTATAAAGTGTATATTATACATCCCCATAATTCTAAAAATGAAAAGTATCATAATCATGTATTAAACTATCTAAGGCTTTACATGGCTTGAAACAAGATCTTTGGGCTCAGTATGAAAGGTTGGAAAATTTCCCTTTGAAATAAAAAATTGAGAATTAAAGGTTGATCCTACTTTTTTTATTAAGAAAAGTTATAATGATATTTTTATTGTACAAGATTAATTTTATGATATTATATTTGGATCTTCAAACAAAAATAATTGTAATGAATTTTTGGAATTTACAACCTCTAAACTTGATATGAGATTCTTCCTTGGTTTAAACATTTTATAAATAAATTATGGTATTTTTCTAAATCAATATAAGTATCCTAAATAATTAGTTTATATATTTTTTTCAGATTTATATAAAAGTGAAAATAAACCCCTAAGTTCTACTTGTAAGTTGGATTTGGAAAAACGTGGAAAATGTATTGATGTTAAGACTTATAGAGGAATGATTGGAAATTTATTATATTAGACTACATATAGGCCATATTTAATGTTTTTAGTTTCTATGTGTACTTGATATCAAATTGGTCCTAATAAAGTCACACTAAATCTATTAAAAGGATCATTAGATATGTTTACGGTTATTTGAATCTTGATCTATTTTATCCTTCTCAAACTAACTTTAATTTTTAAGTCTATTCTAATTACGATTTTGTGGGATGTAGTATATATAGGAAGATAACTTCACTTATGTTCCATTTACTAGGTAAATATTTAGTTTCTTGGTCTTCAAAGAGAAAAATATATTTCTCTTTCAATTGTAGAATCTAAAAAGATAGTTTCGGCATCATGATGTTCGAAATATTTATAGATTCAGAAAATAATTTTTGATTTTGGTTTTGTTTTTGATAAGATTACTATATTTTTTTATAATAATTCTACTATTTTTTCTTCAAAAATGTTTTAAAACATTCTTGGACTAAGCACATCGATGTTAAATTTCATTTTCTTAGAGATCATGTTTAAAAAAGAAATATAATCCTGAAATTTATTTCTATAGAAAACCAACTTTCTGATATCTTTAATAATCCCCAATACTTTACTAAGTCTGAGAAATTCAATTTTAAACTTGGTATGATGGAGATTTAAATTTACATGGAATGAATTTATGAGGAGTTTAGGTGTGTTTGTGGGATGAAAATTCAAGATTTATTTAAAACTATGAAATCTAGAATCAAATTTTTATATTACTTTTACCTATTTTCTATACATATTTTTCTATTATACAGTTAATTTGAGACTTCTCATATATATTAGATAATCTTAATTTACTGTATAAATTTTTAGTTAGCATAAAAGGGTATTTTTTGAAGGTTTTATCATTAATTTAAGAAAAAAAATTAAAATTCTTCTCATTGAATAGTTTCTTTTTTATATGTGTTTTGAAAATAGAAGGCTTTTTTGTGGCTCCTTGGTATATGTTTTTTTTTCCTCCAAATCATTTTTTATATTTTCTCCAAAGTTGGTTTAAGGAAAACTGGTAACCAGGATTACAACCACAAACCACCATCCGCAAATTCAAATTTAAAATTCAAACAAGAAAATCATCATGAGTCTCGATTACCGGGCCGTCTCGAACAGGTCGCCACCATGAGCCACACCCCATCATCGCGATCAGACAGCACCGCCGGCAAACAACACCGACGCGCCACCGCAGACATTAACACCAGAGGACAAACAACTCCTCACTGGTGAGCATCACCAGTGACAGACTACCACCGCCCATGACACACTATTCATCACGCCCACCAGAGAACAGCAGGGGAACAGAAATATCCGGAACGAAGGTGAGCTGCACCAACGTCCACAACCCCATCACCTGTGGTCAAGAACAGACCGTCGCGGAAGACGTTGACGCGTACCAGGAAGGGTCCAGAGCGCTCCGTAGAGTATGTCGTAGACAGATCGATCTTACACCCGTAGATCCAACCAGAAGCGTCGTCAATCTCACCGTATCCGTAATCCATCAGCCATCAGGAAGTATAACCATCCCCAGCCAGAAAACACCAGGTACAGATCCAGAAAACCAAATCACACATACAGCGAAACAAAACACAAACCAAAAAACCCTAATCACAGGGAAACAAGAAACTGTTTCAAGCAGTGGAAACCTGCAACCCAGATCCCATCACCGCCGCCCTTATCAACCTCGAGAGTCGCCGCAAAACCCCAACACCCCCACCGGAGCTTTGAGCTTTTAACTCTGACCAGCGCCACACCTCCAGCGAAAACCCTATACTGCGAGCGGACTAGGGCAAGCGAGCTAGCGACGAGAGTGGGAGAGTCAGAGAAAACCCCAGAGCCACCGGATCTGAGTGGCTCCCTGAACCGCTTTATGTTTCAATAATTACTGGTATTTATTTTTTTTATTTCCATTAAAATACTTGATAATTTTAATTATTTAAAGTATTCTTAATTTTAATCATATAATAATATTTATTTACATAATTTTTTTTTAATTTTTATAGTTCAGAACATGTAATACAAGTTTCATGAAGTATTCTTAAGATAAATAAGTCATTTGAGACCTTATATTTTCATTTTACTTATTAAAAAACTAAAATTTTGCAATGATTTGAAATCAAAAAATTGTAAAAGCCTTGAACCTACCATGGGAATCAACTTAACATGTTGCCTAACCATATCACCCAAATTACCATGGGAGTCAACTAACCGTGTCAACCTACCGCATGAACAAAATGTACTGGCCATGGAAACTATCGTGGGAGTCAAGTAACCATGTCACCAGACCATGTCAACCTAATACATGAATATAATATACTACCCAAGGAACCGAATGTGGGAATCAACTGATCGTGTCAATTGATCATTTAAATCAACCATGTACTTACCATAGAACCTACAATGAGTGAATTTATCTTCTAATTTTTTAATATTATATGGGATGAAGAACTCAAAAATTAAGTTATTATTATTGAATTGGAAAGATAACAATTTTATATAAATTTCATTAGAAGAAATCAAACTCTAAATCGATCTTTATAATTACAGAAATTAGATTGAATTAGCCGCATGTTTTCAGTTATAATTCTGCAGTTTTCTAGAATAATTTTCCTACTGTATTTTGAAGATATATTGAGATTCATAAGTATTTTTAATATTATTATTGATTATATGGAAAGATAATAAAATTATCTAAATAGAGCTAAACAGGATATAAATCTAATTCCATTATCTTGAAGGCATGTTTTAAGTCTGAAACTTTATAATTTAATTTGTCTACCATTTTTCATAATTACCAACAAAACATAAAGTATGTGGATTTCATTACATAGATTTGGATATATATAGATTTTCTTGTTAATCCCCTGCATAAATAAACTATTTTAAACTAGTATTTTTATTTTCATATATGGATTTTTGATTTTCTATGGGATGTTGTAAAATCAAGAGATATGCTCTTTTTTACATAACATTTCATTTTTCTATTTGCTGCATGTTTTTATGGATATAATTAAAGTTTTATTTATTATATAATTACTTATTAATTATTTAGAATCCATAAGAATATATTTTAAATTATATTATTACGTTCTTATCAGATGGGTTGAAGTTTAACATTGATTAATTGGGAAAACACGAGTTCCAAATTAAATATTGTTGGAATGTGAACAGTTTTTCTTGCATGCATATGGGAGTTTCCCAAGAGACTTTATTTTTTATTATAATTATTTTTTAGTAATGTATTAATTATACTAATGTGTTATCATTTTATATCATAAATCTAATTTTACAAATTATTGAAGTAACCCACGTGAGTATGCTTTGCATGCATATTTAATAAAGAAATTGTATGATGTATTTTGGGAAGATGAACCGAAATGATCTTATAGTGTTGAATCATTTTTGCATAGATGAACTCGACACACAGAGTTTAACAGATTCATATAAATGAAAATTGGTTGAGTATATTTTTGAACAATATAAGGACAACAAAGTTTTATGATCTCCTATGGCTCTCAACTGTACATTAACTGTTTGATTCTTTTCTATTGGACAGTTCACTATGACTTCAACACTCAAACGCTGAATCTACAGATATGAATCTATTTTTATTCTTATTTTTATACTCTTTATGCATTCACAATTTCAATGGGTTATACTGTAGTGAATCGGGTTTTGGCCCTCTTAGACTTTGGAATATTCCTACGAATAATTCCAGAGCTAAGCGCGAAAATGGCATGCAATTACGAGGCCCAGTGTGCCCGAAATTAATTTTATAAAAATATTAAGTATTTTTATACTATGCATGTAATAGGGATTCATTTTCTCTTAAATGGTAGCTCAAATCAAAAATCTGAGGGCACAGTTTCATATGGAGTGCGTCATTTACCCTAGGTGGGGTGTAACCTTTGCGGGCGCGGGCCTGCTGTAGAAAAAGGTGACCAGGGGGTCTCGTAAATAAATGGATAATTTATTTATGGGAATCGGCTTGAATAAATTCTGAATGGAGTCTCAGATCAAAATTATGAGATCACGGTTGAGTCTGGAACGCAGCATTTACCCTATGGGAGACCTAACATTTTTCGAGTCGGGAGGTTTGGTCTGGTGCGTTAAATGGTGGGTTAATTAATTAATTAATTAATTAATTAATTAATTAATTAATACAGAATAATCATTCAACACCCCCCCCCCCATTTTTGTTCATTGCACACCAAGGAGGAGCCTCCTCCTTCCTCCTTCATTTCTTCAACGAATCATCGAATCAAACAAACGAAGCACCATCAGTCTCGGATCTTGACAGCGGACGCTCCCAGATCATGCAGCAGCAGAAGCAGAGCATGCAAAGTGTCGGAGTTCCACAAAAACATAGGCGGTTTGAGTTTTAAAATCCCATATCCCATTTATGTTTTTATTTTCTTAAAATAATCATAAGGTTTGTGTAGTTTGGGTCCCGAGCTTTCCAAAACATGTTTAAGATCTAAATTTGGCGCACCGGGGTGTTCTCGGTGGATCCCAAAAGTTTTCTAGTGGAAAACCCAGTTTCCAGTGACATCCATGGTGGATTCCGGTGAGGGAGGTGGTGGAAGCGTAGTTATTTCCAGCGGTGGCATGGTGGTTTCTGACGGCGGTGTGGTGGTTTCCGACAAGACAGGTGGTGGTCCGTCCAGGATTTTCCGGGGGTTCTTTAAACCCCCGTAACTCGTAAATCGTAACTTCGATTTTTGAGATGTGAGTGGAAACTTGTTCCTTGCATCGAGACAGATCTTTTGAGATTTATTTGATATTTTTATGATTCGGGATCGTGTCCCGAGGCTACGAAATATTGAAATAATAATAATATTTTATTATTATTCAGCTCCAACCCACCGTAACGACTGCACGGAGGGTCTGATTGATGGGCCATCAGTGGAATTGTGATCATGATAGTAAGGTAGACTATTCAGGATAGTTTCCAGGCACTGGGACTGAGATCAGGGCATGGGCCCCATGAAGCTGGTTTTGGGCGTTTACGGAGAAACAAGACTTTTTCGTCAGGAGTCTATTTTGGACGAACGAGTAGTTGATATCGTGTGTTTTTTCGAAGGGATCGCAACAGTGCAATCTGGTTGATGAGTTTCAAGATTGAGGTGTGGACCCCACACAGTCTTGCTAAGGTGAATAGTTCATTTTCATCGATTGTCTGTTTCAGGCAAATAAGTAACCTATCCTGTGTGTTTTTCCACATAGATCATGACGATGGCCTTGGTATAGGCCTAGAAGGTGTGCAGTGTGGTGATGTTTTGTGTCACTCAGGTTAGAAACATTTGGACGGGCAGTGGTTGAGTGTAGTCCCTTGGTTCATTACTATGAGGGTTCGTGTGGCATTACAACCTTAATATAGGTTTATGACCCCCTTGATAGGATGAATTTCTGATAGAGTTGTGGCATCCCTCCAGTGGGTTCGAAGCGGGATCCTCTAGCATTGCTTCCCTATATTAGGTTCTTGGTATCGTCGTGACCACATTTCCATGGGTGGTGATCCCCTATCTAGCAGTTTAACCCTGTAGGGTTTAAGGCATCATCGGGAATATGATCCCCTTATACAGTGGGTCATTTAGTAGTGTTGTGGTATCATCTGGTATAGGATCCCCTACTCAGCATGTGGTTTCAGTAGGGTTGTAGAATTGTTGGTTATATGATCCCCTACTCAGTGCATGGTTTTAGTAAGGTTTATGGTATCATCGGTTCGATCCCCTATTTTACGAGTTATACCAGATGAGTTTTCAGCATCGTCGTGACCATTTCATACAGTCGATAATCCTCTATCTGAGTGATGTGAACTGTGGAATGACAGATCGGGTTGGGGTATCCCCAATGGTTCTTTGGAGTGATCCCCTATATCTGAGATCTATGAGTTACCGAAGTGGGTTCTTGTATCCCCAAGCAGACCCTAGGAGCGATCCCTTATCTGAGGAGTTTGGTAATTCCTCTGTTTTAGCATGATGTTATCAGTGACGATATCCGATTAGAGTGATCTCTCGGATGGGTGTCTGGGATGTTGGTGTGAGACCGGATGGAGTGTATCTCTCGGATGAGTTTCATCTGGGATGAAAGAGATCATTGAGGGTGTTCTCCTAGTTATGTACATGTCGCTGGTTATGAGGTCTAAACCTCATGAGGCTTGGTGTGTGAAATGGGTATATCTGGATGTTCATGGTATATATATGGTCATATACCTGAGCAGATGTTCATGGTGTATATATGGGCATACACCTGAGCTGAGCTGACTAGTCATGTTTAGAAGAGGATGGTGTCGAGGTGAAGTTTATCTCTCGTTTGGGTTCCCTCTGGATGGGATGAGCTGATCGTTACCTTTTAGTTTCTCCCTTTTATTTTGGGGTTTTTTGGGTGCCTACAGATTATTTTTATATTCACCCTTCCATAGGCTTCTCCCACACATGTTTGTGTCTTGTGCAGACCATAGGACTTTCGACTGAGTCCTATAAGGACTCGGAGTAGGTGGAGCTTTGTGAGTGAGACTGACTAGGGTGTTTACTGGAGCTATGTCTAGGAGCTTACTGGTGGGTACTTTTGATAGCGATCCCCTCTTTCTAAAAAGGTGGGATGATTTTGGAGTTTACTTTTAGTGGGCCCTGTATTTTCCCTTTTTTACTTTTTTTGTACTCTGGTTTTGGGTTATATGTATGCATGCATTTCTTTTCAATTTTTTATATATATCTATGCACTATTGCATGGAGGTGTATTTGGGTGTGTGGGTGTATAGGTACCTAAGGTTAGTGTCTCCTATGTGTATGATAGCCTACTCAGTGCTAGTCGCCAGCCCCTGGCCTATTGGATGCGAGCTTGGGGAGTCGTGGCTCGAGCCCAGTTGGGTTGGGTCATGACAGAGTGGTATCAGAAGAGGTTCCAAAATTGAGATATCTGAGCGTATGTAGTCTAGCTTTGAGTTTGGTTTGGGATGCATAACGGTAGTGTTAGGATGTTTCGAGTTCAGCTTTCAGGCCAGGGACTCCAGTGTTGGTGCGGCGGCCGACGTATCCATTCACCAGGACTCTGATAACCTACCTTTCAACTTGGGACATTAGGAAACTAGTTGTAGGGACATAGTGGTACATGCATCATATAGGACTCGGTTTTGGGTTTCCCATGTTCTTCTTGAGTCAGATCCCCATGTATACTCTTTGACCATGGTGCCTCTTGATTTTATTTCAGGATGCCTCCACAGTGACAATCAGAGAGGGTTTTGCAGTAGGATTGTGGTGATGATCCGCCCCATGTGGAGGTTTTGCACCAAGGCGCGGGTTCTGAGATTGGACCTCTAGGTGGTCCGCCAGTTGATCCACCACCTGTTGAGTAGCTAGTTGTGCCGACAGTGTAGGATGAGGATGCACAGAGGTTGCGTGCACTGTATGAGTTCCATAGGCAGGGACCTCTGAGGTTCTCAGGTGATCCCAACCCTCAGGCAACTGATGACTAGCTCAAAGGAGTCACCAGAGTTTTCCGCCTAGTGAGTAAACCTCTAGATCAGATGGTGGTCCTAGCGGAGAGGCTTCTGCATGGTTCGGTTAGGTGATGGTGTAGTTTGGTGATGCAGACCCACGACGCAGAGGGGCTCATGTGGGAAGAGTTTGATCGGCTCTTTTGGGAAGAGTTCTATCCAGTGATGCTGAGGTTAGTATGAATACAAGAGCTTCTAAAGCTTCAGCAGGAGGGAATGATTATGTCAGATTACTTAGCTAGGTTAATAGAGCTATTGCGTTACTCCCTAGATATGGTTTGAGACCTGTTCTTTATGGCTCAGACCTTTGAGAAGGGCCTACGCAGAGACATCTGGGCATGTGTGGTTTCATTGTGCCTTCCCCCCTATGATGGAGTACTGGAGTGAGCCTTGGTGGTGGAGAGATTTCTGGCTGAGTAGATGTTGATGCTTCTTTCCATCACAGAGTCTAAACGAATGAAAAGTAAAAACCCTTGAACCCAAAGTGATTCATCCTTTGAATAAACATCAAAAATTGACAAAGGCATGAAAAAAGATTCATTTGCACTTGGGTCGTGAAAGTTCCACCAAATTTGTGCAAGTATACTTGCACGCCGACTAGTGGTCACGCAGGTGACTTGCGCGCCCTCTTTGAATTTCGGCCAGAGTCTTCATCAGCCTATAAATACCCCCTGTGGGCCCCCCATTTCAGGACGTAAAAATTCAAAAACTCATATTCGAGCTCTGCTCGCCCTAGTCTCTTCTGGAAGTCTTCCGAACACTTCTAAGGTAATTTCTTACCTAGAATGGAATATCTAAACAAGAAAAACAAGGCCTAAGTGTTGAAACTCATCAACACTTGTGCGCCTAAGTGGCCATCCCCTTAAGGGAAATGACCACACTTGCGCGCCGCCTAGTCCCTTCAATGAAACTTGCACGCCACTCTTTTGGAAGACTCTAGGGATAATTCTACAGGCTTGAGCCATGTATCGCCCAAGTATTACCCTAAGGGTTGACCGTTGCGCAAGTATCCATATGTCGCACAAGTATACTTGCGCAACCATAACTTGTGCGCCCACTCAGGACTTGCGCGCCTCTCTCTTTTTAGGTGCCTCTCCTACCTATTCCCCTCTATTATTCAAATCCACCTCTCCTATTCAAGATTTAATCTTCAAGACACTCTTTAAAGCTATTTTATGGCATGTTTCCTTGATTGTATTTCTTATCTGAAAGTAATTCTGTGGAACATCTCTCAAAACATAGTGATTTACATATCATTTTATCACTAAGGTTAGATATTTCATTCATTCAACCTCATCCTTTAAAGATGAGAGAATCCTTAACCTAGGCCTTCTTTTCAGGAGTAATCCCCAGTCCAGGTTCTCTTAATTTGGGCATCCTCCTTAGGAATAATCCCCAAGTCCCCTAACCTGGGCATCTTCCTTAGGAGTAAGCCCCAGTTATAATTTCCTTAACCTGGGCTTCCTTTTCAGGAGTAAGCCCCAGTCTCAAAGTCTAAAAATACGGGCATCTTCCTTAGGAGTAAGCCCCAAGTCCCTTAATTCTAAAATTCCCTTAACCTAGGCCTCCTCCTTAAGAGTAAGCCCCAGTTTTCAAATCCCTTTAACCTGGACCTCCTTCTCAGGAGGAATATTCGGTCTTAATTTCTCTAAACCAATCTTAATTTACTTTTGATTAGGGATTACTTATTGTTGACGCTCCTTTCGTCACAGAATCTAAAAATCGGAAAAGGGAATATCTCAGCTGAAAGTGATTCATCCTTTGAAGAAAACAGCAAAAATCGACAAAGGCATGAACAAAGGATCAAAAGCCAATTCACCGCGCAAGTTTTACCACTGTCGCGCAAGTACACTTGTGCGACTACCTTGGTCGCGCAGGTGACTTGCGCGACCTAATTGGTAACCGCCCGGTAACCGCCCGGGGTCTTCTTTTGCCTATAAATAGACCCTGTGGGCCCCCCATTCGAGAGGATCTTTTTCCAGAAACTCGGATTGAAGCTCCCGACGCCCAAGTCTCTTCTCAAAGCTTCCGGAACACTTCTAAGGTAATTTCTTACCTAGAACGGAAGATCTAAAGAGAAAAAGTAAGGCCTAAGTGTTGAAACTTATCAAACACTTGTGCGCCTACTTAATTCCTTCAATATAACTTGCGCGTTCCTCTTCTGGAAGAACCTCAAGAGGATGGTAAAGGGTTTAATAAAGAGTCGCTCAAGCATTTCAATACTGGTTGAAAATCGCGCAAGTACCCCTCATGTCGCGCAAGTATACTTGCGCGACCAATACTTGCGCGCCGCCGCAGGACTTGCGCGCCTTTCAAGACTTGCGCGCCCCTATCTTTTTGGGTGCCCATCTTGCCCATTTTTACCCTTCTTAAGCCATTTCACCCTTCCAATTCAAGATTCAGTCTTCAAGATACTCTTCAAAGCCATTTATGGCATGATTTCTTGATTTGACATCCTTATCTGAAAGGAATTCTGTGAAATATCTCTCAAAACCTAGTGATTTAAACATCTTTATGTCACCAAAGATTGAGAGTTCATTCATTCAACCTCATCCTTTAAGATGAGAGAATCTTAACCTGAGTCTCCTTTTCAGGAATAATCCCCAGTTATAAAACCTTTGATCTGGGCATCTTTCTTAAGAATAAGCCCCAATCAAGTCCTTTAATCTTGGGCATCCTCCTCAGGAGTAAGCCCCAAACCTTAATCCCTAACCTGGGTCTCCTTTTCAGGAATAAGACTCAGTCATAACCTTGGGCTTCCTTTTCAGGAATAAGCCCCAAGTCCCCTAAAACTTCTCTTAACCAGTCATAAATTACCTTTGATTTGGGTTTCCTTTTTAGGAATAAAACCCAATCATAAGTCCCCTCCTAACTTGGGCATCCTCCTTAGGAGTAAGCCCCAAGATTAGAGTATTCAAATCTCCATAAAGCACATATAACTTTGTGGACCCTGTTCATGGATTTTCTCCCTAAAAGTAAATCCTAAACCTTCATCTGTCTGGGCAGTCATCCATACATAAGCCCCAAACAAATTCTTATGATTGCATCTTTCATGGCACAATTGTCTAAATTTTACTAAATACCTCTTGTTTCTCACACCGAGCATGACTCACGTGAGCTTAGAGTATAAAAGTAATTATGACATTCATCTTTGAGCCATCAATCATAAACATCATACTCCATTTCTCGAACTACGTGGGTTCTGATTCCTTTTTCAAAACAAAGGATACGTAGGTAGCCCATTTATGGGTTCGATCCCAACATTGAAATAATCTATGTCCTTCTGAATGACGATAAACTTCAAGTGCCCCACTGAGTGGCTTTAAAACCAGCCTGGTCATCAAAATGACCAAGAGACTTTTATATAAATGTTTTGAAGGATACCATTGACCAAGAATCTCTAAACAAATATAGATGATTCTATATTGATGAAGAACCTCGAATACATATAAAAGATTCTCTAAATTTCTTGCATATTTAATCATTGATTGTTAAAACTAAAGGAAAGCTCATTTTATACTTGGTAATGTAATAAGGATTCACGAACTTAACTTAAATCTATAAAGAGAGTCTCGGAGTAGACAATAATTCCCCTCAAAAAGGTGTGATGAGTCCGACCTCCCATCCTCTCGACCAATGCAAATTCCTAAGCCTCATTAGCCCACAAGCTAATGAGCGCCTGCCTTTGGAAAGTAGGTCCAAACGGATGTGGAATCATTGGATGTTTCCGGTTCTACGAACAAACCCGTTAGAAACCGATCGGAACGTTTGAATCTCCCGTCCAGGAGGTCATCCCCGGAGTCCGTGCGAAACAAAAATGGTGAACCCGACGTGAATCCTTAACCAAGTGAAAATGGTGTTCTTCTTATTTGTTAGGCCCCTTGGGCCAACAAAGCAATCATTGACATGTGCTCATCCAAAAGATGCAGTAGCCGGATTCATCTTGATTATGTCTGTTACATGGAACAGGCACTCTTTTCTCAAGATCTTCTGCAGAAATGGCTTTCCTTAAATTCACCCCTGTGAATACTGCTGCTGTGAAAACCAATGCTGCTACTCCTGCTGGAACGTCATCCGCTCTGAGGATGACATCACCAACTCAGCGTCTTCAACGCTGTGTTTCTAATGCACTGGTTAAGGAGTACCGTCGCAACGGTACTATCCCAACTCTGGAGGTCGCTCGTCAAGCCCTCCAAGTTAACAATTCTACCTGGTCGTCCGGACAACGGAGACCAGCAATCAAGAAGCAGGTGGTGCTGACTACCGTCTCCAACCGTTTCGGGTCGTTGTCCCCGGAACGCAATTTCCATTCACTCCCTTACTCCGAGGAAGTGAATGAGCAGGTCCCTCAGGACCTTAATTCAAAAAGACAGGAGTCCTTCTCAAGGGCTCCCATCAACAATCGCCGCCAAACTCGTGCGGTAGTGCGCCCTCAACATGATGAGGGTACCGACTCCAGGCATTCAGCTCAGGTTCCTCGAACCCGAGCAGGCAAGATGAACCGCCAGAGACGGAATCCGGTTAACAATAGGCAGGTTGTCATCCCTGCCATCTCCGGAGAAGTCCACCAACCTAACTTGGTGGCAAATAACGAGCAGGCATACACACCTGTTCGTTTTAATCCCGCTGTCCAGCAGACTCGTCTGGCAGCATCAAGCCGATCCCGCCAGGCAATTCTGGCGGAGTACCATAGGCAGGAACATACACCTGCTTATACATCAGCAGTTAGTCAGCAGGCTCGTCTGACTACATATGATGGATCTCGTCAACCGCGTTTGGCGAAGTGTAATCAGCAGGCACATACACCTGCTAATACTAATCAAGCATACCAACAGTCTCGCTTGGTAGCGCACGGAGAAGTCAGTCGGAAAGCCCCGACGACAAACAGGAGGCAGACTAAACTCTCTGCCTCCACACTTGAGTACTGTCAGGATTCACTGACAGGAAAAGGAGGACAGGAGCAGGCACATACACCTACTCCAAGCCCGGAATGGACGTATATCCCTGTTCCGGCGGCTGAAGTCACCAAACATATTTTTTCAATGGTGAAAGAGCAGAAGCAAATTCCTGCTCATATTCTGGATGCTTGCCAGGATATCATAACAGCTTCAGCATCATCTCAGGGACAGACACATAAATCTATCCCTAGCAGTGGAGTGACACATCAACAATTCACTCCGGAACAGACACACACATCTGTTCCAGTCCAAGAGGGTTATGGGGCATACTCCCCCATATCATACGGACAACCAAGTCAGGCACATACACCGGATTTGAGCGATGATCGTCAGCCTAACCTGACCATCTTTCCTGATCAGGCACATACACCTACTCAGAGCAATCACTTTCGTCATCAAGTGGTTTCTAAAGCGAGTAAGAAGGCATCTAAGAAAAAGATCCACCCAGCACAGTCAGGAGATCAAAGGCCAATCTGCAACAAGGCCTTGCTCGATGCTGGAGTTCTTGAAGCCCTTAGACATTTATCTGTCGAAATTCAAGATTCTACTCCCTCAGTTCCCAAAAACAGGAACATTAATCCCGAAGGTCTTCAACAGACACTTCCTCATGAAAACTTGCTTCATGAAAATTCGGTCAATCTTGAAGTTTCTTCTTCAGATGAGAGCCACAGGAACCCTCTGTGTGGTCAGAAGGCCAAGGAGCAAGAGATTTCATCTTTTGCTGTAACCCATCATGAAGGTCCTCCTCATGGTGATGAACTTCGCTGCGAAAGTCCTCTCTGCAGTAGTGATTCACCTTGTCTCGAAAATTCTTCAGAAGGCAATGTAGTGACGAGAAAGCCCTCCTATCTCGAGGCACTTTAAAACGTAAAACCAGTCATGTCTGAAGTTTTACTATCGGCAGGTGAAACTCTTTCTCCATCAGAAGATAGCTTGGGGTTCAGGTTATTCTCTGAACCTTCCCTGGGTCATTCATCTTCCAGCATGAATAGTGATTCCTCTACCAATCTTGTTGAATCCGATGAAGCAACAAGGAAACACCAACTCTGGTCCAAACAGGTAGAAGAATCTTCATTTAATGATAAAGAGTAAATGTTGAACATGAGGAAAAAACTGGCAAAAGGTGAAGTACCAGTCATGTTTTGGCCTTTGGCTGACTGCCAGTACGACATTCCAAAGATGTTGATGGATGATGGAATCCATGATATTCGTCTCAACATATGGAAAACTCTTTGTCAATTAAAGAAGAAGGTATTATCTTACGATGAATATGAAAATCATCTTAAGATAATAGAAGGGTTACAACGCCAGATTGATTTGGCATCTCTATCAGTCTCTCGGTATCCGAAGGCTGAAAAGCAACAGAGAACCCTTCAACGTTCATGCCTTGGCGCACTAAGAAGATTGCGTCAGTTAATTTCCAATGATCCATCTAATGTTCATATCAGAGGATGGGGTGTTCACGGAGCACTACATTTCACAGTGCTTTCCGGTCAGCAGAGCCCGCCGAAAATGGTCTCATGCAATGTTATTGCCCATGGCCGGCCACAGTCAATGGGCTTTGTTCATAATCAAAAGTTTGCTCGAGAGCAAGCTTCAACTAGTTCCTCTCAAAATCAAGTATATAGAGAACAGGTCGTTGAATTGCTTCTACATCAAGCAGGCGAGAATATTGCGCAAGCCTCTCGTCTGGAGCAAACACGTCATCAAATGACAGAAGTTTCGGAAATCATCCAACGGTCTGTTGAACCAGGTGATAAAAGTGGATACAGGTTAATGCATCCAGCTAATTTCCGAACTAAGATTCGCAAGATCAAGAGAGATTTCAAGAAGATCTCAGACATAGCATGTCAAGAGACACCCCAGCTTGCCAGACTGGGGACTTCTCTAACCCAACCCTTAGAATCAACGAATGGGATTCGAGGAGTTGAGCGGAAGCAACAGGAACACCCCCAGTCCACCGGACTGGGGACTTTTTTAAATCTTCAATCCCTCCCTCAGAGAAAGTCAGTATTCTCTCGATTAGGGAATAAGCCTCAAGAGGAACGAAGATCCAAGATGTCAGGAGATTCTCTCCAAGTGACGGTTCTCCAAGAAATTCCTGAGGGATCAAGTCAACGGAATGCCATGTCTTATCATGGACATAGAAGGAGACAATATCACAGAAATGCTGATAAAAAGGATTCCATGCAATATGCATCCATTAATTTCATCAATGCCGTTGCTGCTGATTCACCAGATGAGGCTCAATCAGAGGGATCAGACGAAGAGGTTCCTGTTCAAGAAGTTGCGCACACAGACCTAAATGAAGAAGGTGTGCGCACACGTAATCAAAGGCTTACCCAAAATCTGGGTATTCCTTCAAGTAACCCACTTCCCCCTCTCCGAAAAGGATCCAATAAGGGGAAAGGAAAGAATCAGGTTACTTCTCACCCTTCCTCTGAAGGAGGTCAATCGCTCTCATTAGAGCAAAGGTTTGCACAACAAGAGGAAGAAATGAAAGAATTAAGAAGGTTGAATGCAGAACTACTTCAGAATAGTCTTCTTCTTAAGAATGCTGAAGTCCGACAGCCGAAGGAATTTGTTGTAACTACTGAGATGGATCAGGAATATCCTCCTTTATCAGTACACCCACAGAGGTCTAATCCTACGGGTCAAACGCAACAACGGTTGGCAGCACTACCATTAGTTGCAGCACCAACCTCCACGGCTGTCCAAGCTCCATTCATTGCACCTACCCAAAACCAAGTTCAACCTGACGTTTCTCAAAAGTTAATAACTACTATTGAGTCATTAACAGCTCGGTTAGAAACTATGTAAGGGAAACGGGCGCAAGTTCAACCTGAAAAGAAAGTTTACCCTGAATGGGTAGATTCAATTTCTCCTCCATCCAGTTTTGGAAACCCTATTTTCCCTACTTTCAATGGATCAGGCGACCCTGAACAACATTTGACGCATTACGTGTCTTGTTGTGATCCTATGATGGGAACTCCAGAGCAACAAGAAGCAGTGAAACTTATATGCTTCGTGCGAACCTTGCAAGGACCAGCTTTTGTCTGGTATACAAGCTTGCAATCCCGGTCAGTCATCGGATGGGAGGATCTTCGTCAAAAATTCCTTCTTCAGTTTAGCTCAACTTTGCCAAAAACGACAGTTTTCGATCTTACAAACTGCAAGCAAAGGGAGAATGAAAGAGTCTCTGATTTCATTGCTCGTTGGAAGGGATTAACGTATTCCTTGAGTTTATCACTCCCTCAGGAGGAATTGTTGCCAATCTGTGTGGCAAATTTGCGTGACGAATTACGCACACCATTGATCCCTGTGAAATACACAGGAGGGTTTCGAGACCTTACTTCAATCGCTCAACAGATTGAAGATTCCCTTATACAGGCTAAGGTTAAATCTCGTGTAATTCCATCAGCTCCAGGAAGAAGAATGGGTAAAGCAGAAACTGCTACAGTTATGCTTAAACAGGCACCTGTACCTATTTCTACTTCAAAACCTTCATCTTCTCGAAGGGCTCCACCTCCTGAACACCAACAACAAAGGATGTTTCGTCCAAATGATCAAAAAGATCAACGACGAAAACAATTTGAGGATATGAAGAGTAAAACATACTCTTTCCGAAGTGAGCAAGTTCCTGGTTACTTCATTTCAGCTCTGGAAAATAATTTGGTTCAATTACCAGTGTCGAAGAGACCAAACAAGGAAGGAGATGAAGACCGTCCCAATTATTGTCCCTTTCATCAAATGTTGGGACATCCCATCCAGGAGTGTTTTGTCTTTAAAGACCTCCTACAAAAGACGGTCGACTTGGGACAAGTCAAATTGAAAGGTTCTTCTGCTCATGTAGCGTGTATTACCGCTACAGATCCAGAGGAAGGAGGCGAGTGGCAGGAAGTCAAAAGCAAAACTGTGAAAAAATATGATGATTGGATGGTCAGAAAGACAATCAATCGGACCCATTCCATTTTGCGAACACAATTGAAGAAGCTAATTGTGTCTCCTACAAAAGCTGCAGTAAAGCCTCCATCAAAGGACAAATCCTCAAAAGGGCAGCGCAATTCAAAGAAGAAAGAGGAATCAGGAGAAGATGAGTATGTATCAAAGCCTAAATTGTCTTTGACTCTGGCAGATTTCATGCCATCTACTTCAAAGCCATGGGCACCGTCCCACCAAACGGTACAGCCTAAACAGGCTAACCAGGCAGAGTCTTTATCAGACGAAGAGTTAATCTTTGGTTCTGTTAATATGATTCAATTAACAGATTCATATTCCAGTCTTGATGAGCCTGAATTCCCTGTATCAAATAAAGGAACCCGAGGAAGTTCTAGAGGTTCAGGATATAGGGGAAGACGTGGATCTTTCCGAAGCCACTACTCTAATTCTACCCCTGCTAGCACTGTATATGCAGCAGAAACTCGTGGTAGAGCCCTTCAGCGAGCTCAAAATGAACAAGAAAGTTCTTCTGCCAATGGCCAACTCAGCTTCGGCACAGTTATTTTGGAAGACCGATTAAAGGTTCCATCTTCTTTATCTCAGCAAGTAAGTGGATCTAATCAGTCTAATTTTCCAAAACCAAAGATGTTTCCAACTCCAATACAAGATGCATCAGCTTCCAAAGCATCTGCTTCCAAGGTACCTGCCAAACCGCATATTCTTATTGGGAAACGCAGGCCTCTAGATCAAAAGTATGATATATTGAAACACTTGGCACAAGTACAAGCCAAATTATCAATTTTGGATGCTTTGAATCTATCAAGAGATCTTCGGGAAGCACTCATCGAAGCTTTGTCAAGTCCTCAGGAATTTGAAGCTGAAATTTCTGCAGCTGAAATTTATCACATAGAGAATAATCCTGCAGAATGCCATGCAGTGATATCTTTTACTGATAAAGATGAAGATGATGTTGTGCATGGGCACATAAAACCTTTGTACCTATCTGGAAAAGTCAATGGTATAGATGTTCGAAGAGCTTTTATTGACAATGGTTCAGGAGTCAACCTCATGCCCATTCGCACACTTCGTCGATTGGGCCTCACGGAATCTGATTTATCTCCTTCTACCATGATGTTGCAAGGATATGATAAAAATGAACAAGAACCACTGGGAGAAGTTACGCTCAGAACTCAGTTTGGAGATCTTGTTTCCAATTCAGATTTCATGATTGTTGATCAAGACTCAGCTTTCAATATCTTGCTTAGAAGACCCTGGCTACATCAGCATGCAGCTATTCCATCGTCATACCATCAATGTCTCAAATACTGTTTCGATGGTCAAGTTGGAACATTGTATGGTGATAAGGCCCCGTTCAAGACATGTGAGTCTCAATACATTGAGGCGGAATTTTATCACATGAAGGGAAGAGAAAAATCTACAATGAAGGAAATTACCAAAGTTAATGCTCCATATGGTTTGGAAAAAATTCCAATAAATCCATTTTTACATGTGAGTACAGATTATGTGTTACCTATCAGTCAAATTGACAGAATAGGCCCAAATCAAAATACTCTTATGGAAAGATCCATAATGTCAATTACGGAAATCGAGCCAGACAACATGGGAGAAATTGGTAACTTACCAAGCAGTGATGAAAGCATGAGTGGTGACGTTTTCATTTCGTCTGCTGAAATCCAACAAGTCTATACTTCGCTAATCAGGCCAGAATAAGTTATAGCAACACCAGAGGTGAATATTGATGTCGATTCTCAATCCATCATCCCCTCTTTATTTCCCAAAGAAGACCCTTTTTCATCAATAGGGTCGAAAATGGAAGCTTTTTCTTCAAAATGTGAAAATTTCGACATCTCTTATGATCATGAGAATTTCGTTGTTTCATCTACTTTGCAAGTAGAAGCGGAATAAATAACACATAATGAAGAGGAATAGGAAGATCTTAGAGATGCTCCTCCATCATTTGAAGAGGGTATCTCTACCACTGTGGATGAACTCAGAGAAGTAAATCTGGGTACAGAGAAAGATCCACGCCCCACTTTAATTAGTGCGGCCATGACCCTTGAAGAACAAGAGATGTATATTTCTTTTCTAAAGAAAAATAAAGATATTTTTGCTTGGAATTATACAGAGATGCCTGGCCTTGATCCTGATGTTTCCACCCATCGTTTGGGTTTTCCAAAAGAACATCGAGGATTCAAGCAAGCCGCGAGAAGAACACACCCAACCTATGCTTCCAAAATCGAGGCTGAAGTGGATAAGCTTATCAAAGATAACTTCGTCAGAGAAGTTCAATATCCCAAGTGGTTGGCTAATATTGTCCCTGTAAAGAAGAATAACGGACAAATTAGGGTTTGCATCGATTTCAGAGATCTTAATCGGTATTGTCCCAAAGATGATTTTTCAGTTCCGATTACAGAACTCTTAATTGATGCAACGGCTGGCTATGAAGTACTTTCTTTCATGGATGGATATTCTGGATATAATCAGATCCGAATGGCCCCAGAAGATGAGGAATATACAGCCTTCAGAGCTCCTCAAGGTGTGTTTTGTTACCGGGTGATTCCCTTTGGTTTAAAGAATGCAGGTGCAACATATCAACACACCATGCATCGTATCTTCAAACCTTTTCTAGGGAAATTTGTTGAATGCTATGTAGATGATTTGGTGGTTAAATCCAAACAACGTTTTGATCACTTGGCTGATTTGGAAGTCATATTCCACAAGCTTCGACAACATAATTTGAAGATGAACCCCTTAAAATGTGCTTTTGGGGTAACCTCAGGAAAATTCCTCAGCTTTGTTGTACGCCATCGTGGTATTGAAGTCGATCCTGAGAAGACCAAATCAATCCTTGGTATGTCACCTCCTCAGAATTTGAAAGAATTAAGAGGACTTCAAGGACACTTAGCCTATATTCGGCGTTTCATCGCCAATTTGGCAGGCAAAAGTTTACCCTTTTCCAAATTATTGAAGAAAGGAGTCACTTACCAGTGGACTAAAGAATGTCAAGAAGAATTTGATGTTCTCAAGAAATACCTCTTGAGTCCACCAGTACTCATGCCACCTGTTGAGGGTAGGCCTCTTATCCTCTATGTGACAGCTTTAGAGCGATCATTGGGTGCCTTTCTCGCTCAAAAGAATGATGCTGGGAATGAAAATAGTCTCTACTATCTCAGTAGAACTATGCTTGAAGCAGAAACCCGGTATTCGAGTATTGAAAAGTGCTGCCTAGCATTAATCTTTGCAGTTCAGAAACTGAGACACTACCTGCAACATCACGAGGTCCAATTGGTATCTCGTAATAATCCACTCAAATTCATCCTTAGTCGTCCAATGTTTACAGGACGTCTGGCAAGGTGGGCGGTTATTCTACAGCAGTTCGACATCCAGTATGTGTCTCAAAAGGCAATTAAGGGCCAAGCTCTGGCTGATTTCCTGGCTGAACACCCTTTAGTGGAAGACACGTATTCAGATATCGAACTCCCTGATGAGGAAGTTTTTTCTATTCAAGAGAGTCCTCAAACATGGGAAATGTATTTTGATGGTGCTTCTAGAAGTCCAACAGGGAAGAAAATGGAAAATCCTAAATTCAACAAAGTTGGTTTAGGAATTGTGCTCATTTCTCCAGATAAGGCAGTGTTACCTTATTCCTTTTTGTTGTGTGAAGGTGGTACCAATAATGAAGCTGAATACCAAGCTCTCATTGCAGGCTTGGAGTTAGCAATTCAAGCACAAGTGAATCACTTAAAGGTGAAAGGTGATTCAGACCTGGTAATCAAATAAGTCAATGGGGATTATGCCATCAGAAAAGAAGAATTAATCCCTTTGTATGATTACGTAAGAGAGTTAATGTCGGAATTCCCTTCAGAACCGACATTTTCTTATGTCCCAAGATCACAAAATGCTCAAGCTGATGCACTGGCTAATATAGCCACAGCTTTAGCAGATCCAAATCGGGACGAGACAACCATCGGTATTGCCCACCGTCGTGCAATTTCACCTTATGTTCAAGTCAGAACAGA
The DNA here is from genome assembly GCA_963277665.1 of Viscum album. Lineage (NCBI taxonomy): Eukaryota > Viridiplantae > Streptophyta > Magnoliopsida > Santalales > Viscaceae > Viscum > Viscum album. The sequence continues at coordinate 224,373,714 of OY728119.1, read as the reverse complement.
GGAAATTAATGAAATTAGTCCCATTCCTGAACTGTATGGTCATACTACAGGATGGATGTCACCTATCAAGGAATACCTTCAAAATGGAACACTTCCACCTGATAGAGCCGAGAAAGAACAAATTCGGCGACGTGTGGTCAATTTTACTCTTTACGATGGTCCAAACCACCTCGAGAAAATTCTCTACAAACGTGGTTTTGATGGAGTTCTCTTCAGATGTATTGATGGTGAAGAGACAATGGCTGTCATAAAAGAAGTGCATGCAGGAGTCTGTGGTGCCCACCAGTCTGGACAAAGATTGTCTGATCAAATTCGAAGGCTTGGATACTTCTGGCCTTCAATGATACAAGATTGTGTTAATTTCACAAAGAAGTGTCATTCATGCCAAGTATATGCCAACTTCATTCATCAACCTCCAGAGTTGCTTCATACAGCTAAATACTCATGGCCATTTTCCACATGGGGAATGGATGTGGTGGGACCTTACCCTTCAGCTACGGCCAAGCAGTTTAAGTACATTCTTACTGCTACTGATTTCTTTTCCAAATGGGCAGAGGCAGTACCTCTCAAAGAAGTCAGTTCTAAATGCATTGTTAGCTTCATCAAGTCTAACATCATTACTAGATTTGGTGTCCCTCATACCATATTGACGGACAACGGCACCAACTTCTGTTCTTCTGAGGTAAAGAGATTGTATCAAGAATACAACATTAAGTCCAACCATTCATCTCGATATCATGCAGCGGCTAATGGCCAGATAGAGGCCTTCAACAAGACTCTTTCAAATATACTGCAAAAGATGGTGGATAAAGATAAGAGGTCATGGCCTGATAAACTCTTTCATGCTTTATGGGCTTATCGGACTACCACTCGCAATGCAGCGCGGTCTACTCCATATTCATTGGTATATGGAACAGAAGCAGTATTGCCAATTGAAGTTCAATTTCCCTCACTCAGAATAGCCATTTGTGATCAGTTATCGACAGATGAGCAATCCCAAAAGCGTTTGAATGAATTGGAACAGTTAGATGAGAAGAGATTGTGCACTTTGCACCACTTGGAAATCTATCAAAATCGAATAGCACGAGCTTTTAACAAAAAAGTTCGTCTTCGTTCATTCATTCAGGGAGAATTGGTATTGGTTCTTAGAACACCAATGATACCAGGAAAGAAACCTCCCAAGCTTGAACCAAAATGGGAAGGACCTTATTCAATACATAAGGTCTACTCCAATGGAGCGTATTCTCTAATCTCAATGGATGGAGAACACATCACGACTCCAACTAATGCCAGATTTCTGAAGAAGTATTTTGTATAAACACAAAATATTGTTCCCAGAACCAAGACTCTTACATTTGGTTCATACAGCAATGGTCCAGTATGACCTTAAACTACAACTTCGTCCAACATGACATTAAACTATGTCACATTTCTGTCCGAGATGACATTAAACTATAATACGTCCAGCATGACGATAAACTGTACGGTCCATGCATATGACCTTAAACTATTCGCACTTATGTCCCTGCAACATGACACTAAACTGTGCAGCACTAATAGTCCTAACTGCAAGACTTTAAACTGCATAGTCCCTGATTTTGTCCTACATGACAATAAACTGTATAGAAGTTCCTATATTTTGTCCGAGATGACATTAAACTATATTGTGTCCTAGAAACATGACATTAAACTGTGTGGCACTTTCATCATCCAACATGACGTTAAACTGTGTCAGTTCCCTTATCGTCCAACATGACGTTAAACTGTCACATTGGTTACTAATATGTCCTACATGACACTAAACTGTATATGTCCGAGATGACATTAAACTATATTTTGTCCGAGATGACATTAAACTATATTGTGTCCTAGCAACATGACTTTAAACTGTGTGGCACTTTCATCGTCCAGCATGACATTAAACTGTAAAAAATCCCCAGAACTGATATCCTCATATTGGTTCACCTTAGTCCTAGCTACATGACTTTAAACTGTACAACACCAGTTCGTCCTTGCTATATGACGTTAAACTATACAGCAATGGTCCCGTATGACTTTAAACTGCATCATCCCTGGTCCATGTATATGACCATAAACTATTTGCAAATATTTCCAACAAGACGTTAAACTGTGACATCCTAACTACATGACGCTAAACTGTATAAAAGTCCCTCACGTCCGGAAAGACGTTAAACTATATAATCATCAAAAGTCCAGAATGACATTAAAACTGCACAATCCCCCTTTCGTCCAATATGACGTTAAACTGTATTGTCCCCATCGTCCTAACTACATGACGCTAAACTGTACAAAAAGTCCTTGATATGTCCTACATGACATTAAACTGTGCATCGTTAAGGTTGTTATCACCTCTTGTTTCTCACACCGAGTATGACTCACGTGAGCTTAGAGCGAACATCAACCATAACACTCCCTTTGGGCCACTAACCATGTGTAAGTCCCAACAACATTTTTTTTTAGATCATTGTCCACAAGAATAACTTGGTCATTAATTCATTCTTTAATTGAACTACACGGACTTTGATCCTTGCCCTCCAGGCTGGGTATGTAGGCAACCTCTCAGGGTTCAAGCCCAAAAAACAATCTCTTCACATCGGTTCACCACCATCTCATATGATGATGATTTGTGAAACCACCCCTGGAATCAATATCTTTACATTGATTCACTTTCATCCTGGTTATATGACGTTAAACTATACAACACTTTTGTCCGGTACGACAATAAACTACAATATTCTTTGATTTCCTCATTTGAGAAGGAACCATTATTAACATTGATTCTTTTTCAATCATAGTTTTCATTTTCAAAAGACTACGTACATACATGGTAATGCCTAAACTTTTTATCTCGGGTTAAACCATCATTGCACTAAAGTCCCCTTTCACCCTTCACATGTACGAACCAAATTTGTACAAAGGGTAGTTCTAGAACTACGTGGACTTGATTCCCATCCTTATGGGATATGTAGGAACATTCGAGTGTCCCTCGAATCCAGTCCCAAGTCTTTTGGGCCTAACCCCAAATTTCACTTTCAGTCCCTTGGCTGAAAAGTCCTCATGAAAACACACACTGTGTATTCATTATTATGGTCCGAATTCTATGACCCTAAAATAAGATTACTCATACTTTCATCCTGCACGACGTTAAACTGCATTTCAAGAACTACGTATGGCTTGATTCTCATTCTTATGAGATACGTAGTGAAGTCCAAAATTTCAATTTAAGACCCAGCCACAACATGATTATGGTTATCATTGACCTATGTATCTCTATATACATTGGACAATACCCATCATTATGTGTTATAATCCTAACCTTAAATATTTTCAGATCTTCATAACCCTTTTCATGACTTCTAGTCACAAAAATGTCAAACTTCTGAGAATTCTTTTTGCCCGACTATGCAGCACGTGCCCATAGGTGGCCTTGCATAAACAGTCCACATAAAAGACTTGTCAGCCAAGAGATGCTATTTATTTGACCATGCAGCCAATGCCCATAGGTGGCCCTGCATGTTTTCAACCCCCTAACGGGTTTTGTTAAATAATAGTAACTTCATTCTTGGGAAGAATGCCTCTTTTGTCCTTATTTGTCTTAAACGACAGTATGTAGGGATCCGCAAAAATAGCCATCCTTAATGTATTTGTCCCATATCCTTTTTCATGATCTGAAAGTATTCAAGTCTATGGTTTATTCTTCTTCCCTACGTTTGGGTCAGACCTTCGTAGGAGTGATATTCATCCAGTTCTTCGATATTCTTGTTTGGAAATATCTTCTCCATATTCAAGTACCTCTTTCCATACAACAAACTCTATGCTTTAGAAAATCTGAATCTCCATAAACTTTCACTGGCTTTTAGCACTAGGAAAGTAAATTTCTGGGAGTTCTTTTGCCTGACTATGCAGCACGTGCCCATAGGTGGCCTTGCATAAACAGTCCACATAACAGACTTGTCAGCCAAGAGATACTATTTATTTGACCATGCAGCCAATGCCCATAGGTGGCCCTGCATGTTTTCAACCCCCTAACGGGTTTGTTAAATAATGGTAACTTCATTCTTGGAAACTACTTCTTCTAATACCTTTTAGCTCTTTGTTCATATCATTCCTCAGATTCAAATATTCTTAAGCCATAGTTTACATTTTTTTTCCCTCATACTTGAGTATGGTAAATATGTTTTCAGATAAATTGTCAAGGAATTGAATCCATTTTTATCCATTTTCGGTCAAAGCTATTTCGACCTTAAACATTAGCCACTTTATGTCCGGCGTGCATGACTTTAAACTGCCCACACAAAAGACAAAGGAACTCTGAATAAAAGTCAAGTTCCAGCTCACTAAATATACATTTTTGTATGATTTAGGTAATATTGAGCAGTTAAAAGGTTCAAAGTTTGTAGGGTTATTTGTAATAATCCTAGTAAAAATCAAACTATGATTACTAAGCCCATTGGCTTAAGTAAATTTGAAACAGGTAATGGAAGAATGCAGGTACAAATGATTGAAGACAAAACTGTTTTTCATTGATACACAAGAGTTAGAAGGACATCCACAGACTGGAGTCTCTTCTCTTCTTTCAAGAATTACAAGAGGCTTTCAACATAACACTTCATTTGATTTACGGCATCCCGATCTTCATTAGAAACCACCTAGAATTCATTCATTCAACTGGATACAATAAGAGATGCAGTGATACCAGCTCTTCTTGGAACAATTGTAAAAGGATGTTCTTGAGTGCGGTTTGAGAAAATTTTCTGCTAATCAAACAGTGACTCTGTTTCTGTCCAAGAGACTTGGAAGATGGATACATGGATTTGAGAATGGAGCATTGGAAGTAAAGAGCCATTTGGAGAGAGTACTCTTTTCAGATATTGCTCTAATACCATGTTTTTCTTCTCTCCACCAACAGGCAGTGGAAAACATTTCATCCCATAGGTTTGCCATTTTCATATCTGCAAGGGAATGACATGGAGGAAGAATTTGAAAGTTCACACCATTGTTGTTACTCTTAATGCACAGCATAACCGAAATAGAGAAGTAGTAGTGCAGCTGCATCTCAGGTGTATAATTGTTTGCATTTGGAACATTGACTCCTTGCAGATGACCATGAACACACAGAGACAGGTAGATGCTCTGTGGGAAATTAAGATGATATTTCTTCAAATACTTATCCAAATCTGGGAAAGTTCTGTCGCAGATATCATAGTAATCATGGCCAATAATATTCATCATGTCATCAATCCACTTTCTAGCCAGTTCATCAGCCGTTTCAATTCTCTTGGGAGCCATTGAATCTGCACAGAAGTTGAATAAATTAAACTCTTAAGTGGGTTTAGTTTTTCATAAAATTTGTGAAAGAATTTGGGAAAAAATGGCTAAGGAATTAAGGCGCGCAAGTATGCAGATGTCGCGCAAGTGGTACATGTGCCGCGCAAGTTTATGGCGCGCAAGTATTACCGCGCAAGCCCTATTACCTTGAGAGTAGCACGGCAGCTAGAAAACAGAGCAACCTGCGCGGTCAAGGTGACCTGCGCGGCGAGAGCTCGAGAAGGGATGACGTCCGGAAATCCGGATACTTGTACGGAGGTGAGGCCGTGTATTTATAGGCTCGGAAGCCTACCTGCGCGCCATACCCAGAGCGTTTTAAGTCCTGCGCGACGCAGACTTGCGCGCCAACCTCTGCGCACTGAAAAATTTGCGCGCCTCCCTTTTCCTTTGGAAGGATTCGATTTCCTCAGAGTCAAATCCTCATTTCTCTCCGGATCCAACTCTGAGGGGGGACTTTTTTTGACGCTCCTTTCGTCACAGAATCTAAAAATCGGAAAAGGGAATATCTCAGCTGAAAGTGATTCATCCTTTGAAGAAAACAGCAAAAATCGACAAAGGCATGAACAAAGGATCAAAAGCCAATTCACCGCGCAAGTTTTACCACTGTCGCGCAAGTACACTTGCGCGACTACCTTGGTCGCGCAGGTGACTTGCGAGACCTAATTGGTAACCGCCCGGTAACCGCCCGGGGTCTTCTTTTGCCTATAAATAGACCCTGTGGGCCCCCCATTCGAGAGGATCTTTTTCCAGAAACTCGGATTGAAGCTCCCGACACCCAAGTCTCTTCTCAAAGCTTCCGGAACACTTCTAAGGTAATTTCTTACCTAGAACGGAAGATCTAAAGAGAAAAAGGAAGGCCTAAGTGTTGAAACTTATCAAACACTTGCGCGCCTACTTAATTCCTTCAATATAACTTGTGCGTTCCTCTTCTGGAAGAACCTCAAGAGGATGGTAAAGGGTTTAATAAAGAGTCGCTCAAGCATTTCAATACTGGTTGAAAATCGCGCAAGTACCCCTCATGTCGCGCAAGTATACTTGCGCGACCAATACTTGCGCGCCGCCGCAGGACTTGCGCGCCTTTCAAGACTTGCGCGCCCCTATCTTTTTGGGTGCCCATCTTGCCCATTTTTACCCTTCTTAAGCCATTTCACCCTTCCTATTCAAGATTCAGTCTTCAAGATACTCTTCAAATCCATTTATGGCATGATTTCTTGATTTGACATCCTTATCTGAAAGGAATTCTGTGAAATATCTCTCAAAACCTAGTGATTTAAACATCTTTATGTCACCAAATATTGAGAGTTCATTCATTCAACCTCATCCTTTAAGATGAGAGAATCTTAACCTGGGTCTCCTTTTCAGGAATAATCCCCAGTTATAAAACCTTTGATCTGGGCATCTTTCTTAAGAATAAGCCCCAATCAAGTCCTTTAATCTTGGGCATCCTCCTCAGGAGTAAGCCCCAAACCTTAATCCCTAACCTGGGTCTCCTTTTCAGGAATAAGACTCAGTCATAACCTTGGGCTTCCTTTTCAGGAATAAGCCCCAAGTCCCCTAAAACTTCTCTTAACCAGTCATAAATTACCTTTGATTTGGGTTTCCTTTTCAGGAATAAAACCCAATCATAAGTCCCCTCCTAACTTGGGCATCCTCCTTAGGAGTAAGCCCCAAGATTAGAGTATTCAAATATCCATAAAGCACATATAACTGTGTGGACCCTGTTCATGGATTTTCTCCCTAATAGTAAATCCTAAACCTTCATCTGTCTGGGCATTCATCCATACATAAGCCCCAAACAAATTCTTATGATTGCATCTTTCATGGCACAATTGTCTAAATTTTACTAAATACCTCTTGTTTCTCACACCGAGAATGACTCACGTGAGCTTAGAGTATAAAAGTAATTATGACATTCATCTTTGAGCCATCAATCATAAACATCATACTCCATTTCTCGAACTACGTGGGTTCTGATTCCTTTTTCAAAACAAAGGATACATAGGTAGCCCATTTATGGGTTCGATCCCAACATTGAAATAATCTCTGTCCTTCTGAATGACGATAAACTTCAAGTGCCCCACTGAGTGGCTTTAAAACCAGCCTGGTCATCAAAATGACCAAGAGACTTTTATATAAATGTTTTGAAGGATACCATTGACCAAGAATCTCTAAACAAATATAGATGATTCTATATTGATAAAGAACCTCGAATACATATAAAAGATTCTCTAAATTTCTTGCATATTTAATCATTGATTGTTAAAACTAAAGGAAAGCTCATTTTATACTTGGTAATGTAATAAGAATTCACGAACTTAACTTAAATCTATAAAGAGAGTCCCGGAGTAGACAATAATTCCCCTCAAAAAGGTGTGATGAGTCCGACCTCCCATCCTCTCGACCAATGCAAATTCCTAAGCCTCATTAGCCCACAAGCTAATGAGCGCCTGCCTTTGGAAAGTAGGTCCAAACGGATGTGGAATCATTGGATGTTTCCGGTTCTACGAACAAACCCGTTAGAAACCGATCGGAACGTTTGAATCTCCCGTCCAGGAGGTCATCCTCGGAGTCTGTGCGAAACACTTATCAAGAATAAAGCCCAATAATAAGTCCCTCCTAATTTGGGCATCTTCCTCAGGAGTAAGACCCAAGTTAGAGTATCCAAATCTCTATAAAATCACATATACCTTTTTGGACCCTGTTCCCGGACTTCGTCTCTGAAATAAGTCATGATCTCTATCTATTTGGGAAGTCATACATAAATAAGACCCCCATCATTTCTTATGATTTCGTCTTCCATGGCACAATTGTCTGGTTTTACCAATACCTCTTGTTTCCCACACCGAGCATGACTCGCGTGAGCTTAGAGTGTAAAAGTAATTTTGACATATTTCTTTGAGCCATCAATCATACATAAACATCATACTCCCGTACTCGAACTACATGGGTTCTGATTCCTTTTCTAAATAAGGATATGTAGGAAGCCCATCTGCGGGTACGATCCAAACTCCGAAATAATCCATGTCCTTCTGAATGAAAATAAACTTAAAGTGACCCACTGAGTGGATTTAAAATCAGTATGGTTATCATAATGACCAAGAGATTTCAATATAATGTGTTGAAGGATACCATTGGCTAAGAATCTCTAAATAAATACAGATGATTCTCTATTGATGAAGAACCTCAAATACATATAAAAGATTCTCTAAATTTCTTACATATCAATCATTGATTGTCAGATCTAAAGGAAAGAACATTTTATACTTGGTAATTTAATAAGGATTCACAAACATAACTTAAATATATAAAGAGAGTCCTAGAGTAGACAATAATTCCTCTAAAAAAGGTATGATGAGTCCATCCTCCCATCCCCTCAACCAATGAAAATTCTTAAGACTTATCAGTTCACAAATAATGAGCACCTACCTTTGGAAAGTAGGTCCAAATGGATATAGAATCATTGGATGTTTCCGGTTCTAGGAACAAACCCTTTAGAAACTGCTTGGAATGTTTGAAACTTAAATCAACGCGGTCATCCTCATTTCCATAGGAAACAAAAAATGGTGAACCCGACGTGAATTCTTAACCAAGTTGAAATGATGTTTTACCTATTTGTTAGGCCCCAATTTAAACTCAATGAGAGGGCCAACAAGACAATCAATAACATATGTGCTTATCTAGAAGATTTAGTGGCCAGAATTATCTTGATTATGTCTGTTATATCGAACATGCACTGTTTTCCAAGAACTTATGCGTTACAGAAATAGATTCTCTTAAGTTCACACCCATGAATACTTCTGTTGTGAATTCCTCTGCTGCTACTCCTGCCGGATCGTCATCCTCTGAGGAAGACAACACCTACTCAGTGTCTTTAACACTGGATATCAAATGCACTGGTTAAGGAGTACCGTCAAAACGGTATTATTCCGATTCTGGAGACCGCTCGACAAGCCCTCCAAGTCAATAATTCCCCCTGGTCGTCCGGACAGTGACGACCAGCGATCAAGAAGTTGGTGGTTCAAACAACTGTCTCCAACCATTTCGGGTCGTTATCCCCATAACACAATCACCATTCCTTTCCATATTTTGGGGAGGTGAATGAGCAGGTCCCCCATGGACTTAATTCAAGAAGATATGAGTCCTTCCTGAGGTCTCTCATCAACAATCTCCACCAGACTCGTGCTACAGTGCGCCCTCAACATGATGAGGGTATCATCTCCAGGCGTTCGTCTTAGGTTCCTCGAACCCGAGCAGGCAAGACAAACCGTCGAGGCGAAATCTGGTCAACAGTGAGAAGGTTCTCATCTCTACCATCTCCAGAGAAGTCCACCAACCTAACTTGGTGTCAAGAAACGAGCGGGCACACACACTCATCTGTTTTAATTCCACTTTCCAGCAGACTCATCTGGCAGCATCACGCCAATCCCATCAGGAAATTCCGGCGGAGTACTTTAGACAGGAACATACACCTTTTTATAAATCATCAGCTAGTCAGTAGGATCATCTGAATACATATGATGGAGCCCACAAACCCAATGCGTTGACAACTGGTAAACAGGAACATACACCTTCTTACACTCATCAATCCTGCCAGCAGCCTTGTCTGTCAGTATTCAAAGAATCTCTTCAACCATGTTCGGAGGAATGCAATTAGCAGGCACATACAACTACTAGTAATGATCAATCCTACCAACAGTCTCGTTTGATAGCATTCGGAGAATTCAGTCAGAAATCTCTGGCGACAAACAGGAAGCAGACTAAACTCTCTTCCCCCGCACATGAGTACTATCATAATTCACTAATAGGAAAAGAAGGATAGGATTAGGAACACACACCTACTCCAAGCACGGAATGGACGTATATCCCCATTCCGATAGCTGAAGTCACCAAGCACATTATGTCAAGGGTGAAAGAGCAGAAGAAAATCCCTACTCATATTTTGGATGTCTAACAGGATATTATAACAGCTTCAGTAGCATCTCAAGGAAAGACACATAAATATATCCCTAATAGTGGAGTGACACACCAACATTTCACTCCGGAACAGACACACACCTCTATTCCAGTCCAACAGGGTTGTGGGGCGTACTCCCCCATATCATACAGATAACCAAGTCAGGCACATACACCTGATTTGAGCGGAGATAATCAGCCTAACCTGATCATTTCTCCTGAACAGGCACATACACCTGCCCATAATAACCACTTTCGTCAACAAGTGGTTCCAAAATTGAGTAAGAAGGTTTCTAAAAAGAATACCTACCCAGCACAGTCAAGAAATCAAGAGCCAATCTATAACAAGTCTTTGCTCGGTGCTGGAGTTCTTGAAGCCCTCAGACAATTATCTGTTGGAATTCAAGATTCTACTCCCCCATTTCCCAATAGTGGGAACATTAATTCTGAAGGTCTTTATCAGACACTTCCACATGAAGGCTTGCTTCATGACAATTCGGTCGATCTTGAAGTTTCATCTTCAAATGAGAGCCACAAGAACCCTCTGTGTGGTCATAAGACCAAGGAGAAAAATGTTTCATCTTTTGTTGTAACCCACCATGGTGGTCCTCCCCATGATGATGAATTTAGCTGCAAAATTCCTCTTCGCAGTTATAATGCACATTGCCAGGAAAATGCTCTAATGGAAAATGTAGTGATGAGAAATCCCTCTTATCTTGAGGCACTTGAAAATGTGATGTCAGTCATGTCTCATTCTTTACCACTAGCAGGTGAAATACTTTCTCAATCAAAATATAGCCCGGGGTGTAGGTCATTCTTCGAACCACCCCTGGATCATTTATCTTCTAGTTTGATTACTGAATTCTCTACCAATATTGTTGAATCTGATGAAGCAACAAGGAAGCACCGGCTTTGGTCTAATCATATAGAAGAATCTTCATTGAATGATAAAGAAGAAATACTAAATATGAGAAAATAATTGGCGAAAGGTGAAGTGCCAGTCATGTTTTGGCCTCTGGCTGATTCTCAGTATGACATTCCAGAGATGTTGACGAAAGATGTAATTCATGATATTCATCTCAACATATGGAAAAATCTTTGTCAGTTGAAAAATAAAATATCATCTTATGATGAATATGAAAATCATGTAAAGATAATAGAAGGGTTACAATGCCAAATTGACTTGGCATCTCTCTCAGTTTCTCGATATCTAAAGGCTGAAAAGCAGCAGAGATCCTTTCAACGTTCATGCCTTGGCGCACTAAGAAGATTGCGCCAGTTAATTTCCAATTCCCCATCTGGTATTCATATCAGGGGATGGGGTGTTCATGGAGCACTACATTTCACTGTAATCTCCAGTTAGTAAAGCCACATTCAATTGTCTTTATTTGTAATCAAAGGATCACTCAAGAACAGGCCTTAACTAGTTCTTCTCAAAATCAAGCATATAGAGAACAAGTTGTTGAATTACTCCTACATTAAGCTAACGAGAATATTGAACAAGCCTCTCATTTGGAGCAAGCACATCATCAAGTGACAGAAGTTTCAGAAATCATCCAACGGTCTTTTGATCCATGTGATAAAAGTGGATGCAGGTTGATGCATCCAGCTAATTTCCAGACTAAATTTTGCAAGATCAGGAGATATTTCAAGAAATTCTCAGATATAGTATGTCAAGAACCACCCCATCTTGCCAGACTGGGACTCTTTTAACCCAACCCTCAGAATCAACAAATAGGATTCGAGGAGTTGAGCAGGAACAAAAGGAACAGCCCCAGTCCACCAGACTAGGGACTAATTCAAATCCTCAATCTCTCCCTCAGAGAAAGTCAGTCTTCTCTCAATTGGGGAAGAAGCCTCAAGAGGAACGAAGATCGAAATTATTAAGATATTCCCTCCAAATTATGCTTCGTCAAGAAGTTCCTGAGGGATCAAATCGACAAAAGGTAATGTCTCATCAAGGACATGGAAGAAGACAATATCGCAGAAATGCTGAAAGAAGGGATGCAATGCATTATGCATCAATTAATGTCAGCAATGTCATTGTTTCTGATCCACCACATTAGGCTCAATAATAGGGATCAGATGAAGAGATTCCTGCTCAAGAAGTTGTATGCACAGACACAAATGAAGAAGGTATGCGTACACGAAATCAAAGGTTTACCCAGAATCTGGGTGTTCCTTCAAATAACCCACTTCCCCCTCTCCAAAATGGATCCAACAAGGGGAAAGGAAAGAATCAGGTTACATACCCTTCCTCTGGAAAAGGCCAATCGCTCTCATTAGAGAAAAAAATTTCACAATAGGAGGAAAAATGAAGGAATTAAGGAGGTTGAATGCAGAACTACTTCAGGGTAGTCTTCTTCCTAAGCGTGCTGGAGTCAGTCAGCCAAAGAAATTTATTGTAGCTACTGATATGGATCAAGAATATCATCCTTTATCAGTACACCCTTACAGGTCTAATCCTATGGGTCAAGTGCAACAACAATCGACGGTGCTACCATCAGTTGCAGTAACATCCACCACATCTTTCTAAGCTCCAGTCATTGCACCTGTTTAGGTCCAAGCTCAACCGGATGTTTCTCAAAAGTTAATAACTACTATTGCGTCATTAACAGCTCAGTTAGAAGCTATGGAGGGAAAGCATGCTCAAATTAAACCAGAAAATAGAGCTTATCCTGAATGGGTTGATGCAATTCCTTTCCCATCAAATTTTGCAAGTACCACATTCCCAATATTTATGGTTTGGGAGACCCAGAGAAACACTTAACACATTTTGTTTCTTGTTGTGATACTTTGATGGGAACCCCTCAGCAACAATAAGCAGTTAAGCTCAGGTGTTTTTTATAGTCATTACAAGGGACTTCTTTTGTCTGGTACACAAGCTTACAATCCTGGTCAATTACCAGGTGGGAGGATCTCTGTCAATGATTCCTTCTTCAATTCAACTCAACTTTTCCAAAGACAACAGTTTTTTATCTTAAAAATTTTAAGCAAAGGGAGTATGAAAGCATTTTAGATTTCATTGCTCGCAGGAAGGGATTAACATATTCCCTAAGTTTATAACTCCCTCAAGAGTAATTGTTTCCAATCTGTGTGGCAAATTTGCATGATAAATTACGCACGTCGTTGATCCCTGTGAAATACACAGGCGGGTTTCGAGACCTTAATTCAATCACTCAACAGATTGAAGATTCTCTTATGAAGACTAAGGATAAAACTCATGTAATTCCATCAGCTCCAGGAAGGAGATTGCGTAAAGCATAGACTGCTACAGTTATGCTTAAACAAGCACTTGTACCTGCTTCTACTTCAAAACCTTCATCTTCTCGAAGGGATCCACCTCCTGAGCGTCAACAACAAAGGTTGTTTCGTCAAGATGATCAAAGAGATCAAAGACAGAAACAATTTGAGGATTTAAAGAGAAAAGTTTACTCTTTCCGAAATAAAAAAGTTCCTGGCTACTTCATTTCAGCTCTGGAAAATAATTTGGTTCAATTTCTAAGGCCCAAAAGGCCGAACAAGGAAGGAGATGAAGACCGTCCCAATTATTTCCTGTTTCATCAGATGTTTGGGCATCCCATTCAGGATTGTTTTGTATTCAAAGACCTCTTGCAAAAAATGGTCGACTTGGGGCAAGTTAAATTGAGAGGTTCTTCAGTTCAGGTAGCATGTGTTACTGCAACAAATCCAGAGGAAGAGGGCGAGTGGAAAGAAGTAAAGAACAAAAATGCGCAAAAATATGATGATTGGATGGTTAGAAAAATGATCAACCAAACTCATGCTATTTAGCGGACACAATTGAAGAAACCAATTGTGTCTTATGTCATGAATTCCATAGAAAAACCCTTTTCATCAGAGGGAAAATCCTCAAAGAAACGGAATAATTTGAAGAAAGAAGAGCAATCAGAAGAAGGTGAAATCATGTCAAAGCCTAAGTTGTCTTTGACTCTGGCAGATTTTATGCCTTCTACTTCGAAACCATGGGCACCACCCCACCAAATGGCATAGCCTAAATTGGCTAGTCAGGTAGAGTCTTTATCGGATGAAGAGTTAATATTCGGTTTTGTTAATATGATTCACTTAGTAGATCCTTATGCCAGTCACAGTTTCAATTTTGATGAGCCTGAGTTCCCTATATCAAATAGAGGAATCATAGGGGGTTCTAGAGGTCTAGGATACAGAGGAATACATGGATATTTCAGAGGATACTATTCAAATTCTACCCCTGCTAGAACTTTATATGCGGCAGAAACTCGTGGCAGAGCCCTTCAACGAGCTCAATAAGAACAAGCAAATTCTTCCACCAATAGCAGACTCAGTCCTGGCACAGTTATTCTGTAGGATTGGTTAGAAGTTACACCTTATTCTTCTCAGTAAGTAAATAGATCTATTTGGTCTAATCTTCTGAAGCTAGGAGTATTACCAACTCCTACCCCGATATAGGAAGCATCTACATCCAAAGCATCAACTTATAAGGCACCTACTAAACCACATGTTCCTATTGGGAAACGCAGAGCTTTGAATAAAAAGTATAATGTATTGAAACACATGGCCCAATAACTGGCCAAGTTATCAATTTTGGATTCCTTGAATTTATCAAAGGATCTTAGAGAGGCACTCATTGAGGATTTTTCAAGTCCTCAAAAGATTGAAACTGAAATTGCTGCAGCTGAAGCCTACCATGTTGAGAATAATCCTGCAGAATGCCATGCAGTGATATCTTTCACAGATGAAGATGAAGATGATGTCATGCATGGACATATTAGACTTTTTTATTTATCTGGAAAGTTCAATTGTGTAGATATCCGAAGAGATTTCATTGATAATGATTCAGGAGTCAACCTCATCCCCATTCGTATACTTCGTCAATTGGGCCTCACGGAATCTGACTTATCTCCTTCTACTATGATGTTACAAGGATATGATAAAAATAAACAAGAACCACTGGGTGAGATTACACTCAGAACTCAGTTTGGAGATCTTGTATGCAATTCAGATTTCATGGTTGTTGATCAAGACTCAACCTTCAACATCTTTCTTGGAAGACCCTGGCTACATCAACATGCGGTTATCCCTTCATCATATCATCAATGTCTCAAATATTGTTTCGATGGTCAAGTTGGGACATTGTATGGTGATAAGGCCCTATTCAAGACATTTTAATCTCAATACATTTAGGCGGAATTATATCACATGAAGGGAAAGTAGAAATCCACAACAGGGGAGATTAACAAAGTTAATGATCCATATGGTTTGGAAAAGATTCCAGTAAACCCATTTACACATGTGAGTATTGATTATGTGTTTCCTATCAGTCAAATTGACAGGATAGACTCAAACCAAAATACTCTTATGGAAACTTCCATAATGTCAATTACGGTAATCAAACCAGACAGCATGGGAGAAATTAGAGATTCACCAAGCAATGATGAAAGCTCCAATGGGGATGTCTTCATTTCATCTGCTGAAATCCAGCAAGTCTATACTTCACCAACCAGTTTAGAAGAAGTTATAGAAATATAAAATGTGAAAGATGATGTAGATTTTCAATACATCATCTCCTCTTTATTACCCAAGGAAGGCCCTTCATCATCAATAGGGTTGGAAATGGAAGCCTCTTTTTCAAGATGTTCAAATTTTAACATCTCTCCTGATCATGGAAATTCTGCTTCATCATCTACTATGAAAGTAGAAACAGAAGAAATAACACATGTTGAAGAAGAATAGGAAGACCTCAGAGATGCTCCTCCAGCATTTGAAGAGGGTATCTCTACTACTGTGGATGAACTCAGAGAAATAAATCTGGGAATGAAATACGATCCATGCCCCACTTTAATTAGTGCGGCCATGACTCTTTAAGAGCAAGAAATTTATATTTATTTTTTAAAGAAAAATTGAGATATATTTTCTTGTAACTATACATAGATTTCAGGGCTTGATCCTGATGTTTCTACTCATTGTTTGGGTTTTCCAGAAGAACATCGAGGATTAAAACAAGCCGCTAAAAGAACACACCCAACCTATGCTTCCAAAATTGAAGCTGAAGTGGATAAGCTTATCAAAGCTAACTTTGTCAGAGAAGTTCAATATCCCAAATGGTTGGATAATATTGTACCTGTGAAGAAGAATAACAGACAAATTATAGTTTTCATTGATTTCATAAATCTTAATCGGCATTGTCCTAAGGATGATTTTCCAGTTCTGATTATGGAACTCTTGATTGATGCAACAGTCATCTATAAAGCACTTTCCTTCATGGATGGATATTCAGGATATAATCAAATCTGAATGGATCTAGAAGATGAAGAATATACAGCCTTTAGAGCCCCTCAGGGTGTGTTCTACTATCGGGTAATTCCATTTGGCCTAAATAATGAAAGCGCAACATATCAGTGTGCTATGCATCATATCTTCAAACCCTTTTTAGAGAAGTTCATTGAATGTTATGTGGATGATTTGGTGGTTAAATCTAGGCAACGTTCTAATCACTTGGCTGATTTGGAAATTCATATTCCACAAACTTCGGCAACATAATTTGAAGATGAACCCCTTAAAATGTGCTTTTGGGGTAACCTCAGGAAAATTTCTTGGCTTTGTTGTATGCCATTGTGGTATCGAAGTCGATCCTGAGAAGAAAAAGGCAATCCTTGGTATGTCACCTCCTCGAAATTTGAAATAATTGAGAGGAATTCAAGGAAACTTAGCCTATATTCGGCGTTTCATCGCCAATTTGGCAGGAAAAAGTTTACCCCTCACCAAATTGATAAAGAATGGAGCCACTTACCAGTGGACTGAAGAATGTCAAGAATCATTCGATGTTCTCAAGAAGTATCTCTTGATTCCACCGGTATTAATGCCACCTGTTGAAGGAAGACCACTTATCCTCTATATGACAGCTTTAGAGCAATCATTGGGTGCCTTTCTTGCTTAGAAGAATGATGCTGGGAATGAAAACAGCCTCTATTATCTCATTCGGACTATGCCTGAAACAGAAACCCAATATTCAAGTATTGAGAAGTGCTGCCTAGCATTAATATTTTCATTTCAGAATTTGAGACACTACCTACAACATCACGAGGTACAATTGGTATCTCGCAATAACCCGCTGAAATTCATCCTTAGACATCTAATGCTTACAGGATGTCTGGCAAGGTGGGCAGTTATTTTGCAGCAATTTGATATCCAGTATGTGTCTCAAAAGGCAATAAAGGGACAAGCTCTGGATGATTTCCTTGCTGAACATCCTTCAGTAGAAGATACGTCTACAAATATTAAACTTCCTCATGAAGAAGTATTTTCTATTCAAGATAATCTTCAAACATGGGAAATGTACTTTGATGGAGCTTCCAAAAGTCCAACAGGGAAGAAAATTGAAAATCCTAAATTCAAAAAAGTTGGGTAAGAAATTCTGCTCATTTCTTCAGAAAAGGCAATGTTACCCTATTCCTTCTCATTTTTGGGAGGCGGTACAAATAATGAAACAGAATATCAAGCCCTCATTGCAGGATTGGAGTTGTCTCTTCAAGAACAAGTGAATCACATAAAGGTTAAAGGTGATTCAGACCTAGTAATCAAACAAGTCAATGGGGATTATGCAATCAGAAAAGAAGAACTAATCCCTTTGTATGATTACGTCAGAGTGTTAATGGCAGAATTCCCTTCGGAACTTACATTTCCTTATGTCCCAAGATCACAAAATGTCCAAGCTGATGCACTGGCTAATATAGCCACAGCTCTAGCAGATCCAAATCGGGACGAGACAATCATCAGTATTTCCCACCGTCGTAAAATTTCACCTTATGTTCAAACCAGAACAGAGGAAATCAATAAAATTAGTCCCATTCTTGAACCATATGTTCATACTACATGATGGATGACACCTATCAGGTAATACCTTCAAAATGGAACACTTCCACTTGATAGAGCTGGGAAAGAACAAATCTGGTGACGTGTGGTCAATTTTACTCTTTATGACAGCCCAGATCACCTAGAGAAAATTCTATACAAAAGAGGTTTTGATGGAATTCTCTTTAGATGCATTGACGGTGAAGAGACAATGACTGCCATGAAAGAAGTGCATGCAGGAGTCTGTGGTGCCCACCAGTCTGGACACAGACTATCTGATCAAATTCTAAGGCTTGGATACTTTTGACCTTCAATGATACAAGATTATGTTGATTTCACAAATAAGTGTCATTCTTTCCAAGTACATTCCAACTTCATTCATCATCCCCCGAAGTTGCTTCATACAGCTAAATACTCGTGGACATTTTCCACATGGGGAATGTATATAGTGGGACCTTATCCTTCATCCACATCCAAGAAGTTTAAGTACATTCTTACTACTACTGACTTCTTTTCCAAATGGGAAGAGGAAATACCTCTCAAAGACGTCAGTTCTAAATGCATTGTTAACTTTATCAAGTCTAATATCATTACCAAATTTGGTGTCCCTCATACCATATTGACGGACAATGGCACCAACTTCTGTTCATCCGAGGTAAGGAAGTTGTATCAAGAAAACAACATCAAATACAACAATTCCTCTCGGTATCATGCAGCGGCCAATGGCCAGATAGAATCCTTCAACAAGACTCTGTCAAATATACTGCAAAAGATGGTGGATAAAGATAAGAAGTCATGGCCTGATAAACTCTTTCATGCTTTATGGGCTTATCGGACCACCACCTGCACTACAATGCGGTCAACTCCATATTCATTGGTATATAGATCAGAAGCAGCCTTTCCCATTGAGGTTCAATTACCCTCGCTCAGAGTATCCATTTGTGATTAGTCATCTACAGATGAACAATCTCAGACGCGATTGGATGAATTGGAACGATTAGATGAGAAAATATTGTGCACCCTACACCACTTGGAAGTCTATTAGAATCGAATAGCATGAGCTTTCAACAAAAAATTTCGTATTCATTCATTCATTCAGGGAGAATTGGTATTGGTTCTCATAACTCCAATGATACCAGGAAAGAAACCTCCCAAACTTGAAACAAAATGGGAAGGACCTTACTCAATACATAATTTCTACTCCAATGGAGCTTATTCTTTAATCTCAATGGATGGAGAACTCATCACGACTCCAACCAATGCCATATTTATGAAGAATTATTTTTTGTAATGCAAATACTTAGATGTCCAGCAAGACGTTAAACTGCATAACTATCGTCCTTTCTATATGATGTTAAATTATACATCCCTTCTTAATTCCTTACTACATGACTTTAAACTGCATAGTCCCTTCTTCATCCAACATGATGTTAAACTGTTCCATCGTCCAACATGACGTTAAAATGTGAAAAATCCCCTAATGCGTCCAACATGACGTTAAATTGTGTTCTCTTTTCTCCTTAATGCATGACATTAAACTGCACAGTCCCCCTTTTCGTCCAACATGACGTTAAACTGTATTGTCCCCATCGTCTTAGCTACATGACGCTAAACTATACAGCACCTTTATTTTCCAACATGATGTTAAACTGTGTCCCTATATTTGTCCTACATGACGTTAAACTGTATTTTTTCCCTGCTACATGGCATTAAACTGTGCAGCAGCAAAATTCCTCACTGCAAGACTTTAAATGCATAGTCCCTTCATATTTCCTACATGACATTAAACTATGCATCGTTAAGGTTGTTGCTACCTCTTGTTTCTCACACCGAGTATGACTCACGTGATCTTAGAGTAAACTTCAACCATAACACCCTCTCTGGGCCACTAACCATGTGTAAGTCCCAACACCATTTTTTAGGTCCTTGTCTCTAAGAACAACTTGATCACTAATTCATTCTTTAAGTGAACTACACAGACTTTGATCCTTGCATTCTAGGATGGGTACGTAGGAAACCTCCCAAGGTTCAAGCCCAAAACCAATCCCTTCATATCGGTTCACTTCCATATCATACGATGTTGATTCATGAAACCACCCCCAGAATCAATATCTTTACATTGGTTCACCTTTGTCCTTGCTATATGACATTAAACTGTACAACATTTTTGTCCTGTATGACAATAAAATACGATATTCTTTGATACCCTCTTCTGAGAGGGAATCACTATTTACATTGATCTCCAATCATGTTATATTCCAAAGACTACATGCATACATGTCAATGCCTAAGCCTTTTATCTTGGGTCAAACCATCATTGCACTAAAGTCCCCTTTCACCCTTCACATGTACGAACCAAATCTGTACATAGGGTATTTCTAGAACTATGTGGGCTTGATTACCATCCTTATGGGATACGTAGGATCGTTTTACTGTCCCTCGAATCCAGCCCCAAGTCTTTGGACCTAACCCCAAATTCCACTTTCAGTCTCCTGGCTGAAAAGTCCCTATGAAAACACACACTATGTATTCATTATTATGGTCCAAGCTCTATGACCCTAAACTAAGATTTCCCACACTTTCGTCCCACATGATGTTAAAATGTATTTCAAGAACTACATATGGATTGATTCCCATCCTTATGGGATACGTAGGAACGTTCGACATTTCAATTTAGGACCAAAACACAACATGATTATGGTTATCATTGGTCTGTGTATCTCTACATACATTGGACAATACCCATTTTTATGTGTCATAATCCTAACCATAAATATTTTCAGATATTCATAACCCTTTTATTTACTTCTGGTCACAAAATTTCCAATTTCTAAGAGTTCTTTTGCTTGACTATGCAACACGTTCCCTTGGGCGGCCTTGCATAAGTAGTCTACATAACAGACCTGTCAGCCAAAAGATACTATTATTTGACTATGCAGCCAATGTCCTTAGGTGGCCCTGCATAATTCAACCCCCTAACGGGTTTGTTAAATAATTTTAACTTCATTCCTGGGAAGAAAACATCTTTTTTCCTTATTAGTCTTAATGAAAATATGTAGGGATCAGCAAAAATAGTCATCCTTAACATATTTGTTCCATGTTCTTTTTCATGATATGAAAGTATTCAAGTCTATGGTTTATATTTCTCTTCCCTATGCTTGGTTCAGACCTTCATAGGAGTGACATTCATCTAGTTCTTAGACAATCTGGTTTGGAAATATACTCTCCATATTCAAGTACCTCTTTCCATATAGCAAACTCTATGCTTTGGAAAATTTGAATCTCCATAAACTTCCATTGTCTTTTTAGCAGTAGAAAAGTAAATTTCTGAGAGTTATTTTGCCTGACTATGAAGCACGTGCCCTTAGGCGGCCTTGCATAAGTAGTCTACATAACAGACATGTTAGCCAAAAGATGATATTATTTGACTATGCAGCCAATGCCCTTAGGAGGGCCTACATAATTAAACCCCCTAAAAGGTTTGTTAAATAGTGGTAACTTCATTCTTGGGAAATACTTCTTCTAATTCCTTTTAGAACTTTTTAATATCATTCCTCAGATTCAAAATTTCTTAAGTCATAATTTACATTTTTTCCCTCATACTTGAGTGTGGTAATATGTTTTCAGACAAATTATCAAGGAATTGAGTCAATTTTAATCTATTCGGTCAAAGATATTTCGACCTTAAACATTATCCTTTTTTATGTTCGACGTGCATGACTTTAAACTGCCAGATTTCTTATTTTCTTCTCACCTAAGAGTCAAATCCACTTTTCTCTCCGGATCCAACTCTGAGGGGGGACTTTTGTTGATGCTTTTTTCCATCATAGATTCTAAAAGAATGAAAAGGGAAAAAACTTGAACCCAAAGTGATTCATCCTTTGAAAAAACATCAAAAATAGACAAAGGCATGAACAAAGATTCATTTGCACTTGGGTCGCGCAAGAATACTTGCACGCCGCATAGCGGTTGCGCAGGTGACTTGCGCACCCTCTTTGAATTTCGCCCAGGGTCTTCACCAGCCTATAAATACCCCCTGTGGGACCCCCATTTCAGGATGGAAAAATTCAAAAACTCATATTCGAGCTCTGGTCTCCCTAGTCTCTTCTGGAAGTCTTCCGAACACTTCTAAGGTAATTTATAGAATGGAATCTCTAAACAAGGAAAACAAGGCCTAATTGTTGAAACTCATCAACACTTGTGTTCCTAAGTGGCCAGCCCCTTAAGGGAAATGACCACACTTGCACGCCGCCTTGTCCCTTCAATGAAACGTGCGCGTCTCTCTTTTGGAATCCTCTAGGTAAAATTCTAAGGGCTTGAGCCACGTCTCTCCCAAGTATTACCCTAAGGGTTGACCGTCGTGCAAGTATCCATATGTTGTGCAAGAATACTTGCGCGACCATAACTTGCGCGCCCACTCAGGACTTGCCCGCCTCTCTATTTTTAGGTTCCTCTACTGCCTATTCACCTCTCTTATTCAAATCCACCTCTCATATTCAAGATTTAGTCTTCAAGACACTCTTTAAAGCCATTTTATGGCATTTTTCCTTGATTGGATTCCTTATCTAAAAGGAATTCTGTGGAACATATCTCAAAACATAGTGATTTACATATCTTTGTATCACTAAGGTTAGAGATTTCATTCATTCAACCTCATCCTTTAAAGATGAGATAATCAGAAACCTGGGCCTTATTTTCAGAATTAATCCCCAGTCCAAGTTCTCTTAATTTGGGCATCCTTCTTAGGAACAATCCCCAAGTACCCTAACCTGGGAATCCTCCTTAGGAGTAAGCCCCAATCATAATTTCCTTAACCTGGGCTTCCTTTTCAAGAGTAATCCACAGTCTCAAATTCTACAAATACAGTCATCTTCCTTAGGAGTAAGCCCCAAGTCCCTTAATTCTAAAATTCCCTTAACCTGGGCCTCCTCCTTAGGAGTAAGCCCCAATTTTCAAATCCCTTTAACTTGGACCTCCTTCTCAAGAGTAATATCCAGTCTTAATTTCTCTTAACTAGTCTTAATTTACTTTTTATCTGGGATTCCTTCTCTGGAATAAAGCCCAAGCATAAGTCCCTCCTAATTTGGGCATCTTCCTCAGGAGTAAGCCCCAAGTTAGAGTATCCAAATCTCCTAAAAGCACATATACCTTTTTGGACCCTGTTCTCGGACTTCTTCTCTGAAATAAGTCCTAATCTCTATATATTTGGGTAGTCATACATACGTAAGCCCCATATCATTTCTTATGATTGTATCTTTCATGGCACAATTGTCTGGTTTTACCAATACCTCTTGTTTCTCACACCGAGCATGACTCACGTGAGCTTAGAGCATAAAAGTAATTATGACATCTTTCTTTGAGCCATCAATCATACATAAACATCATACTCCCTTACTTGAACTAGGTGGGTTCTAATTCCTTTTCTAAATAAGGTTACGTAGGTAGCCCATCTGCGGGTACGATCCCAACTCCGAAATAATCCATGTCCTTCTGAATGACAATAAAATTCAAGTGCCCCACTGAGAGGATTTAAAACCAATATGGTTATCATAATGACCAAGAGATTTCTATATAATGTGTCGAAGGATACCATTGGATAAGAATATCTAAACAAATATAGATGATTCTCTATCGATGAAAAACCTCGAATACATATAAAAGATTCTCTAAATTTCTTACATATCAATAATTGATTGTCAGATCTAAAGGAAATATCATTTTATACTTGGTAATTTAATAAGGATTCACGAACATAACTTAAATCTATAAAGAGAGTCCCAGAGTAGACAATAATTCCCCTCAAAATGGTATGATGAGTCCGACCTCCCATCCTCTCGACCAATGCAAATTCTTAAGCCTTATCAGTTCACAACTAATGATCACCTACCTTTGGAAAGCAGGTCCAAATGGATATAGAATCATTGGATGTTTCCGGTTCTACGAACAAACCTGTTATAAATCACTTGGAATGTTTTAACCTTAAATCAACGAGGTCATCCTCATTTCCAAAGTAAATAGTAGATTATGCTCGTTAGTGCTGGGCACGTGGAAGCTGAGACCTCGGAAGCTAAGAGACGATGGAAGGAGCAGGGTTCTAGACATCCCCAACATTTCAGGAGGCAACCTCAGGATGGAGGACCTGAGGCTCAAGGCTCTCAGGGCTCTCAGGCCAGCTTTGATTAGTCGTAGGAGAGGCAGTGTTATGCTTGTGACCGTCGAGGACATCTTTCTAGAGATTTTCTAACTCGTAGTGTTGCTAAGAGGGATCTAGTTGACAGGCTGCCTTAGTAGAGGCAGCATCTCAAGTATAGAGTTCTGTCATGCGGTGGACGTGGCGACGGAGCTGGTGCAGTAGCGGGATGTGGTAGACAGTATCATATGCCACCACCACCACTCCCAGGTGGTCCACGTCAAGCTTAGGGAGATGGAGGGCAAGGGCGAGGACAACTACATGCCTTAGAGGTTGTTTAACCAGAGGATCTATGGATGGATAGAGGTACGCTCTGTGTCCTTTCTACTTTCTACAGTAGTTTTGCTAGACACTATTAGGTGGTACTCTATCCTTTTTATTGCTTGCTCAAGGTTTTCTCAGGGTGTTGGTAAGACCCTACGTGGGAGTTGTCTGATGTTCTTTGAATGCATGAGGAAGAGGGGTCCTTCCCCCACTGAGACACATTTTAGTGATTTTATTAAAACTATATGGATGAGTTAGTGCCACCCAAAGTGGATAGTGTTGAGGTGTGGTGGATGAGTTCCTATGAATTATGCGTTCGGGCAGAGTTGTGCGTCAGAAAACTCACTGGCATGGGAGACCTAGTTCAGAGTTAAGTTGTCTTCTCACATGATTATGGATTTTCAGGGACAAAAAGTCCTAAGGTGGGGAGGTTGTAGCGACTCGGGTTTTGGCACTGTCAAACTTTCGAATATTTCTACGAATAATTTCAGAGATAGGCGCGAAGACGGAGTGAGATTCTGAGGCCCAGTGTGCCTGAAATTAATTTTATAAAAATATTAAAAAAAATTATACTATTCACGTGGCAGGGATTCATTTTCTTCTAAATGGCAGCTTGGATCGGAAATCTAAGGGCACATTACATCCAGAGCGTGTCGTTTACCCTAGGCAGGATGTAACCTTTGCAGGCGCGGGCCTGCTGTA
The DNA here is from genome assembly GCA_963277665.1 of Viscum album. Taxonomy (NCBI): domain Eukaryota; kingdom Viridiplantae; phylum Streptophyta; class Magnoliopsida; order Santalales; family Viscaceae; genus Viscum; species Viscum album. The sequence goes on along the minus strand of OY728119.1, from coordinate 224,348,408 downwards.
GAAAAAGGTGACCAGGGAAATTTTCATAAATAAATGAATAATTTATTTATGGAAATTGGATTGAATAACTTATGAACGGAGTCTCTGATCGATATTAAGAGATCGTGGTTGAGTTTGGAACACCCCGTTTACCCTAGGGGTGACCAAATCTTTTCTGAGCTGGGAGGTTTGGTCGGGGGCATTAAATGGTGCTTTAATTAATTAATTAATTAATTATTATTATATAATCAATCCACACCCCCCCCCCATTGTTCTTATTTTCACACCAAGGAGGTTCCTCCTCCTTACTCCTTTGTTTCTTTGACGAATCTCTGAATCAAGAAAATGAAGAACCGTCAGTCTCGGATCTTGACGGCAGACGCTTCCGGATCGTGCAGCAGCAGTAGCGGAGCATGCAAAGCATTGGTGCTCTGCCAAAAGGTTGGTGGTTTGAGTTTTAATATCCCAGATCCCGTTTATGTGTTTCTTTTCTTTAAATCTTCATATGTGTTGTGTAGTTCAGGTCCTGAGATTTTCGAAACATGTTTCGGATCTAAATTTGGAGCATCGGGGTGTTCCCGGTGGCTCCTCGAAGTTTTCCAGCAAAAACACAGTTTCTTGTAGTGGACATGGTGGATTCTGGCAAGGGAAGCGGTGGTGCGGTGGTTTCTGGTGGTGGCGCGGTAGTTCCGGCGGCAGCGTGGTGGTTTCCAGCGAGACAAGCAGCGATCCGACCAGGATTTTCCGGGGGTTCTTTAAACCCCCGTAACTCGCAAACCGTAACTCCGATTTTCGAGCCGTTAGTGGCGATGCATTTATTGCATAGAGAGGAATATTTTGAGCTTTATTAAGGACTTTATGATTCAGGATCATGGACTGGGGCTATGAAATGTTAAAATAATAATAATATTTTATTATTATTCAGTTTCTACCCGTCGTAACGTTTGCACAGAGCATCCAATTGATGCACCGTCATTGGAATTGTGATCCTAATAGTAAGGCAGACTTTTCAGGATAGTTTCTAGGTACTGGGATCGAGATCAAGGTGTGGGCCCCATGAGGCTAGTTTTGGGCGTTTACAGAGAAACATAGCTTTTTCTTCGGGTGTCCATTTTGGACGAAGGATTAGTCGATCTAGTGTGTTTTTTAAGGGGATCACAATGGTGTAATTTTCTTGATGAGTTTCAATATTGAGGTGTGGGCCCCACATGGGCCTGCTACGGTGAATAATACCTTTTTTTATCATTTGTCTATTTTGGGTGAATAATTAGCCTATCCTATGTGTTTTTTCACGTAGATCGTGATGGTGGCCTTGGTATAGGCCAAGGAGGTGTGTAGTGTGGCGATGTTGTGGGTTACTTGGGTTAGAAACGTTTAGACCAGTAGTGGTTGAGTGTACTTCCCTGGTTCGTTCCTATGAGGGTTCGTATGGAATTACAACCTTAGTATAGTTTTATGATCCCCTCGATAGGATGAATTTATGATATATTTGTGGCATCCCTCCAGTGGATTTCGAGAGGGATCCTCTAGCTTTTCTTCCCTAGATCAGGTTCTTGGTATCGTTGTGACTACTTTTCCATGAGCAGTGATCCCCTATCTAGCAGGTTATCCCTATAGGGTTTGAGGCATCATCAGAAGTATGATCCCCTATGTAGTGGGTGGTTTAGTAGGGTTGTGGTATCTTTGGGTATACGATCCCCTACTCAACGTGTGGTTTCAGTAGGATTGCGGAATTGTTGGTTATACGATCTCCTACTCAATGCATTATTTTAGTAGGGTTTGTGGTATCATCGGTTTGATCCCCTACTTTGCGAGTTATACTATATGGGGTTTCCAGAATCGTCGTGACCATCTTCATTCGACCGACAATCCTCTATCTGAGTGATGTGAATTGTGGAACACCAGATTAGGTTGTGGTATCCCTAAGTGGTTCCTGGGAGTGATCCCCTATCAGTGAGATATACGAGTTATCGGAGTGGGTTCCTGTATTCCCTAGCGGACCCTAGGAGTGATCCCCTATCTGAGGAGTTTGTTAATTCTGTTGTTTTAGCGTGATGTTCTCAGTGATGATATTCGATGAGAGTGATCTCTCGGATGGGCCTTTGGGATATTGGTGGGAGACCCAATGGAGTGTATCTCTCGAACGAGTGTTATCTGGGATGAAAAATCTTGAGGAGTGTGTCCTCTTAGTTATGTACCTGTCACTTGTTATGAGGTTGGAACCTCATGAGGCTTGGTGTGTGAAATGAGTGTATCTGGTTTCTCAGGGTATATGTATGGGAATATACCTGAGTGGATATTAATGGTGTATGTATGGTCATACACCTGAGCTAAAATGACTAGTCATGTTTATCCAAGGATGGTATTAAGATGGAGTTTCTCTCTCGTTCGGGTTCCCTCTGGCTGGAATGAGCTGACTCTTTCCTTTCAGTTGCTCGCTTTTATTTTTGGGTTTTTCAGGTGCCTACTATGTATTTTTATACTCACCCTTGTATGGTATTTGCCAATGCATGTTTGTGTCTTGTGCAGACCATAGGCCTTACAACAGAGTCCCAGGAGGACCCGGAGTAGGTGGAGCTTTGTGAGCGAGACTAACCAGGGTGTTTACCGAAGCTGTGTCGAGGAGCTTACCGGTAGGTACTTTTGACAGTGATCCCCTCCTTCTGAGCAGGTTGGATGCTTTTTCATTTTACTTTTGGTGGACCCTATATTTGACCTTCTATACTTTTGTTGTACTGTGGTTGTGGGTTAGATGTATGAATGCATTTCTTTTCGGTTTTAAAATATATCTCTACATTGTTTCATAGAGGTGTATGTGGGTGCGTGTGTACAAGTACCTTAGGCTAATTCCTCCCATGTGTGTGATAGCCTACTTGGCACTAGTCTCCAGCCCCTAGCCTATTGGAGGTGGGCTTGGGGAGTCCTGAATCAAGCCCCATTTGGTAAGGTCGTGACATATACTACCCATTGAAAGGTATTATTTTGTGGTGTGACTCCTAATCGAAAGTTTGGTATTAGGTTTAAGCCTCTAGGGAGAAAAAGGCTTTGTAATCAGGTTGTGACTCCAAGTGGGAAAAAGTATTTCTAAGATTCCACTATATTGGTTATAGTGTGTGTCATCACTCTCAGTTCGTGAGAGGGGTGAAGAGTGGAGTAGGACCATTTAGATCTGAATCACAATAAAAATCTCTTGTTCTATTTTTCTTTTATTTTCTACAATATCACCATTATAAGTCTAATATTATCTTTAAATTCATTAATACATTTTTAAAATGCCAATTCACCCCCTCTTAGTTATTTTTCCATCAATACTCTAGACCAACAATGGGAAAGATTATACCATCCTTCTTTAAAATAGTGACCACCAATGTTCCACAGCTCATAGAAGTTTTCAAGGTATTAAAACATATTCCTTATGGATAAATTTTACTCATCTATGATGTATGCTTATTTATGGAAGGTTTGTTACTGATTTTAGCCTTGGTCTCCTATGCTTTAGGCCCTATCTGAATTGAATGAATTTACATATTATGCCAAAAATATATGGAAATATTCCCAAACCACCAACGACACCAATAGTATCCAATAAACCTCCCTCTTCTATTTGAGGAAAATTTGTCCAGTTTTCCATACATGTTGTTTTTATATAGAAACCCCAAAAATTTAGGATCCAACTGGGGAAAAACTTGACCTACACATACTCACATATACCCTTGATAATGTTCTAGGTGCCTCATAATTTTTATTTACCCACATATGTATAGTATTTTATTTTTGTCTTGCATTATTTGACAAATAAGATTCAGTGCTTTTATCTCTTTGGGTAATGTGGGTGACTTTATTCTATGTGCATGAGGTGGATAAAATTCCAAAACTTATCAACCTCTCATTAACATCAATTTTTTTCCTTCTTAAAACCAATAATCTTATATAAAGTACTTGGGAAACCATTCTTCTTCTAGTATATATTGATCCCCACTACAAAACTAGGTTTATCCGGTGCTAGGGCTTTAACAGCGCTAGCTAAAAGCGCTATTAAAGACCGTCTTTGTCAGCAACAAAAAAAAGTACTAATAAAGGGTCTCATTTGATAGTGCTTTTTTAGTGTTGGTATATAGGGTCTTTAACAGGGCTAAAAAAGCACTGATAAGGGGAGGCTTTATCTGCTCTTGCAAAAAAGCACTAAAAAAGGGGGTCCTTTATCAACACCTTTTTAGAAGCACTAATAAAGACCCCCCTTTATCATGACTTTTTTACTAGCACTAATATAGGCTATATTTCAAAAAAATATATGTTTCATTTAAAATAATATATTAATATACTATTAATTATATATATATAATATATATATATATATTTTTAAAATATGTTTTAGATATGGTAAATATGAATTTACTCTTAATATAAAAGATATTTAGTGAAAATGGATTATAAAATAATTAAAAAAAAATATTTTTAATCAATATTTTTCTAATTATTATCGATTAATAGTCATTAAATATCAATTGGAAGATTAAAAAAATCATGAAAATATATTAAAAGATCAAAAATAAGTTGAAAACGTAACTCAAACTTCAAACGGCCATAACTTTTGATCTAAGTGTCCATTTGGGCTCTACCACATATCAAATTGAAGCCTATGGTGAATTATACACCACTGGTGTTAAAGGTAAACCTCTATCATTTTTTTGAGGGACAAAAAATATCAGAATACCTCCAAAACTGAGTTTTTAATTGGGTTACCCCAATTTTTTGAACATTCGATGGAATTTCACCCTTATTTAAGGGGACATTTTTTCCCGTTTTTAGTGGGGGATAAATTTATTTCTAGATCTTACATTCATATTGATATTATGGTTTTATAATTTTATTGTTTTTCACAATTCATTTTTATTTATAACTAAATATATGCATATTTTTTATATTTACTTATAATAAACCACTTATATAAATTCATATATCAACATATTTATGTAGAAATGTATTTTTAAATATATAAAATAAATATTTATTATTTACTTTATTTAAATAAAAAAATTATCCATTTTATTTACCTTATTATAATTCATTTATATGGGTATATAACTTTTATATATACATATTTGTGTGTATTAATAAACACACATGCACACACACACAGATATATATATATATATATATATATATATATTATAATATATATATATATAAATGAATATTATTATATAATATATTTAAATAAATATAATTGTGTGTATATATATCACACATTTCAAAATATATACAAATAAATATAAAAGTCATTAAATATACAAAACAATACGCATGGTATAGTGGTAAACAACATTAATTCACATAAGGGAGGTCCTAGGATTAAATCTAGGCATGCATAATTATTCATTGTAGCATTCTAGCACTAAGAAAGGGAGGATAGGTGCGTGACAATGGATGGGTAGTGGAAATTTCTAATAAAGGGGGTTTTATGCACTAAAAAGGGGTCGGGGTCTATGAAAAATTAATTTTTCCATATATTTTAACATCGTTGTTAAAATACACCCTTTAACTATGCTAAAAAGCATTGTTTAAGGCACCCTTTAAAATGCTAAAAAAGGGTTGCTAAAGGAACCCTTTAACATCACTTTTTTTAACTCTATTAAAGACACCTCATTTTAACATCACTCATAATATCAATGCTTTTTAAGTGATGATAAAATCCTTTACTAGCATTGTTGAAGCCCCAATTTGTAGTAGTGTATGATTTAGGTAGATCTACTTCTAGTTTTCTCAACTTTTCTCTGACCTCTAAGAATTTTATATTGATGGAATATTTTTATACCTCAAAAAATATTACATAAATGTGTATTAGATTTTGAAGGAAATCCTACTAAGTTAATATTCATCCCATTCATGTTTACCCTTGTGGATAGGTTGACATGATTGGTTAGGAAGTAGGTAAAGGGGAGGCATCATTCATTGTCATTTTAGACTCTTAGGTTAGTGTGGAGATATGATAGAGGAAATGGTATCTCATGGTTCATGCTTTTATTTTTTATTTGTTAGGAAAAAATCCCTCAAGGTTTCCCCTCAGAATATTTCGGGTGTGATTTTTTTTATTGACAAATCCAGATGATCGTGAATGAGAATGGACCATGTACCATATTCCGAGAACAGTACTTGGAGTGGCGGGAATGGTACGTTGAAGAAGTTTGCAAAATAGAAAAAGGTTCATGGAGGAAGGTGGTGTGGTATATGGATGGCTTAAATTCGGTGGATAATATTGACCGTGTATGAACAAAGATAGTACAAGGATTAGATAGGAAAAACGGTTCGTGAGTGGCTTGGAGTTTGCAGCGTCAGAAAGATCGATATGCGGTGAAGGCTGGATTGGAGATTTGGTAAAACTTATATTAGCTGATTTTGTGGGTATCTTTTCCTATATAAGAATCACTAATTCCACTGATTACTGTTGAGACCAAATATCATCAGAGAACATATTTCTGGTCTGGGGTTTCAACAAAGTCCAAAGGATGTTCATGAGGAGGAATTCTGTGAAAGATGAAGTGGTTTTCATGGAATAAATTCCACTAAAGGTGTTTGTGGGGATTCTTAACCCAAAAAGGAAAACTCGGTATGTGGAGGAGGGATATTTGGTACATGAGAGAGATAGATAATTCTACCAGAAGTATGCAAAGGGGAGCTCCAGTTTGCGAAAGTGAAGATCGTCCATGAATATAGAACAGTTCGTGGAAATAGGGTAGTTTGTAGAGGCGGAGCGGAGGCAGTGGTACGCGGAGGTGGTAACGGTTTGCGGAAGGCAGAAGCAATATGCAGAGAGGTGTTCCATGTACCAAACCTGGTACTCAGTACGCGGGAGAGTAGGTGGTTCTCGATTTTCACAAGGAAGCTTGTGAGAGCTTTAAATCAGTTTTCAAAAGTATTTTATGGTACCTAGAAGTACTTGGGAAGGTAGACTTCATCTACAGGTAAAAAAGGAACTTCAACAGACCATCTACCTATAGTTGGGGATTCTGGAATTTATTAAAATGAAGGGACCTACATGTCCATAAACGGTGTTTGACCTACTAGTTGATAAATTGTGTGTGTATTCATTTACAAGAGTAGTGAGTGAAGAAATAGGAAGACAGTGAATCTTTCCACTGGTATTGATCCAAAGAAATGGGCATAGGGAGTGACCCTTGGGAATGTAGTGAGAATACCCTAAACATTGTAAAGGCAATGAGCCTGGGAAAAGAAGATCTAGCCCAAACATTATAATCATTATTGGCAGTTAGCCTTAGTAAATTTGGTACATCGGTGCATTTTTGTTATATTCTCCTTGGACGTAGCCCAATGAGGGTGAACCAACTAAAAATCAATGTGTTTTGAGCAAGATTTCTTGTCTGTTCAAATATTTCTACGAGAGGAAGAGATAATTTAGTTTTGTTTAACAACGAAATAAGATCCGAAGGGGGAACCTTTTAATCTATTGCACCCTGATTCACCCCCCCCCCCCCCTCTCAGGGTATTTGACCTAGTGGACATAACATTAGTGTTAGAGTTTAATTTCTATTTTTAATGTATCTAAAATTTAGTGATTTTGTAAAGTAAATTGGTTTTCATTGTAAAAGTTTTTTCTATATATATTATTTCAAAATGGATTTATCTTAATGGTTTTTATTATAATAATTAATTTTTTTGGTTATGTATTTGAGGGAAAATCATTCCCAATGGATCACTTTTTAAAACTCATTACTTTTTGGTGGCCTCTGAGGATTGTGGAATGCACCTGAGGCCATGTGGTATCCCAACTTAGGTCTTGGGATTTAGACTCTCATGGTGGGGTGTTAGAGTTATTTATTTATTTGAATAAGATTATATGATTATTTAATATAAAAATGAGTTTTACATATGGTCTCACATCTTGTTATGTGTGATAAAAGATAATGGTGTACATGAAGAAACTCTATTTCGCTTTAATTCAAGTGGAATATTGTTGAAGTTATGCCTTAAATTCATTAATAATAAAGTTGTTTAGTTATAATTATATACATGTCATATTGTATGATATAATGAGTATGTAATAACCCCATCTCATTAGGAAGGGTTGGGAATATCTTGCAGCACAGAAGAACCACCAATCATCCATGGGGGTTGGGTAGTTTTGGCGGAACTGAAGAACCATTTCTCATCAGTAGGTGTTTTTCATTGTTATGTTTTTTATATTTTTAATGAAATTTTAATTTTATTCTAGATTTAAATATATATAAAAATTGTGGCAACAAAAAAATAATTGATTAAAAAAGGTGAATTAACTAGTTTGGAAGTTAAATATTTTTTCACGACATAGAAATGAAGTGTTCCACATGGAATCAAATCGAAAAGAAGGATTGACGGTATGGGTTAGTTTTTCATGTACTTCACATTGATACAATGATGCTTTAATTTGACTTTTAATAAAAATAAATACCCCATTATCTTCCATTTTTCTATTTAAAACAACTAAATTCTTCTACATTAAATGCTCCAATATTTTTTCCTATTATGGAAAATGGGAACAATTTTATAAATAGGATCTCCTATAATGATTAAATTGATGTGTTCTTCATCTTCACCCACATTTAATATGCCACAAGATTAATGTAAAGATCATTAAGAGGTCATTCTATAAGGTTTCTATATTCAAGTTCCAATACCATTGGATTATACAATAGTGGTAATCTCTTAAGAATTTTATTCATGACTTTAACATCTTTCATTTTATCTCATAGTCCATAGATTGTTCCCATGAAATTCAATGAGATGATTAAAGAAACCATCAATATTCATGTTTTGGATCATCATCAAACCTGTTATACAACAATTATAACTTTTCTTCTTTTACATTGGTATCTCCTTCATAGATTTTTTCCAATTTATTCAAAATTTCTTCCATTAAAGTATAATTCAACATCTTCATATATATCTGATTAGAAAATGCTCAAGAAATGGAATTTTGTTCCTTTTCCTTAACATTTAGTATTTTGCAATCATTTTCAAATATCAAAAACTTTTTAACTTCACTTACTTTCATTCCATGAATAGTAGTATAATAGACATCAAGTCTGAGAGATTGTAGGTGAGATATCATTTGGTTATTAAACATTTTATAGTTGAATCAATCAAATAAAAGAACTATTTTTTCATTAACATATTTCTCCATGTTTTAAATTCAGAATAGTTAGATTCAGAAAGATTAAACCTTGTTGCTTTGATACCATGTATTGAAACCACATCCAAAATACACCATAAGAAGTGGTGAATTAGGATGTTAAGTTCTTATCATTCTCAATTGTATCTTTTTCTTTCATTCGTAATAACCCATCATACCAATAAATCTTATGAAAACATAATATCCAGATATAGAAAAATAAATATAGTGACATGAAATTTTTACTTAGTTCACCACTAAGGGAAACTCCAATGAGCATACACTTATATTATATCAATGTAATAAGGGATATCACTGCTCATTATAAATGATTACAAGTCTTAGAAAAGATAAACTATCAATCCAAGGGGCACTCCATCATTCTCCCTATCCACTAAAATATTAAAAGGATATTTATAAAGATTTTGTGACTTGGTCATCACTTTCAAGAATGATTCAAAAAGAATAAAAACCAAATCAGTATAGGTGTTGTCATTGATCCTTAGTACTCTTTATTAAATAAAGATATTTAATGGGGTTCTTATAAATTTATATTTTCACTAAATCTCCAAATGTATTAGCTTCTAATTCTTAAAATCCAACATTTTTCTCTTACAAAAAATGTTCATTTAAACTTATAAAATCTTTAACTTTTATTTCCACATGCCACTCACTTATCAGTACTTTAAACTCATCTAATTAGATTAAATTAAACTCCATATTTAAATAAATTTTATATTCATAATCAAATCTATCCAAATCAGTAAGTTTCAAAAAATATTGGTCTACCATGGAATGGTGACTCCAGAAACACCCATTTTGTGTGTTGTGTTCAGCAACTATCACGGAGAACCATAACTTATTATCTAAATATTTTTAGTCATATTGAATTTTATATTTTACAGATTCATGACTGACCATAGTGTGGTACAGTCAAGACCATGACATTACCAATCTTTAACACAAAATTCTTTGTAATGTGGCTTCCATAATGACTGACCACCCATTTTTATTCAAATTCAAAATTATCGACACTTAAAATTACATTCCTTTCAGCATAGTGACTCTTATCATCCCATTCTAGCTAATCTTATGTGATTATTTTATACTTAAATTACATCAATGCACCACAAAATCCCCAAGTCATTTCTGTAAGTATCTCCCCATTTCAATTCAACCTTAAACTACAATGACATCCAAAACGCCTTTCACTATGATAGAATGTTTTTTACATCAATCAAGCCAACGATGATCACCTCATCACAAAAATAGATTATATAGATGAAATTCCTTATATACTTTATGTCTTATATTAAAATAGACTTTTTCCCATGGGGTAGTGTCCAAGTTATTTTAGATAGATATTGCACCATATTGTAATAGATTCAAAAACATCCAAAAAAACTTTGGTCTCGCCACTCCATTACCTCCACAGTATAAGGAACTCCAAATTTCCCATAGTGAAGCCTTCCTTTTTTTAAGTTTTTCTTTAAGATCCATCCATGCTCTTCAAGTCATCTCCAATACATGTGAAATTCCATTTATTATCAAGAAAATATGATTATATTCCTAATTGAAAGTAAATAAAATAAGTTACAATTATTACTTTTCTAAAGATCTAACATCTCCAGGATCAAAACTCTTGGTTCTAATAAGGCATTACCTTATCAATGAAAAATTTTGGGTATAAAGATCATAATTATCTAAAGGGTATTTTATCACAGTGTGGCCTCAATTTGAGATAAATTAGTGAGTAGAGTATCTTCATACATTTGATTTCAAGATCATATACACACGCGGAAAATTGAATTTGGTGGTGGATGTCTTGAGTGGTAAAACTCCAACTCATACTCTAAACAAAACCATAGAGAAATAAAAACTAATGGGTTTATTAGTGGACACTCACTTAGATGAGGTGAAGATGATGCATGGAATTGAGTTATCTATCCTCGATATGACATATATGTTAGTAAAGAAGGTGAAATCATGGTGGTTTTTAGATAATGTTTGTAAAAAGATGAGGGACACCATAAATAGTGGGAGAACACTAAGGAGTGGTTACTTTCCTATATTTGGTTAATTATTTCAAGGGATGAGTGGTGGTACCTTCATATCTCAGGAATGGAAATTAGAAGACATTGCACCATTTGAGTTAAGAATTAAATCTGGGAATACCTAAAATGTATCATAGAATTGGAAAATGATTTTGGTGGTCAGTTATGAGGAGAGAACATATTGATTTTTCTTCTCACTGTTTGGTTTTCCATCTAGTGAAGGTAGATCATCAACAACCAATGGTATTTTTGTATCCTCTATTTGATTTGATATATAAGTGGGAGGAAATTTATAAGGTCTTTTTGATTGGGATAGCAAGATCACAAAAAACACAATAGTGGTTCGGTTATAGTAGATCATCTAATGAAATTATTTTATTTCATTCCTATAGGAGAAACATTTCTAGTTAACAAGCTTGGAAATATTTTTGTGAAATAAACTATTAAGATTCATGTAATTTCGAAAATACCATATCTAATAGGGATCCTCAGTATACAACAAGATTATGGAGATGAATTTAGATCAATATGGGGGTATAGATGAAAATAATAGTGAAGTATAGTCTATAGAAAAATGGATTTATGGAGTATAATATTCAAATTTTTAATGATATGCTCTGGGGTTATGTGATGGATTTTAGAAAATCTTAGTAGTATATTCTTATAATGAATAAGTTCATGTATAATAACTTCCCTCATTCATCTATTCAAATGGAACCATTTGAGTCATTTTATGGTTGACCATATTAGTTTACATTATGTTGGGATGGGAACAAATAGAGGACTCTTGTGGATAACAGTTTGGTGTAGGAGATGATAAAATAGGTTAAGTTGATTTAGAAGATTTTGGTTTCATCTCAGAGTCAGTAAAAGTAAAATGTTGATCATCAATGATAACCCTTGATATTTGATGTTAGGGATTTTAAATTCTTGAATGTGAATCCTATATTAGGGAAAAGACAACTTAATAAATAGGAAAATTGATGCCTCATTGTGTGGGGTAATTTGATATCATTGAACACATTAGGTAAAATATATATAAATTAGTATTTCCAAAAAATTATAAAGTAGTTCATACTATTTTTTATACTTCTCAATTAAATAAGTAAAATCCAAATCCTTCACATGTTTTGGGATGGAAGGTGGTTGAGTTCAAACCAGATGTGTCTTATATGGAGTGATAGATTTAGGTGTTAGAACATAGAGAGAAAATACTTCAAATAAGGTGGATTCATTTAGTATGGGTGTTTTTTTAGCAAGGGATGATTCAGGAAGAGAAATGGTAGAGTGATGCTGAAATATCATATTAATGGCCATATTTATTCATGTATAATGAATAATAATTCATTTTCAAAGATGAAAAATCATATGGTGGGGAGGATTTTAATACCCTAATTTAGGAAGGTATATTCCCTTTTGAATTTTTTATAGTTTCGAGTTGAAAATTGAAATACTCGTTGAAGTTTAGTGATAAACATGGTTATGCACATAGTTATCTAAATGTGTGAGTGTAATGACCCAAACCTCTATAAATGAATTTCTATTTTTAAATGAGTAAAATCCTTACTAAGAAATCAATTTATAGAGAACACAAGCACTAATTTGACTATTTTGGATAGTTATATGGTCTGTTAAATTTTAAACAGCATTAAACATCATAAACAATAATAATATAGTCATTTTACATTCACTAATACAATTAGTATATTAAAGGTTATGATAAATTCAATTTGATATAGAAAAAGGAAGTGATGGACAAAACTAGTAGGATCATACCCGATGAATCCCATTTAGAGAGAGATAGAATTAGTGGGATTTTCCCTTGACCAATCCCAATCTAATATTCAACATCTAAAGCATGAGTGAAAACATTTATGGGAGAAGTTCAAGATTATCGAGATCCTGACCCAAACCATGTTCACTGAATCACCCTTGGAAAATATCATCATCACATACCTTACCCTTAGAGAATTCACTATTGTAATAAAGGTCTATGTATCTATACCCATATAGAGACACTATATTTTCATACATTAACATTACATCATTTTTTAAAGAATAATTAAAACATTACACAAACAGACATCCAAAGACTATATTAGTTTAGTGCCTTTGGAAACAAAGACACATAAACACTGGTACATAAGTGATCTACATTATCTCCGACTAGGTTCCTCATGACTATCACCCTTCTTACACACATCATACATAATACATATCTTCATAACCTGGGGAATGGAATCATAAAAATGGGTGAGCTCAGATGCTCGGTAAGGGTAAACAAGGGAGATATATAAGTATAAACATGATCATAAGGGTATGAGAATGTGATCATGACATTAGAAGATCATACCCTATATATCAATGATAATAAACATAAATAATGGAATAAATATTTTCAATTCATAAGACATGAATCATAAGGGAATCAAGAGAATAATCTGTGAAATCATAACATAGGAATAAGATATTGAATTGTGGTAGACACATAAACATCTAATATAATTCCTTATAAGTCAAGGAGAATTTCCAAAACATAACAACAAACTTCATTAGGACTACACCTACTGGGAAGCACACACCACAATCCCCAGTTTCTATCCTTTCCTTGTAAGGGATCGGGTTTCCACATCATTCCATAATGGATTGGGTTTCCCCATATTCCCATAGCGGATCGGGTTTACACACCTTTAATAATGGTTCAAACTTGTCAACTTGAATCTTATAATTATCTCATGAGATATAAATCTTTACCAAATGCATTGGAGGTAGATATAGGTCCCACCCATCTTATAATGAAATCATAAATACACAATCCATAAGATCGTAAACAGTAAAATAAAACCCATAAAATAAAATGGGTGTCATACACATGTAATCATATCTTAACCTGGGGAAAATATAGGCTTTATAATTATTTTATCAAATCATAAACTGTGAAAATAAGTGGGTTTTATAAGCATATAACCTATGAAAGAGAAACTGATTTCATAAAAATCATGCCATAAAAACATACACCATTGAGAGAAATAATATAAATGGAACCTTTGGATAATTCCCCCATAAAGAAATGAGTAACACCAATGGATGTTATATTATATGGAAAATGATTTGGGAATATATTTCAAAAACATATCTTGATGAAAATATTCTTTATTCTTTGAAAATTTCTTTTTAAAACATAAAACATTTTCGAAAACATTTTTCTTTGAAAATATATTTGAAAACTTATAAAGGAATTTTTGAAACCATAAAACATTATTAAAATATTTTTTCCTTGAAAATGATATTAAAATATCATCCTTAAAAACTTTTTTTAAAATATTTTTTAAAACATGGTTTTTGAAATTCATGGCATGTGTCCCAAAGAATACAAATTGAGACAAAACTATTTTATCGATTTGGAAACTTTTGAACATAAATCACATGAAATAGAGATCATAAAATGGATATTTAAATACCCAGAAATTTAAGTATAATCATCATCAAATATATTCACGGTCTTTATATACACCACACAAAATAAATGAGTGATGAATAAGCCATAAATCTCAAAGAAATAAAAGTGATACTAGAAATCCACCTACCTTATGTCTTGACTCTCTTCGTACTCATTCAAACCTCGTATATAATAAATATAGGTTTGTTACAAATCTACCAAAAAACCATATTCTTATACCTAATACAATATATGGATTTATATCACCTTCTTATTAATACTTCCATGTTAAGGATACGTTTCGGGTAATATATGATTTGTTTTTCACATGTGTCTTAATTTGTTATATTTTTGGTCCTCATACTTATATCATGATTTATAGATTGTAAAAAATGATATAAATGTCATTTAAATTCATTATATATGTTCATATAATAATATATATAATATAGAAATATGAAATTGAATACACTATTCATGGAGATGGTAGGTCATACGTACGCATGAACATTGTTTCTATTTAATTATCCTATTGAGAAAAATAAAGTAAATGACATATATGTGTATATATATATACCAATTCTAGTAGAATTATTATTTCATATATATCATATACATTTAAAAAACCCATATTTAATACATTCCATGTAGAGTATAAACGAATCACATCGGTTTTAGGAGGTGGTAGTCCACACTTCCCCAAATGAAATTATATTCTTTACACAAAATGAAAAGAATGAAGGTATTTGTTTTATAGTAATTGAATAATAATAAATAAATTATAAATATCATATATATCATAAAAAATATATTTTCCATCATAATTCTTAACCATGAGAGGTGTTAAAGGAAAAAACAAACAACACCATTTCGTGAGGTGGTAGTTCTTTGAACACATGAATGGTAAGTTCGTTACCCATTAGTTAAATATGTGTGTAAGTGTAGGTTGAACACTTATAGTAACAAAATAAAAGTGTATTTAGGATACTAATGTTATTATATAATCATGGAATATTAATATTTAAGTGGTTTTATGATAAAAATAAATCAATTGAGCTTTAGGAAGTATGTTACCTCTTCTTTGGGTAACTCCTTTTGGTTTGCACCAAATGGCTTCCTTGGATAGATTTATTCCCAAAGGAAGGTTTCTAGGATGAATTTATTAGTGTTTGAAGGATATTTCGGTATATGTTTTTATACAAATGTCTTGAGAGGTTTGAATAAGTCGGAGGGTTGAGATCCTTTTAAAGTGGAAGAGTGACATTCTTTTAAATTTTTGAAAAGGGAATTCCAACCACATTTTTCCTAAAAAAAGTGGATATAATAATGGTTCAAATATGAAAAAATGGAGTAGAGGTTCTAAATATAAACATAAAATGGATTTTTTAATAGTTTCTAGGTTATTTTTTGCCTTAAGTTTAAGGTTTAGTCTTTTGTTAAGAAAATTTTTCTCTTAATCGTTGTAATTAATTTTAATATCTTTCAATAATATTTTTGGTAAAAATATAATTTTAAATTATCAGAAATTATAAAGTATTATAATACCAAATATGGAATGAATATTTCTAAATTCTAATCAAAAAAGTGGCCAAAATTAATTTAAAATTAATCCTGTAAACAAGTCGTGACAGCGTGTTTTTTAAGAAAAAATGTTCAAAAATTTGGGTTGTTTTTTATCCGATTTCAATGTTAAATTGGTCAAAATAACATTAATTGTATAAATTGATATATATTTGATATAATTAAACTTTAAAATAAATTTAAAATATAATTTAACAATAAAAATAAATTAGATGAAAAAGCAGGTTTGAATTAAAATTCAATATTTTTTCACTATTCATCCAAAAATGAAGTTTTTCAAAAAAATCACAAAAATTCACCATAATATAATTTTCACATTTTTAATTAATAAAATAAGTTTAATTTATCAATTTAAATTTCTCAAAGTGTCAAAAATTAATTTTATTATTGTTCACAGAAGGACATAAATATGTGTTCTTTTATGAAAATATTATTTTCCATATAAATAAAGACTTTACCAAAAAATACATATCTTATTATCGATATATTTTATTTATCTAAAACCAATATAAATTAAATTTAAATATTAGTTGTCACTATTAATATTACTAAGTTTAATGGTTATGTTATAACTATCTTGTTTAAATAATCAATATAATAAAAATGTTGTTTCATAGAAAGTCAATGTTGCATGTAATGAAATCAAAGTGAGTGTTTCATTTAGAACAATATTAACTTGGTATAGTGTATAATGAAATTTTGAATTAGTGTAGTATGAAATCAAAGAAAATTAATTTATTTCAAAAAAAACATCATCGAAAATCATGGGTAACATTCCACCCCCCTTAAAATTAAATACGCCTTTAAAATTTGTCATTCTGATGCAAAAAAAATGAGGATGCTTCTACCTCATCATATCTTCAAGTTCCTATGTAACTTTCTCTATCTAGTGATTTCTTCACAAAACATTGACCATGTGAGTGATCTTGTTTCATAGAACATTCTCTGTACGATTCTTAAATTCAACTAGTTGTTCCTCGTAAGAAAGATCTTGCTCCAAAGGTATAGCCTATGAGTTTAGTACATTTGAAGGTTCAGGTATGTACTCTATCAGAAGAGATACATGGAATAAACCATGGATGTGAGAGATATTTTTAGGATGTTCCAAATGATAGGTTGTTGTTACGATATGATCTAGAATATCAAAGGAACTGATATACCTAGGGATTAGTTTCCCACTCTTTGTGAATCTCACAACCTTCTGCCATAAAGAAACTCAAAGAAACACTTTCTCACTAACTTCAAATTATACATCACGCCAGTAGTTATCAGCTTAAATTTTCTGCATACTTTGAGCTACCTTGATATGGTCATAAATGGTTATATCCTTCTCTGTCATTTCTTTAGTTATCTCAGGTCCCAAATTTTTTGTTTCTCTAACTTCAACCCAGCAAGTAGTATCTCAGAATTTCCTTCCATATAGGGATTCATAATGATCCATATGAATTCCTGAGTGAAATCTATCATTGTAAGAAAACTCAACTGGAGGAAGGTTTTGCTCCCAACCACCTTTGAAATCTAATGAAAAAGATCTCAACATATCCTCTATGGTTTGAATTATTATTTTAGATTGACCATCCGTATGAGGATGATAAGTAGTTCTGAAACTCAATTTTGTATCAAGTTTTTTTTGAATAATTTTCCAAAACTTTGAGGTAAACCTCATATCCCAGTCATATACAATGAAAAGTGGTACTCCATGCAACCTTACCACTTCCTTAATGTATATCCTGGAAAGCTGGCCCAAAGAGAAGTATTTTATGATAGAAATGAAGTGTGCTTCCTTATTAATGTGTTCGACTACCTGCCATGAATTATTAAACCTTTTATAGGTTTTTTGTATTCTAACAACAAAATCTATAGTGATTTTTTCCCATTTCCATTCTAGTATGGTTAATAGATGCAAGATATGTAACATATTAGGTAATTATAGAATAATAATTTTTCATATTTATTAATATTTATGAATAAGATGGTAATTTTACCTTAAAAGGGACACTATGTATGATAGCGTACCCAAAAAGAAACAATGAGTTTCTCTGAAATCTTATGTCACATACAAGACTGAGTTATACAGAAAAATAATATATTGTTAATATCATTATTTTAAGTGGTAGTTATGGCCTATCCATTTTATCAGTACGAATAAATATAACTAACTGTATTATGTTTAAATTTTTTTATTAATTTTTTTTACATTCATTGAAAAAAATTTATAGTCTTAAAATAAGAATAAATCCAATTCTAAGCGTAAAAACGTCTAATATATTTAAAAGGTAGTTTTATCACCTTTTGATGGTGAACCCATTTTAAATATAATTTTTTAAACTCTTAAAATTTTTATATTAAAAATTAAAATTCATTTTTTAAATATAAATATTAAAATTTAATTTTTGTGGATTTTTGGTATTATTCTGAGAACTTTCATATTTTGATGAAAAATGAATAATACAAAATATTAGTTCAAAACTGCTTTTTCATACAATTTATTTATATAGTTAAATTATGTTTTTAATTGGTTTTAAAGTATAATTAAAATATTTTTTTATCATTTAATCCAATTTAGGTCATTGGAATCAATTTCAAATTGAAATTTGACATAAAAACTTTGTGAGCTTTTGAACTTTTTACTTTAAAAACTCGTTTTCTCGATCCGACAATGGGGTTAATTTTAAATTAATTTCAGCCACTTGTGTGTTTTAAATTTGGAAAAATGGATTTAATATTTGGAATAATAAGGTCTGAATTTATTAAATAAGTCCATTTAATTTTTTTAAAATATTAATAGTAATTTTAGTAATTATTTTTATTTCCACGGTTATGGATAAATCGGGTAATTAAGGAAAAATATAATGTTATAAAATGTTATAAAATTACCCTAACACTTTTATGAATTTCATTGGATAGGTTATTTTAGACACAAATCATAATTCAGACTATTTTATGTCCAATTTGAGCCACTTGGAGGACTTTAACACTTTTATATTATTTTATTCAAAGAAAAGTCAATTTTCTCACACTTTTGTATTAACAAGTAAAATACTTTTTGTATAGCGTTATATAAGGGATATGTTAGAATACAAATAGTATTTATAAAGATAAAATTTTTACCTATATCATGATAATTTATTAATAATTTTTAGGAAATAAATAATTAAATTAAATGGGGACACAATGATGATGCATTAATGGCTTCATTAATGAAGAATCAAATAAATGTTATTAAAAATATTAAAATAAATATAATTTGATATAATTGATGTCATGGACTAATTTTCTAGATGTATTTTACATTTTAGGGATGGTTTAATAGATTTTGTTGAAGATACTAAGTTGTTATGATATTTTTAAAAATCTATATAATTAATAGTTTCAAATAGACATTAATGACATTTAAAAATATATTATTTAATTAAATGATATAAAATTCAAAAAAAATATAAAATTCAGAAAAATAATTTTTATAGGTCCTAATATTACATAAATGACTCATTTAATGGTATTTTAGAATGTTATTTTAATTATATTAGCCCTCAAAGTTTAAATTACATGATAACATGGTAAGAATTAAAAGGGTAAAATAAGGGTTAAAACAAAAAGATAAGGATTAAAAAAAAATAACTTCTATAATTTTTATGGGATGAATTTATTTCTACACATACTCACCCTATATTATAAATAACTCAATTTTTATACATTTTTAATAGAAAATTAATTTATATTAATGTAAAACTTTGAAAAAATCCAAGAGTGCCCCTCCCCTCTCTTATAAAAGGGCACTACATATTATCATTTATTCACACTTAAAAACCTTTTTTGTTCTACAAATATCTAAAAAAATCCATTCTTATAAAACCTACCCACATTATAGAGATCTTATGTTAGGAAAAACACCCTCCTTAGAGGTTTTAAAGAGATAATCAAAGAAAATCTCCCGAAGAAGAGGTATCATTTTTATTTAAGTGTTTCTATTTTACTTCTTCTTCCACTACCTTGAAATATTATTTAACCACAATTAAATAATAACTCCAGTATCATAAATATAAATATATTTTATTATGTTAATATCATCAGCTAAATCCATCTCCACTTCCATTAAATGGGAAAAGAATTAATCATTTGGGTGTATGTGTGAACTATCAGCTCCACAAACCGATATAATTAATTTTCCATTACCGTATCTCAAGACTAGTTATAATGATAGTATAAATGTTTATATATTATATTCATGACATATTTATCATTATAATAGAATAATATATCAATTAAATTCTTAATTTTTATGCACATAAAAATGATAACATCGTTCGTGCGTGCATGTGAACTGTCACCTCCACGAAGTGATGTGATTCTTTTTTAATCACAAAATCACACTAATAATATATATATATATAAGTATATTTAAAATATTAATATTATATTAATTACATTATGATCACTATTAAAAGATAAAATAATACATACCTACTTTCCATAATGATCATTGAAAAATGGAAATGTTACTCATGCGTACGTACGGCTTACCGTCTCCATGATTAAAACGTTGTTCATATTCCATAACCATACATAAATGGTTTGATTTAAAATTATAATTTATATATAAAAGTTATTATTATTTCATGAATATTATTCTGGATAATATGTAATTATTACCACTTTGACTATTGACATCATATCGAATTCATTTTTGACTCAAGTACCGAATTTCGAGAAAACGTCCGACATGAACTTAAATAATTAATTAATTATTATAACAATTTAATAAGTAATATAAAAGGAATAATAAATATTAGAAATGTTCTAAATAAATTAAATAATTAACCAAAATTTATTATTCAGGATGATAAATATTTTATGTGATGAGTCGGACACAAGGTAATGGACTTTCTTTTAAAACCCACTTTTAAAGTTACTACTTCAACTATTTTTACAAAAACCAAAAGGGATGATTTTTTTAAATATGTGTCATAAATGGAATTTATTGATTTCATGTCACATTAATGTTTTTATGATTCCTTTAAAATTTTACCATTTTATTTTCAAATAATTTGTTTTCATTTATGAATGTTCGGCTATATAAAAACTGAAATTTGATTTCAAAGTGGAAAATGTTATTTTTACTTTATGAATGTTTTATGTGTTATGATTTTGTTATAGTTCTTGGGAATTGTTTATGAGTATGGGTGGTTCTATGATAAACTGAGGTTGGATGATCTTGTAATGGATCTTCAATTCATTGGGTAATGAGACGGAGTTAACCAGTAGGTTTTCTCATAATAGATTAAGACAATATACTACGATGGGTATTCCAAATACAACCATAAAGGTTACTCCCTGTATAGCCATGAAATCTACTATAAGAGTGAAATGGAATTTATGTGACAAGTTTCCTTTATAGTTTATATTTTCTAAGTAGTTTTACACGGATCTTATGTTTTCATGAGAAAATCTAATGAGATTATGTTTTGTGGGTGAAAAGCATAACTTTGTGGAAAAAAATCAGGGGATTAAAGTATTCATGGACTAATGGTTTATATATTTCGTTTTATGTCCCTTATTGAGCTTTATATTCTCATACCATGTATTAAAATGTTTTTCATAGGGTATAAGTATGGGTAAGATAAAGGAGGAAGTCAAGTTGAATGTTATGAAGATTTTTCATAAAAAGGAAATCATGTTTTATTTTTAAAAGTTTCATATTATGAAAGAAATTGATAAAATATTTTATAACTATCCTATTTTTATTAAATTTGTATGTTTTGTATGAATTATGAGCTAATTATATAAAACTCTAAACCTGAAAAGATCCTCAATGTGAAAGAAATTAATTTCTTGACTAAAACTCAAGATAATGAAATGTTTAAGGCTGGGTCTTATAACATCCCCCTTAAACTTTTGTATTTATGCCTTAACTTGCTGGAATACTAAGCACTGAGATATAAACATTATCATATACTTATTAATTCAATACCACAAAAAGTATTCCTTCAAATATCTATAAATCTTCATACTTCCAAGATGAATAGAGAATGAAGAACTATGATCTTCCTTTAACAGATCCTACTTCAAATCTGGTATGGAAGGAACACATACACGGTTCTTGAACCTTATCATTTCACCCTAATCAAGGTTAAACTCAAGAACATTTATAACCTTCTTTTGTAGCTTCACATCTTCCTTTTGTGCCTCTTTAATCATAACATGGATAAAGTTTTGAACATAAAATTGAGAAAGATAAGATTTATTCCCTTCCTTAAGGATTTATAGATCCATCCTTTAAAAATAAAAAAAATTGATATTTTAGGATCCTCATCATGGATAATATAGCATGATCCTTTCAACTCAAAGCATCGGCAATCGTGTTCCCTTTATCGGGGTGGTAATTTATTGAGAAATCATAACCCTTTATCATCTCCAACTATATTCTTTAGTTCATGCTCAACTCCTTCTATATGAATATATATTTTATACTTTTATGATCAATATATATATCAAAATTTTCTCCATAAAGATAATGCCTCCAAATCTTTAATGAAAAAATTACTATTACTAACTCTAAATCATGAGTTGTGTAATTTTTCTCATGGATATTTAACCATCACAAGACATAAGTGATAACCATGTTATTTTGTATAAGAAAACATCCCAATAACTTCTTTGAAGCATCATTATAGATTACAAACCCTTATCCACTATAGGGTAATCTAAGTACAGGTACACTGACCAACCTTCTCTTTAGTTCCTTGAAATTTTCCTCACATTCAACTATCTAGAGGAACTTGTAACCCTTCCAAGTTAACTTGGTTAAAGGATTCAATAGTCTTGAGAAATTCTCTAAAAACCATCGAAAATATCTATCAAATCAAAGAAATATACTAATCACAGCCACCGTGGTTAGTCTAGGCCGAAATTTAATAGATTCATCTTTGATGGATCTACTATTATACCACTAATTGAGATTATGTGACCCAAAAATGAAACCTTTTTCATCCAAAACTCCAAATTTTTGAATTTTTCATATATCATCTCCTTCCTCCAAGTCTTTAGTACAATTCTCAAATGTTCTTCATGATATTCCTTGTTCTTTGAATAGATACGAATATAATTTATAAAGACTAACACAAATTGTTCATGGTAATCTCTAAAGACAATATTAATCAAATCAATGAAGATAGTAAGAGAATTAGTAATACCAAAAGGCATACCTATATATTCATAGTCTCTATACCTTGTACGTAATTTTGTCTTCGGTATATTTTCTTTATTGACCCTCAATTGATGATATCCAGAATGAAGGTCAATCATGGAAAAGTGTTGAACACCACACAGTTGATCAAATAATTCATCAATATAAGGAAGATGATACTTTTTTTTAATCATGATATTGTTCAAATCCTGATAATCAATGCAGATTTCCATTGATTAACAATTATTTTTCATAAAAAAATATGTGCACACCAAGGTGAAACACTTGGACGAATAAATCCCTTTTTAAGGTTTTCTTGGAGTTTGTTCTTCAATTCCGGCAACTCAATCGGATCCATTCTATAGGGAGACATTGGAATTGGTGTGGAACCTGGTATGATTTATATCAATAATTCAACTTCATGTTTTTTAGAAGACTAGGAAATGATTCCGGGAACACATCCACAAATTCTTGAACAATATACACAACATCAATGTCGAGTTTATCCCTAACCATTTGAGAAAAACATTCCTTATGAATAGGAATTAAGATACATACACTAGATTTAATCTCCATAGGAAGTTCATACTTATCATCAAATTGATATAAGGTCATAGGTTGGTTTCAAATATCAAATGTAACCTTCCTTAATCGAAAATTGATATAGGATTTATATAGAGAAAGCTAATCCATTCCTAAGATGACATAAAATTCATCCAAAGTAAGAGTAAGAATATTTACAGGAATCACATTACCACAAATTTAAATTAGAGAGTAATTATAGAATTGAGGTGCAACCATCATACCAATAGGGGTAAGGAAGATGCATAGGTCAGCCTATTCCCGACCCCACCAAATTTATTAGATAAAAAGACGCAGTGGAAAGGACACGACAAACAAGGGAGGGGCGGGGTCAAACGAATCGCACCCAAAAACCCTTAACGACCCCAAAAATAGAAAAGGAAACACAAAATAGTCAAAAATAAAAATAAAACCAAACAAAAAGACACAAAACTAGGCAGCAACCATCACCATCATCCAACATCAACGAGCATCCAGCAGCTCACTACCATGTAACGACCAGAATCCAATCTTCACAAAAGTCAGCAACCAGCACATCCATTCAGCAACCATCATCCATTATTGTAAGAACCCAGATCTTTGTTTCAGGTATGTTTTTCCTTTTCTAGTTGTTTTTGAGAAAAAAAAAAGAGTTTCTGGAAATTTTTGAAGTACACGCCGTGTACTTTCAGAGTACACGTCGTGTACTCCTTTGCATCTCGAATCGTGTTCAGGCCACACACATGGTGTGTAGGGGTGATGTGGAGGCCGCTTAAAGTGGAGTACGAAAAAAAAAGTACACACCATGTACCCTAGAATTACACACCGTGTATTTTCTTTTTTTTCACTAAAGGCACCGGGGTCGTTCCTAATCGACAGAACGACCTTCTTCTAGGTTTTGTTCGGATGAGAGATTTCGTACGACCGTAATCCTTCTCTGAGCCCCTGAGCTGACGTCGGATCTCTGTTTCAACCACCATTGATTGCGTTGGGATCGTCTCGGTAAGATCTCTCTTCTGAATTATCCTTGTTTAATGATTCCTCCTCCTTTTCAAGTTATCGTGGGTTGATCGTTTTGGACGTTTTCTCAGATCTTCGATGTTTTAAGGAGAATCAATCATCGTGGTTCACTTATATCGATCTCCTAGCATCAAGGTAGGTGGTTTGTTTCCCTACGCTGAATTTCCTTGAGTTTTGGTTGCAAAAGTGTCGGATACACATGTATCGGGTATCCTGAGTTTGGGATTTTGATCCTATTGTTTATTTGCCTTATATTGCTTGTTAGCTTATGATTAATTGATACTAATGTATGCTTGGTTGCATGTTTGAGGATCACCCCATGGGTGTTTTTTTTCTTGTTTGGTTGTTTATCATCGTTTGGCACCGTTTTCCTGTGAGGCAAACCCTATTGCAATTGCTAGTTTACCTGTCATAACTGATTGCATGTGTTGCATGTTGTTTAAATGCTTTTGATGCATTGTAGCTATTAGCCAAGTAGTTTTTGGACTTACTTAGGGCTGCTGACAGTTGATTACGCTCGACTGGACTGCCCAGGGCTGTGAGAACTTGGTGCGGGAGATCAAAGAGGGAATAGACGATTAAGTACTTCCCTAGAGGGTCTGTTGGTTTTAGTTTCATACACAGGACCTACTGGAATAGGACTTTGTTCTTCCCAAGAGTGTTCTTAGTTTACACACGTATAGAGACCACAGGAGGAATTATACGTAAGTGCTTCCTCAGAGAGTCTGTATCTATCGTTGGAAGATCATAGGGGAATTGACGTGAGAGCTTCCCAGAGTGTCTGTGCCTTGTTTGATTACTGGACTATAGGGTTATAATAGTTTGATCCACACAGAGAGTCAGTGTGAATTTTGTTTGGTTGGTTGTGACGAGTCCACCAAGCCAAAGAACAACCTTGATTTTGTACTGCTTGTGGGTTAGGTAGTCCTTTTGAGTTACCTGCTGTGTTATTTGATTTACCTTGGAATAGAGAGCTTTGATAGTTTCTCTTGTTGTTTAAATTAAATGAATGTGAAGGGTAATTGGTAGGATTTTTACTCGTGTACTCCTAGTTCATTACTGTATTTATTTCCTTTACTTTTGATATATTTCTCACTGACAGTAGGGCATAAATCTTGTGGTAGTTGCCTACTGGGATTAGTCTCACACCCTATTTGGATCCTGCTTTCGGCCCAAACAGACTATTTGGTTGCAGGTGAGGATATGGATTATGGCCCTTCCACCTCAGGTACTTGATTTTTGGTTGGAGCTAGAGAGCATGGGACCGGGCTTGGGCTCGCGATGCTGTTGGAGTTTCTGTTTACTTTTATTATTTGGTTTTAGTTGTATTTCAGTATGTTGATTTGTTTACTGCTTTCCATAGACACATGTACCATACGGCATCATTATTATATCATACATTTCTTTTACTTTTAGTTTCAGTTGTTGTATGTTGTTTACTGCTTCCTCTATTGTGCACGTTTGTTCTTCTGTTGTATGCTTTACCCAATGAGGGCATAGTTTCCCCACCAACTCACCAAGGCCCTCACTGCTATTCGGCAGCCTCTGGAGTTTGGGGAAACGCGCTTGAGGTCATGTGGCGAACCCAGTACGGGGTACCAGTAATGAGGATCCGAATCTGGGTCGTTACAAAGTGGTATCAGAGGAGGTTTTCTTTCTTTTCTATTGCCTTACTGTTTTGAGACAATAGATAGGTGTAGGAACGAATGGGTAGTTAGTACTTAACTGTGCCCGGGAGTAATTAACCTGTGTACAGGGAAAATCTATATTACCTCGTAATTGTAATTTTCAGTTTTTGCAAGTGTTACAGTTTATTATATTTCATCGTTGGGTGATGCACATGTTTTGTGTTGTAGCAGTTCATATTATTGTGGTTCTATTTTTTTTCAACCCGATGAGATGAGGGTATGCCATCTCAAGGATCATATACGCATGGGTTAGGAAATCACATTTCAAGACTTTTTCCATGTCATCTAGGGTGCATTAGAGATTGTATGCTGTTGTGATAGATGTCATGATAGATTATGGATGATGTTGTGATAGTTGTTGTGATAGAAATACCGCTATGTTGATAGGGTGTTGTTTATTTTTGCAGTTAATTTATCATGGACACCAAACTTTGGTCTTAGAGGTGTTATGGGCCCTCAAGGATCGGAATTTGGCAGATCATTGGATTGTCATATTGTTTACTTATTGTATGCATTTTTATGATTCCAAGCTTTGATTTGCGGGGATTATGGGCCCCCACGGATCGTAATTTGGAACATAGATGTTTTTTTTTCATTGTTTCTGGAATTCGGTGCAGTTTTTGAGCTACTTCTCGGAAAAAACCAGAATACACAGCATGTACTTTATTAATGCACGCCGTGTAGTTTTTAAACCATGATACTGACTATGTGAATAGAGACATGGGGTTGTAGAAATTCTCTGGGGACACGCCGTGTACGATAATTACATACCATGTAGCAGTCAACAATATACCCAGCCATGTCACTAACAACATGGGTCGGGGAAGCTCATGTAGTACACGCCGTGTTTTTTAGGAACATGTCGTGTAGCCTTGTTCTAGGTACCTGGTCGTGTCTTGAACAAAATGGGTCAGCGTTATATTCTCCTATACACACCGTGTTTTCTTGGAACACGCCGTGTAAGGGTCAACCATGTAGTCGGCCGTGTAACCTGCTACACGGGTCACCGAACCTGTCTAGTACACACCGTGTCCTTAGTGAACACGCCGTGTAGTTTAGGATTAAGGGGACCGTATAGGTTAGTCGTGTAAAGAGACTCGGGCATGGGAGTGGAGTTCAAGTACATGATGTGTGTTGTGACATCACACTCTTTAGTCTGGGGTATTACACAACCAGTAGTGGTGGAAGTACACGCCCATGTGAATGGATTTAACAAACACACTGTGTAGTTTAAATACGTGTCGTGTAGTCATGTTTTTCAAACTTAAGTGTTTCTCTCTCCATTCCCGTTTTGTACCCTTGTGTTTTATGTCCTTGTTAATCCTAAATCTGAGGTGTGCTTTTTACCTTTCAAGGATATGGCACCAAGACCTCCTCCCATTGCACGTCAGGTACCAGGCAGTGACCGTACGCCTAATACGGCAGACCAGGTACTACCAGTAGTTCTGCCGATCATTCCGGACATGGCACCTTCAGTGATTCTAGACACTGCTTCCAACGCTCAGTTCAGAGAGGGTTTCATGAGATTCATACATACCTTCCAGGGAGCTCAGCATCCTTCCCCATCTATGGAAGAGCTGACGCAGGTTTTTCAGTAGCAGCATCCTCCCACTTTCACAGGGGATGGAGGACCTCAGGATGCAGAGTCAAGGCTAGAAACCATTCTTTCCAACTTTGAGCATCTAAAGAAACCCCCGAACAGAAGGGTAAATCTCACGACTTACATGCTTTGAGATTCTTCCAAGAGATGGTGGGATGTAGTTTTGCAGGTAGGGCGCCAACGGACTATGGCTTGGGACGAGTTCTAGCGTACGTTCTACGACTACTTATATCTGGAGACGCTGAGGGCCGACAGAGCCAGAGAGTTCATGAACCTACATCAAGGTACTCTTCTGGTTATGGAGTATTCCTCCTGTTTCACTGAGTTACAGTGCTTCACTACCGTTCTGGGAAATGACGATCTGTTTTTGGCAAGGAAGTTTGATGAAGGCCTCAAACCAGAGATCAGATCGCAGGTGAACGTCTTCTAGTTGACTTCTATTACTATGATAGTCAACCAGGCACTGATCATCAAACATAATCTGAGGGAGACTGGAGATTTTGACCAGGGTGGTTCAGCATCCAAGGCTGATTCATTTCATACTGACAGCAGGAAGTTCAACCGAGAGTCTACTCGTGGTGACTCGAGGAAGCGAGGTATTTCTTCTGGTAGATGGGATCTTCCTTCTGGTAACCAGGTGGTGTGCTATCAGTGTGTAAAGAGCAGGAATAAGAAGCCTCAATTCCCAAGAGAACCAGTAGAGTGTTGATCTTGTGGCAAGATGGGTCATCTGTAGTATTTTTGTAGGGTTCTTCTTCCAGCGGCTAGTGAAGGAGGATCTGTTTATACTCCTCATACAGGAGTAGGATTACCAGTTCCGTAGCAGACTGGGGGTTGGAGTTCTTCAGGTCATTCAGGCCAAGGTAGATTTCATGGACACAGTGGTCAGGCTCTGGGAGGATCAGCTCAGGGATATCAGGCTGCTACACAGGGTCGCGGTACTGGCCAGAAATTTGCAGTAGAGCAGATTCATCAGGGGCAAGATCCTGGACCTTCCACAGTTCGAGGTATGATCCTAGTAGCCTATGTTTTATCTTCTGCAATTTTAGATACCAGAGATTCTCATAGCTTTGTTTCTGTGCACACTGTAGAGAGCCTTAGACTTAATATTTTTACTTCTAAGTATATGATGACACTAGACACTCCCTTGGGACTTAGAACTGCTAGTGTGCTTCAGTGTAAGGAGTGCCCCCTTGAGGTTGGTGGGTGTCACTTCTTGTTGGATCTTTATGTCCTTGAGATGACAGGTTATGATGTCATTCTCGGGATGGACTGGTTAGTTTCCTTCCAGGCCTTTGTCGACTGCTATCACCGAAGGGTGAGTTTCATCTCACCAGAGGGCAGATCTTTTCTTCACAAGGACAAATGAGATGTATAGGCGAGCAGATCTGGACTAGAGAATCATGGGTTGGGTAGTGATACAGCCCAGATTTCTAGTTTATATCTGGATGACCAGGGGACTTCTCAGATATATTTTCCTCTGGTAGTTGATCTTTTTCTGGATGTCTTTCCAGAAGACTTTTCTGGGTTGCCTCCAGAGCGTGAGGTAGACTTCTCTATTGAGCTTGAGCCAGGAGCAGCACTGGTATCCATACCTCCTTATAGGATGGTGATGCCTGAGTTGCAAGAGCTCAAGAAATAGTTGGAGGAGTTGCAGGATAAGGGTTTTATCTGACCCAGTACTTCCCCTTGGGGTTCACCGATGTTGTTTGCGAAGAAGGCGGATGGTACCTTACGGCTGTGTGTGGACTATCGGAAGTTGAACCAGTTGATGGTCAAGAACCGATATCAATTTCCAAGGATTGATGACCTTTTCGATCAATTTTGAGGAGCCCACCTGTTCTCAAAGATCGATTTGAGGCCCGGTTATCATCAGTTGCACGTCAGACCATTGGATATACCTCTTACATCCTTCCAAAGCAGATATGGTTTGTACGAGTACTTGGTTATGTCGTTCGGTCTCACGAACGTGCCAGTAGTATTCATGGAACTGATGAACAGAGTTTTCCATTCTTTCTTGGATTCCTTTGTGGTGGTTTTCATGGACGATATATTGGTTTACTCTCACACTCAACATGACCATACTACCCATCTTGAGATCGTATTGAGTACACTGATAGAGAATCAGTTATATGTTAATATCTCGAAGTTCCACTTCTGGATGGATGAGATTCACTTCTTGGGTCATGTCATCTCAGAGACAGGAGTATCAGTAGACCCAGAAAAGGTGAGAGCTGTAGTTACATGGGAGTATCCAAAGAATGTCTGCGAGGTATGGAGTTTCTTGGGGATTGCTAGTTACTACAGGTGGTCTATACAGGACTTTTCACACCTAGCAGCACCGGTGACAGGTCTGACCAAGAAGGGGGTGAAGTTTTTATGGTCATATTCTTGTGAGTTATCTTTTCAGGAGCTAAAAGGGAGGTTGATGTCAGCACCGATACAGGTCTTTCTAGAGCCGGGAAAGGGCTATACTATTTACTGTTATGCTTCAGGTATCGGGCTGGGAGCTGTGCTTATGCAGGGATATGGGGTTGTTGCTTACGGGTCTTAGCAGTTGAGGCCACATGAGAGGAACTATCCCACACATGACCTGGAGTTGGTTGTTGTTGTTAATGCTTTGTGTTGTTGGAGACACTATCTGTTGGGAGAGAATTTTGTGGTATATACTGACCACAAGATCCTCAAGTATATCTTCACGCAGCATGACTTAAATCTGAGACAGTGGAGGTGGGTCGAGTACCTACAGTCTTTCGACTTTGAGCTTGCTTATACAGCTCAGAAAGGCAATGATGTGGCAGACGCACTGAGCAGGAGGACTCAGTTACAGGAAGTTCATGAGGCCAGCAGTGAGTGGCAGCTTATGGCTCTATTCTCTGAGATGTACTTGGAGGTACACAACAAACAGGGACAGACCTTTCTCTCTTCTGTGGCTATTACCTCTACTTTTATTGATCTGGTGCAGATGAGGCAGCTATTAGATTCAGAGGGCTTAGTCCTGCGAGAGAGTGTGTCACGAGAGGACCCTGTTCATGGATGGACAGTGGGCGAGGATGAGATATTTTGTTTCTAGGGATGTGTATGGGTGCCAGTAGACATACACGAAGACCTGATAAGGGATTTTCATTCCTCAGTTTGGGTAGTTTATCCTGGCGTCACCAAGAGGTATCGTGATCTACATCGCTAGTACTGGTGGCCAAGTATGAAAAGAGATGTTGCTAGTTTTTTCATGATTTGTTCGACTTGTTAGAAGGTGAAAGCAGAGCATTAGTGACCAGCAGGGATTTTACAGCAGCTACCCATTGCAGAGTGGAAGTGGAACGATGTCACGAAGGACTTCGTGACCGGATTGCCGAGGTCACCTCGAGGGAATGATGATATTTGGGTTATCTTCGACAGGGTTATGAAGGTTTCTCACTTCTTACCGATCAAGGAGACCTTCATTGTTGATGATCTGGGACGACTTTACATCCGATAGATTGTACATCTGCATGGAGTTCCACACTCCATTGTTTCATATAGGGATGTGTGCTTTACTTCTCGGTTCTGGCAGGGGATTTAGAAGGCCTTAGGTACACAGGTACTTTTGAGTACAGCATACCATCCCTAGATTGATGGCCAGTCTAAGCGTACGATCCAGGTGCTTGAGGATATGCTCCAAGTTTGCATTTTGTACTTTGGTGGTTCTTGGGAGAAGCATATCCCTCTTGTGGAGTTCGCCTACAACAACAGTTTTGAGGCGACTACTCAGATAGAACCTTACGAGGCCTTGTACGGTAGGCAATGCCGATCACCTTTATGATGGATGGAGGCAGGAGAGGCAGCTTTGCTGGGACCTCATCTTGTTCAGGAGACCTCAGAGAAGATAGAGTTGATTCGGAAGAGGATGGCTACAGCACAGTCTCAGCAAAAGTTTTATGCTGATCAGCGGAGACGGCCTCTGGAGTTCGAGGTCGGGGGTCAGGTTTTCCTACGTGTCGCACCAAGGTTGGGACACAAGAGGATCCAGAGACAGGGTAATCTTTCACCGCGGTACGTCAGGCCGTTTGAGGTGTTGGAGAGCGTTGGGTTGGTTGCATATCGGTTGCAGTTGCATCAGAGGTACCGGGCTATGCACGACGTCTTCCACGTTTCCCAGCTTTGACGTTACTTTTCAGACCAGTCTCATGTCTTTGAACCCGAGGAGGTTGAGATTGAAGCGGATGCGTCGTTTAAAGAGAATCCCACCTAGATTGTCGACCGCAGTATGAAAATTCTTCATGGACGGTCTGTTCCTCTAGTACGGGTGCTATGGAAGCACGGGCGAGTGCAGGACGAGACTTGGGAGCAGGAGGCCGATGTATGATCGCAGTGGCCGTAACTGTTCTGGGTTTCTTCTTCTATGCCTCAATAGGGAAATTTGGGGACAAATTTCTTTAAGGTGGGAAGTTTGTAAGAACCCGGATCTTCGTTTCAGTTATGTTTTTGCTTTTTTGGTCGATTTTGAGAAAAAAAGAGTTTCTGGATATTTTTGAAGTACACGTCGTGTACTTTCAGAGTACACGCAATGTACTCCTTTGCAGCTTGAAGTCATGTGTTTACCGTGTCCGAGCCACACACACGGTGTGTAGGGGTGATGTGGAGACTGATTAAAGAGGAGTACGGAAAAACAGAGTACCCGCTGTGTACCCCAGAAGTACATGCTGTGTATTTTCTTTTCTTTCACTAAATGCACCGGGGTCGCGCTTAATTGCCAGAATGACCTTCTTCTAGGTTTAGTTCGGCCGAGAGCTTCTGTACGGCCGCGATCCTTCTCCGAGCCCCTGAGCTGTCATCCGATATCTGTTTCATCCTCCGTCGATTATGTTGGGATCGCCTCAGTAAGCTCTCTCTTCTACTTTAGCCTTGTTTCATGATTCCTCCTTGCTTTCAAGTTATCGTGGGTTGATCGTTTTGGATGTTTTCTCAGATATTCGACGTTCTAAGTAGAATCAATCATCGTGGTTCACTTATATCGATCTCCTAGCATCGAGGTAGGTGGTTTGTTTCCCTACGCTGAATGTACTTGTGTTTTGGTAGAAAAAGTGTCGGATACCCATGTATCGGTTATCCCGGGTTTGGGATTTTGATTCTATTGTTTATTTTCCTTAGATTTCTTGTTAGAGTATGATTATTTGATACTAATTTATGCTTGGTTGCAGGTTTGAGGATCACCCCATGGGTGTTTTTTTTCCTGTTTGGCTGTTTATCACCGTTTGGCACTGTTTGCCTGTGAGGCAAACCCTATAGAAATTGCTAGTTTACTTGTCATAACTTATTTCATGTGTTTCATGTTGTTTAAATGCTTTTTATGCATTGTATCTATTATCCAAGTAGTTTTTGGACTTACTTAGGGCTGATGATAGTAGATTGCACTTGAATGGACTGCCCAGGGCTGTGAGAACCTGGTGCGGGAGATCAAAGAAGGAATAGACGATTAAGTGCTTCCCTAGAGGGTTTTTTGGTTTTAGTTTCATACGTAGGACCTATGGGAATAGGACTTTGTGCTTCCCAATAGTGTTCTTAGTTTACACATGTATCGAGACCACAGGAGGAATTAGACGTAATTGCTTCCTTAGAGAGTCTATAGCTATCGTTGCAAGACCATAGGGTAATTGACGTGAGAGATTTCCAGAGTGTATGTGCCTTGTTTGATTACTGGACTATAGGGGTCTGCTAGTTTGATCCACCTAGAGAGTCAGTGTGAATTTTGTTTGGTTGTTTGTGACGAGTCCACCAAGCCAAAGAACAAGCTTGAGTTTATACTGCTTATGGGTTAGGTAGTCCTTTTGAGTTACCTGTTGTGTTATCTGCTTTACCTTGGAATAAAGAGCTTTTCTAGTTTCCCTGGTTGTTTAAATTAAATGAATGTGAAGGGTAATTGGTAGGATTTTTACTGGTGTACTCCTAGTTCATTATTGTATTTATTTCCTTTACTTTTTCTATATTGATCACTGACAGTAGGGCACAAATCTTATGGTGGTTGCCTACTGGGATTAGTCTCACACCCTATTTGGGTCCTGATTTCGGCCCAAACATACTATTTGGTTGCAGGTGTGGATAGGGATTGTGGCCCTTCCACCTCATGTACTTGATTTCTGGTTGGAGCTGGAGAGCATGGGACCGGGCTTTGGCTCGTGATGCTGCTGTATTTTCTATTTACTTTTAGTATTTGGTTTCAGTTGTATTTCAGCACGTTGATTTGTTTACCGCTTTCCATAGACACATGTACCATACTGCATCATTATTATATCATACATTGCTTCTACTTTTAGTTTCAGTTTTTGTATGTTGTTTACTACTTCCACTATTGTGCACGTTTGTTCTTCCGCTGTATGATTTACCCAATGAGGGCACAGTTTCCCCACCGAATCACCAAGGCCCTCACTGCTAGTCGACAGCCTATGGTGTTTGGGGAAACACGCTTGAGGTCATGTGGCGAACCGGGTACGGGGTACCAGTTATGAGGCTCCGGATCTAGGTCGTTACACTTATCACCAGATCCATCATCCAGCACCTCCCCACCAAGAAGGTCCACCACAAGCACCACAAAACCAATTGCTCCAAGTTCCAACTCACAAGCCAAAATCATCCACAACCTCTAGCACCTCCTCACCAAGAGGAGCCACCACCCGCAACTTTGAACCACCAGCACTAAACTCAAAACCAACAACTTCAACACGTCCCATCCCTTCATAAGGCAGTAACCAATGCCACAATTCCTGGAAAACTCCTTCCGTACCACACAAACCAGCAAAAACAAACAACCAAACTAACACAACAGTACACACTGATTTCTTTAGCAGCGTCAAAAATAGCGAAAAATCCAGAACCATCTTAACCAGAGACTCAGACAGCCCTCTAACCAAAAGGTATGCCCATCCATCAATCCACTCCACAAGCAGAACAAACTATAACAACAGAACGAAAAAACACCTAAAAAGCTATTTCAACTAGAAAACACAAACCACCGGTGCACCAAAAAAATGTGGCATTCACATCACAGGAGAGACAATGTACAAGAATCGAAGTGTCATCCCATTATACCATTAGGGTTTTTCAAAACTAATTCCACATATAATCGTTTTTACGGAATATTAATACCCATAGAAAATTCTTTAGATATATCAAAGATTGGGTAGATCTAGAATAAAATAAAACATTAACAGTTCTAGAGTGGATGGTAAGTGTAGCTTTCACCACATCATTATCACACCCCTCATTAAAAATAGTGATCACATTACCAAACCTCGGGTTTGGGTAATGGTTAGCATAATGCCCATCCTCCTTACACTTAAAGCACTAAATTTTGGGAGGTTCATTATTTTCATTTTTTCCTCTATTTTCATTATTTTCCAACTTCTTCCCATCATTTTGGCAATCAATTTCCCAATGGAATTTCCTCCCACACTTAAAACATTTATTAGAACCCATAATACAGTTTCCTCAACAATTCTTTTCAAACTTGGAGTATAAATGAAGGATTATCTTCTTCTCTCGATGGTTTTTAGATTTTCCTTTGAAATCCATTTTCCTTTTCAGTTTAAA
Organism: Viscum album; assembly: GCA_963277665.1. NCBI lineage: Eukaryota > Viridiplantae > Streptophyta > Magnoliopsida > Santalales > Viscaceae > Viscum > Viscum album. The sequence continues at coordinate 224,312,568 of OY728119.1, read as the reverse complement.
TCCATGATACTGGTAGGTAACTCCAACCTTTATTTCAACTTTGATTTCACAACTCACAATCTCTTCATAGCTACTAACGTCTCTTATGGCCAACACCCTTTTGAGACTTTGATTTAATCCACTAAAGAACCTATCAAATTTACTTTCAGGTTGGATGATAATTTTAGAAGCATACCTCACAAGTCTTATGAAATTATACTTATACGCACCAATGGATTCATCATCTTATTCTTCAACTCAAGGAACTACTTTCCCATATTCTTAGGAAGAATATAAGGAAAGTACTTATAAAAGTATAAGTTCTCGAACTCATCCTAGACCATGGATTCAATTTCATTTTTCTTCCTTGAATTCTTGATTATATTCCACCACTGGTCGGCTTCACCTTGTAAATGTAAAATATCCAAAATTAATTTCTCAGGTTCCAAACACTGGAGAATAGAGAATATCTTTTTAGTGGTATGGATTCATTATTTAGCCACAACTGGATCAAAAGAACCACTAAAAAAGGCATAAGTTTCCACATAAAGGAATCAATAGAACGACATTCCCTCCTTTCCTCATGTGGAAGATCAAAATGATTAATATCTTGAGAGAGTTTGGTGAGAATATCAATGAGATTTTTCATTCCATATCCCATTGCATTCATATAACCAGGAGGAAAATCGTTTCATTGTCTATTTCAATAACCATTAATGTTGTTCCTTTAGGTTCCATCAATTAACTAAAACCAAAAGGCATAGCGTGAGAAACAATTGTCATAGTGAGGAACCAAAATAATCCTTAAAAACCACGTATATGATGTTTAAATTATAAAAAAATCTTTAATCTATGACATATTAGGGTTATCCTAAGTTATTCATAGTTATATCAGATTTAAACCCTTCGTGATGGTTCATAAATAGTTTTTGAATTCCAAAATCATATCTCTCGGGAGTGTCCAACCAGGTGTGCAGAAAGGCTTGTTTTCGTGCACCAATTCTCAATTGAATCTAGATCAATATAGTTTTTTTGGGGTTATTACCCATATGTACATATGTACCATATCCACATCCACTTATAGTGTCCATATAGGGATGTATTTCTAGGAAACCATTCACTCTATCATTTTCCAAAATTCCAATACATTTTTCTGTACTTTTAATTATCCTTAAACTTATACATAAAAATTTTCATATGGTTCTAACTAAGGTTTTCCCATACTAGTTTCCAAATGTTAAATAATTCTTTCTTTGATACCAACTATAGAACCCCTCTCTTTTTATAAATTAGCATTACATCGTTTTTTGTGGAATACTTAAAAAATTACACAAATGGATGCCAAATGACCATATTAGTTTGGTGCCTTTGGAAAAATGGAAAAATAAACATTAGTACATAAGTGATATACATTATCTCCCATTAGGTACTTCATGACTATCACCCTTCTTACACACATTATACATAATATATATCTTCATAACCTCTGAAATGGAAACATAAAAGGGGTGAGCTCAGATGCCCAGTAAGGGAAAATAATGAAGATATATAATACAAACATGAGAATGAGGGAATGAGAACGTGGTCATGAAATTAAAATATTGTACCCTACATATCAAAGATTATAAACATGAACCATGGCATAAATATTGGTATTTAATAATACATGAATCATAAGGAAATCAAGAGAATAATCTATAGAATCATAACAAATAAATAAGACATTGAATTGTGGTAGACACATAAACATGTTATATCATTCCCTATAAGTAAAGTTTCATTTCCAAAACTTACCAGGTTACTTCATGGAAACAAAACCTATTGGGCAGGACACACCACCATCCCCAGTCGTAGTCCTTTCCTTATAAGGGATCAGGTTTCCCCATTTTACTATTGTAGATTGGGTTTCCCCATCATCCCATAGTGGACTGGGTTTCCCAATATTTCATTGTGTACTAATCCTATAGGCTTGAATCCCATAATTATCTCCTAAGATATAAATCTTTACCCAATTCATTGAATGGAGATGTAAGTCCCACCCATCTTATAATGAAATCATACATACATGTTCCATAATATCATAAATAGTCATATCATAATTTATGAAATGAAATGGGTTTCATAAGCATGTAATTATATCATAACCTATCGAAAAATAAAAGTTTCGTAATCATTTCATCAAATAATAACCAAGGAAAATAATCGGGTTTCATAATCATATAAACCATGAAAGAGAAACTTGTTTTATAAAAATCATGCCATCAAATCATAAACTATTTAGAGAAAGAATATGAATGTAACCTTTATATCATTTCCCCATAAATTCATGAGTAACACCAATGGATGTTATCTTAGATGGAAAATAATTTGGGATAACATTTCAAAAACATTTCTTGAGGAAAATATCCTTTATTCTTTGAAAATGATTATTAAAACATAAAACATTTTTGAAAACCTTTTTCTTTGAAAATAGCTTTGAAAATTATAAAGGAATATTGGAAACAATAAAACATTTTTAAAATAATTATTAATTTAAAATGATCTTAAAATATCATCTTTAAAAACATTTATGAAAACATGGTTTTTGAAATTCATCGCATGTGTCTCAAAGAATGAAAATTGAGACAAAACTACTTTACTGATTTGGAAACTTTTGAAACATAAAACCCATGAAATATAAATCATAAAATGGATATTTAAATACCCATAAATTTAATTATAATAATCATAAAATATATTCATGCACAGAATATACACCACACAAATGAAATGAGTGTTGAATAAGGCATAAATCTCATAGAAATAAAAGTGAGACTAGAAATCTCATTACCTTATGTATCAACTCTCGTAATAAATGTTAAAACCTCCTATATAATAAATATAATTTTATTATAAATATAACAAAAAAATATATTATTATATTTAATACCATATATGGATTTATATCACCCACTTATTAATACTTCCATGTTAAGGTAACGTTTTGGGTAATATCCGCTTCATTTTTCGCATGAGTCTTAATTTGTTATATTTTTTGTCATCATACTTATATCATGACTTTCAGAATGTAAGAAATGATATAAATATCATTTATATTAATTATATATGTATTTATAATAATCTATTAAATGTATAAATATGAAATGTAATACACCTTTCTTGGAGACGATAGGTCGTACGTACGTATGAATGTTGTTTCCGTTTAATTATCCAATTGATAGAACAAATGTAAATGTAATATATTTATATATATATATATACTAATTATAGTAGAATTATAATTTCATATATGTCATATAATTTAACTAAACCAACCCTTAATACATTCCACGTAGAGTGTGAATGAATCACATCACTTTGAGGATGTGGTAGTCCACACTTCCCCAAACGAAATTATCGTATTTACACAAAATGGAAAGAATCAAGATATATGTTATATAAAAATTAAATATGGATAAATACATAATAAATATCATATATATAATATATAAATAGATTTTACATCATAATTCGCAACCACAAGAGGTGGTAAAGGAAAAACGAACGACATTGTTTTGTGAGCCTGTAGTTCTCCGTACACAATAACGGTAAGTTTGTTACCCATTAGATGGAAGAGTGTGTAAGTGTAGGTATAAACCTTATAATAACAACATATAATTATATTTAGGATATTTATTTTATTATATAATAAAATAATATGAATATTTTAGGGGTTTTAGAATGAAAATAAAACAAAATATATTGAAGAAGGATGTTACCTCTTCTTTTGGTAACTCCTTTTGGTTTGCACCAAAGGGATTCCTTGGATGGATTTATTCCAAAATAGAGGATACTAATAAAAAGGTAAATTTTTTGGTAGAATATTTATTTATTGTTTTTCTAATACAAAGGTCTTGATAGGTGTGAATAAGTGGGAGGGTGAGGGCCTTTTTATAGTTGAGGAGTGACATTCTTGTAAATTTATGAAAAGGGAATTTTACCCACGTTTTTCTAGGAAACGTGGATCCAATAGTGGACCCAATAGGATAAAAGGTGTTATATGGTATAAATATGAATATAAATTTCCTTTTAGAAAATTTTATAGGTCATTTTAGGGCTTAATTTTAAGCTTTATTCCTTTGTTAAGCTAATTTTCCCTTAATCACTATAATTAATTTTAATCTCTTTCTTTAATATTTTTAGTCAAAAACTAAGTTGAACATATTATACATTATAAATTATTATTATTATAGATATTTAATCCATTTTTCCGAATTTCAATAAAAAAAAGTTCAATAAATTAATTTAAAATTAATCTCGCAGACGTGTCGTGACAGTGGGTTTTTTAAGAAAAAATGTTTAAAATTTTGGGATTTTTTTATATCCAATTTCATTGTGAAATCAATTCTAATGAAATAAAATGGTTCAATTTATGTATAATTCATCTAATTTATCTTTAAAAACAAATTAAAATTAAATTTAACAATATCAATAAATTAGATGAAAATTAGTTTTGAATTAAGTCATTATTTTCACTATTCATCCAAAAATGAAATTTTTTCATGAAAAAATATACAAAAATCACCCTAATATAATTTCTACATTAATAATTAAAAAATTAAGTGTATTTTATCAAATTAAATTTCTAAAAGTGTTTGAAATTGATTTTATTATTGTTCACATAAGGATATAAAAAGTGGTTCTTTTAAGAAAATAGTATTTTCAGACATATAAAGACTTTACTAAAAATTATGTGTATTATTATCAATATGATTTATTTATATAAAACCATTATAAATAATATTTAAAAATTATTTATCATTATTCATATTACTAAGTTTAATGTATATGTTATAATTATCCCTTTTAAATAATTAATATAATAAAATATTGTTTTTGGCTTGGGATTTTGGATCGTAGGGCATGGTTGTTGTTTTAAGTCTTTGATGTCATGTTGGGTTCCCCATCATCCCTTAAAAGGGGGTTTATTTTAATAAAAAATTAATTTTTAGTCAATATAATAAAATGATGTTTCGTAGAAACGCAGGGTTGTATGTAACACAGGCCAAGTCGGTGCTATGTGTAGCACAAACTTAACTCGGTATAACGTATAAATAAAGTTTGACTAAGTGTATTGTGAAATCAAAAAATAATAATTTATTCTAAAAAAGGCCATAAAAACTCGGGGAATTACAACCCTAATAGTATAAATTTGTATATTTTCTTTTTAATAAAATAATTTATATATTTATCCTCTTTTATTATTACTTTATAAATGATTAAACAATGATTTTGATCAATCAAGACACTCCTTTTGATGAATTCAAGAATAATTTAAATAATTTTTTTTTATAAAATATTATTATTAAATATAAATGATTTTATAATTTTACAAAGCCAAATGTAATTTTTATAAGGGCCGGAAAACTATTATTGTCAAAAAAACCTATATTTTTCAATAAATGGGGATTTTTTATTTAAAAGTTCAAATTATTATATTTATATAATAATTTTTATAAAAATTATATTATTTTTGAAATCATCATGTTGAAATTATCCAACTTTGAATTTTTCATAATTTTCTGAGATAGTCAAATTTTTTGGTAAAAATTAAATATGGCATAATTATATGGTATGCATTATGACATCATAAAAGCCCAAAAATGATATAAGAAATACTATAAATACTATCTAGAAATAAAATTATGTTTTCCCTTTAAAATAATTTATTTTTTAAGTTATTTGATTAATTTTATAAACCCTTAATGAATCCTCCAAAACCTATATTATATTTTAAGGTTTTAAAATCAATTCTTTACAAACAGGACTCACTTAAATCACCAAGGGAATTATTTTTAGGATTTATGTTATTAGACTTATAAAATATTAAAAATAACTTTTATTTGGTAGAAACCGTGAGAAGGTTTTTGGTTTTGGTTACTTTGTCATATATAGTCCAAACACTATGTTTGGAAATTAATAAAACATTCTCCTCCCTTTCGCTATATAAACCCACCCAACCTCTCATTCCTCTTCGCTAAAAACTCTTGGATTATTAAATTACTATGCCCTTCCCTCTCTATATCGATCCCAAGATTCCCCCAAGTTCTTAAGAATATCCACACAAGATTTTAGAAGCACCCTCTTAAGGTAATAGATCCTCTCCTTCTCCTCTTTATTCAAGCACCTTCTTTATGTCATTCCATTTGATTTCAGATTTTTAAATATGGGATATATTTTTACCCATCAATATTACAATACTTACAATTAAAAAGTAATTATAGATCCTTTTTTCTCTCATTCACTCCTTATATAAATTTTTATGTACACCTGTTATGTTGCCAAAAATTATCCTACGATTTCCCCTGCCAAAAAATTTGGGTAGTGAATACACATATCCAGTTCCACTCAAGGGTATTCACCTAGTTTTACCTATCCTTAATTGATTTATAATTTAAATTTATGTGAACCATACTTCTTAATTGTGGGGTAAATAATTATTAGATACATTATAATGTTATATGATCTATATGGCACACTTATGTATGTACATGATTTGAAAGTGATGGGTGGTCCTGTAATTATATATCCCTCCAATGCATTGGGTAAAGATTTTGTTTCATGATATTCCATGAATGGTGCATGATAGGTTATCCTAAGAACACTATGTTCTGTTTTTTTGGTGGTTATCCATGAATTATATTTATGATTTCATGTTTTAAGTTATTGCCACATGTCTATGCTTCCTTTATGGTATCATGTTATATCATGCCTCATTGTTCAAGATTATGATTCTCACCCCTCTTATGTTACCTTGATATGGCTATTGTCTCACATGTACTAATTTAACTTATGATTCTATTTTTTTTAATACCATACTAGAACTTATATATCACCCCTTTCTTATGTACATCCCTAGTTTATCCCATTAAATTTTATAATATCCATGGAATATAATTGCATGTTATGGAGTTTTTAAATAATGTTGTCATATTTATATAACAAGTTGTTATGTTGTTTACCCAATTACCCAAATACACTAGGCCTTACAATATTCTAATTTTGTATTAAGTGTATCTCTATGTAATAAATCGTGAATTAATGTGTAAAACAATATGGGTTGTTATAGTTGGTATCAGATGAAAGTCATGTTATTTTTGGGATTATGATTAGAAAACTCTAGTGAAAGGTTTAGGTATAAGACTAAGAATAGGAAAACATCCATGAATTTTTGGTAAAGTATAGAGTAAGTGGTTTCCAAGAAAATACATCCCTATCTAGATGATACAAGTGGATTTGTCTCTATCATATTTATACCTATGGGTAATAACCTTGAAAATAGAACATTGATATGGACTCGATCATCACCTGGTGTATGATAATGGGCCATGATGTACACCTAGTTTGACACTCCCAGGGGATATGATTTAGTAAATTTTAATGCTCATTACAAACCATTATTAATAGGAAAAAATGTCCATATTACTTTATGTTTGAAAATATATCATGGATAAATTATATTGAAACCTATAAATTCATAGGTTAAGGAATATATGTTATTTATGAGTTATCCCTTTAATATTGATAGTTACCCTTTTATTTGTTTGATAGTTTAAAAATTCTCATCCCTAAGTCTATTTTTGAAGTATTAAATGATTAGAACAAGAATCAAATAGTGAAAGGTAAGATTATCACCCATTATTCTACGCATTATTTCATATCACACATGTTTAGTATAACAATTCAAACACTACCTCAAAACATGGAGGTTTAGTTATCAGTAAAGATGTAAAATGATTCAATTATTGTATCCCAAGCATAAAACTCATCCCCTATCCAAATTTATGTGCTGAATTTCCCAGTAAAACTTATGATACTTCCCTTAGTGTAATTAAATGTTATTATGGGAATGGATTGGATTTCCTGGTATAGAGAAAATATATATTGTAGATAAAAGGAGATCTCCCATTGTATCATAAATCACCCTCAAATTCTATTTAAGTGAAAGGAGAAGGATGAATATTATTTATTACCAACATCTCATGCATGGATATTATTGCCTTGTAAGAAATAACATATATATCAAATGATTGAGACTAAAGAAAATATTTTCCCTAATTACATGCTCATTGTAAGGGAATTAAATTGTGTGTTTCTTGGAGAATTGGTTGGTCTTCCTCTTTATTATGAGGTTGAGTTCTCAATCGATCTCATACCTAGAGAATTTATAATATCCAATAATCCAAATTGAATAGAATTTTTTTAACTTGAGATTATAAAGAAACAAATATAGGAGATTCTAGATAAAGGGTTTATATTCCCAAGTGCTTCACCACGGGGTGCACCAGTCCTCTTTTTCAAGAAGAATGATGGGTCGATGTGCCTCTGAATTGATTATTGTGAGCTAAAAAGTATCACAATAAAGAAAAAATGTCCACTTCCATGGATTTATGAATTGTTCTATCATCTATGTGGAGAAAAATAATTATCTAACATAGATCTTTGGTCCTGATATTATCAAGTAAAAGTGAAGAAGCATGATATCCCTAATACTGCTTTTCATACAAGGAAAAAGCACCATGAGTTCATAGTGATTCTATTTGGACTCACTAATACTAAAATAATATTCATTGATTTTATAAATATAGACTTTTGGGATTACCATGACAAATCTATGGTAGTCTTTATAGATGATATTCTTATCTACTCTAAAAGAAAGGAGGAACAAGAGGAGCATTTAAATACTATATTGAAGACATTGTGGAAGGGAAAATTATATCCAATTTATAGTAAATGTTAGTTTTTTTGGATAAAGTAACTTTGTTAGGGTATTTTATCACCAATAAGGGTATATCTATGGATCTGTAAAAAACAGAGGTAATCGAAGGATGATCCATACCAACATCTATAACAAAAATATTTAGTTTCCTTGGATTAACTTGGTAATATCATAGATTTTTTTGGGAAAATTATCATGATTTTAAATCCCACTAAACAAGATTACTTATAAGGGGGTCAAGTTTTTATGGACTAATTAATGTAATGAAATATATAAATATATAAAGAATAGGCTAATCACTTCACCTATGCTCACATTACCCACCAGTGGGGAAGGATGTGAGATATACAGTGATGCATCTAAAAAGGGGTTAGGTTTTTTTACTTTGGAAAGATGAAAAAGTGATATCCTATTCCTCATACTAATTAATGATCCATAAGTAGAACTACCCAATGCATGATCTAGAATTGGAATCAGTGATCATCATATTGAAGATGTTTATACATTATATTTATAGAGATAAGTGTTATATATATATATATTTCATAAAATTCTTAAGTATATATTCACACAAAAGGATATAAATATGTTCCAAAAAATTCAGTTAGATTTGATCAATGATTATGATTGTTCAATCCATTACCATCCTGAGATGATGAACAAAGTGGTATATTCTCTAAAGTATAAAATATCATGTAACTCTATCAATGATGAGGATTACAAGGGATCCAATCATCTTAGACATGAAAAGGATGGACATGGGAATAATAAAATGATCTTCATATTACTTTTCTAAAATAAATTCTCAACCATATATTATTTATAGGATCAAGGAGGCTTATAAATATGAAGATTTGTTATATAAGAGGGTAGTGAATATTCTGGAGTTCAACTTTGATGAAAATAGAGTTATAATGTTTGGAAATCAAATACATGTCCCATAAAAACCAGAATTGAAGTGGGAACTAATGGATGATGTGCATGTATCATCCTTATATATAAATCCACGAATCACAAAGATATATAGATATTTGAATAAAAAATTTAAGTGGCATAACATGAAGAGAGATATTACAGATTTTGTATCTCGATGCTTGGTATGCCAATAATTCAACGCAAAATGAAAAAAGTATATGGGTATGATGAAACCATTTCCCATATTAATATATAAATAGGAAAATATAACTATGGATTTCATTGTAGGAATACCTAGGAAACCAAAAGGTAATAACACTATTCGGGTGGTAGTCAATTGCCTTAAAAAGTCGGAACATTTCATTTCTATCAAGGAAGATTTATCTCTTGACCAACTTTCCAAATTATACATAAGGGTAGTGTTAAGAATGCATGAAGTTCCACTCTCTATTTTATCTGATTGAGATCTGAGGTTTACCTAATGGTTTTGGAGAATCCTTCTATAATCATTGGATATAGAACTAATCTTCATCACTTCTTATCACTCTCATATGGATGGTCAGTTTGAAAGGACTATTCAAACTCTGTAGGATTTTTTGAGATCATGTTCAGTGTATTTCAAAGGATGTTGGGATCAACACATTCCCCTAGTGGAGTTCTCATGTAACAAAATTTTCCATTATATCATTGAAATGGAACCTTATGAGGCACTGTATGGAAACAGTAATTATACTCTCAAATGATGGGATGAAATTGAAGAGGGGAAGCTGATGGGACCTGATCTTATCTAATAAATTACAAAGAAGTTTCAAACCATTCAATGTTATATTAAATATGCACAAATCTAATATAAAATCTATATAGACAATTATTGAACAGACCAGGAGTTTGAGGTTAGATATAAAGTGTTCTTTTATATATCTTTATAGAATAAATTCATGAGGTTTATGAAGAAGAGAAATCTTAGTTCTAAAAACATAGGCCCCTTTGAGATCCTTGATTGCATCAGAGCGGTGTCGTATTTACTATCATTCCCACATAACATATCTCAAGTACATGACGTGGTCCATGTATCTCTATTAAGGAAGTACATACCAAACCCATCATGTGTATTTAATCTAGAGGTGGTACCATTAGATAATGATCTTTCATCTGATTAATAATTTGTAAAGATCTTAGATCATAGAGACAGAGTTCTACGAAATAGGAAATGTCATCTAGTCAAGGTGTTTTGGAAGAACCATAAGTTTGAGGAAGCGACTAGGGAACTAGAAGAGGTAACAAAAAACAAGCACCTTCATCTTTTGTAGGGTATGAAATTAAAATTTCATGGGTGAAATTTCTGAAGGGCGGATAATGTAACGAATCTAACTTTCATAAATAAAATTCCCGTATTAAATGAGTAAATGACTTATTAAGAAATAAAGTTATAGAAAACACATACACTGCATTGGAAATTTTGGATATTTATATGGCCTTTAAAATATAAAAGATCATTAAACATCATAACCTTTGATAATATAGTCATTTTATAGTGACCATTACAATTAGTATATTAAGGGTTATGATAAATTCTATTTGACACGGACAAAGGAAGTGATTTCCTCGACCAGTAGGATCATACCCTATGAAGCCCATTTAACAAAGTTTCTAATAGAGATAGAATAATTGGGATTTACTCTTGACCAATATCAATACAATATTCAACCACTAAATCATGAGAGAACCATTTATGGGAGAAGTTTAATCTCATCCAGATAATGGCCCAAACAATGTTCATTGAGCCACCCCATGAAAATCTCATCATCGTACACCCTTAGGGAATTCACTACTGTAATAAAGGGATATGTATCTAGACCCAAAAAATATGAATTTTTATATTTTATTTTTAATAAAATAATTATTATATTTATCCATTTTTATTATTACTTTATAAATGAGTAAATAATGAGTTTGATAAAATACAATAAAACATGAATTATATTTTTAGAAAATATATAATTTCAATCAAGATAATCCTTATGATGAATTCAATAATTTTTTAAATAAATTTTATTTTAAAAAAATATTATTATTAAATAATATTTATTAAATATGGAAAATAATATAATTTTATGAAGTCAAATGTAATTTTTATAAGGGTTGAAAAACTATTATTGTAAAAAATAGTCTTTTTCAAAAAAATAAGGATTTTTTATTTAAAAGTACATATTATCATATTTATAGAACTATTTTGATAAAATAAATACTATTTCAAAAATTAACATGTTGAAATTATCCAATGATTATTTTTTCATAATTTTTTGAGAGAGTCAATTTTTTTTCCAAAAAATAAATATGATATAGTTATATGATATGTATTATGACATAATAAAACCCCAAAAGTGATGTAATACATATTTTAAAGAGTAACCACAAACAAAATTAAGTTTCCCCTATAAAATAATTTTATTTTTAAGTAATTTGATTAATTTTATAAACCCTTATTGAATCCTCCAAAACATATATTATATTTTAATGTTTTAAAATCAATTCTTTATAAACATTACCAACTTTCACATCACCAAGGGTATTATTTTAAGGATTTCGGTTCTTACCCTTATAAAATAATGAAAACAACTCCTCTTTGGTAGAAACCATGGGAAAAAACCATAGGAAGGTTTGTTGTTTTGATTAATTTATCATATAGAGTCCAAAAGCTAAGTTTGGAAATTAATAAATAACTATCCTCTCTTTTACTATATAAACTCATCCAAAATATCATTCATCTTTAATAAAAATTATTGAAGCATGAATTTAATCTGAAATTACATCTCTAGAGCCCTCCCAAGATTCTCCCAATTTCTTAAGAATCTCCTCCCAGTATTTTAGAAGCACCCTCTCAATTCAAGGGATAATCTCCTTCTCATGTTATTCAAGCACCTTCTTTATGTCATACCTTATTATTTAATGTTTTTTTGTCATGATATTACACGTATGGTGAAAGGTAAGTTATCCCAAGCACACTATGTTATGTTTTCTTGGAGTTTATCCATGATGTATGTTTATGATGTCATGTTTTAAGTTGTTTCCACATTTCTAAGTTGTATTTATGTTATTATGTTATATCATGACTCATTGTTCAAGATTTTGATTATCACCCCTCTTATGTTACATTTATAACTCTATTTTATCACATTTACTGATTTACCTTATGTTTTGCTTTGTTAATTCCCTTACTGGGATTTATATCTCACCTCTTTCTTATGTACATCCTCGTGTTATCTCGTGTAGTTTTAGAAGATCCATGGAATATTAGAGTACATCATGATTTTTGACCCAGTGAGGTAAACATGGTTAGAGACACAATTAACCTAACCATGTGAGCTAAAAGTGCATGTTAGAAATTATTACACAAATTTTCATTTTTTTATCGTATTTTCTCATCAATAACTCCATTATTTTCTTGTATTAAACCTTGGATGGATTTAAGGTTTCTCAAAGGAAATTATAGGGCTTATCTAACTATGAAAAATATATTTATTTCAAGGATAAAATAAATCATTTTGGGATCAAAGTTTAGGGATCGATGACTTCTCTTATTCTTGAATATCACTCTCTAGGTATTCTATTCATCTTGAATTTTGAGGTGTTGTTGTTGGATTCTCAGATTTATTGAGTTTGGAATTGAGGTATAGCATTTTTAATGTTAGTTATTGAAGGATTCATCAATTTTTTTGTGATTCTTGGTTCAAAAAATTTGGGGATTACTAGAAAATGATGCAATTTTCCAGGTGTCTCTGATCTCTTTATATGAATTGTCTAATTTCATATACATTATTGATTGAGTATAATATATTATGTAATGAATTTATTTATTTATTATGAAAGTGTTTATTTATGAAAATAATGGCAATTTTTGGCATACTTGAATTTTAATGGGAAATTTAGGGGGGCTTATAACCATTGCATTGGAAATACATTTAGAATTTGAAAACAAAGATTTTAAAATATGTGAATTTAATTTTCTTTCAATTTTGAAATTAAGATTTAAAAAATAGGGATAATATGTGTGATTGATGGTATTTGAAATGGGTTTTTAAATGGGAAATTTTTACTTTGTAATGTGAAATTAATTTTATAGAAGTTGTAGATTGTGGTGTTAATTTTATTTTTATAAATATATTCATTTGAGAATTGAATTTGTGATGTGTATATTTTGGACATGGGATATAGTTTAGTTTGTGTGTGTGTGTGTTAAAACATTTTGATGAGACCTCATTTTAAAACCTCTGAGTTACATCCACAAGGATGGGTGCCTTAAGGAGAATGAATTATGGTTAGAAATAATTGAGATAACCCAAGACAAAAGTTGACACTAACTACAGTGTTAGTTTGTATGTAAAAATTATGATTCATACCTTGGAAAATATATCTAGTTATATAACATTGGAAATGAAGATTTTTCATTAGATGATCTCACAAATCATTAACCTAAGGCATTAAATTGGAAAAAAATGGATCTTCCATCAAATAATGGGGAAAATGGGGATTTCCTATCTGTTTTTTGCATCCATATTTAAGGATATATACAAATTATAGTAACATATAAAACAATTGGTTAAAAAAGGAGAGTTTAAAATGAAGTGTCCCATGTGGAATCAAATTGATGGTATGGATAGTATCCAATAATGAAATGGTATATTAAAATTTGAACTAATAAAGGAATCATCATTGCATTAAACTATGTATTTTTTAGAGAGATTTAAAGAGTTATAAGTGTGGTGTGAGTTTTTTTTTGAATTACATTTAAGAAAAATTCTAAAAGGGAAAAGAAAAAATTAATGAGGTATGGTGTTTGTTATGTCACATTGGAATTTCTTCCATTAATCAGGTAAGGTGAATATTATAATAGTAATTTAGTCGTTATAAGTAATCAGTATAAATATTATATTCAATGTATATAAATATGAATAATTACTTTGTGGAATTTTTTTAGAGGTTAAAATTCATGACTTTAAGTAGTAAAAACATTTCATATGAATTGAAAATTCTAAAAATTTGAGTCATGGGCTAATAAACTTTCAAAGACATCATCTTAAAGTCTTAGTCATATATGACTTCTAAAACTTGTGTGCCTTTTTTGGACTGGATTTATGGTTTACTTCCTTTTCCTATTTTTCTTGAAATTATTATATTCTTAGAAGACTATAAAATGATCTTGAACATCTCAAATGAAGTTAGGTTGAAAACACCAACAAAGCTAGTAGCATAATAAATGGAAGTATGAAATACACAAATGAGAGGTTTCTATTTATTTTCCCAACATTAAGATCATATTTTAAATAAGGTCTTCTCTTTTAATTTTTTTAACTTCATCATAACCATCTTCCTAGAATCTCATCTAGTATAACTATCAATCTCCAAATAATTGTGATATTTATCATTTTCATATCAACAAAAAATCATCTAAATTATCAACTTCTGAACTCTCCTTTGAGAAATCTCAACTTCTCAAACTATTAATAGAAAACCCTTGTGTATCACTTGAAAGAGTCTTAATAACTCTTACATATTTCCTTGAAGAGTATTATGTATCCTTTGGATCTCTAGATAACCTTATATAGCCTCTACAATATATGGGTGATTATTAAGTATTCTCATGTTAACTATTACATAAGTACTGAGCATTTGGATTCACATTTATGTATCCTTGAACAACTCAATACTTTTTCGGATTCTCAATCTTCCCTTTAAGTATCCTTATGTGTCCTATTAAGAGTAAAATTATGTATTTTATTTGACATTAATGATAAATATTATGTATTATGCAATTAAAGTTCACATATCACAATGTGACTCGGGTACTTTACCAAATTTCATTCCCTCAGAGTGCCTTTATGGATCCACTAGGATGACCTTTATGTATTGAGAAACTTACCTTTATGTATCACAATGGATCAATACTTTATAAAATATCAGTCTTACCGCTAATTAAATTTATGCACCCCCATTGTGATAAACCTTACATGTCAAGAAACTTACTCTTATGCATCATAGTGTAAATCAGAACTTTATCAATTATCAATATTTATAGTATAAGTAGCCTTTATATATTTCCTTTTGATTGCCCTTAAATATTTCATTTATTTATTAATTTTTAGCTTGAACTATGGATTATAGTTTTTTTATAAATCATCTTATAAACTCCCAAAACATTCTTAGAGTTCTACAATAAATCCATTTTAACTCAAGAAAACTTAAATGACTTTAAGAATGTATCAAACACTCTCAAAACTCTTAAGCAAAATTATCAAATCTTTTTGCACCATATTAACTCTTATTTGAGAAATTCCTTCAAAATACATCACCTCCACACTTATAGATTCAAAATCATTGTTCTATGATCATCTTCAAAGTGTGTTAATTAATATATATAGTATATTTCATTCCAGATAACATGGGGATGCTTTATCACTCTTTCAGCCTGCTTGATTCTTCTTTAACACAGCTTACTCCCTCAACCTCATCAAGCATCATATTATGGATAGTGTTTTCTCCATACATCAATAGTTTTTATTAATTTATTACAAGATCATATCTACAGTCATAAAATTTATAGGTTGCTTCTATAAACCAATTTATTTAAGAACTAAAATAAGCAACATCATCTATGTTTTCTTTACTAGACTTCATAATGAAAGTAACTCAAGTAAACTTCTTTTCCATAATATAATTGGATCTCCATTAACATGTTATATGGAAAAAAAATATACATATGATCCATAATAACTCTTATATATATCTCACTTTCCAACTTATTTGTTCTTTGGGATCTTTAATATCATCTAAAACACATTAAAAACCAGCTTACTCATTGATAATAAATATAATCACCACACTTCATTGGGATCTTAAATACCCCATTTGGATTTTATTTCAATAACATTAAATATATATATATATATAGCTATTTCCTTCTCCCATTTATTGATAATAGATGTAAAGGTGAAATTATTAGAGAAATTCCTATTCATCTCATGCTTCAAGAATGACTTGAAATATTGTCTTATCCCTTTATTGAAAGTTATGACCTAAATATATGAGAAAAGTGGGGAATCATTTTCCTCTTAATAAATAAACAATAAATAAATAAACTCCTAGTTTAATTGAGCAGGATCAGGGTATAAAACAAGAATTATTAACATAAACATCAAAGATGCACATAAAACTATTAAGCATGTGATACCAACTCAGTTTTCTCTGAAGTAGGGTTAGTTCATGAAGATTTAAAAATAAACACCAACATTCATTAAAGTGACCATATGGTCAATATATCACTAAGAGGGGAGAGTTGAATCAGTGGTCACTTAAAGCATTTAAAAATTATTCCTTTTTAACTCAACCTATTAGACATGTGTCGGTCCACTCTATCTTATGTCTCACAACCTCTCCCGGATAATGTAGTAAATAAATTAACTTGAACACAAGAATTTATAAGGTTCGATACTAAGACCCACTCTTTTACTTTATAGGTTATATTACCCAATCAAGGAATCTTAATTATGATCAATCATTGAATACAATGGAGGGTGTTATTCACACCAACACTAGATTAGAGTCTTATAAATATTATCTTAGCCAGAGACACCCCAGTCACTTTTTGCCTCCATCTCACATGACTTTTTTAGCCTGCTTTACACTGGACTTATTCAAAAAATATTAATGCATTCATAGAGATGAATTATGATCTCCCTACATACCTTGAGTTTCAAAAATTTTATGTACTGAAACCATATATATGAAAGGGGTTTGTTTAGCACCTTCTTGGAAGTAGGTCTCTATTTAGCATTGTGATGTCTCTGCACCCACAGAATGATCCTGTTCAATTCAACACGAGATCATTGAATGCATTCAGGTCTTTAATATATTTTTCATGTAACTTGTTTTCCACCAACATCTCAACTTTATAAGCTTTTATGTAATTTGTTTTCTTGACTGACTCACTCAATGTACTTTCAGCCAATGAATTTGTTCTCAGATTAATGAGAGACACTCTATTCTTATTATTTTATCTTTGACACCCAACTTATCTTTTAGGTATTGTTCAGTATCAAATTATTATTATTATTCTTCACTACATGTTTTAGTAACTCCTTGTTATTTCTCCTCAAGATATCTCGGATCTCTATACTCATCTACAGCTTTCGGTTATCTCACATATTTTTTCAACAGGCTTCCCTCTATTTTTGTTTCTCAGGGGTCTCTCATTTTTTGTACAATATCTCCTTCATTTTCATATGAGTCTTCTCATATTTTCAGGGTAGGAAATATATAGGAGTTTGTGTGAAAACCAAATGAACATGTACTAGCGGTACACATGATCCTCAAAAATATTCCTTTATATTTGACAATTTCTATCCTTTCTCAACTAAAAGGTTTATTACATAAACACCCTTACCTTCTTCTTCCTTGTTTATTTATCCCTATCAGATGAATATATCTTTAGGTATATCTATATAAGAATCTACCTCTTCTTCTTTCTCAAAATAATCTCACAATAATTTCACTTCAATCCCCCCATCAGTATGAAGATCATTAAAGTACATCATGTTTTTCTGTGGATCAACTCATTTTGGATTGGTATCTTTTCATGAATACCTTTATAGATTCTATTTAAATTTTTAGACACGAGTAGCACCTCATCCCATATTCATTATCACTCAAATAAGATCGAATCACAATAATTTTAAGCATGATAGATAACCGAGCATTATTGTAATGTCATCTGAATTATTCTTGAAAATTTAGTGAATTCATTTCCTTCATCAAGGAATACGTGCCGCTAATTTTCTTCCATTCTAGGCTTGGGGAAATTTCTAGAATTCCATATATATCTCATAAATGGATCATAGATTCCTTAAGATTCATGATGATATGAACTTGAATGCATAATATAAGCATCATCATATTTGACTTTCATCAAAATTAGAGAATTTTAAAAACTCTATTTATCATTGTATTTTGATATTACCTCTCCATGGATGAAGATAAACTCCTCATTATTTCAATGCTTGGATCACACATAATTGGAGGTTTTTTTTATTTTTATAACATCAAATATCATCCCTTTCATCATAAAAATTCATTACCTTCTTCAGCTTGTAACTTCTCAATATTTCTCTAAGTGTTCAATGAAACTTATTCTCATATTTGATGGCACATACATAGACTGATTCACACCTATGTTGATCCCCTTGACACTTAAACTCGGTTCATTTAACACATATTCTACATCCAACGTCCCTTATTCATACCTCCAGTCACACATTCACTTATCATGATCCACAAACACACTGAGATTCCTTTGCCAATTTTTCTGGTCTACTGAGAATCCCGAGTACACTGGTCCTCAGTCACACATTCACTGGTTAGATTAACACCTACATAGAGTGACTTCACACATATATTGGTCTCGTTTCCTTTGAGATAACACTTACATTGTGGCCTAAATGATATGTCCACTGGATTCTAGACTAAGCTAATTTTCTGATTTCTATTCTGAAATCCCAGAATACTTTGAATTAAATTAGAGGCAATTTAAATTCATCTCAATCCTTTCCCAAACATCTAAAACCATCATGAACCAACTCCAATTAAATAAAGGAATTATTAAAGTAATTCCTAACCCATTATATCTTGTTCTGTGGCACTTGACATCATATACACTCAACCTTGAGTATTTTTTAAGAACCCCATTGCCTTCATCATTCTCAAATCCACTTAATCCTTTCTAAACCTTTATCCAAGTGTAATTTTACACTAATTTCATCTGAAAAAATGGTAGGTACTCCAATTATGGTTCCTCCAACTTTTTCTAGCTCTCACAAACACTTTGAACCCAATTAGTACATGTTATTCACAATTGTACAAGCTGTAAAACAAGGTTTATCAATTATCTATTCCTTTTATAGGTATTCCATTAAAATCCTCTTCCATAAACCCATGGATAATTTCTTAAGTATCTTGAGTTTTTAGTCTCCCAAATCAAGATATCCATTAATGCTGATGATAACAAATTATTCAAACTCTTCACTATAGCTAGAACCTTATCCACTTTCTTCTAAGTGTTATATAAAACACCTAGCTGTTTAGTACATGTCTTTCACAACAAGAGCAGATCATAAAATCATACGATGTAATGGGAAACCAACTTAAATCTATCCAGATAGGTATTCAAGGGCATCCAACTATTCGTACTCCTTTGCCACCATATGAATATTCTATTTCATCTCCAATGGAAGTATGCTCTTCAACATTACCCATAATTCCTGGAAATATTCTCATGTATTTTTCATTAGGTGGATACTAGAATATGTATCCCACGAGTCCTCCTAGAAATATATTAAAATGAACATTGACAACAAACATAAGCACAATCCAAATGGCACTTCAATCTCCCCCTTTTGATTTATTTTCAATAATTTAATCATCAAAACACTTGTAATGACTTTCAATAGTCCATAAAAGATCACTTTTCCTATCCACCTTAATGAAAAGAAAAAAAGAGGAGGAAAAGGTATCTCTCTGTTTTTAATACCCATTGAAATAAAAGAGATGCATGGAGATGCCTTCCAAGGGAAATTTTTCTCCCCCTTTCTCATAGAAACATCGTTTTCCCTTTGAAATTTCACAGTATCGATAGGTGGATGGAATCACTAATTTTTTTCATTGAGTAATGAGTAAGTCAACTATAAGTATACATGGGATATCACTGTGTAGAAAACAAAAGTGAGTTTACTATATCATTAAGGATTTCCATAAACATTTCTTAATGTGATTCAAAATCATAATTTCTTTTCTTAGGAGATGAAAAACATATTTTCAAATGGCCACTCCTAAGAACGCGCCCCACACACTCACTGTTTTTTGAATCCCATTTGATCGTTACATCCTCCGCCCCTTGCTCTTCAGCGGAGGCCTCGGTTCCGGTGACCTTGGATCCGGTATCTGGGTCTCTGGTGGCTATCCCCCCCAGGGGTCTCCTGGCCCCTCTCCCCACCAGCGGCGCCCGGTGTTGTCCTTCAAGGAGGATTTGTGCGGGGAGGCCTCAAGCGCTTCTCTATCTTTCTTCTAGGATATCGATCTGTTTTCCCATTCGGTGTCGAGGAAAGGCTCTCACCTATCGTTGGTCGCCCCTACTTCGGCGTTCACCGATACTTTATCCGGTTTGAAATGGACACTTGTGGCACGGGTCGGTGCGGTGATTCCTACCCTTTCTACTTTCAAGTGCTTCGTGGACTCCTGGGGTTTTCAAGCGGTGGCTCTCATCTCGGTGATTCACCGGAGCTCGTTCTGTTTGGTCCTCGCCTCAGAAGCGGATTTCGTTCAGGCATGGTGCAAAGCCCCTCAGTTGATGGGTCAATGGCAATTAAATCTTTTGCACTGGTCTATAGAGGTTCACAAGGGAAAATAAAGCTTGTGGGCTGCTGTCTGGATCAGCTTACCAGGTCTCCCTCTCCCCTTCCAAAATGGAACTTTTCTCAAGTCCATTGGTGATTCTTTGGGGGGGTGTTGGGGCGCCTCCTCATCTGGCACTGATAAATATTTTTTTGTATATCTGATATCTTTAACAAAAAGATATTTTGATATCTTTGACAAGATATATCTGATATATTTGACAATATATATATGATATCTTTGATAAGATATATATTTTTTATCTTTGATGAGATATGTTTAATATCTTTAATCAGATATGAGATATCTTTTAGAAGATACATGATATTTCATCTTCTATTTATATGAGGGGTGTGGATCCTCTCTCGGTAGTGGTTGGAGGCAGTGCAGTTGCGTTTTCAAGGAGCGGTTTTCAGGTCTGCAACCGGTGGAACTACTCTGATTTGATCGGCTTTCATCTGCGGTGGTTTTTGATCCGATCTCAGTGTTTTTCATTTGCACTTTTGTTTGGACATCAATCTTCTACTTTCACGGTCAGATCTATTTGGGTTTCTTTAGCAGGTTGCTTTCTTCTTTTCATGCTTCATCAAGACTGCATCTATTCTCCGACTTTGATCCACTATTTTTCTAAGTATTACTTTTGAGATCCCTATAATTTTCGGGGAGTCTCTACCATGTTCTTATCTATTTTAGTGGATCCCTCTTTCTAGACTAGGTCCCGTGGTTTTTCCCTTTTTGGGTTTTCCACGTAAAAATTTTGGTGTCAATTTTATTTTCTGCACCTGTTTTTGTTGCTACGCATCCGCTGTTTGAGGGAAAGATTTCTCTGTTGCGCGTTCGTGTTTTTTGTGTTTGCGCGTTCATCGCTTGCCACCTTTCCCAACATCTGGTATCATAGGGTTTGGTTTTTATTTCATATTCATTATGGAAGCCAATTATAGTTGGATAATTTTATTGAATGGTACCAATTATCATATGTAGCGACTTAAAATGAAGGATCTGCTTTTTGTCAAGCGAATGCATCTTCCAGTGTTTAGTACCCAGAAGCCAGAAAGGATGTCAGATGAAGAATGGGCGTTCGAGCATGAGATGGTTTGTGGCTTCATTCGCCAATGGGTCGAAGACAATGTGATGAACCACATTGTCAACATCTCTCACGCCAGAACATTGTGGGAGAATATTGAGACTACCTATGCTTCTAAGACTGGAAACAATAAATTGTTTCTTCTCAAACAAATGATGAATTTGAGGTACAGAGAATGTATGTCTATTTCTGATTATTTAAGTGAATATCAGGGATGTTTTGATCAGTTTTCTGGCATGGGTATTAATTTTGAAGATGAGGTTTTGGAACTTTTATTGCTTAACACGTTACCTGATTCTTGGGAGAATTTACGTGTTACTCTAACTGGTTCTGCTCCTAATGGTGTTGTGACATTCAGTTTTGTTAAGTCTACTATTTTTAATAAAGAAGTCAGGAGACGTACTCAAGAGAAATCTTTAGAGCTTTTAGTCACAGAGAACAGGGGGAGAAGCCAGGAAAAGAATCAGGGACAGATCAGTCGAGGAAAGAGTAAAAGCAGAAGCAAATCTAGATCAAAGCAGAGAGATTTTGAATGTCATCATTGTGGTAAGAAGGGGAATGTTAAGAAGTTTTGTTATCAGTTGAAAAGAGAAAACAGAATGAAGTAAAATCATCCAAAGAAGAATATCGATGGAGATGATCATGTCGATGCCGCTACAGGGGGTGATCTTGTTATTGTTTATGACTCCATTAATATTGCTTCTGATCATTCTTGTTGGGTTGTTGACAGTGGTGCCTGTTTTCATGTGACATCAAAGAAGGAGTTCTTTACATCTTACAACCCAGGTAATTTTGGGATTTTGAAGATGGATAATGATGGTCATGTTGATGTCGTAGGTATCGGGATTGTTTGTTTAGAGACCAGTACTGGAAGTAAGCTGATTTTGAAGAATGTTAGACATGCACCAGAGGTTCGCTTGAATCTTATTTCTACCAGCGTTCTTGATGATGAAGGGTTTATCAACACATTTGGTGATTGCCAATGGAAACTTTCCAAGGGCTCTTTGATTGTGGCTCGAGGGAAGAAGCAATCAGGTTTGTACTGGACTAGAGCATCTATTTCATGTGATACTGCTTGCGTTGTTGAGTGCAGTGGTTCGTCCAAGTTGTGGCATAAGAGGCTCAGTCACATCAGTGAGAAAGGGCTTGGTTGTTTGGCCAAGCGAAATATTCTTCCAGATTTGAAGAGTGTCAAATTGGAAACATGTGATCATTGCATGGCTGGGAAACAGAGCAGAGTGAGTTTTAGCAGTCATCCTCCACACAGGAAGTCATAGGTACTTGAATTAGTATATTCAGATGTTTGTGGTCCTTTGAAATCTAAGACATTTAGTGGCGGTCTTTATTATGTGACATCTATTGATGACTACTCACGAAATCTCTGGGTTTATGTTTTGAATGCCAAAAGTCCGGTGCTCAGTGTTTTTAAGCAATTTCTTGTTTCTGTTGAGAGGGAATCAGGCAAGAAATTGAAATGTATTCGCACTGACAATGGGGGAGAGTATTGTGGTCCATTTGATCAATATTGCGGGCAGGAAGGTATTCGGCATCAGAAGACACCTCCCAAGACACCTCAGCTAAATGGTGTATATGAGCGGATGAACAGGAGTTGTTGGAAAGAGTTCATTGTTTGGTTTCGGAATCAAAGTTGCCTGGACACTTTTGGGGTGAGGCTTTACTTACTGCTGCTTATATTATCAATTTATCACCTTCATTTTCTTTGTAGACAGACACTCCCGATAAGTTTTGGTATGGAAAAAGGATCAGGTACGATCATTTGAAAGTTTTTGGTTGCAAGGCTTTTGTTCATGTGCCCAGAGATGAGAGATCCAAGTTGGATGATAAGTCACGGAAGTGTATTTTTATTGGGTATGGACACGATGAGTTTGGGTATAGGTTTTATGATCCTGCTTTGAAGAAACTTGTCAGAAGACGAGATGTAGTGTTTAAAGAGGACCAGACTATTGCAGATATTGATAAGGGAGAAAAGTCCACTTCTCCAACTTCTAATGGTTTTGTTAGTCTTGAGCCAGGTTCTGATTCACATTTACCTCATATTGTTGATTCGGATGATCACATTGATGTGCAGAATGATGCTCAGGGTGAACAGGTTGGAGTTGATATTTCTGATTCCCCTTTTGTTTATGATGATCCGGTTCCTGGGGTTATCAATGAACCCGCAGTTCCACTCCGGAGGTCATCTCGGCATCATACCATTTCTACTCGGTATTCACCTGATGAGTATGTGATCCTCGCTGAAGGGGGAGAACCAGAATCTTTTGATGAGGCGATGGAAAGTGAACAGAAGGACAGATGGGTTGTGGCAATGGATGACGAGATGAAATCATTGCACAACAACCACACTTTTGAGCTGGTGAAGTTACCGACAGGTAAGAGAGCTTTGCAAAATCGGTGGATTTATCGGATTAATAATGAAGAATCCAGTTCTGTTCCTCGATACAAGGCAAGGTTAGTTGTTAAAGGCTTCCGTCAAAAGAAAGGTATTGATTTTGATGAGATTTTCTCACCTGTTGTCAAGATGTCTTCTATTCGGGTTGTTCTTGGTTTGGCTGCTAGTTTGGATCTGCAGATTGAGCATATGGATGTGAAGACAGCTTTCCTCCATGGAGATTTAGAGGAGGAGATTTATATGGAGCATCCAGAGGTTTTTGTTGAAACAGGTAAAGAGATTCATGTCTGCAGATTGAAGAAGAGTTTGTATGGTTTGAAGCAAGCTCTGAGACAGTGGTATAAAAAGTTTGAATCTGTCATTTCTCATCAGGGTTTCAGGAAGACATCTTATGATCATTGTGTGTTTGTTCAGAGATTTACTGATGATGATTTTATTATATTGCTGCCTTATGTTGATGATATGCTCATTGTTGGCCATGATGCTTCTAGAATTGACAGATTGAAGAAGGATCTTTGTCAGTCTTTTGCGATGAAAGACTTGGGGCCAGCGTGACAGATTCTTGGCATTACGATCTCTCGTGACAGGAAGGCCAAGAAATTGTGGTTATCTCAGGATAGATACATTGAGAAGGTTCTTAAAAGATTTTATATGGATAGAGCTAAAGTGGTTAGTACTCCTCTTTCTTTACATTTTAAGCTCAGCACCAGTCAGTCACCTTCTACTGATGAAGAGAGAGAGGAGATGCAACACATACCTTATTCATCTGCCGTTGGCTGTTTGATGTATGCTATGGTACGTACTAGACCTGATATAGCTCATGCAGTTGGTGTGGTCAGTCATTTTCTATCGAATCCAGGGAGAGAGCATTGGAGGGCAGTGAAGTACATTTTTTGTTATCTTCGTGGTACTTCTGATCTGAGATTGTGTTTTGGAAAAGGGGAACCTATGCTTTGTGGCTTTACAGATTCAGATATGGCAGGAGATATCGATTCGAGGAAGTCTACTTCAGGCTATTTGATCACTTTTTCAGGGGGAGCTGTATCTTGGCAGTCTAGGTTGCAGAGATGTGTTGCTTTATCTACCATAGAGTCAGAGTTTATTGTAGCTACAGAGGCATGCAAAGAATTGTTGTGGATGAAAAATTTTATTCGAGAGCTCAATTTTAATCAAGACAGATATGTTTTATTTTGTGATAGTCATAGTGCTATTTGTTTGGGAAAGAATCCTACTTTTCATGGCAGTTCGAAACATATCGATGTTCGGTATCATTGGATCCGCAATGTACTTGATTCGAGACAGTTAGAGCTTGAGAAGATTCACACTGATGACAATGGGTCAGACATGTTGACCAAGAGTTTACCCAGAGGAAAATTTGAGACTTGCCGACTGATTGCAGGGTTGGCGATGATCCCCAGTTGAGTCGGAGGGGAAGTTTGTTGGGGCGCCTCCTCATCTGGCCCTGATAAATATATTTTTTTATATCTGATATCTTTAACAAAAAGATATTTTGATATCTTTGACAATATATATCTGATATATTTGACAAGATATATATGATATCTTTGAGAAGATATATATTTTTTATCTTTGATGAGATATATTTAATATCTTTAATCAGATATGAGATATCTTTTATGAGATACATGAGATTTCATCTTCTATTTATATGAGGTGTGCGGATCCTCTCTCGGTAGTGGTTGGAGGCAGTGCAGTTGCGTTTTCAAGGAGCGGTTTTCAGATCTGCAACTGGTGGAACTACTCTGATTTGATCGGCTTTCATCTGCGGTGGTTTTTGATCCGATCCCGGTGTCTTTCATCTGCACTTTTGTTTGGACATCAATCTTCTACTTTCATGGTCAGATCTATTTGGGTTTCTTTAGCAGGCTGCTTTCTTCTTTTCAGGCTTCATCAAGACTGCATCTATTCTCTGACTTTGATCCACTATTTTTCTAAGTATTACTTTCGAGATCCCTGTCATTTTTGGGGAGTCTCTACCATGTACTTATCTATTTTAGTGGATCCCTCTTTCTGTACTAGGTCCCGTGGTTTTTCCCTTTTTGGGTTTTCCACGTAAAAATTCCGGTGTCAATTTTATTTTCTGCACCTGTTTTTGTTGCTACGCATCCGCTGTTTGAGGGAAAGATTTCTCCGCTGCACGTTCGTGTTTTTGTTGTTTTCACATTCATCGCTTGCCATCTTTCCCAACAGGGGGGGTTCTCTGTGCAGACGAGCGCACCCGCCGCAGGGAGGAAACCATGGTGGCCCGGATCTGTGTTGATCTTGATATCTTTCTTCCAATCCCGTAGAAGATTTCTCTGAAGGTGTAGGAATTCGCAGATTGGTCCCAGGACATTGTTTACCTGGTGTTTTTTAGGTTCTGCTCGTCTTGCCTCCTGGGGCCATTCGGCTCAGAACTGTAGGAAACGTCACCAAGGTGGCCCTCACCTCCATGCCAGCGGCTCTAATCCTGGGGCTCCATACTTTCAGCCTCACAAGGGGTCATATTCAGCCTTGGATCATCCAGCACCCTCATCTGCCTCCCTTTCTCCTGCTTCCATCACCCCCTCCCTGCCCTCCCCGGCATGCTTGGCACCTGGCCCTCCTTCCTCTGGCCCAGGGGCCCATCCATGTTTGAAGTCTGGTTCTCCTTCCCCTGGCTCAGAGGCACTCCCATGCTTGGCTCTAGTCCCCTCTAAGCTGAGTGGCAAGTGGTTGGGTTCTCTGGTGTCTCTCGAGCGGTCCTGGATTCCTTCTGAGATGCTGCTCGCTGGGGACTTTCATGAGGTCTTCCTCGTGGGCTTGCATTTCCTTCTCTCAGTTTATGGCTAGAAAAGGACTCTTGGACTTTGGCTATTCAGGGGACCCCGACACTTGGTGTAACAACTATAAGGGCAGCAGTCGCAGCTGGAGCAGACTCGACCGCTACATCGCCAACGTCCACACTATTTCCATGTTTCCAAATGCAAAGGTGACCCACTTTACTCGCATTATCTTCGATCATTCCCCGATCTTTTTATCCCTGTGCAGGAGGAAGGCCTCGTAGGAAGGGTTCCTTTTCTCTAGCCAGTGGTCAAGTCTTCCTGGCTATCACCGGCTGCTTAGGAACATTTGGGCTGAAACGTCTCAGGGCCACTCCTGACTAGCTATCCATTCCAAGTTAAGTCGTCTCAAGCAGGATCTTTAAACCTGGGTTCGGTCCTTCCCTCCCTTGTATCAGGATTTGGACGTGCTCAAACTAGAAGATGAACGACTTGAGGAAAGCCTTGAGGTAAACCGGGACAACATGGTATTTGGATCGCTTGTTGATAAAAGGAACAACCTATGGTTCTCTCTCATGAATGAAAGGCAAGGTAAATCTCACAGATCAAATGGATCAAGGAGGGGGATAAGAACACCGCATTTTTTCATGCGTGAATTCGAGAGAGGAGGCGTGTTATCAAACCAAATCTGGCTCTGGAAGATGGAACTTTCACAGATGACAGAGAGGTGGTAGGGGGTTTGGCTCTCTCACACTTTAAGGATATTCTTGTTGGTCTGTCTGCGAACATGGTTCAAGGGTACCCTTCCAGGGAAGCCTCGTTATGGGAGGGGATTCCAAGTATGGTGTCTTTCCAAGATAACAATCTGCTGAAAGGTATCCCCATGGAGGAGGAGATTTAGGAGGCCATGTTAAACCTAGACCCTGAGAGCGCAGCAGGCCCCGATGGTTTCCCTGGTTCCTTGTACAGGGGATCCTAGGAGGTTGTGAGGAGTGATATCATCAATACCATCTAGGATTTCTTTTGCGGGGGAGGCCTCCCTCGGATCGCCTCATCTACGACTCTTGTGCTTCTTCAAATGATCAAAGATCCTTATTCCCTCCACCATTATCGTCCTATAAGCATATGTAATTTTCTATACAAAATCTTGTCGAGTGTTATCAACAGGCGGCTATCCAGACTCCTTCCTCAGTGGATTTTCATGGAGCAACATGGGTTTGTAATGGAGCATTCCATTCAAGGTGCTATAGCTATGGCGCAGGAAATGATGAGAGAACTTAACTTCAAATCTCAAGGTTCCAACATGTTCACTAAGCTGGACATGATCAAGGCATATGATAGGATGGAGTGGGGATTTATCAACAGGGTCCTTACAATGATGGGGTTTTCTTCTTAGGCTTCTAACCTCATCTTCAGATGTGTTATCTCGTCATGGATAGTTGTATCATTCATGGGGCATACGCACGGCTTCTTTAAGGCCATATGAGGACTACGATAAGCTGAGACTTTGTCCATGAGCATCTTTATTCTCATGAAAGATACTATCAGTAGGCTGATCAGTAAGGGTATTTCTAATGGGGTAATCATGCCTTTTCATAGGAAATTTAGGCTCCATTCCACATTGTACTTGATGTTTGTCGATGATACAATTATTTTCATGAACACAGGGAAGATATATGTCCATGCCATAAATAAAATCTTATAGGAATGTTGTCATTTGAGTGGCCAAATCATCAGTAGGGAGAAGATAAACTTAATGTTTCTGATTCATACAATGAAATCAAGGTCCGTGATCTGGGTATCAGTTTAAATATGTGGCATGGGGTCTTTCCCATGGAGTATATCGGTTCCCCGGTTGCTCTAGGAAGACTCTATAACAGGGACTTCAGCAAAGTGGTGAACAAGATTATGGGTCAAATTCTTAATTCGAAAAATCACTTTCTATCCTTCAACAGATACATATCTCTTGTCAATAGCATTCTTTCTGAAATCCCAGTTCATGCTTTTGCTTCCTATAGAGTGTCAAAGGGTGTCATAAGGTCCATTGATAGGATCCTCGCTCGTTTTATATGGGACACGAAATCTGAGGGGAAGAGACATTGGGTTTCATGGGGGAAGCTGGAGAGGCCCATTCACGAGGGTGGGATCAGTGTTAAAAGTTTGGCGGTCACAATTTAGTTCATGCATGCGAGGCTCACATGGGAAATTATTGAGGAGCGTACACTGTGGAGAAAGATTATGTCCCAAAAGTAACAAATCAGTTCTACATATCCTTCAGAAAATGGGTCGACCTTATGGTCCTCTATGTGTAGCATCATCTCGAACATCCTTCCACACTCACAATGGATCATTGGTGAAGGCAACATCCTCTTCTGGTCACATAACTGGTCGGGTATCACGCTCGCCTATCCAGGGTGTCCAGCTCCCATGCTCTCCTTCAAGGAATCGATCCAACATCTAACATTTTTTAGATCAGTTCTAAATTCATCTCAGTAGGAAGTATACGACTCCATTCTCATTACCTCAGATCCGGACAAGTTCATTTTCACTCCATCAATCTCAAGGAAATTTAACTCGAAATACTATAGAAGGATGATCAACTCTCAGCGTCAATACATTAGATGGAATGAAATTATCCGGTGCAACAATATTCCTATTAAAGTCAACTTTCTTACCTAGAGATTTCGGAATAATGATTTTCCTTCTTATATCAACGTCAAACGCCTCGGAATTTTCATGGATTCCTATTGCCAGTGTTGTATGGACAAAATTGAAGAGAGAATGAGTCATATATTCTCTGAAGAGGATTAGGCTCGTGTGTCTTGGAGAACCTTTGGGGAGTTTAAAGCTTACTCACCCCAAGCGGCCAGCATCGACATGTTCTTAGAGCGCTGGTTTCAGGGATTCGAGGGTTCATAGGTGGAAAAGAGGTACATTCCTTAATCTTGAATGTGGGGTGTTGGTGATTATGGAAGGCCTGGAACCGAGGAAGGTTGGAGGGGTTTACTTCCCCCAGTAGTTCCATAGTGTCAAGAGTTCATTTCATGTTGGTTGTTCTGATTTTCCATTCTAGTAACTGGAAGGAGGCACCTTCTATTCACTTGTTGTGTGTTCCTATGGCTGTGGTTCCTCACATCTCCTCAAGGGGGATATGGATTCGGTGGGCTCCTCCTGAGGAAAGCTTTAAGCTCAACATGGATGGGTCTTGTGTCTTGGGTGACATGCGTGGAGGAGGGATGGTTCGGGATGCTAGGGGGAGTGTTGTCCTAGAGTTCGTAGCTCACTTCGGGGGTGGCAGTTCTGTCCAGGCAGAGGCCAAAGTTTTTCTATCAGGTCTATCCATCTGTAGGCAAAGGGACATTCACATTTACCAGGTGGAGACAGATTCTATGATTATTCATGATGCATTTATCGGTAAAGGCTATGTCCCTTGGTCAATCTCTTACATCATTAGGCAATGAAAGGCCCTTATAAGCAACAACATTATGGTCACCCACACCTAGTGGGAGGGGAACAAAGTGGCAGACTACTTGGCCTCCCTTACGGCCCCTTAGGTCCTGTTTAGTTTCTTTTCTGATGCTTCCTTACTTAAACCTGAGGGGGTAAACTTGATTCAGGCTGATGCCCTTGGTCTACATTACTTTCGGCCTCCATAGGTCTTGGTTGTTTTCTTTACCTCTAGCTCTCCTTGCCTATAATAAAAATTATAATGTTGATGATGATGATATTTTCAAAAGACATTTTATCTTGCACATATCATAACAAACACAACAAAACAACTCAAGTGTAATATATTTTACTCCCCTTTTATTAGAAAACCACCCCCATTTATGACTAGAAGAAGCATAAATCGTAATTGAGTTGGGAGAGTGAGTACCATACCTAAAACTTCAGCATCATTGGGGATATCCAGATTCCATATTTTTGTGAAATTATAAATATTTGTAAACTTAATCTTATTTGGTAGATATCCCTCTAGGGATTCACTTTATACATCATCACCTTCAATACTATTGTTTAAATACATATAAAAAAAGTGTGGAATAAATAATTAGATTCTTCACAGGAACTAGCAATTTAGTTCCACTATTTTCATCTTGATCTAACTCTCTTTACTTTTCCAGCTGATCAATACATCTTATCAAACACTCCTTAGCCACATGCTCATATTTATTTTCTTGTGTAGACTCCTACTTAGCAACATTAGCTTTAGAATTTGGAACCAATGGCTCTTTTCAATTTTTCACAAGTAGGCTATTTTTAGCTAGCATCCAAGTCATATAATTATTGTGGATGTGGCCTACCATGTTGCACCTTCGACATGCTATCTTATCTATTTTCATCTTACACTTCTTGGGAAGCCTCTTAAACACTTCATTATAGGTTTCAATAACTAATCCAATCCTATTATCTTTCTATAAAATAGATTCCATTATTTCTTCCAAAATTCCCCCATTAGCTTTTTGATTTATGGATAATTTTAAATGGTCCCTGATATAGTCTTTCTTTCCATAATAGAAGCATCTTTTCTTTATGAAGTCACATTGTTGATCTTTCTTCTTTGGTGAACTTTGTTCATGTTTCTTATTTTTTTTATTCCCCATGGTAGACTTGTTTACATGCTCCTCCAACTATGGACTCCTCTTCTCATAAACATATGAATAATACCAGGTAGTATTATACCATCCCTTTTCAGAGCAGTGACAACCAATGTTTCACATCACATAAAACTTTTCAAGGTGTTCAAATCTATTTCTTATAAATAAATTTTCTTCTTTTTGATGTATGATTCTTTTTAGTAGGTTTTCTCCTAATTTCAACCTTTCACCCCCATGATTTAGGCCTTCCCTAAATTTAATGAGTTGAAATTGTATGCCAATAATCTATGTACATATGTCCAAACCTCCAACAACACCAACAGTATCCAAAAAAACCTCTCTCTCTTTTCTTTAATGGAAATCTATTTGGTATTCTGTACATGTTTTTCTAGATGGAAAACCTGTTATTTTGGGATCCAACTAGGGAAAAACTCTTCATACACATACTCATGTATATAACCTTGATAATTTGGTAGGTTTCTTAGAATTTTTATTTACCCACAATTCATAGAATTTGACTTTTATCTATCACTATTTGACATAGCGGATTTAGTGCATTCATCTCTTTCGGTACTATGGTTGATCTTCTTCAATGTTCATGAGGTGGATACATTACCAACCCATATAAATCTCTCATTATAATCAATTTGAGCCTTCTTAATAACAATACTCTTATATAAAGTACTTTTGGAAACTAGTATTCTTCCATTACATAGAAAGGATTTAGGTTGAGCTACTTTTTGATATCTCAACTTTTCTCTAAGATCTAATAATTTCTTATTGAGGGAATATTTTTATACTTCAACAAAATTTATTCTTTCTTCCAAATGTCCCTTAACCTTATAGTTCTACTAATCAGGCATCTTTTTAAACTGTTTAAGTTAACTGTAAATCTATTTCACATTTCTTACCATCACATATAGTTGTGCATCTGTGAAATTCACTATGAATTTATATAACTTTTACAGTGCATGAAATAATTTAGCGAAAATTGTCATGAAGACTTCATACCCCACAAACTAATAATTGAAAGTGTTTATTATCTAATGATCACTTACCACCTTGAGCAGATTTAGCAAAAGGTTGATCCTTGTATTTCATTACATTTTTCCTTCTCTTATTTTCCTCTTTCTTTATCCTATTTTGTACTGTCTGGGCCAAAACACCCATTTACAATTTAGTATACCTATAGATAAAATTATTGATCTAAGACTCCTCTTCAAATATCTCAAACCTATACTTCATCCAGATCTTTTTGTAGGTAACCTATACTTTGATACCACTTTAGGTGCACACAAGATTGGAGGTCCATTTTGAGGGGAGGGGTAATTCAGTGGTCACTTAAATATTTTATAAATTATAAATTTTTAATTAAACCCACTAGACTTGTTTAATCTCGACTCACTCTATTTTTTATATCACAACCTTACCCGGATAATGTTGTAAATAAATTCATAAGAACACAAATATCTATAGGGTTTTGTACTAAGACCTAGTCCTTTAATTGATTATACATGCTAATAAAGGATTATTCCATCCAAGTCAAATTTTTTATTCAAAGGAAAGAGGGAATCAAGTCAACCTTAGGATTAAGGAGGTCTAAAATAGTGCAGACCAAGGGCATCCCCTCTGATCAAATTGACACCTTTTGGTTTCAAACAGTTAATAGAGGTAGGTCTAGTGTTGATTGAGCTTTGGTCGGCTAAAGATGCCATGTAATCTGTGACCTTATTCCCCTCGCGCCATGTGTGAGTCACTTGGATGTTATGCCAAGATAATAAAGGATTATTAACTATAATAAATCACTAAAAAATAGAGGGTGATTTGAACACCAACACTATATTGGAGTCCCATTGATCTTCTCTTGGGTAGAGTCACACCGACCACTTTTCGATTTGGTCTCACTGGACTTATCTTTCCATATTTACATTAGAATTATTTAATAGCTTCTCACTTCATTAACATAGTCACACTATGATCTCCTTGCATACCCTAAGTCACATAGGTTCTATAACATCACATAATATATATGCAAGTGGTTCATTCAGTTCCTTATTAGAAGTAGATTCATGTTCTGAACTAGGATGCCTATACACCCAAAGAATGATCTCCATCAATTAAATAGAGGATTTTCAAATTATTTTAGGTATTTATGATATTATAAATGCTACTCAATTCGTGTTAACAATTTAGCTTCATAGGATTTTATAGAATTTGTTTAATTTGATGACCCACTCAATGTGCTTCAAATCACTAAATCTTATCTCAGATTAATGGACTACTCTCTCTTCTTCTCCTTTAAAATTTGATACCCAAGTGATCTATCTAGACTTTATGATTTTCCGGTATTAACTTATTCTTCTTATTCACAACAAGTTTCAGTGACTCCTTGTTCTTACCCCTTGAGAGTTATAATATCTTCATATCAAACTACAACCCTTGTTTATCTCAAACCATTTTTCAATCATCTTCCCCTTTATTTTTGTTTCTCAAGGGTATCTCATTTTTTGTACAGTGTCTCCTTTTCTATGCGAGTCTTCTTATTAACGTAGCTATAAATAAAAAATATTTTTCTTATAATTAAAATGTACATGTACCAACTTCACAAATGATCATCAAAATATTCCTTTTCAATTGTCAATTGTTGTCCATTCTCAACTCAAAGGTGTATTAAAAAAATACCCTAATCTTCTTCTCCTTCCCTATTTTTTATCTATAGATCAAATATTTATTCAAGTTTATCTATACTAAGATCAAATTTGGATTCCTTCTCAAAATAATCTCATAGTAACTGAACCTCAATCTCCCTAGTTATATGAAAATCATACAATAACATCATGTTATAATGTGGAACAACTCACTTCATCTTAGAAACCTCTCATGAATAATTGTAGATATTCTAGTGAATCTATACAAACTAGTATCCCCTCAACCATTCTTAATTATCACTCAAACATGATCATATCATAATAAGTTTAATCTTGATTGATAGTTGGTTATCATTGTAACATCATCTACATTATTCTTGAAAATTTAGTGAATTTATCTTTTTCATCACAGAATATGTGCAGTGGATATTCTTTCATTTTAGGATTGGTTAAATTTCTAGTATTTCATCTTCATATCATGCTTGAATCATGGCTTCTCTAAGATTTATAATGTTCTGAACTTGAACGCACAACACAAGAATCATCATATTTCACTTTCATCATAATTATAAAATTATGTAAACTCTATTTATCATATTTCATTGATCATACCTTTATATGGATAAATATGAACTCAACATTCTTTCAATGCTTATAGTACACAAAATTGGAGGTTTTTTTATGTTTATAACACTTAAGATCATCCCTTAAATAATCAAAATTAATTTATTTCTTCGTATAACTAAATATATAATTCTTGTATTTTTTTCAATTTTCACATTTTAAATATTTCTCTATGTGTCTAAACACACTTACGATCATCTTTAATGATTCATGTGTAGATTGATTCCCACCTATGCTAATACCCTTGACACTTATTCATAGCATGTTTAACATAGAAATTGTATTTTATGAGACCTATGTAGGCCTCCAATCACATATATGTTCAGCATGAACCACACCAATGTCGAGAGTCCTTTACTAATTTTCTTAGTATGCTCAGCATCATACATATGCTGACACTCAAACACACATAGGATAGTCATATTAAAACACATGCTAAGTGGATTCACACATATGTGGGTCAAGTTTCTTCTGATATGACACTTACATTTTGGTACAAATGATACATAAGCTAGATTCGAGACTAAGTCAATTTTCAGATTTCTGTTATGAAATTACAGAATACTTGAAATTCAATCATAGGAACTTCCAATTCATTTCAGGCCTTCTATAAGCATCTCAACCCATAATAGATGAACTAAATTTAACTCAATTAATTATTAAAATAATTCCTAAACCATATTAGGTTGTTCCAAGGAACTTAAAAGTATATACACTCAACCTTGATTATTTTCTAAGAACCACACCGCCTTTATCATTCTTAGCTCCACTTCATCATTTCTAAACCTCCATATGTTTGTAGTTTCACATTTATTTCATGAAACAAAATGATATATAATCCAATGATTATTCCTCTAAATTCATTTATCTCTCCAATGCAATATGAACTTAATTATCTCTTTATATTCATAACTATACAAGCTCTCCATCAAGGTTTAACAACCAGATCTTCATTTAATATCTCTTATATTCAAATCCTCATCCATAAATCCATGGATGGTTCCTTCAGTATCTTGGGTCTTCAATATCCTTGATCAATCTAGCCATTAACACTGATAAAAATAACTTCTTTAAATTGTTCACTATAACCAACAACTTCTCCAATTTCTTCAGAGTGTTGTAGAGAATACTTAACCCTTTAGTACATTCCTTTCAAATTATGACTTGTTCATAAAATAATATGATGTAATATGCTACCCCCTTGAATCAATCTAGCCAGGAATTCATGGGAATCCATCTCTTCATACCCATTTCCAACATAAGATTATTCTATTTCATCTCTAATGATAGCCAACTCTTCTTTATTACCCATCAGTTGTAGAAAACATATCATGTCATCTTCATTGGGTGGATACTCTAATCCATCACCCGTATATTTTTTGGACATATATGAAGGTTTCAAGTATAGAGGAAGTGCCTTTTAGGTGAACAACCACTAAGGTTTTTTCAGATACAGTGGATCATTCTCCAATTCCACAAGATGTAAATATCATGACCAACAAAACTTTTCCACCAAATATTGACATAGAAATCTCGGAACCCATTTAGGATCTTTCACGTGTAAAATTTATAATTAATTTAATCATATATAAAGAAATATCACCTTGTCTTAGGATTCATATTTGATTAAGATGTTGATCATCTAGAACCATTTTCAAATTATCGTCCTTACATAGGAAGGACTGAATGTAAAGCCCCTTTAGCGATGATCCACATGTGGTTCTTTGATATCTGAACAAAATCGATGGAATATTGAGTGCTAGAATAGAGGATTAATATTCTTGTGTTTTTAACCTTGATTAGTTCTAGTTCCTTCAAGCATAAAGGATTCTCTCTTATTCTACTAGTTCTTGAGAGGATGAGAGAAGAATGAATATATAGATAAATCTATTGCACAAAATGATTCTCAATTCTCTATTAACCATGCACAATAGACAGGGCAATCTATTTATAGAGTTAGGGTTTATGTTAAAATATTATTTAATTTCACAATAACCCTTAAACAATATAATAAACCTTATCTAACCCCATGCCATATAATAATAGTATTATTATTATTTTATGTCATGTTCTATTCAGTATAATGATAAATATTATTTTAAAAGCTCAAAAATTAATATTTATCATCGGACATGATCTTGGTCCACTCATGCTCCTGAACATTTATCGAATACCCGAATAAATATTTATTAAATATTTATTCATAAATAAATATTATATTCACTGTCTAAAATAAATATTTATTAAATATTTAATAAATAAAATAAATTTTCTATTCACAGAATGAAGAACAAATATTTATTAATTATTAACATAATTAAATAAATTATTTATTAATGAATAAATAATTATTTACTACCCCGTGAATATTTGAGATCAATAAATCCTAGATAAAATTATTCCTTGGTCTTGAGAATAATATTATTCTAATAATTAAATTCAAATAGAATTTATTTGAGATAAATGGAAATACTTAGTGTGTGATGATCTAAGATTCTTAATGTTCGCATTTAGTGGCTTGCCTAAGTTTTAAGATTAAATTCTAGCAATGGGTCATGGAAATTAAGAGAAATAAGTTAATGTTTCAGTATTGAAAACCATAAATGAATGATTACTATGTAATATAACCCCTTTATCACATTATTTTATCAAGTAGGTTATACACTCATTTCACTAACCTATGTTATTGTTACGTCTTTCTTTGATTAACTGAAATAAACTTGATGTTACACCATGTCCATGGAATTTAATGTGATGGTTCCATTTCAATTAAAGAGTATAGATATCAGCTTCCATTAATATGGAATGTAAAAATTCTTCCTCATTTTATTAACTAATAACATGTCATTCATGACGCACCCAATGTACCCTACTTATCGCGAACATATGGCATCATGGTTTTGGTTAGTACATCAAAGTAAAAGATTCATGACAAGAATTAATAATAATATTAAACTCTAAGGACCATTACACACACTAAAGGATAGGAATATCTAGACACATAAACATTAGGAATTCCTATAGACATCCATGTTCTCATAATCTCTGGTCTTAGAGATTACCAAGTGAGAACCTCAGGAGAATAAATCTCATCTTCTTATGGGTACTCGCACCTAACAGTCTATATTTTATATATCCCATAATAGTTTTTTATTAGACCATATGACAATATTTATGAATATCATCATAGAATTTCAAGGTTCTCATCATATTGGGGAACTGATTTTAAATTATCAATGTTATAGATAATCTAGGACATTATTACATTAAATTCATGTAGAACAATGAACAGTATGTAATAAGATGTTTTATTAATATTTAAATATTTTAATATACATGTAATTCAAAGTACAAATAGTTGTTTCTAGAATACCAACTCCAACAGACTCCAACTTGGAGCAGTGATAGCTTCCTATGACTTTTAGTTTGCTAGACCCCACATCATGATTATGTTTCCACTGAGTTAATGCCTTAGTCAAGGGTCCACCAGGTTGTCCTTCATGGATATTCTTCTCACTTTCAAATAACCTCTTTGAGAAAAATCCCTCAAGATATGATACTTATAAATTATGTACTTCATCTACTGATGTGACACTGGATCCTTTTCATGGGCCACCACCATTGTATTATCACAATATAATGTGATAGGATCTTTACTATTGGGTACCATGTCAAGCTATTATATGAATCTATGTATAAAAATTGCATCTTTAGCTACATTATAAGCCACAATATACTCATAATCTACTGTAGAATCTGTGACCACAACTTTCTTTGAGCTTTCCATCTCATATAACCTTAATTGAGAGAGAAAATGTATCTCGTCTAAGATTTCAGATCATATTGATCTATTTGGAAACTAGAATTTTCATAGCCTGTGATGAATAGTTCAACATCTCCTCCGTAGACCATAAACATATCCTTAGTTAACCTTAGATACTTAGGTATAGTCTCAACTTTCATCTAATGGTGGTCACATAGGTCATCTTGATATCTTCCTACCACACTTAAGGCATAGGCGGCATCTAGCCTTTTACATAGCATAACATACATTATTGACCCAATCACTGATGCATATGGAATCATTTCCAACCTCTTTGTTTCATCATGTATCTTTGGTCACATTTTCTTAGAAATATGTATGCCATGTGACATTAGAAACAATCCCCTCATAGATTTTTCTATACTGAATATCTTCGGTATCTTGTCAATATATATACCTTTACTTAGACCAAGCAGCCTCTTGGATGTATAATGATGGATATTGACCCCAAAAATATGTTCTTCTTCACATAAGTTCTTCATGGATAACCATGTGTTTAACCAAGATTTAACAGACTGTAATACTGATATTCTATTTCTAATAAGTTGTATGTCATTGACATAAACTATTAATAAAACGAATGCACTCCCACTAAATCATTTATATACACTAGGATCATATTTTTTATTTATTAAACCAAATTCCTTTATGGATTCACCAAACCAAATTTTACATGGCCTGGATGTTTTCTTGAATCTATAAATGAATATTTGTAATTTCCATACCTTATTAGAATCATTTAGAGTCATAAACCCTTCAAGTTGTGTTATATAGACAGAAGGTTCCTGTTAAGGAAGACTATTTTGATATCCATTTTCCAAATCTCATAGCCATAGAAAGCTGCAATGGTAATAAGAATTGTGATTGATTTCATCATAAAATCTACTGAAAAGGTTTCATTATATTCTATGCCTTGATGTCGTTTGAACCCTTTTTCAACCAGTCACTCCTTATAAGTAGGGACTTCTCTATCCATGTCTAGTTTCTTCTTGAATACCCATTCATATCCAACAATATTTACATACAATTAAGAATCTACCAAATTCCAGACTTATTTTTGGTATATGGAATCCATCTCATAATTCAAAGCTTCTTTCCACATGGAAACATATATACCACTTACTTCTTCTTGGTAGGTTATAGGATCATTATTGTTAATTAATAATGAGTCATCATCTCCAGTGACTAAAAACCCATATCCTTTAGGTTCTCTAACCTCGCTTGTACTCCTACACATTACTTTTGTCTCTAAAACTTTTTCTTCCATGGGAATTTATGGAATTTTTTCCTATTATAACTCTTGTATACCTTGACCATGGAATTCATCAAAGTGTATCTTTCTCCCACTATCCCTTTTAGATATGTTCGCTATCTTAATGAATATGGAGTGTCTTGACATTATTACCTTTTTTTAGAGATCATATAGGTAATATCACCATGTTTTCTTGGGGAATCCCATATAGGTACACTTTGTGCCTCAAGGTGTAAGTTTGTTTCTTGAATAGGCTTTAAAAAATTCTTCACAACCTCATACATGTAAATTTGAAAACATGGATTTCCTTCTATACCAAAGTTCATATAGATTATTTTTTGTTACTTTAGTTGGAACTTGGTTTATTAGATGTAATTTTTTCTATAATACATATCCCTAAAAGGATAATCAAAGACTTTCATGACTCATCATTGATCTCACAATGTCTAACACAGTGTGGTTCCTCCTTTTTCTTACACCATTCCATTGAGGTTTATAAGGATGAGTGAGTTGGTATAAAATCTCAAAATCTAGTAAATAATCAATAGTCTTTATTAAGATATTCTATGCCATGGTCTGAGAGGAGTTTCTTAATCTTCTTCCAAGACCGTTCAAAACTTCATTATTTTATTCTTTGAATTTATAAAAAGAATCTGAATTATAGATCATCAAGTAGATATATATATATACTAAAATCATCAATAAAAGTTATAAAGTATGAGTACCCACCCCTTTCTTCAACTGGAAATGTTCCACACACATCGGTATGAAATAATTTAAAAATCTATTTGGTCCTTTCACATTTTCCACTAAATAGGGATTTAGTCATTTTTTCTTGTAAAAATGCATGACATACACCAAGTGGTTTTAGTTCAAATGAATCTAAATATATATCTTGTGTAATTTGGTTGAAAGTTTTTAGATTACATGACCTAACTGGTGATTACATAGTTGGGTGTGTTATGATTTATGTGAAATAATTTTGTTATCGATTTTCATTACTTGGTTTGCGTAATCCAACACATAAAAACTATTATTTAATGTTCCTTATCATAACATATGTTTTCTTTATAAAAGAAACAATATTTATTCCCCAATTTGAAAATAAATCCATTTGTATCAAGTCTAGATACAGAAATTATGTTTTGGTAATAGATGACACGTAATAATAATATTTCAAAAACTATGATCATTCCCATTGGCAATGTAAGGTGGTAGTCCCTAATAGACATAGTAGAAATTATGGATCTATTAGTTGCTCATAGGTCTACCTCTCCCATGAAATATTCTGAACTATACTTGTTACCTATATTTGAATACATATGTGAGCACCACATGATATATCTAATACCCAATTTATAGAAATAGATAAATTTCACTTGATAACAAATTCACCTAAAGCTTACCCTTGCTTATTTTCCTGGGTGTAGTTTTTCTTCTAGTGGCCCTTCTTGCAACATGAAAAACAGATAGCATCATGTTCCCCTTACTTTCCCCTTGATATTTATTTTCTTGTAAGAGTTTTTAGAAGATGCTTTAGACTTATATCTCTTTTATTAGACTTTCATTTTATTCACTATAAGTACATAATTCTTTTTGTGATTCATGACGTTATCAACTTTGTGAAGTAGAGTAAGAAGATCTGGGAGAGACTTTTCAATGCTATTCATATTGAAATTAATAAAAAAATTTAAGATTATCTTAGAGAGTAATGAAATAATGAGATCAGTGTATAGTTCATCGGGTAGTTTAAATATTAGAATATTTAGTTTCCCAATGTAGCCAATGAGTTTGAATATATGAGGCCTAGCTGGCACACCTTCTCTAGGATTACTCTAAAAGAGAACCTTGGATATCTCAAACCATTCTTGTCTATTTCTCTCCTAATATAGACTATGGATATTCTAGAGTATTCTGTAAGAATCCATGTATTTATGTGACTTCATGAGTTCATTATATATGGATGAAAGCATTAAATACTGAATTTCGACCACATCACTTAGTTATTTATCATATACAATGAACTTCTCATCACTCACCTCCTTAGAATGTGGATTAGAAAATGAGGATTATAGTATATAATATTTATATTCGTGGAACAACACAACCTGTAGGTGTCTCAACAATTCTTGGATGTTACATCTAGTATGGTGATGGTATTTCTCCAAGATTAATTATAGGGAAAATGTGGATAAAGAGATTTCCATTATTCTACAATTATAAAAGGATTATATTATTAGTACTTTATTTTATTATAATATATATGAGGCAAAATGAATTTAATTTTATTAAGCCTCTCACTATTTTATCAAGTGTCAGTAACCCTCACGATCGGGCTCGGAATGTCTGGTTTCTTGGAAATTCTTGTAGAAAGGATTTATATGCCCCTTTTCATAACCCAAGCAAGGGATCAATCAATTACTCTAAGGTGTTTAGGTAGATAGGTCTTTACCAAATATGGGATTTCAACTCCTTCATTTTTTTAGTGGATTCCCAAATACTGAAATATTAATTGGGATCTACAAAACACTTGCCTCCAAGTTATGCCAAGTCTAGAAAGGGATAATCCTCCTGATGTAAAATGGTTAAGTCAACCCAAAATTTTCATAAGAACTCCCCTAATAAAAGTAAGTTTCCCAACAAGAGTTGTTCAAACACTTCATTCTATTGGTTTTATTCTTAATCAAGTAATGGAAACCCATGTCTAACTTAATATTAAGTTGATGGATTTTATTTATTTTGCAAAAAAAATTCTTGTTTGATATTTTACATGTCTTGTTAATATTAAGTTCATTTTACTTAAGTGACTAACCATTTTTTGATAAAACATTTATTCATAATCTATTTATTTAAATTCCATATATTCATATTAGCCCATTTTTTTATGTGGTCATGGTCTTGCATCAATAAAATAAATAATATATAAGATATAAATAAATGGCATGATCATGACCTTATCTATTTTTTAATTTATTGATCAGACAATAAATCAACTTATGACCCTAGGATAAAGTTCCTTGTGTTGGTCATGGAATGAGTTTTAGTATTTCACCTGCCCACATGTGTATCACCTAGGTTGTTTTTGTCTTAGTTCCATCTCGAACTACCTTCATGCACCTTGGAATACTTTTTTTATTACATATGTTTATAACTCACATTAAAGTGAGGGGAGCCAAAGGGTTTGTTAAGGGTAATTACATAAATAACCTTAGACATACATTCCCTACATAATAAAATAGTATGGTTGACTTGTGTCACATTTTGGACCAACTCGCTCTATGAATAGTTGATGATTCTGTTAGTGACAAGGCCTCAAACATGCCTCCCCATATGCTAAAGTCTACCGACTAGCAATAAGGTCCTACAGTGTGTCTATGGGAAGACTATGAACTTATATAAGAGTAATAAAATAGAATAAATTACCAAAAATAATACATAATAGAAGATAAAAAAAGTGTTTAAGAAATAAATATAACAAGGCTATAATAAAGAATGAAATGAATTAAAGGCCCAAATAACCATGTCATACATACAAAATTGATTTCCCACTAGGGTGATCACATATGTAGGAGTAAATAATAGAAATAGAAATTAAAGTACAATGATCTACTTCATACACTGTGTTGAACCACAACCCTAATCTACACATACATATTCGATCAATCTTTCCTAATCAATATCGATCTTTATCCCATCCTTGTTCTGCAACCAATTGAACATCTACTCGAGTACCCTAGAGTAATGGCAGTCTGAGCAAAGTGTGAGTACAAAACTCAGTACGGAACCACCAACATGGTCCCATACATAGCCAGTAAATGTAGTATATATATGTGTGAGATACTCATCAGGATAACAATAATAACAATAACTAAAATATGATAATAAATAAATAAATAAGTAATTCCAAAGTCTATTTTCATAAAGTCATGATCAAGGAATGTACTCATCCTGCACAAGATTCAATTAGAAATAAAAGAATAAAATAAATCCATAATCAGTCCTTGGTTCTGTGATTCCGATCAGCTAGACATATTGTGAGTAGGTCATTGAGATAGATTTCATACCACTCCATTTGTGTATAATCCTACTGATCCTTAGGTTCATAATCCTGATCAACAATACCTATTTCATCCAGTTCCAGAATGTCTCTGAGCAAGCTGAATCACCATAGGGGATTCAAGTCCTAACCCTAGGATCACCCATACTCACCTCAAATCACTATAATAAAGGATTACATGTAATTTCTAGATATAATGTCAATATG
Source organism: Viscum album (assembly GCA_963277665.1). Lineage (NCBI taxonomy): Eukaryota > Viridiplantae > Streptophyta > Magnoliopsida > Santalales > Viscaceae > Viscum > Viscum album. The sequence continues at coordinate 224,268,012 of OY728119.1, read as the reverse complement.
GAACTGTGTTAGATGTTATACCACTCAATCCATGTAAATCTAGTCTGATGTATGAGACCTAGGTTCTGATTTGTAGGCATTCATGACATTGGAACTTGAATAATCTCTAGGGGGGTTGTTGATTCCCACTAAAAGAGGATCTAAAAATTAAAAAAAAGAAGAAATACTTGAATATTGGTATTATTTTCCCCATAAAAGAAAAGGAAGAAGAAGGTGATCGAGACCTATGGAGCATGTGATCCTTCAAGGGACTCGCGATCATGTGACCCTTATAAATTCATGTGAAAGAAACATGTGAAACACATAAATTATAGCAGATACCATAGAGACTCCTTCGACAAGTCTTCCTGCTCTTGCGAAGGCACTCTAGAAATCCAGTGGTTATATAGTAGTAGTTGAATAAGCTACACTAGAAACAAAATTTGTCATTAGTGAGAACCTAACAAAACCATCTGAAAAATCCTTTGAAAATAGGAGTAAAATGTCCAAAAGGAGGAGGCCATTTGTAGTCATAAAGATCATGTGACGCATCAAAAATGGGAAGTTAATTGTCCTCTATAACATCTAAGAAATCTCACAAGACCCTCGAGCCTTTGTAGAATAAAACAAAGGAAATAAAAAGAGAGGAGGAGGAAGCCACTCTCAATCGTAAAAGACACGCGACACATCACTGGAGATTTTCAAGACACTGTGAGACCACTACGACATGTCTGCCTCATCTCATGAAACTCCATTAGTATATCATCCTCATCACGGAAAGTGCCTCAGGTACGTCCAGGAAACTTTGTGCTCCCCCTTTATCTCCCCAAGGAAGAATAGATGGATTTTTTCATGAAGTGCTCACACATCTCTATAGGACCTTTGTTGGTCATGCAATGCATCATCAAGAAGTAGAGTAATTTTTTTTCACATTACTCACGCAATCTCACATGACTTCTAAACTCTGGAAAATAATTCATAAAAATAAAAATAGGAGGATTTGGGATCTTCTCACAGTCATAAAATGTTTGCGACATGTTGAGGAAGTAGGCAGAATAGTCTCACGAAGACCCCAGACAAGCTATCCTTTTCTCATGAAACATCATAGAAAAGTCATCTGAGATCTCGTAAATTCCTTTCAACGGGTGCCCTAATCACGTGAAGGCTCTTGGACATGTAAATATGAAAAAAGGAGGTCCCTTGTCATGAATGCAAGATCAAATAAGTCCTCATTAACTAGTGATAATCCAATAAAGGAAACATTGACAGGAGGTACTTGCGATTACAAAAAATTAGGCGACACCCTCAGAGTAATCCATGGTAGTCTTCAGAAGACGTGTGGCACCAAAACCCTTCACTGACTCCATTATAGATTCATGTGAGATACACCGCACAATCCAGAGAACAAATGAGGTGGTGAGGACTATAAATTCCCAACCCCACCATGAAAAATACACTGCTACCAATCGCGATCAAGAGGAATAACTCTGGGAATTTCTCACCAGTGCTAGAACAAGTTTCTCAAAGTGATTGATCTCGTGAATGGAAAGTATTCCATCAGTTAATATATTAGATAATATCCAGACCAATCATGCGTCATGCATAAGCACTTAATGTGATCATCATATATCACGTGGAGTACTTCTAGTACGACACACGAGCAACATCCTGCACGTCTTCCAGATCGCATGAGACTTAAAATAAACTGATATTAAATAAATATAATGCATTCACAATATAAGGGATGGAAAAAATACTAAAGGTGGAAAAATTAAACAAAAACATGTTCGATGACCCTTTTGCATTTCATATGAGCCATCTAAGAAATGCAGTAACACCATGACATGTCGCCCAGACCTCACGACACTCCTTTAGCATGATTTTTAGGTCATTCAAAGTCTTTTGGAAATGTGAGAGTAGGCCACATGGTTATCCTATTATGACACTTTAGTCTCATAAATCCCTCTGGTCTCATCACCCAAGCCTTACGATGTTCTTTAGATACATTGCATTACTCGTATAATGGCTTCTGCTCATATCATCCAAGTCTTGCGGTATCACTCGTTCATATCAATTAGCTCTCGCGAACCCCTCTAGGAAAGTCATCTAGGATATGAGATTCCCTCCAGAAAAGTCATCCAAGACATATGAAAAACTCTGAGACATGTCGCACTGACTCTCGCAACACCCTCCATATGTGTCAGCTGGTTCTTATGATGACATCGGGGAAAGTTAATGGGGTTATTCAGCATCCTCTAGACAATCCAGTCACGTCTTGCAACATCCACCAGAAAAGTCAGCTAGGACATGTGATACCCTCCAAAAATGTTTTCCAAGACATGCGATGTTGGAATTGCAAACCAAAAATATGAGTCAAAGCTGCCTGCAGCGTCATTTATTACTTGCACATTTTTTTTCTTCCATGGGTCAACCTCTATTTATTTTCTTTGAATAAATTTAAATGCTTTGCATTTAAAGATTTGGTATATCTTTTTACCGTCATAAATTCTCTGCATTTAGTATTTTGGTCTTTCCTTGTACCGTCATAGATTCTCTGTATTTTATGTTTTGGTCTTTCTTTGTACCAACATAAATGCTAGGAATTTAATGTTGTGGGTCTATAAATTGATGTAATTGTAGCCTGAAATTTCAATGGTGAAAAATTATGAAGTTGTGTGAAATTGTACAAAGCTTGAAAGCTTCTTTGTACTGTGTGCCAATTTTTATACCTCTTCCATTCTTCCTCTCATATTTCTCGGCTTGTATAGCCAAAAAACTGGTATCAGAGGCAAGTTACCAAGATCCTCCATTTTTTTTTAAGATGGCCGCAATCCAGCCTCAAGTTCTGAAGCTGTCTAAGGACAACTACGAAATATGGTGCATCCAGATGAAGGCGTTATTCGGGTCGCAAGAATTATGATAGATCGTTACCGACGGGTATGTTGTACCTACTACAGCGGAAGAAGCTACCTTCACGAATGAAGAAAAGATAGCCCTCAAAAATCAAAGAAAGAAAGACAACAAGGCGTTGTTCCTCCTCTATCAAGGGTTGGATGAATCAACGTTCGAAAAGATTTCTGAAGCAACATCAAGCAAGAAAGCTTGGGATACCCTTTCCACCGTCTTCAAAGGTGTTGATCGAGTGAAGCGGGTACATCTTCAAACATTAAGAGCGGAATTTGAAGCAGCGCACATGAAAGAAGGTGAGAGAATCTCCGATTATTTCTCAAGATTAATTGTTATTTTTAACAATTTGAAAAGGAATGGTGAAAAAGTGGAGGACATTCGAGTTATCAAAAAATCACTTCGATCTCTCACAACCAAGTTTGAGCATGTGGTTGTGGCAATCGAAGAATCAAAGGATTTAGAGAAACTGTCCATTGAAGAACTGATGGGGTCAGTCAAGGAAGGATTATTCCCATATCCCGCGGCCTATGAAGACTCATTCAGCATCTGGGAAGAAAGGAAAGGTCGCTGTGTCTTTTGCAAATAACATTGTGACTGAGAGGATTTCACCGGACCCTGTTCTAGAACTTCTCAGGAATCGGGTGTAAAGTCCTCAGTATTGGAGGACACCAGGCTGAGAAACGGCCTCGGCCACTGGAGAAGATGAGTCTGGCAGGGGAAGCAGAGAGGAGTACGCATTTGATGATTTTTACTAATGGTTTTGTGTGTTGATTGTTGTTTCTGGGTTTAAGTTGTGGTTGTATGCTTGGTCACCGGAACCCATTAAACCGGCTATTGAAAATCAAAAAAAAATATTTCCCCATTGCAAGTGCACGAGCAATGGATGAAAAAGAATACCAGTTCAACAATAGAGCATGCCTTGGAGTCCAATTTGACTCTACAAGAACAAAAGAATGGCCACACGCAACGAGGCGGTCACCGTGGAAGAGGAAGAGGGCGTGGATATTATCCAAGCCATCAACAAAAGCAGCAAAGTCCTACCAGCTTTCGTGGAAGAGGGAATGGTGGAGGAAGATTCACGCGTGGTCGTGGAAACGCAAAGAACATTCAATGCCACAACTGTAATAAATTTGGCCATTATGCGTCTGATTGTTGGAGCAAAGTGGATCATGATGAACGATCCAACTATGCCGAAGCATCTCATCATGAAGAAGAAGGTACCACACTCCTACTCGCACAAGAAAAGGCATGTGAACGCCCCGATGTGTGGTATCTCGACACGGGTACAAGCAACCACATGAGTGGTAACAAACAACTGTTCGAGGAACTCACCAAAGAAGTTCGTGGCGACGTGAGTTTTGGCGACTCATCCAAGGTACCTGTGAGAGGCAAAGGTAAGATCAAAATATATCTGAAGAATGGAGAGTCGAATTACATTTCTAATGTATATTACGTACCAAGTATGAAAAATAATATCATTAGTCTCGGCCAACTTCTTGAGAAGGGGTATGTCATACACTTGGAAAATTCTCTTTTGTCTATAAGAGATGCTCACAGGAGACTTGTCGCTCAAGTAAAAATGGAGAAAAATCGCATGTTTCCGCTGCATATCAACACAAAGTCAGAGGAGTGTCTCTTGGGACTCATGAAGAATGACTCATGGAGATGGAATCTGCGATTTGGACATCTGCATTTTAGCGGGCTTAAACTTATATCCTCATCAAACATGGTGCGTGGCTTGCCAATGATTGAAGCTCCAAATCATGTGTGTGAGGCGTGTACACTCGGCAAGCAACAAAGGAACTCATTTCCAAGTGGAGTGTCTAGAAGAGCAACGGAACCACTTCAGTTGGTTCACACTGATATCTGCGGACCACTTGAAACACTATCACTTGGAGGTAATAGATATTTTATTACCCTTATTGATGATTTCAGTAGAAAGTTGTGGGTGTATTGCATCAAAGAAAAATCTACCGCTTTCACTGTCTTTAAAACTTTTAAAGCTCATGTTGAAACTGAAAGTGGCCACAGAATCAAATTACTCAGATCTGACAGAGGTGGGGAATACACCTCAAATGCATTTCAAGATTTCTGTAGGGAACATGGCATCAAACAGCAATACACTGCAGCCTACACGCCACAGCAGAATGGCATCTCATAAAGGAAGAACTGCACCATCCTTGACATGACGAGGACCATGCTGAAGGAGAAAGGCTTGCCAAAGAACTTCTGGGCGGAAGCAGTGGCATGTACTGCCTATCTGCTCAATCGGTGTCCAACCAAGAGCGTCAGAAACATGACACCACAAGAGGCATGGAGTGGCTACAAACCGAGCGTAGCACACCTAAGAATCTTCGGGTGTGTTGCCTACGCTCAAGTTCCAGAAGCGAGAAGAAGGAAGCTTGATGATCGTGGTGAAAAGTGAATCTTCATCGGCTATAGTGAAGAGTCTAAAGCCTATAAGCTCTACAATCCACTAACCAATAAATTAGTGGTGAGTAGAGATGTGGTCTTTAGTGAGGAAGAATCTTGGAAGTGGAATGATGAAGAACCAAACAAAGAGATTCCAGTCGAAACAGAAGATCCTAAAGAAAGGCGTGATCATCAGGAGAAAATGCCAGCAACACTTTCCCCGGGCACATCATCAGTACACAGGAGTCCAGGAGGACATTCCATCACTCCTAAAAGGAATCCACCAAGTCAAAATTTGGCGAGCTCATCCTCACCCATGGCACCCATAAAAATGAAAAGCTTAAGAGACGTTTATGAGCAAACCGAAGAGGTAAATCTGTTTTGCCTGTATGCAGATCATGAGCCTCTGACGTTTCAGGAATCCGTAAGGGAAGAATGTTGGAGAATGGCTATGGGGGAAGAAATTTGCGCCATAGAGAAAAATGACACATGGTAGCTGACCACACTTCCTAATATCCAGAAATCCATTGGTGTCAAATGGGTGTACAAGATCAAGCGAAATGCTAATGGTGAAATCGATCGCTACAAGGCAAGGCTCGTAGCAAAGGGGTACAAATAGAAGTATGGGGTGGACTATGAAGAATTCTTCGCTCCGGTTGCTTGCCTTGACACGGTGAGAATGATTATCTCTCTTGATATTCATCACAGTTGGATGATCTACCAATTGGATGTGAAGTCTGCATTCCTGAATGGAATTATAGAGGAAGAGGTCTATGTAGACCAGCCTGAAGGCTTTTTTATTCAAGGGGAGGAAGACAAAGTGTATCGACTGAAGAAAGCTCTTTATGGGTTGAAGCAGGCTCCTCGTGCTTGGAATGCACGCATTGACTGCTATCTTCGAGAGAACGGCTTCACCAAACGTCCATATGAGCATGCAGTTTACATCAAGAAGAATGATCGTGGCGATATAATCATTGCATGCTTGTATGTTGATGATTTGCTGTTTACAGGGAAAAGTCGACAAATGTTCGATGATTTCAAGAAGGATATGTTCAAGGAGTTCGAGATGACCGACGGAGGTCTCATGTCCTTCTTTCTGGGCATAGAAGTAAAGCAACAACATGGAGGCATCTATATTTCTCAGAAGAGGTATGCTAAGGAGTTGCTTGAAAAATTCAACATGGATAATTGCAATGTTGTAAACACACCTGTGGCAATGAGCTTAAAACTGACAAAAGATGGAGAAGGAAGAAGTGTTGACTCGACTCTGTTCAAGAGTCTAATTGGAAGCCTGAAGTATCTCACAATCACAAGGCCTGATATTGTATATAGTGTTGGGCTTCTAAGCAGGTACATGGAAGCACCAAAAGAGTCCCACTGGTTAGCGGCAAAACGTATCCTCAGGTACGTTAAAGGAACGGTGGATTTTGGTCTTTTTTATCCATACAATGAAGAAGAAAATCTGCATGGATACTCAGACAGTGATTGGGGAGGCGACCAAGATGAAAGAAAAAGCACCACAGGGTATGTATTTTTTCTTGGATCGACTACTTTTACGTGGAATTCAAGGAAACAAAGTGTGGTCGCCTTGTCTACATGTGAAGCAGAGTACGTGGCGGCATCATCCACTGTTTGTGAAGGAATCTGGTTGAGAAATCTGCTAAAGGAGTTGCAGCATCCGCAGGATAGATCCACAGTGATATATGTGGATAACAAGTCGGCAATTGAACTTTCCAAAAATCTGGTGCAGCATGGAAGAAGCAAACATATTGATACCCGATTCTATTTTTTGCGAGATCATGTGAAGTAGAAATCGATAAAATTGGAATATTGTCATACTACGGAGCAGGTGGCTGATATTTTCACAAAGGCATTACCGTCAGATGCATTCAAAAGACTCAGAACGATGCTCGGAATGAAGCCGGTTTTGGTTTGAAGGGGAGTGTTGGAATTGCAAACCAAAAATATGAGTCAAAGATGCCTGCGGCGACATTTATTACTTGCACATTTTTTTTCTTCTATGGGTCAACCTCCATTTATTTTCTTTGAATAAATTTAAATTCTTTTCATTTAAAGATTTGGTATATCTTTGTACCATCATAAATGATCTGCATTTAGTATTTTGGTCTTTCCTTGTATCATCATAGATTATCTGTATTTTATGTTTTGGTCTTTCTTTGTACCAACATAAATTCTAGGCATTTAATGTTGTGGGTCTATAAATTGATGTAATTGTAGCCTGAAATTTCAATGGTGAAAAATTGTGAAGTTGTGTAAAATTGTACAAAGCTTGAAAGCTTCTTTGTGTTGTGTGCCAATTTTTCTACCTCTTCCATTCTTCCTCTCATATTTATCAGCTTGTATAGCCAACATGCGATACCCTCCAAGACAAGTTTCACTTACTCTTAAAACACCCTCCATATGTATCATCCAACTCTGGTGATGACACAAGGGAAAGTTAGCTAGGTTATACAACACCCACTAGACAAGCCAGATAGGTCTTTCGATGCCCCTTGGATAAATCAGTTAGTTCATGTGGCACCCTCTATACGATCATTCCAGATCAGGAAGGGCATCCCGGGATTTGATGATATTGTCCATCCTTGGTGTGTAAGCCCCGATAAATAGAACATACTCCCGGTGTAAGCCCTGATTAGTGGCATAATACAATATTCCTCAATCGGCAAGGGCATCTTAGGACTTGATGACATTGTTTATCCTCGGTGTGTAAGCCCCAATCATAAGGGCAACCTCATAGTGTAATCCCCAACCAACACCATAGTTTCATATGTACTAATGAAAAGGGAAACCTCATAGTGTAATCCCCAACCAATGGACAACGAGGAATCTAATTCCTACAAAAACCAGGATACGTAGGATGCCTCCCTAAGGCCCAATCTCTATATTAACCACTCAAAGGGAATTCCCAAAAAATAAGTACCGCATCCACAAGAAATGACATTGATTAATTTCCATCAATTTATTCTCACAATGAGCATATCTCACATGGGATTAGAGAGTTGTAATAGTCATATCATATGGACTATTGGTCTCTACAATTACAAGGGAAACCTCAGTGTGTAAGCACTGATCAACCAAACTATAATGACTCTGATTCATGCTATAACCGGGATACGTAGGATGACTCCCCAAGGCCCGAGATCTATAATAAAATCTTCTTAGGGTTTTCCCAGTGCATAATCCCCACACCCATTTCTAGTGAGACTGATTACTTTTTATCCCTTGTTTCTCACACTGAATATAGCTCACGTGAGCTTAGGGAGTTGCAATAGTCCTCTCATTCACCTCAAGAATATCCACCAACCAGGGAAATTTCAATATGTAAGCCCTGATGAGTGTAATGATATATTTTACTCCACACGAAGGCATTTACCTTAGGGAAAACACCAAGGGTGTGACTAAACCATGAGAACTCTGAATCCTGCCATAATCAGGGTATGTAGGATGCCTTTTTAAAATCCAGAGCTCAAATAAACACCTAATTCAATGTAAGTCCTATTATATATCTGACATCTCAACCATTGGGACCTAATTATTCCCATGGGATGATCACTCTACCTCATCTTTTAGTGGACTAAGAAAATAATTGAACAACGAAAAATCTGTTTTTATCCATAGTCGAGATACGTAGGAAGTCACTCTAGGACTCGAGATTGAACACCTGGTGACCCAGAGCACCTATATAAGTCCTTTATACATAATGTTAAACTACACGGGTTTGAAGAACTATGTGGTTTTTCATTTCTATAATAACTAGGATACGTTGGACACCTCATAATGGATCAATCCCCTCCTCAAAATATTAATTGCCTCCCTACGTGGCAGAAAATTCCAAAGTACTTGGTTATACAGCTTCAGCATATAAAGAAGCTACTCATTACTCAAAAATGGATGGATAAGATTGGATACATACATATGGATTCACTAATGAGACCCCTCTTCCTTTGTTCATCAATGAGATTCCATTTCTTTTTCACATTAGGAGAATTAACCTATAATAATTATGTTAGGGTAACCGGTCCCATATTGAGATTAAGAAGAGATTCGCAAATATTTCTTAAATCTATAAGAGAGTTCTAAATTAGGAAAAAAAATCCCCCCATAAGGGTGTGATGCCTTCCATCCTCTCAACTAGTGCAAGTCCCTTAGTGTCGTCAGGTTTGAAACCCCAGATGACCACCTACCTTTGGAAAGTAGGTCCGTACCTAGTTATGGATAATGGAATTGTTGGGAGTTTTCATTAAGAATGAAAATGATCCAATATTAATGATTGTGCAAGATGTCAAATCCCCCATAATCAACCATCTGGCCTAACTGAGCCTTCCTCAGTGAGGGTTTCTCTGGTCTTCTCTTTCCCATTGAAACGGAAATGGTAAACCCGACGTGAATCTCTGAAATAAAAAATTATTAGGTTATTGTCTGTTAGTCCATATCATTTTTTCCCATATTAAAATAGAAACGATGAACACAATGTGAAACTCTAAAATGAAAAATGATTGGTTTTCATCCATCGATCCATTTTTTATGCACAACATACGTAAACAAATATAGTGAAATCAACATGAATCTCTCTAATAATAGGATAATCATGAAATCAGGACACTTTATTTTTCATACCCAATAAAAACAAAATAGTAAGATCATCATGATCTTACAAATGATATAAATGGAGTTCTCAAGAAATAAGTCCATCCTCATTTTGATAAGTCTAAGCGAGCAGAATGAACGAGTCCGTAATAAAAGATAAATTGTGTTAACCATTCCTATATTATTGAGAATATTATTCCTACAATATTTCACTAATTAATAACCTTGTTATTTTTCATATGAAAACAACAGATATTTCTCTCACCATCCCAATTCAAGACAACGCCTTCTTCATTTAGTTCTCACTTTGGTAAATTTCCTACGACTGTAACCCCTGTGGGTCATAAAGCTATCTCACCTATTCAATAGCCTCAACATCCGGTGGAAAACATGATGTTTTGGGAGTTCCACCGATGTGGTACAATCCTAACTCTAGAATCATCCTTTGAGGATCTCTAAGTATGGAAATTGGTAAGTTCGCCTCACCCAGGGAAATCTGTTTCTAAGCTAGTATCCCTTTCCACTACAGCCAAAAGCTTCGAGATCTTATCCCTGAAGTTTGATAAATTTCACCTTAAGTATCTGATTAAGATAGAATAGGAATTCAAATAAGGATCCCTTTCAGTTTAAGTGCCTTCGACGATGGAACCTATCAACTATCGTTGTCAGCATCATATCACTGGTACCCACCAGTCACATGCTAAGGGTACCACTCGACACACTACAGCCTCTAAATCTTAGGCACAGGCAACAAGGAAGGCTTATCGGAGCAGGAAGGCAATGTATATCCATGATAGGGATCATATCCTCGCTTCTTCTGATGATTCCTACCAGCATATTCCGGTAGGAAATATCAAGTAGGATCATACCTTATTCGCTCAAAACAAGTCTACAGGCATATTCCCATAGGAGGCATGGGGGGCATATCCCTACCCCCATGTACGAAGTTCATCGGTATATTCTAGTGGCACATGGAGTAAATAAGTGGGCACATGTTCCAGCTTCAATCAAAGACATCTACCAATGGATAGTGGTGATAGAAAATGTGTAGGATTATATCCCTACACTCACTTGGACAAAATAAAAATATATTTTAGCAAAATATGAAGAACTCCACCAACATATTTTGGCACTATTGAAGATAAAGGGATGGGTGCATATTCATATCCCTATAGCCATGATAGCTCAACATTATGATCATTTCGAACAAGTGGCTATGCAGAAGCAAGCACACATTCTTACTCCCATCTAGGAAGATTATCAAAATATGGTGATAAAGGTTGAGGCAACAGACTGACCTCATGCTCCTATTCCGAATGGGGCTCACTATGTGAGAGCATAACACACCTCGGGATAGGGGCACATGTCAATCGAAGAAGCCCAGTGGAATATTCCAAAGGCTCAGGATCTAGCTCATATCCCCATTTGGGTTGGGGATCACCACGTGAGAGGGGTACAAGACTTAGGACAGACACATATTCCTATTAAATAAGTCCAAATACATACTCTAAAGGCCCAAGACCAAGCATATATCCCCATTCTATCCCAGTCTAACCAAGTGAGTGTAAGGACCCGACCCTAGTTTCCATAGTCGGATCCTTATTTTATTAAATTGGCATATAAAAAAGGAAATCGTATCTCAAAGGAATGAATAGTTAGTATCTTTGGAAAATAAGATATATACTAACTTCATCATTACAACTTGAAAGGAAAAATAATATAACAACTTCTTTTGAATCACACATAAACTCCTAGATTATCCTTGAAAGTAATTCATTATATAATTCTTCACAACCTATGGAAAATAAAACATGTGAAAGGGGTGAGCTCAGATGCTCAGTAAGGGTAAATAATATAGTGGAAGAAAATATAAACCTAAACACAAGGCATGATGAATTACTAAAAATGTGTGCCTTCGAAAATATACTTATTCATAATATGGAAGGAATAAAAACTAATCAAATAGTGCCATAAAACATAAACATGGATATTATACTAGTCAAATAATCACATGGACTATCAATACCTAATTTTATTGTGATGTAATTCATAATTTTGAACATTCTAAAATATATCATCAAGGCCTCGGCCAAGACATCTGAAAATGATTAAGGCCTCGGCCAAAACCATATCTGAAAATGGGAAAGGCCTTAGCCAAGTCCTTTTTTTTGTCTCGTGAGACCAACCAATGCATAGAGGGGCTGTAGTGGGTCACACCCACCACATAATAAGTCTAATTCGTTCCTCTTATGAATGGGGATAAACTTAAAAAATATATACATTCATATTGAAACAAATAAATGAAATGTACATAAATTTCCCCAAACATAAACACTAACCAATCGGAGTAACATGGTGAATGGTTTAAAGATATAACATCCATAGTCAACTAATCATAAACCATTAAATAAAACACGGAAGATGATATAATAAAATATTAGTGCCAATTACACATAATATTCAACAAGAGTGTTGAAATAGACAAAATTACTCTTATAAAATCATTGAGTAATTCTTGAGATAAATACTATTTTACATTGAAAAGAAGAGTTCTTTTAGAGAAATATTTGTATAAAACTAGAAGTGAAATAATATAGTTTTCTCATAATAAAATGAGTATTTTTATAAAAATAATGGTTTCTAAAAATAGATGATAGTGTGCCCTTGAAAATAGGTAATAATTTGAGAAATTCCTTTGAATAGGGCTTGTATTTCAGGAAGAATTTTTGAAAGATCCCTTTAAAACATGTTTCTATACATAAAATAAAGAAGGGTTATCATTGGAACACATATATATAACATTATCACAGAATTTATGAGGACTACATAAGAAAAAATAAGAATTTAATTGGGATTAAGAAAGACAAAGAGTAACCAGAAATAAAATGGAGGTTCGGGTAGAAACCCTTACCTTATGTATGAATATGTTTCTCTCTTGAAATTTAGATCCTGGAATATGAAATTAGACTTATTAATAACTTAATAAAGAACCTAGTAGACAATTATTTTATTTATTATAATTTTATTAAGTTCATTTATGGTCATTTTATGGGTTAAGAGATTCAATATCATCGTTTGTGAGTGATCATTTCATTAGTTTTCATGATTAGTTTGTTTGTATAGAAGTTAATTTAAAATGATAATTGAATTAAATAATTGATTATATATGTTATTAATGTTAATATATAAGTTTAAATTATCATATAATTCATTTGGTTAATTTTATGAGGATAAATTATTAGATAAAAGTTTAATGATAAACTCTTGGATTGATTTGGTGGTTTTTCGATCACCACGAACTCATTTTGTTTTATAAATTAATACCATGTGTAAAAAATGATTCTAGAACATTAAATGGGATATATAAAATATATAATTATCTATTTCAACCATAAAAATTTTTTCATGACCATAATTGAATATGTTAATAGAAGTTGAAAACTCATCGTCCTTGAATGTGATAAATTAACACATCCCATATTGTGTTTTCATTTCTAGTATAAAAGGAGGGGAAATGAGGCATGAAGATGAATTATTCCATTATCATAACAACATTACAGTACATGTAAGTTACTATAGTTATCATAAAATTTGGAGGAAAGGAGGTGAGGAAAGAAAAGAAAGAAAGAAACTTGAAAGAAAAAAAATGAAAAGAGGAATTTACCTCTTGAATTTATCTTCTTTGAGAGCCTCTTTAGGGGAGAGGATTTGGTATTTTGAAGAGAAAAAGGGATAATAGACGTGGGGAGGATCTTGGAAGAATATTTTAGAAGAATTTATACAAGTTTCAAGTCTTGATATGAGTGAAGAGACGAGGGAGTGATGGGTGGATTTTATAGTGGTGGAGAGGAGGGGTTTTCTATTATTTTAATCATTATTTTATTATTTTGGATCAAGACTATGGATAGTATTGATTATTGTGACTAAAAACAGTAATAAGTGAATATGAGTTCGGACCAATGGTTATTTACATCATCCATGACTCAAGCATGATGTAGAAATTTATTTATTTATCATATTTCATAAATTATCGAATTTCACTATTCACCAAAAATTCATGTATTTCAGAAAAATACCAAAAACTCACCCTAACCATTTTTTGATCTATAGAATTAAAAAATAAACTCAATTTTATCAAAATAATTTTCTAAATAATAGAAATTTAATTTTTAAATAAAATCATTATTTACTTGAAAAAAACATATTTTAAATTTAAAATTGATTTTATAGTACTTTCAAAAATTAATTGAAGTCTCATAAAATTATCCTAAATTCATAGGAAGAAAAAATATTTATTTAAGAATACATTTTATAAAAATGAATTTTATTTTAAATAAATTTGTTAATTTAAAATTTTAATTAAATATTTATTACTCACAAAAATATCAACACTTAATCATTAATTTTTAAAATATGCACTCTTATTTATATGGCGTCTAGATTTTATTTATACTCAATTGGGTGAGGTTACTATTCAAAAGGGTGCATTATTATTCATAAGGGTAAGTTACTATTCGTAAGGTTAAGTAACTATTCATAAGGGTATGTTACTATTCACCAAAAATGTTAGTTGATCTTATCAGGCTCTAAATATCTTACCGATCGTAACCGTGTATGTCAGTTTTTCGAAATTCAAATCACAGAAGCGAAAAAATTATACCTAACACTCGGGTTATAATCATCTCCTATAAATATCAAAGTGTTTGTTTTTCATAGACTTGCTGTTGAATGCATTCTATAATAAATTTATTTGTAAAACCTCGGGGTGTTACAGTGAGAATGGAATAAGCCTCAGGGTAGAATTATATTCCTGTTAGTGAATCTTCCTTGAATATTCCAGCATATCAAGGAATCCAGGTACATATTATTACTTCCACCAATGAAAGAATGCACTAACATCATTCTGAGGTAATACATGAGGAGGATCAAATCCCTTCTCCCCTTCCGGAGGTCCATCGACATATTTCGGTGGGGAACACATATTCATACCAGGCTCATATTCCTCATCCAACTAGGGATCACCTAGTGAGAGTGGAACATGCCTTGGGGAAGGCTCATATCCTTGGCAAGAAAGACCATTGGCATATCCCAAAGACTCGGGATCAGGCTCATACTACCATCCTAACCGAGGCTTGCTAAGTGAAAATGTCACATGCCTCGGGACAGGCTAATATTCCTTTCAATAATGAGATAGCTCATTGGCATATTCCAGCAACTTCTCAATCACGGGCTCATACTCTCGCAGCATCAGAAGGTTATAAGAAAGTTCTGATAACCATCATACAGTAGGTTTATATCCCTGTACAATTCTAAAAGGCATTTCAGAATATTCCAAACACGATATAGGACATCGCCCATATCTCTAATATGTTGATTTTCAGTGTCTTTGAGGTCATTCGAGATGCATTCTCAAAACCAAAAGGGTTTGTCAACTCTTCCAATAAAGAATAAGATGATCATTACCATGATAGTTCTCCTCATGGTAGTGTGGAGATAGATTGTAGGGACTCTACTCCTAACATCCACCATGGTCAACCTCCCCACGGTGATATCTCCTATGGATAAGGAAATTCTCTCCTTTCCCAAACACCTTTGTATAGAGAGTTTTTCAAAACTATAACATATTCATATAGCGATTTCCTCGAAACATCATGGTCAATGGTATACAGTTCCTAATCAACTTTCAGTAGCACTACACTCCTATCAGCAGGAAACCATTAGAACCATATTCTATGGTATGAATGAATGGAGATGCGTAAGTCTGATGAGGAGGAGGTCTACACTGATATATAGAGATAGTTAGTTGAAAACACCCCCCCCCCATCATGTTCTGGCCCCTCATTACTTCTGACTGTGAGATCCCAATTGATCTAGAAAAGGAGTTCATGCCATATCTATGCCAAAATATATGGGCTACTCATCAACGTCTAAAGGATAAACACCTCCCTTATCCAGGATACGAGGGTCACCTTCATACCATCAAAATATTCTATTCTTAGCTAGATCTAGCTACTATCTTCATGGCCTAGGATTCGAAACCAGAAAATCATAGAACAAATTTCAAACATGATTGTTGTCATTGCATCACAACACTTTAGTAGTTGATCTTCGAATCCACATCAGGAATTTGTATTCAAGTATGGGGAGAGTGTGGAGCATTAATCTTTTCCACACCCCTAGATCATTAGAAACCCTCATATACAATGTACTGTAATATTATAGCCTCAGGAAAAATTAGAGGATTGGGTAACGCCTAGGCTAGTTGGTCACTAAAATGGAATTCCCCTATTTCAACGGTACCCAGACATCATGAATGAAGAGAGAGGATAGCCAACTGGAATCCAAAATGGGCCCCTAGAATCAATGAGACTATATTTCAAACACAAAGATCAAAGTTTTGATCACCTAGACAACTTAATATAAGGAATGGTTGTCATAATGGACTATCATCGCACCCAGCTCCTATGTGAGCACAACTACGCCACATCGAACGGCTTGTAGTAGAAGCTTCCATATCATCCATCCAGGAGTGGACCTTTCTCACTGATCTGGGGGAATATCTACCACCGCTTCCACCTCTCATATCATCAATTACAGAGAGTATTTGGGACACATCGACAGTAGCTACGAACAAAGTCCAACCACGTGGGAAGGGGGAATTTATATCTCAATCAATATCCCCAAGTTCATCATCCCCTGATATGACCCTATAGACATCAACAGTGATTTCATATCAACCCCATCCCACTAGTCTGTGGGAATTAATATCTTCATGTCTATATTGGGAGTCTTTAAACCCCTGACTAGATCCATTAGATCCTCAACAACAGGGCCAATCAATGCTAATTGTAGCCTAGAATAAACCCCATCCTATAGGTCTGGGAGAATTTTCATCATCATCATCACCAAACAGGGAATCAATATTCTCTAGGTTGAGAGGGAAAAATCAAAGGTCAACATCCCAGAAGTTCCTCCCACCTCAAGACAAACCTCTTCTAGTTGGGTCATGTTCAAAAATCACGACCAAAAAATCCCTCAAAGTCACTTTTCGTAGACCAGGGTGGGAAGAACGTATAGAGAATAAAATCATACCTCATAGTTTTTTCAAGCCAAAATGGTCCAATATGTCCAAAGCATTGAATAATGACCCTAAGGGATGAAGGGTCGGAACAAAACGGGAAGTGATGGCAAGAGGGGGGTGAATTGCCTTTTAAAAAAAAATATTAACAAATTAAAATCAAAGTTGAAATGCAGCGGAAAGTAAAGAGGCAAGACACACGAAATTGATAACGGAGTTCGGCCAAAACCCGGCCTACGTCTCCGCTCCCAACTCAACCGTTGAGAGATTCCTACCGCTTGCTTTTCAATGGTTTTAGCAAGAAACCCACTAGGCTTTGAGGTAGCACTAGGAACTATTACAGCTTGCTTTTTGTGGTTTAGCAAGAACCCACTTGCTTTTGATGGTTTAGCAAGAACCCACTAGCCTTTTTAACGGGTGAAGGCTAGCTCACCGAAAACTCAAGCCTTTTAAAAGGAAAGGCTTGAAGAAACCTCTTCACACCTTAATGGTGGTGTGAGAACCCAAAAGAAGGGGAGGATGAGAAAAGGTTGGGGTTTGTAGGCACAAACCCAAATTTAAAGCTCAAAATAAATAAAACAATAAAAACCGTATTGTTGAGAAGCCTTGGGCGCCAAGGGTTGAATGGAGTTGAAGACGTGCACTCCCAAGCTTCTATGGTGGTGCTCCTTGGATGTGGAATTGGATTGGAGCAGTTGTGGTTCCCTTGGAGCAATCCGCCGGAGGTTTGTCAAATGAGGAGAATTGTGTTCGTTGGCTTCACAATGCTTAATTATGGTCCGGCAATTGTTCCGGGGCTTCAAGGTCCTTTATTTATAGAGGGGGAACCCTCATATGGCCGTTGGAGGCCTTCGGAGCCGTTGGAAAGGCTTTCGGAGCCGTTGGGAGGCAAGTGGAGCAGCCTGGTCAAAGCTCCAACGGCTAGTTTGACTGGATCCACCGGCTGGCCGGTACAGTCCCACCGGCTGGCCGGTGTGTGCAAAAAGGCATAGGATTCTTGTCCAGGGGCCACCGGCTGACCGGTGCCAGAGCCACCGGCTGGCCGGTGGCAAGACAGTAGTTGTTCTTCTTTTCCAGGCACCACCGGCTGACCGGTGCCAGAGCCACCGGCTGGCCGGTGGGCAGACAGTAGCTACTACTGTTGACTGGATGCCACCGGCTGGCCGGTGGTCAAGCCACCGGCTGACCGGTGGAGCCTGGCAGTGGGCAATGCCTCTGCCAGGTCCACCGGCTGGCTGGTGCTATCACACCGGTTGGTCGGTGGACTGAAATTCAGTCCACTTGAGATGCTTTCTTGGGCCATTCCTTTGGCAATCTCTTGCCTATCATCCACAACACTTAAAACACAATATTAGATAAAAATGAAAGTGATTGTGATCATGAAAATCAAAGAGTGTGGGGTACAACAATCTCCCCCTATTTTGATGATCACAATCACTTATCTAAGCAATGTAAAAACTTAAATGAAAGGAAAGCTTTAAATGATAAATTGAAAATACATACTAAGCATGAGAGAAAAGATTCTCCCCCAATCAATCAAGAAATTTCTCCCCCTTTGTGATTATCAAAATAGCTTGGGGCATAAAAATTTGATTGAGGGAACAGATTTGAAAAACAAGATTGAGATTTGAAAATCAATTGAAATTTTTGAAATTGAAATGAGAATTTGAATAACAGTTTGAATTGAAAGTTTTGAATCAAAAACCAATTGAAACCAAGAGTTGAAAAAGAAAGATTGAATCGAAAGTTTTGAAATGACAATTGAATTGAAAATTTTGAATGAAAAATTTTTAATTCAAAAAAAGGCTTAAAAGAACCTAACTCCCCCTAAATAAAAACAATCAATCACCGGGGCGAGGGATTTTGAAAAGAGATGATTTTAGGCCCGGAGAGACTCGCTAGAAGGGATTTTTCAATCCAAACTTGTCTCATAGCGGGTCTTCTCCTATAAAACTCATCGGAAAAGAAAATAGACTTTGGTTGGCCGTACCGGGCATTTTTGCAATTACACTCATAAATGAGGTGCCCGGATTTCTTACAATAATTACAAAATTTGTAACTAGAGCTCCCCCTTACAAAAACAGTGGGTGCATGGGAGGAGGAAGCTTGGTTGGTGTAGCCAAGTCCATTGGTGGTTCTAGATATTCGTTGGGAACCTAGGAGATTGTTCAAATTTTGTTCCCCTTGGGTGAACTTAGCTAGGGTCTCCCTTAGGTCTTTGATGGTTGATTCCATGGAATCAACATTTGGGAAATTTTAGATTTTTAGGGAGAGTTCCTCCTTCTCTTTGAGAAGTTGGTCTTTTTCGGAGGAAAGTTTTTTGAAAGACTTTTTTAAAGCAGCAAATTTTGACGATAAAGTATGAAAACCTTTTTCTAGTTGGTCTCTAGCATGTGAGAGTTCTTCATAAGAAAGATGATTTAAAGAATTTGAATTTGAAGAACATGAGGAAGAGGAATCGGAAGAAGTTACCTCATTACATGCCATTAGGCATTTTGTACCTTGGTCGCTCGAGGAGAAGGAGGAGAATGAAGAGGTGGAGCTATCACTCCAAGATGCCTTTGAAGCCTTCTTCTTTTTCTTTTTGGCCCTTTTCTTGTGAGGTGGGCAAACGGGCTTGATCTTTTCGCCGGGTTCTTGCTTTTGATCGGATTCTTGCTTTGGGGCCTCGCTAGTACCTTCATAGGTTAGTTCTAAAAACTTCCAAATGTCATGAGAAGATGTGCAAGAAGAAATACAATCAAAAACATTACGGTCAAGACCACAATGAAGAGCGTTCATGGATTTGCCATCAAGCTCAAAATAAGCAATGTCATTGGGGGTCCATTTAGACTCATCGGGGGAAGTGAGGGTAAAACAATGCATAACAATTCTAAAAATAGGATAGCCAATACTTTTAAGAAATGTGGTCATGCGGGTTTTCCAAAAACTATAATCGGTTCCATCAAAGAATGGAGCACGATCCAAAGAAAAGCCTTCGGGGGCGTAAGAGGTTGAAGCGGTAGAAGCCATCAAAAAGGATCTTTAATTTGAAACCGGTTAGGGAATTATTCAAATACTCCCTCTGATACCAATTGAAGGGTCGGAACAAAACGGGAAGTGATGGCAAGAGGGGGGTGAATTGCCTTTTAAAAAAAATATTAACAAATTAAAATCAAAGTTGAAATGCAGCGGAAAGTAAAGAGGCAAGACACACGAAATTGATAACGGAGTTCGGCCAAAACCCGGCCTACGTCTCCGCTCCCAACTCAACCGTTCAGAGATTCCTACCGCTTGCTTTTCAATGGTTTTAGCAAGAAAACCCACTAGGCTTTGAGGTAGCACTAGGACCTATTACAGCTTGCTTTTTGTGGTTTAGCAAGAACCCACTTGCTTTTGATGGTTTAGCAAGAACCCACTAGCCTTTTTAACGGGTGAAGGATAGCTCACCGAAAACTCAAGCCTTTTAAAAGGAAAGGCTTGAAGAAACCTCTTCACACCTTAATGGTGGTGTGAGAACCCAAAAGAAGGGGAGGATGAGAAAAGGTTGGGGTTTGTAGGCACAAACCCAAATTTAAAGCTCAAAATAAATAAAACAATAAAAACCGTATTGTTGAGAATCCTTGGGCGCCAAGGGTTGAATGGAGTTGAAGACGTGCACTCCCAAGCTTCTATGGTGGTGCTCCTTGGATGTGGAATTGGATTGGAGCAGTTGTGGTTCCCTTGGAGCAATCCGCCGGAGGTTTGCCAAATGAGGAGAATTGTGTTCGTTGGCTTCACAATGCTTAATTATGGTCCGTAAATTGTTCCGGGGCTTCAAGGTCCTTTATTTATAGAGGGGGAACCCTCATATGGCCGTTGGAGGCCTTCGGAGCCGTTGGAAAGGCTTTCGGAGCCGTTGGGAGGCAAGTGGAGCAGCCTGGTCAAAGCTCCAACGGCTAGTTTGACTGGATCCACTGGCTGGCCGGTACAGTCCCACCGGCTGGCTGGTGTGTGCAAAAAGGCATAGGATTCTTGTCCAGGGGCCACCGGCTGACCGGTGCCAGAGCCACCGGCTGGCCGGTGGCAAGACAGTAGTTGTTCTTCTTTTCCAGGCACCACCGGCCGACCGGTGCCAGAGCCACCGGCTGGCCGGTGGGCAAACAGTAGCTACTACTGTTGACTGGATGCCACCGGCTGGCCGGTGGTCAAGCCATCGGCTGACCGGTGGAGCCTGGCAGTGGGCAATGCCTCTGCCAGGTCCACCGGCTGGCTGGTGCTATCACACCGGTT
This sequence comes from Viscum album, assembly GCA_963277665.1. Classification (NCBI taxonomy): domain Eukaryota; kingdom Viridiplantae; phylum Streptophyta; class Magnoliopsida; order Santalales; family Viscaceae; genus Viscum; species Viscum album. The sequence continues at coordinate 224,246,777 of OY728119.1, read as the reverse complement.
GGCCGGTGGACTGAAATTCAGTCCACTTGAGATGCTTTCTTGGGCCATTCCTTTGGCAATCTCTTGCCTATCATCCACAACACTTAAAACACAATATTAGATAAAAATGAAAGTGATTGTGATCATGAAAATCAAAGAGTGTGGGGTACAACAAGGGAAGCAATGCAGAACCATCCTATTGCGTTGAAAGTAATGGCGCAACCACCATTGCCTAATATGCGTCTATGAATGTCGTCATTGTCAACCTAGAAAATATCATGGATCAATACATGAATGAATAGGGCCACAACATATAAAATATACCCTGAGAGGAGGGTGATATGGATTCATCAACTGAGGTTGCATCCACCCGAAACCAGAAAAGGATCCAAAATCTTGCACCTCCAAATAACAATCCACCACCTCTTTAGCAGAACCCTGCAATATAAAAATAAAAAAGGTGTGGCTACATCCTGATCAATAACCAAAAGAGTTGAGGTTCCTTCTATGGAAGAACAGTTGTCACATTATGATATTGAGATACAAGATCTCAGATAGATCAATGAAGATCTACTTAGGGGAAATATTCTCACTAGGTATCGCCTTTGGGCAGCAATGGATATCCTCCCTCCTATAGTCGATCCTCCAGCAAGAGCAGCATCTGAGAATCAGAATAGCTCTGGATCCAGGAATCCAATCTATATAAATGAGGAATTTGAAAACCATTATGACTTCCCTCTGTTCGGGTGATAGCCTATCCCTCATCAATCCAGTCCTTTGGTCTTGAGATGAATCGAAAATCAGCAAGAGATAAAGGTGGGGTCACATCATCAACCCCCACCCACTCCATACAAATGGGTGATATCTCAAACAGTAGTCCTCCTAGATTTTTGTAACATCATTGAGTCCTTGGATACTCGAATGGAATCCATGGAATGTCGATCCATACCTATTCATCATGAGAGAAAGCCATGCCACGATTGGGCAGATGACACTATGTCTCTACCCAATTTCATCAATCCAACTTTTTCAAACTTTGACGATGTGGGTGACCCCAAACAACATCTCACACACTTCATATCTCGATGTGGGCTGATGATGGGCCCTCGATATCAACAAGAGGTGACAAAGCTTAGTTGTTTTGTACATACTCTAACAGGACCATACTTTTTTGGTATATTAGTCTTCCAGTAGGATTCATTGTAGGATGGGAAGAGATCTATCATCTGTTCCTTTATCAATTCAATTCCACACTAAGGAAAACAAATATCGTCAACCTAAAAAACTACAAGAAACATGAAAATGAGGGTATGTATGAATTCATAATGATATGGAAAGGTTTAACCTATTTACTCAGCATCCATCTCTCACAAGAGAAACTATAGTAAACCTGTGATGAAAATATCTAAGATGATTTACAGACACCTCTGATCCCAATAAAGTATCCATGTGGGTTCTGCGAGTTCACAAAAATGTCACAACGTCTCAAAGATGCCATCCAGTGAACCCAATCCAAACCTTGACTCATTCCCTCAACACAAGGCAATGGCTAGGAAAAGAAGAACCTATGGTTGTCACTCTCAAGCCACCATAAGTACCTATACAAGTACCCAGGAAAGTCCCAAACCACCTAGAACCTCTTGCTGAGTAGATACAACCACAGAATTATCCTCGACTAAAATTAAAGAGAAATCAGGGTCACCTGGTATTTTTGGAATGGATGAATAAAGCATGCTTCTTTCTAAATGAACAAGTACTTGGTTATTTCTTAGCATCCATGGATAATAACCTAGTCATGATATCGCAGACTAAGAGGCCCAAGGAGGTCAACCTCACCGACTGTTTTGACTACTACCATTTTCATATAAGGCTGGGTCATAATATCCATAACGGTTTCATCTTTAAAGACAAACTTCAAGGCATGGTCAATTTTAAACAAGTGGTTATAGATAACTCCTCAGAGCATGTGGATTTTATAATTGTTTCCCAATAAAAAGAATAAGGTGATTAGAAGAAGGTCCTGGCTAGGCGTGCGCAAAAGTTATACAACTAGATGACTTGAAAAACAGTTGACTGAGCTCATTCCACCCTAAGATCACAGCTGTGCAGACCCACAATAGCTCCACCACCCAAGGAATAAACATCAAATACACCTCCAAAAGGTGGGCATGGCCACTAGAAGTAGGAAGAGATATAATAGAAGTATTTATATTCTTCTCCAACACAAGCTCTAACTCTTGCATATTTCTTCCCTACAACATCTGTGGCATGGGAACCTCCCCACTAAACAGAATCCTCATCAGATGAAGATTTAATATTCGGTTCTTTTAACATGATACACTCGAAAGACCCCGTATTATATGATGAATATTCCCTAGATCATGAGTTTCCCGCACATAAACGGGGAATGGGAGGCTGTATGCACCAAAATCGAGGAAGACTGGATAGCGTGAACATGGTCAGACCCAATATTACAGTCATATCCCCATGGAGAATATATATTCAACTGAGACCCATGGGAAAGTGCTCTAATAGGCTCAAAAGAGGAAAGGAGGTGTCCCAAAACCAACTAATGATCATCTAAATCCAATTGTCATGCATGACTGCTCAACGGGGGTTAGATTATCTAGTCAACCCAGACAATGGGGAAGGTTGGTATGACTAGAACAACTGGAAAAGGATAATTCATCAACCTCTACATAAGCATTATGCCCCTCCACCTGAAATACCTCAGATCCTAAGTTGCATGTCCAGGAGAAGCCCCACATCTGGAAGCGTTGACCTTAGGCACAAAAGTGGAATGTTATGAAATATTTGGTGGTATTCCTAGCCAATATCTTATTCTTTGATGTGCTCTATCTTTCAAAATAAATCAGGGAGGAACTTGTTGAATCCCATTGGAGGCCATAGTTGTTCGAGATAGAATTCGTTGCAGCCGAGGTGTATCAAGTGGAGATCATGTCATCAAAATGCCATGTCTCCATCTCGTTCACTAACCAGGATCAGGAAGAGTCCATCCAAGGTAACATCAGGCCCCTATATATTTCAGGAAGACTCAATAATGTCAACATTCAAAAGGCTTTAACTGATAATGGTCTCAGGATCAACCTCATCCCGATCTAAACCCTACGACCTTTAGGATATGGAAAAAGGGATTTGTCTCCCACAAGGCTGGCCATCCAAGGGTATGATAAGTGTGGACAATGACCTCTTTAGAAGATCAATCTCGAATCTCAGTATGGGTAACTCACATATGACATGGAGTTTATGGTTATCCAGTAAGACACCGCATATAATGTTCTACTTGGATGGCCCCGACTCTATAGCCACCTGGCGGTACCTTCAACATTACATCAGCGTATGAAGTACCCTATTGATGGAAATATCAGAATATTACATGGTGATAATACCCCTTTAGAGACTTGTGGATCCACATATGTTGAAGAATATTTCTATAAAAAGGTAGGCAATCAACCAATGTAACATGATGATACATAGGTTGCATCCCCTAATGGGCACTTCCCCTATGAATCACTTGAGTATGCTCAACAGTGACTATGTGCTCCCCATAAATCTGGTCTAGGTAACATATCTAGTCCCAGAGGTCCAAGCCCCTATTGTCCCCAATGATAGCATAGAATACAATTAGCACTAGTATCTCTATATAATGAATTAGGCAGCAGGGGATGATGATGTCTTTTCTCATGGACTCTCTCACCTTGATAGTTATATAGATTCCCCCATATTTATAACTTCATCTAGATATGTCTCCATAGACTTAGAGATGAAAGAAGATGATGATGACCTCAGGAACTCCCTTCTAATATTCGAGGAAGGTGTCTCCACCACCATCGATGAAATCATGCAGATAAATCTGGGAACAGAAGAAGATCTACGGCCTACTCTGATTAGGGCTACAATTCCCCTAGAATACTAAGAGATGTACATCACATTTCTGAAGTATCACTGATATGTGTTTTCTTGGAACTACAAATAAATTCCAAGACTAAATCCATACGTGGCTATGCACCATCTCAGACAATCCGATGAGTACTGAGGCTTCAAGTAAACAACTGGGAAGATGTAGCCTTCTCATGAAACCAATGTAGAGGCAGAAGTTGAAAAGTTGATCATATCCAACTTCTTCTGAGAAGTGAAATACCCAAGATGGATTTCCAATGTCATCCTCATCAAGAAGAAGAATGAGCAGATTAGAGTTTTAATTGACTTTAGATACCTTAATCGACACTTCCCAAAGTAAGATTTCTCATTGTCGATCACATAACAATTGATAAATAAAACTACTATCTTCTGAAACCATTCCTTCATGGATGGGTACTTGGGGTACAATCGGATAAATATGGCCCCCAAAGATAAAGTAGCCACTGCATTCAAAGCTCCTCAAGGGATCTTTTACTCTCAGGTCATTCCCTTTGGAATGAAGAATACTATCTCCACTTACCAATGTGCCACACATTATATATTTAATCCATTATTAGGAAAGATAGTCACATGTAATGTTGAAGACCTGGTGTTCAAATCTGGATAACGATGTGATTACTTCATGAACCTTCAAACAGTCTTTGACAAGTTGCAGCAGCACAGTTTGAAGATAAATATGCTAAAATGTGCTTTTTGGGTAACATCAGGGAATTTTCTTGGCTTTCTAGTATGCCACTGTGACCTTGAGGTTGGTCCAGAGAAGAATAGTGTTATATTAACAATTTCATATCCCATAAATCTCAAGTAATTGAGGGGGCTCCAAGGGCACCTCACCTACATTCAGTAATTCATTTTTAACTTGGACGGTAAATATTTCCCAATCACCAGGCTAACGAAGAAGGGAATTGCCTATTAATGGGACAATGACTATCAATAAGCCTTCAAAAGTATCAAGCAGTACTTGTTGCACCCACCAGTCTTAATTCCTCATGTATAAGGGAGGCCACTCATATAATATAGTGCCACTATGGAATGATCATTGGGTTCTCTCCTCGCAAAAAAATGATGTGGGGAGTGATAATAGTCTCTAGATGTATGATGCTAGGTACTGAGACTTGATATTCTAATGTTTAAAATAACTTTATTGCACTCATCTTCGAAGTGTAAAATCCAAGGCATTAGTTTCATCACCATGAAGTCCATCTGGTCTCTCGTATCAATCCTCTCAAGTATGTAATTGGATTCCCTATTTTGACTGGGCACTTGAACCGATGGGTGGTCATTATTTAGTAATATAATATTCAGTTCATATCATAGAAATTGGTCAAAGGGCATGCCCTGACTAATTTCCTTACAACACATCTTGTCCTGGAAAATACATCGGCGTACACTGAGCTTGAAGATGAGGATTTCTTTTATTCCCATGATACTCCTCAGACATGGGAACTGTATTTTGATGGCACTTCCTGAAGTCCCATCAGCAAAAGGATAGAAAACCTGAATCTCAATTGGGTTGGCTTAGGGGTTGTATTTGTCTCTTAACAAAGCGGTTTTTCCCTACTATTTCTCATTATCCAAAGGATGCACAAATAACAAGGTATAATACCAAGACCACATTGCTAGCTTGGAATTAACCCTACAGTTTCAAAGAGCCTACCTAAATATCGAAGGGGATTCAGAGCTAGTGATAAATTAGATCAATAGAGAATATGACATCAAAAAAGGAATAACTCATCCCCCACTGGATATGTTATAGGAATTATGTAAGAGTTTATTTTTGAGCCCACATTGCATCATGTTACCTGATCACAAATTGCTCATGTCAATGCATTTTCCAATGTAGCTGCCATCCTGGCCGACCATGATCAGGAAGAAGAAATATTTTATTTCACACATCAAATAATGGTCTAGGAGATCATTATTTGTGATATCTAATAAATCAATTAGGTCAACACCACCCCGGAGCATGATGAACCAATTACCACCTCTCGATGGATGGATCCCATAATCGATTATCTCTAAAATGGGACTCTCGAAACATATAGAGGTGGAAGGGAACAGATCTGGCACCATGCAGTAAACTTCACTCTGCAAGATATTCCAAATGACAAGAAACCCCTTTATAAGTGTGTCTATGATGGAATCCTCCTTATATTCATAGCATAAAGAGATATTTTCTCAATTATGGGGGAAGTCCATGCAGGCTCTTATGGCGCCCATCAATCTGGGAACAGGCTCTCCCACCAAATCATGAGGTTGGGGTATTACTAGAAAACCGTGATACAAGACTATGTGGAATTCACCAAGAAATGTCATTCATACCAAATTCATGAAAATTTTATCCATAAACCCCTTAAATTATTACATACATCTCAATATTTCTTGTCGTTTGTCATTTGGGGAATGGACCTCATGGGGCCATATCCCCCATCCACAGCTAAGTAGTTCAAGTACGTCCTTACTACCACAAAATTCTTTTCCAAATGGGCTAAGGCAATGACCCTCATGGAATTCAGGATGAAGAATATCATCAAATTCATAAAGTCCCATATCATCCCCAGTTTTGGGGTCCTTCATACAATATTGATGGACAAAGACACCAACTTCTATTTTACGGAGGTGAAGAAACTTTACTGAGAGTACAACATTGATTCCAATCACTCATATTGCTATAATATAGTGGAAAATGGATAGATAGAGGCATTCAATAAGACTCTATTGAATATACTCTAGAAGATTATGAACAAGGATAATAATTCTTTCCCAAACAAAATCCCCCATGCTCTATGGGCCTACCATACCACCACGTGTACCGATACACAAGAAACTCCATACTCACTAGTGTACGGAACTAAGGCGGTGTTACCCAAAGAAGTCTAGTTTCCCTTGCACTAAATATCCAAATACAGACAGCTCTCATATGATGAGAAATCACATTATAATCTGGATGAATTGGAGAATCTCGATGATAACGGGTTGCGCACACTGCACAACCTTGAAGTCCATCAAAATTGGATTATAGTCCTTTAGTAAAAAGGTTTACCTCTACTCATTCCTCCAAGGAGAACTAGTATTAGTTCTCAGAATCCCAAGGATTCCAAGAAAGAAGCCCTGAAAGATGGAACCCAAGTGGGAGGGACCTTACATCATACATAAGGTCTATCACAATGATGATTACTCATTGGCCACAATGGATGGAGAGTGTATTACACAACCCACCAATGGGAGGCTTCTCAAGAAATAATTTGCATAACTGTCATAAAAATGGGCATCCACATCAGTGTATGTCTCACCATTAATCTTGTTTACATGAAATTAAACTATACCATCTTGTCATATTCACATGATGTTAAATTGTATGGAGTTGTCTTAGTAGAAAGATGTTAAAATACATAGCATCTCTCATCCTTACTACATGATTATAAACTTCACAGGCCCATGACACCCATATTCATTCAAGTCAAGTGATATATGTCCTTAACACGTGACATAAAACTGTAGGAATCCATAATATTCTTTTTCCTTTACATTGGGTGATCCACGTCCTACTACATGATGTTAAACTGCATGACAGATGACCTTTCTGCATGAAATTAAATTGCACAGGTTTCCTAGAACTATGTATGGATTGATTCTCATTCTAATTAGATATATAGGGATTTTTCAATTCTATATCTTGGTCTATCCACCAAAAGATATAAAATACCCCTGTACTATTCTTAAATCCCTCTATATGGTGAGAGGAACCCTTTTTGTTCCTAGTTTCTCACACCGAGCACAGATCACTTGGGATTAGGAGTTCTGGAAAGGAATTACCCACACGAACAGGGTGTAACAATTTTCAACAGTCTCATCTTGGCCCCAAATGTAAGACCTTAAAAGGGCATACCATGAGTCCTCACCGCAAGATGTTAAACTGCATGGTTCCTTAAGAACTGTGTGTGGCTTGATTCCTACCATCACATGATACATAGTGACGCTTGGATCTCTAATCCTAGGCGTATCTACAACAATTGATGAAAATAATTCCAACCTCTATGTAGGGGTCAGACCTGCATGGAGCGTTTTCTATCCAAAACTATGTGTGGCTTGATTCTCATCCTCATGAGATGCGTAGGACACATGGGCTTCCAACCTTGGTCCCAATTGTAACATCTCTACTTTTTCACATCGGTCCATCTTAGTCATCACCGTATGATGATAAACTGTATGGTTTATTAAGAAATATATGTGGCTTTATTCCTTTCATGACAGGATAAGTAGTGATTCCTAGATCTCCAATCCTGGGCCCAGCTACAACAATTGACAGAAACAATGACCACCTCTACATATGTGTCAAACATGAATGGAGCGTTTCCTATCTATAACTACATGTGGCATGATTATCATTCACATGAGATATATAGTGATTCCCAAACTTCTACCCTTGGGACCAACTACAACATTTCCATGTTTTCACATCACTTCATATTTATCCTTATCACATGATGTTAAACTACACATAAGTACAACCATACCGCATGATGCTAAGCTGCATGGAACTAAATCCTTACTATATTATGTTAAACTGAATGGAAAATGTCTTTACCATGTAATAATAAACTACATAAAACACATCCTTACCACATGATGTTAAACTGAACAGAAGATAATACGTCCCCACTACATGAAAATAAATTTTGCAGACCATAACCCATTTTTTATTCCTTATAAAAGGACCAAAAAAACCTTACCTCATTCAATTGGAGTATAATATGCATCCATAATCTTTTAAAGAACCTCAATCCATAAACCATACTTCATGACTCTGGAACCTCAGTTTTCCAAAAATCATTTATGGACCATGGAAAGGATATCCGGGTTAAAGGGATCCTTTGCTTGACTACGCATACATGCCAATGGATCCTGTATATGTGCTTATGGTCATCAACCAAATGTGTCACTATGCAAAAAAGTAAATTCCAATCCTTGTGATCCCTAACACCATTGTAGAAGATCTTAGCACCCCAATGTGATATTAGCCTCTCCTAGTATGACTATCCCATATCATCACCCATGACCTGAGAAATTCAATCTATGATTTATAATATTTTCATCTCCCACTCGAAAGGATGATGGGGTACTCTTGGACCTGGGTATCTTAATTAGGATCTTTTGTATCATCCCCCATATTAGGTCCATGTGCTTTATGACCATAAACTACCTACACTTTGGTCAAAGTTGTATGACCTAAAACTCTAGACTATAATGGTCCAAATCATAGGACCTTAAATTACTAGTGAAAGAGACACAAAACTTGTCAGGTTGAAAACCCACAAAGGGTGTCCTAATAAAAATTCAAATATTTTCTTGCTAAACTCCTCACCTTTAAGGTTTAAGAAAAAATTAGGGTGTAAATAAATAAGGCATAAAGCTCATAAGGTCTACTCAGTAACCTTAGTAAAAGTAAATCTATGCTCGTTAGACCCCTTGGTTCAAGAAAAAGTTAGAGTAATTATTTTTCACATCTCCTCACCACGAGAATATGTTTTCTAGGTGGTGACACAGCTTTGAGGGTACTCAAACCCTTCTTGGATCTTACACTTTTAACAAATCACACTTAATGATTTAGGTGCCTGTGATCACCACAACCATCCATAGCCCCTAAAAATGATACTCAGCTTCAAGGACCCTTTTCTTGACTATACATACATTCCCATGGATCCTGCATATGCATCTATGGTCATAAACCAAATATGTCACTCTACAAAAATGGATTTACATTCCTTGTGAGCCCTGACACCACGGTGGTAGAACTCAACACCCTAGTATGATCTAAACCTCTACTAGTATGACTATCCCATATCATTATCTTGACCCAAGCACTTTGGGACATGATTTACAATCCCAGCACCAAATTATCCAAGTGGATTCGACATCCTTGATGTTACATCACCATGTTTTGTACCCTTTATCAAGGTCGGACTATGATGATTTGTTCCCAAACATTTGATGGCATACACCTCGTGATTCAAGACTACAAGGCATAGGGATTGTGCTTCACAATCAAGATTTTAACTTCCCTGGGGTGCTAGAACGCTTTATGAATAGCCTTCCTCCCATAACCAACCTTGTCATCTGGATTTTTGAGTCTTCATAAATATTTCATAGCCCTCGAAGAGGAGTAGAGATCAACTTTTTCCTGGCCATGATATCGATACATAAGGGCATTGGCCCGCCAAATAAAGGAATGTCCTCCTTTCTATAAAGAATATTAGATCCTTATGATCCCTATAAACATTGAAACAAAACTTGGAATCTCAGAATATCAGGGGACATACCCAGCATGTATGCCCCATATCATATTCATGGACTCAAACTTTTGGGTTATGATTTACATCACCCATATACCAGCTATCCAGGTAGACGTAGCATCCCTAGTATTTCACCCTCTAGTTGATATTACCTTCATAAATCTTCCTTATCCCCTAGAAAAGATACCAAGATTCAAGGACCCTTTTCTTGACTATGCATACATGCCCATGGATCCTATATATGCACCAATGGTCATCAACAAAATATGTCACCTTGCAAAAAGGGCTTTCTGATCCTTGTGATCCCTTGAAACACCACGGAAGAACCCAACTCCTCGGCATGTTTTGGGTCATTCATGGCATGTCTACACCACATCCCATGATCATCTAGTAGGTTCGAGCTAAAATACCCTAAACTAAATAAATATCATGTCCAATCTAAAAGACCCTAAACTAAAGCAATAGAAGGTATGAACTAAAATACCCTAAACAAAAGCAATAGAAGGTTAAAGCTAAAAGACCCTAAAATAAATCAATAGAGGTTTGAACTAAAATAACCTAAACTAAATCAATATCAAGTCCAAGATAAAAGACCCTAAAATAGATCAATATAAGGTCTCATCTAAACACCCCAAACTAAAGTAATATGTGGTCCAAGCTAAAAGACCCTAAACTACAACACATCAGCGATTTTTCCTATAAAATATTATAAGTCCCATAATATGGCCTTTAAAATCAATACATGCTCACAAAGCCTATCATCTTCGATAAAAAATATATCACTCTCCCTCGAGGACATATACTCTACCAAATTATCATTTTTTGAAATAGGTAGTTTCAAGAAAACTGGAGCAGATACACCAGTAAAGAATCTCATATTGGTAGGTATTCATGAGAATTTCTTGAAAGGAATCTACTATGATTTAAATGTTCAGATACATACAATTACATCTACTTGATATTACATAAAGTATGGGTATCATTGGAAAATAACATAATATTATAGCAATGAAACATCATCTTTATCATGAAAAAAAATCTATACAATATTGTTAAAAGTTTAGAAAATTCATTCATTCATAGTATGAAAAAAGGGGACAAATATCCACATTTTTATAGTCTCTCGTAATTATATTCAAAAATAGAATGCATTAAAAAGGTTGAACTATGATAAAATCCAATCAAATGCACTATTATGGTAGGAAAGAGTTTGGCAGGAAGAATCAATGGAATGTTGGATACCGCTATCCCCGCCTCTTTCACTTTTTCCCTAGGACTGAGAGTATCAACAAAAGAAGTCAACTCTTTTACCCTCCTCCGAGTGGTAGCCAATTATGATGATGATGTTGAAAGATCATACCTCAAATAGGAAATTATATCCTCACATATCAGTATCTATGCAGTCCAAGAATCCATATGAGATTGCAGTTCAAATATCAATTAACGACCCTGATTTAATGCCTTTGAAAAATCCTTCATTTACCTTGAAAGGGGAGCCTCATCTACAAGATCATGCAAATATATTTCACTTGTGGATATACCACTTCTAGTTAAGATTATTTACATCATGATATCATATAATGGTTGTTGATCAAAACCACCTGTCCCCAATTCATGAAACAACTGATGGAGTTAGTCCCCTTGGTTACAAAATGTTTCCAAGGGAGTATCAGTAATCAATACATGATTCTATTTCTATGTCAAACTATGTTTCATTTGATCCTCTATAACCAATGAAGAAGATATGGTAGGAGGAGGAGTTACCTATTGATTCGGTAGAGAAGTGGGAGGAGATGCCTGATATGATCTTCTTTCGATAGGCATATCGTTCATCGACTATACTGAAGGATTAACCTACTCAATAGATTATGATCCACTATCATGGAAATCATTACCAAAATGAAGTTGCTTCCTTGACATCTCACCCCGGTCTTCAATAAATTCTATCATCAACATAGACAGAGGGGTTGGTGAGGTGAAATCCTTGCACACATGATGGACCAACTGGCCTTGCACACCATCTAGATAACCTTTTACTCAAGCCTGGGCATAATCCTAGGTAAGGATGATAAAATAATAATCAAGAAAAATTATGATCTCAACTTCAGTATCTTTTCATTCAAGAATCTTCCAAAAATGATGGAAGACCCCAAGATTTCGTTCTCCTCGTATGCCAAACAAGGGAAGAGGGAAGACCCCTTTGATATAGCCAAACTAACAAAAGAATCAATAGGGTGTATAAGGCCTATAGATGATTAGCTTGTCCACCCTAACTACAAGGACTCATCCTGAAGAGAGATTATATAATACCTTTAATCAAGGGAACCACTAGAATCATCAATAATCTACCCATCTAGTGCATGATAAGGGGTCAAATCAAATCTTTTGAACTGGATCAGGTTATATTTAACATCATCAGGGCTCGATACATGGCCCCGACCCTAGAAATGTTCAGCAATCTAGGACAGTATAGGTAGTATGGGATCCAAGAAGTATTGTAGTATTCATAAAGATGACAATTCTCCCCAATCTATCCAAACAGAAACTGTAGAGGACCACTGATCTTGTAAGGGGTACTACCTTGTTGAATATAGACTAGGATTTGATAAAGGTGTGCAAGGTCTGGAACTTCAAAATTAAGAGGTTTCCCTTCCACTAACTATACTGCCACCACCAGTGTGCTGACACGGATCCCTGAGTACATATCCCCAGCTAAGAAAAGACAAACATTCAAAAATATGGCCATGAAACCTACCAACCTAAGGTCTAGGGAAATATTATAGCTCACTCGATATCCCCATGAGGTATATTCCCCAACTTCCAAGATGACCGAATACGATCCAAATCTATTGTGGACCTATATATAAGGGAATTGATTAGGGAGTATGGCAGTTGGTCTGACCCCACTGCAGAAAAAGAAAATGTTGATCCAATCCTTGAAATAAATGAAAAGGTTCATCATAAGCTCTTTCCTCAATTTCTCCTTCAAAATGATAATAATTTTCATATCCAAAATGGGATTATATGAGGGATCATACCAAACATCAACAGCCTATAGAAACTCATCATACATCTCTCCAAGAAGGTGAATCCCACCCAGTTTATAGATATCCCATAGGTTGATGCCCACTTCACCATGGGACAAATGGAATGTGTCAGTTCCAGGACACCAATGGAAGATCATTTCTCAGAGAAGGTTAGGCTAGAGGTAGATGATGAATTGGTAAATCCACATGGCTTCATAAAGATAAACCCTATATGATTGATCAGTAAATTCTTTACAACTTTTCCTAACCCTGGTCATACACACTCATCAGAGAAATTACCACCTAGATGAAGATCCCATTTCAAACTCCAACCGCCACTTTATTTGTTCAAAGAAGAGTAAAATATATTCAAATAGTTCTGACTGATAGGCTGATGAGAAAAATCACAGCCATCTTGACCCAAGGGTGAGTTTTCAAGTATATAAGACAATATTTAGGACTGAGCTATGACCAATTGGTTGTCCTTGGAAATTATCTTTTAAAAACGGTTGAGAGAAGCTAACACACAGTGAGATGGTAGGTTATAAGCTAGATTAGTAATGGTAGTTTTATCTAGCAAACCAAACCCATAAAAAGGGAGCTAGTGAGATAAGGGATAATTTATGAAGCTCAAATGAGAGGATCCTCTTTAAGATATTTTTATCGGTATACATGTGATATTGGGGATCAGCGTTGAGATTTATAGTAATTTTGGCCCATTGATTGGATATAGTTGAGAAACCCTAATGAGAACTGGAATCCATTTGAATAAAAGTAACTGGAATATGTCAAATAGATAAAAGAAAATCTTATCAAAATAAAGACATGGACTAGAATCATCATATGTTTTGCAAGAATCAATAATGGATTCATGAATCGCATACAGGGTTTGTGAATAGCCTAACCCCTAGAGGTCTTGCGGGTCACATGATCCCACAGGGCATCATGCAATTTCATTACCCCTTTTGAGACTCAAAATCGTGTGACCTAGAGATGGTCACATGAATCGCATGATAATAAATCGATCATATGATCGAGACAATGGATCTCATGAAACCCTGAAGACATTCACAATCCTCATTACTGAAGTTCAAGAAATTATTTAAGTATAGTTCATAGTTGGATCTAGTAGGATCCTCATAAAAAGTGGTCTTGTGAAAGAATTTTTGCGAAGTGGGCTTGTAGTGAAGGCTCGCAAATAGGTATCGTGATCAAGTCTCGCAGAATGATCTTACGATGGAGGTACGTGACAAAGGAAAGGTGAGAGAACTCTAGATAAGTGGTATCCAGTGAAATGAATGGATCTATGATCCCTATATATAGATCATTTCTCAGAATACAAAGCATCATCTGGTAGACCAAACGTCACCTAAGACACCGGTTTGTGACACTGCCAAAGACTTGGGCGGGCATTTACTTTCCTAAAAACTGGTCCTTTTTCCCCACAAACGTCCCTCCTTAGGGGGGGAATTTGTTAACGCCCTCTAAATGAGCATTGAAAAATTCCCAAAGGAATGAATACCTGAATATGAGTATTATTTTCCCCACAAAAGTAAAGGAAGAAGTAGGTGGTTGAGACTTTTGGATTGTGTGATCCTTCAAGGGACTCATGATTGTGTGACCATTTTTAAGCCACATGAAAGAAATATGTGAATCACATAACCTACAGCATATCTTGTGGATCCTCTTTCAAAAAGCCTTCCTGCTCTTGCAAAGGCTCTCCGGATAACTAGTGGTTACACAGTGGTATCTGAATAAGCTCCCCCTGGACATGTGGTTTTTCATCGGTGAATGCCTGAGAAAACCATTCAAAAAATCCTTTTAAAATAGGAGGAAAATGAACAAAAGGTGAAGTCCTTTCATGGTTGTAAAGATCATGTTAATTATCACAAATGGGAAGGGTAATTTTCCTTAACAACATCCAAGAAAAATCACAACACCCCTGATCCTTTATAGAATAAAACAAATCAAATAAAAAGGGAGGAGGCAGAAGCCACTCATGATCATAAAAGACATGAGAAACAATGATGAAGATCCGTAATACACCGTGATACCATGAAAACATGTCCACCTCATATTGTTAAATCCCATCAGTATATTATCATCATCATGAAAATTTCCTCATGTATGTCCAGGAAACTTCTCTCTCCCCATTTGGCTTCCTAAGGATGAACAGATGGATTTTTCCATGAAGTGCTCACACATATCTATAAGACCCTTGTTTTTAAAGCGATGCATCATCAAGAAGTAGAATAATTCTCTTTGAAATTACTCATGAAATCTCTCATGATTTCTGACTTTTAGAAAATAAAAAAAGGAAATAAATAGAGGAGGATATGGGATACTCTTATGGTCATAAAATGTTCATGATGCACTGAGGAAGTCCGCAAGATAGTCTCTAGAAGACCCTCAGAAATCCATAGAATTCTCATGAAATGCCTATAAAAGTCATTCGAGGTCTTGTGAATGCCTTTCAATAGGTTCCCTAATATCACGAAGGCCCTTGGTCATATCAATATGACAACAAGGAGGTCCCTTGGAATGAATAAAATATTAAACAAGTACCCATTATTTTTAGATAATATAATAAATGAAACATTGAAAGGAGGGACTCGCGATTGCTGAAAATTAGGAGACACCCTCAAAGAAATCCACAAAAGTGGATCGTGAAGATACATGGTGCTAGAATCCTTCACTGACTCTAGCCTAGATTCGTGTGAGATAGGTCATGAAAACTGGAAAACAAATGGGGTGGAGAGGCCTATAAATTCCCCAACCCATCATGAAAAATGCACCGCTGCCTATCAAGACCAAGAGGATGAACTCTATGAATTTCTCACTAGCGCTAGAGTGGGTTTTTCATAGTGGATGATCTCATGAATGAAAAGTATTCCATCATGTAATATACCAATGAACAGCCAAAGATATCATGTGTCATGCATATGCACTTTGTGTGATCATCATAGATTACTTGAAGGACTTTTGGTAGAACATGTGAGAAACATCATGCACGTCTTCTAGATCATGCAAGACTTAAAATAAATTTACATTAAATAAATCTAATGAATTTGAAATATAAGGGCTAGAATAAAGACTAAAGGTGGAGGAATTAAACAAAAACATGTTCGTTGGCCCTCAAATATTTCATGTGAGCCATCCAAGACCCATGACAGCACTAGTAAATGTCACTCAGACCTCACTAATCCCCTTTATCATGTTTTTTAGGTCATGAAAAGTCCTTTGGATAAGTTAGAGTAGGCCACATGGATCTCTTGGGTATGTCACTTTAGTCTCACGAAGCCCTCTGGGCTCATCGCCCAAGCCTTATGATTTCCTTCAGATACATCACCTAACTCATATAATGTTGTTCACTCATGTTATTTGAGTCTCACAATAGTACCCAGGAATGTCAACCAACTCTCATGACACCCTGTAGGAAAGTCATACAAGACATGTGATATGCTCTAGACATGCTAGCCAAGACATGTGACACCCTCTGAGACATGTCATGATAACTCTTTTGAAACCCTCCATATGTTTCAACCATCTCTTGTGATGGTGCCAGTGCAAGTTATATAGGTTATGGGACAGCCTCTAGACAAGATATTCAGGTCTTGTGATGTCCTCTGAACAAGTCGGCTAGTACATGTGATACCCTCTAGACATGTCGGCCAAGACATGTGACGCCCTCCGATACATGTCACACTGACTCTTGTGATACCCTCTATATGTGTTATCCATGTCTTTAGATGAAACCAGTAAAAGTTAGATGGGTTATTTGAAACCCTATCGACAAGACAGTCAGGTATTGCGATGTCCTTCAGACAAGTCAACTGGGTCATGTGACACCCTCTAGATGAATAATCCAAATCAACAAGGGAATATGAGGTCTTGATGAAATTTTTCATCCTTGGTTTTCACACCCCAATAAATAGGGTGGCCTCAAAGTGTAATCCATTATTAGAATCATAATATAATATTCCCCAATCCGCAAGGTAATCCCAAGAGTTGATGTCATTGTTTGTCCTCAATGTGTAAACCCTGATCACAAGGGAAACCTCAAAGTGTAAGCCCCGAACAGTGACATAATATGATATGTCCCAATGAAAAGGGAAGCCCTAGAGTTTAATCCTAAACCAATGAACTATGAATACTCTGATTCCAGTAATAACCAGGATATGTAAGATGCCTTATCAAGGCCCTAGATCCATATCAACCACTCAAAGGGAAGTCCCAGCACATAATTCCCACATCCAAAAGAAATGATATTGGTTACTTTTCATCCCTTGTTTATCACAACGAGAATAGATAATATGGGATTAGAGAGTTTCAATAGTCATATCATCTTCACTATAAGTATCTACAATGATAAGGGAAACCTCAATGTTTAAGCCCCGATTAATCAAAATATGATGAATATGATTCCTACTATAACAAGTATATGAAGGACACCTCCCTAAGGCTCGAGCTCTATAATAAAATATTCTTAGGGTTGTCCTAGTGCATAATCCATGCACCCATGTGCAGTGAGACAGATTACTTGTTATCCCTTATTTCTCACACTGAGCATAGATCATGTGAGCTTAGGGAGTTGCAATAGTCATATCATTCAACTAACAAATCTCCACTAGTCAAGGCAATGTAAACATGTAATCCCCGATGAGTGTCATGATATATTCCCCTTAACAAAAAATCATCTACCTTGGGGCCAATCCTAATAGAGTGACTGAACTATGAGAACTCTGATTCCTACCATAATTAGGATGCCTAAGACGCCTTTTTTTAAGGTCTTGGTCCAAATAAACACCTACTTCAGTACAAGATCTCTTATATCTCTGACATCTAAACCATTGGGACCCAATTATTCCCATGGGATGATCACTCTACCTAATTCATTAGTGGACTAATAAAATAAATGAACTATAATAACTTTGATTCTCTCCATTTTCAAGATAAATAAAAATTCCCTCCAAGACTCTAACATGAACACCTGGTGTCACATATCACATATATAAGTCCTTTATATATGATGTTAAACTACATGAGTTCAATGAATAGCATGGGTTTTGATTCCTATAATAACTAGGATATGTAGGGAACCTCATAATGACTCAATCCCCTCCTTAGAATATTAATCACCTCCCTACATGGTATAAAATTCTAAAGTACTTGGTTATATGGCTTAATCATATAAAGTATCTACCCATTACTCAAAAATGGATGGAGAACCTCAGATACATACATATGGATTCACTAATGATACCCCCCCTTCCTTTGTTCGTGAATGAGTTTCCCTTTTTACATATCATGATAATTAACCTATAATCATTATTTTAAGGTAACTAGTCATGTATCAGGATTATAAAGATATTCACAAACATATACTAAATCTATAATAGAGTCTCAAAGTATCCAAAATCCCCCCCCCCCCATAAGGGTGTGACAAGACCGACCTACCATCCTATTGAGTAATGAAAGTCCCTAAGTATTGTTGGGTTTGAAACCCCAACTCACCACCTACCTTTGGATAGTAGGTATGTACTCAATTATGGATGAGGGAACTATTGGGAGTTTTCATTAAGAACAATAATGATCTGATGTAAATGATTATGCAAGAGGTCAAATCCCCCACAATCAACCATTTGGCCCAACTGATCCTGCCTCAGTGAGGGTTTCCCCGATCATCTCATTCCCGTCGAAACATAAATGACCCTTAGGTGACCTGTAAGGAAATCTCTCCAAATCTAATATAACACTCAGAAACCATTTAATAAACATCTCAACAACCCACTCTGAGACAAGTTCAGTGAGTACAATAATAGTGTGTCCATCCAATCCTAGGGAATATCCTAGGAAAGACTCGAGGTGATCATTGTTAATCCCTAAGAGTATCTCAAAGAGGGGTCCAAAACATCCTCAATAACATCCTATATAATCCCTAAGTAGGGAGCAATCCCAGTGACAAATTGGAATTCCTATAATGGTATCAATCATTATGTAAGGCTCAAAGCTAGATCCCAAGATGTACCTCTGGGCATCCCTATCATATATCACATCCTGTTAGGCTCATCCTCTAGATACTAGTAAGCATGTATTTAAATAATATCTAAATCAATAATAACCATCTGAAGGAATAAATAAAAGAGTGAGGATGGTCGAACGCCTAAACTCACTACTACTTTCATATCCCCTTGGGTTTACAAGTTCTAAGGTGACACCCATTACCATCTCTAACCATACCTATAATGCACTAGATATGGGTTGATCAACCACATGAGAACCCACTAGGGTATTTTAGATCAAAATATAGAAGATTAATCCTACTTGGGACCCTTGATGTTCATACCTAATTAGAGGAATCCCTCTTGAGATACTACAAGTAAATAATATATTATTAGGTTAACACCCAACACACCAGGATGTAACGTCCCATAACATCGTAAAAAGGGTAGAATGTATTTATCAGATTCATAGGGTTTTGTTTCTGATACAACCATTAAAAGATAGATTGTGACCCAATAATGGTAATAAGGTATCTTTATGATGATTTACACACCCAATACAGTCCTGGTCTTCCTAAGGTTTGTCCACCTAAGCTTGTACAAAGGCCGACATGCCTTACCAAGCACGGTCTCACCTCCTGAGTGGTTTGGATGCCACTTGGTATCAAAAAGGCTAATTCTCATCCACTAATGGTCAATTCATGAGGCTAACACACATGGGTTGTTAGTTACCCCTAGTGTTCATCCATTACAAAAAGAATCTGGTTTAATTAATTAAATATCGAGTAGTATAAATTAAACAAGAGTCGTCATTCTCAAGAGTGAGCCCAAGCATACACATAATACATTAACATTCATGGATACCATAGGGAAGGTATGATAGAACTACCTTAGATAATATTTAAACCATTTATATATAGATCCCAAAATCTCCATCCAAGATCTCCATACGTCGCCTAAGTAGGATGATGTCTAGGCTAAGCCACGTTAGCTTCCAATCCCCTGCCCAACATTGGACATCTCAAGCACACTCCAAAATGTCAATTATAACATAAGAAATTAAATATAAAATAAAAATCCAAAAAATCATAACATGTGGAATTTCACTGGACATTTATCACTCAATTAAAATTTTAGAAACCATGTGCAATAGGTCTCTAGGGTACCCTATGGCACTATTCCCAAGAAAATCCCTAACCAATGGTGTCAACACACTTATTAATTTAATTTAATTTAGGACAAAACCCTATGAAAAATAAAAATGGAGGAATACATCAGAAAAACGGCATGCTTCTAAGTGTATATTGCCTCTCGGGACACCCTCATCCTAGGAAGAGTGAAATCCCCATTACCAGTATCTAATTCTGTCACGCTTTAGTGGAATCTAGACCAAAATCTATAAATTTGGAAACCAATATTAGAGGAGGAATGAGAATAACAAAATAGAGGATAATAGAGTGGAAGACTAACATCTAGGCTTCTAACGCATCCAATGATATTTGATTCTGACCAAGAATAAGATAGATCTCTCATGGAGGAAGGTGGAAGGAGGAGGGATCATATGGAAGAGGTTGTCGGGTGAAATGATGAAGAAAAGATAGTAAAACCATTTAAGGGTTGAAAGGGAAAATGATAATTTTTCCCTCTTTAATGGTGTGCATGGATAGACCACATGATTAGGCAAACCATGTTCCAACCATGTGGGATTCACTATCCACACACCTCCAAGATGCATGGTTTCCTCACATGGTTTACAAATTGTGCTCTAACCATGTGGAGCTACCTCTCTCAAGAACTCCGACACCACATGGTTGCAGCACACAGTTAAAAAAACATGCACCAAATGTGTGAGTACCTTAGAAACTCTATACCAAGTTTTATGATTATCTAGGACCCCTTACACGGTTAAATAAACCATGTGACAGTGCTAAATGGGACACATGGTTAGGTCGCACGGTTAGCACTAACCATGTGCCAACCGTGTGCCCTAGGTTTCACTTTTCCAAAACTCCAACTCCAGGCCTCGAACCCTCAGAACACTTTTGAAACCTATGAACCACTTTTCAATCCTAAAACCTCATCTAAAAATATTATTCAGTGTCATTTCAACCTTTTAATTTCCATTATGATTCTTGGATCAAGATTTGACCCATTCAGTTGTTGGAAATTAAATTTCCTTCTAAAATTTAAAACCTATGAAACAAGGGATCTTACAACCACCACACCTTAATGATTCTCAACCCAGAGAAGTATTGTTGGGCATAAAATTGAATAAATTGACCTACTTGGGTTATGAATTTCGATCAAAAAAATGTGTTGCATTTCAGAATTCCCAACACGCCTCTAAGAACCACTTTAAACATATGGAACTTAACTCATCAAAACTCCATATAACACTCATAACCATTATCAAAACATCAAGATGAACCTAACTTGACCCTTTATTATCTAATACATGTCCACACCATCACCTTATTAATTTTCCAACATATGGAACGTTGTGTTATAGGTTCTTTCTTTCAACATCCAATTTCAATCCATGGTACTACCACCATCATAATTGATTATAAAAACACGTCCTTATCACCCTAACAATGATTATGGTATGTTTCTCAACTCATTACACCTGATAACACATAATTACACATCTCTTGGTCCTTGATTTGATCTAATAGTCAAATTCTCATCAACCAAACTCAACCTAGTCACATCGGTTTTTCCTTGAAAATCCACGGCCAATTCTTAGACTGAACCCATCCTATTCTAATGGCATGCTTGATGTGGTTACTCATGGACTACATCCTACAATTCAAGAGGACTCAATATTAACCACCTCCGCATAACTATTCTTGAAAAGTTTTGGCATCCACTTCCAACGTGTCATCAAAACCTAATCTTGGTGCCTTTATCCCAAGGCACACTTAAATTATTCTAAGAAAACTCACTAAAGATTTTAACTGGATTCTAATTATGTCTCCTTTCTAAACCATCCCCTATACATTTCCATTATCATGCCATAGCATCAACACTGGAACTCTCTTAATCCAATACCTTTGGATTTTCATAAGTTATCTCAGGATAGACGCCCATGCTCATACTCCACCCAAGTTCATATTTAAACATATACCTGTAATTTATTAAAGAATCTAGTAGTACTTAGTTCCATTTATCCAATGAAATCTAAAATCCAAATGGTTTTCCAATGACCGGTGTCAAGGTCCCACGACTCTTCTCTTAAGAGGGTCATAACTGGAAACCAACATCCCACTCCCCACCTTAGGAGCATCATTTTCATCACACCAATGAAACAAGTTCATGATCACCATAGCCCATTCTCTGTTTATATCTGTATTTTAAAAAATAACATGGATAGGAACCTTCTCATACCAGAGTTCCAATGTAAATGCCACCTATCACCCATTCTTGATCCATAGAAATGGTTCCCATGGAAAATGAAAATTTTCAAATCACAATGAGGGTCACCACCCTAAAACGGTCAATGGTGTACTTCCCATTATATGGTTCACCTTATACCTCTCCTTGAGTGAAAATACCAAGGAGTTCCTTCATCAACCTAAAATAAATTTAGACAGCTTAGTGCATAGTTAATGCTTTATCAGTGCACCAAGGATGATGTCAAGATATTTGGAATGATTATCTCTAGGATGGGAGTACACTAAGATTCCATAGATATGAGTGTATCACTATCCCTGAGCCACACTCACATCAAACTAGGCTATACTTTACTTTAACCAACCCCTAACTCTTGTCAATGTGTTTTGAGGTCCAGCCACGGGTCAACCTCCTAGTGAAATATAGTTTATTTCCAAGACATCCCTCATCACAGAGAACTTGATTTATTTTACCCCAAATATATAGGTCATCATGCCCGTAAACATCTCATTTGAATCCATCAATACTCATCCTATACTTTGACGTGAATCAACATTCCACCAGTCGACTCAAACTTCTTTGAGTTGTCCATCAAAAAGGCCAAGTTGGTCGTGCTACATGGAATGTTAGCCTCATTAAGACAAAATGTCACTTGGAAAACCTCTTGAAAATAGGGCACCTTAAATATTCCATAATTTATCGAATGAACACCCACCTCATGATTTCATTTACAAAAATTAAAATTCCAACTGAAAAACCTTTTCTTAATGGATCTAGGCACCCAAGAAGTCTTTCCCATGGAATCCATTCTCGATAACCAAGAAACTTAGGTGATTCCTCAAAAATTGAAGGTGTCATCATTCCAATAATTAACAACCTGACCACCTATTGTGCATCGGTCTCATCATGAGTGTATAAACAAGGTTACTACCTAAAAAGGCATCCATAATAACCCAACCCAACCCCCATCACGGGTTTCCCTTGATTAAACTAATTGTTAACTTACCAAGGTTTGAGTCAAAACTAAGGGTCTCTTGGTCATACACCTAGACCTACCAATCAAGTCACATATCAAGGTCACTAGGTCTGACCACCTATCTCATAGTTCAACTTATCACCAAGTTCACATCTCACAGAGCATCACTTACGCACCCATATTAACATAGGGCATCTAACGTGCCAAAAAATATCTCTCTAAAATAGGTAAAAAGAACAAAGGTAAAAATATCATTAACCCATGAGGTCCATAAACCTATCAACATGGAATCACTTGCCAATAATCGATCTACTGTGAACTTATCCACTCCAATAATCCTCATAAGGAACTTCTCCTTAGAGGGTCATGACATCAATGAAAAGGATAAAGGATAAACCCTCATCAGGCATCTGTATATGGTAATACCCCCTCAAGTTTCCAATATACGTTAAACATTTAGGAACCTATCGACATCATACTAGAGGATCCGACTAGATAACCATAATTGAATGTCGGTTAAGTAAAATATTGTATCAATCTTGATGGAAAAACTCAATGTAGGTTGTTAAAAATATTTAGAAACCGCACCTAAAAAAGGATATAAACACAAGGGTTCTACTGGGAAGTAATTATCTTCTAAGGTTGAACTAGGAGGTTCAAAAGTATACACACAACATCGTCTCAATGATCCATGTCATACCACACTCACATGGTTTGATTAAGTATAATTTCATTCAATGTTATACAGGAAAACACCATATAGGTTGATACTGGCACTTTAAATAAACAAACCTAAGTATAATAGCATATAAGTGGTCCATACTTGGGAACCATGTTTCGTATTAACCTATTATGGTCATTGCACCTCATGTGCATGAGGACTGATTCATCATCCTCACTATCGAACATCTCATTATGGATCAACATGACCTTCCATTAGAATGAAATATACATATATATATATATATATATATATATATATTGGTCTAACTAAGTTGAATGCCACCAAGAATATATATGGTAGAAAACTATTTAGGTTGTTGATGACACTTTAAAAATTTGACCATAATCATTAGTAGTAAAATAATACACTAGCAAGCCTATAACATCCAGACCCTATGTGACAAATATGATACATGAGGCACCACTTGCCTCAGGTGGCCAAGAGTCAAAATTAATTAATGACCTCTCACCAATGGGACGATATCCATAAATCCATAATAAATCATAAAACCGCACAAAAAATGTGCATCACTCAAAGTGAAAATCATATACAAATGAAACATCACATATCAAGAACCCATACCCTAGAAATCTAGACTTTTTACTAGAATAAGTGTTTTCAACGCACCAATCTGATATCCATCATGGATTCAGACACATTCCAATACACTTGTCTATCATGTACCAAATAGTAAAACAATAGGAAAATAAACACCTCTCATGCCACTTTTCCACATATTATCCTAGATCACTCTATGAACACTTGCTGATCTGATTGGTGATAAGGCCTCAAGCACGCCTCCCCATACACCAAAGTTTGTCGACTAGCAGCGAGGACCTAGGGTGTGTACGTGGGGAACTATTTTATCATATCAGAGTAATAGAATAGTAGAGATAACTAAAAATCGTACATATAAGATGGTAAATATAGTTTGGAAGCAATAAATTTAATAAGACTATAATAAATAATGAAATAAATTAAAGGCTCAAACAGCCATGTCATATATACAACAGTGATCACCGACTGGCCCAATCACATATACATCAGAAAATAAAATAAATAGAAATCAAAGTACAAATATATTCTATATACACCTAGTCAAACCACATAATTTATTTCCACATACATATCTGAGCCATTTTGCTCAATTAGTCATGGGCCTCATCCCATCTTGTGCCAGTAGATAAGTGAACTTTTTCTCGAGTACCCCAGGGTGATGGTGGCTCGATCGGGGTGTGAGTAAAAAACTCAATAGGGAACCATCAACATGATCTCATACATATCCAGTAAATTAAATGTATATATACGTGATCTACTCATCAAGATAATAGTAATAATAATAACTAAAATCTAAGAATAACTAAATAAAAAAATTCAAGTAAAGGTCTTTTGTAATAAGGGTTTTCTCAAGGAATGTGAAAACTATAAATAAAGGAGTAAAATAAATCCACAATCGATCCTTGGGTATGTGACCCCAATCGATTGGAAATCCTATGAGTAGGGCATTGAGCTGGATGTCATGCTACACAATCCATGTATAATCATACCAATCATTGGGTCCAAAATCCCGATTGATAAAACCCACTTCATCCAACACTAGAATGTATTTGAGAAAGATATGTCACTATAGGGGGATGCATGTCCAAACCATGGGATCACCCATATTAACCTCCAATCACTATAATGAAGGATTCTAGGAAATATCATGAAATCCTATGAATATGGAACTGATCTGGATGTCATACCACCCATTCCATGTAAATTCAGTTTGATGTATTTGTCATAGGTCTAAGTCCATAGGAATTCATGACATTGGAACTTGGATAATACCTAAGGGGGTGACCCTTAGGCAATTTATAAGGAATGCGCTGTGAATCCAAGATAACACTCAGCATCCATTCAATAAATATCTCAATATCCCACTCCTAGACATTTCTGGGGAGTATAGTAATTTTCTATCCACCCGATCAAAGGGAGAATCCTAGGTATCGCTTGAGGATTTCATCGCCAATCCCCAAGAGTATCTCAAAGATGGGTCCAAAACATCCTCAGTAACCTCCTCAGTAATCCCTAAGTAGGGAGTAATCTTAGTGAAAAATGGAACTTACTATAAGGGTATCAATCATCATGTAAGGATCAACTATGGATCCCAGGATGTATGAATGGGAATCCCAATAAAGTAACAATCAAACATATAGGCACAGAAATAGGATCCCAGGAAGCAACGTTTGGAATCCCTATCACATATTGCATCGTGTATGGATCATCGGCTAGATAATAGGAAGCATCACTACTAGAAATTCGAGCTATAGCCACGGACCTATAGCCACGGTTTTATAGGTCCGTGGCTATAGCCTTTATTTTTCCACGGTTAAATTTTTTGTCCGTGGCTAAATCTTTTTCATCATTTTTTCTCCCGATCTTTTATCGGGCTCCTCCTCCTCCCTGATCCACAGCCCTCCTCCTCCCCCGATTTGCACACCATGTAGCCCTCCTCCCCAACCACGTCTTCTCCTCCCCACAGCCCTCCTCTCCTCCTCCGATTCGCAGCCCTATCCCGCGCATCCCTCCTCCCCGACGGCATCTCCTCCTCCCCGTAGCCCTCCTCATCCTCCCCTGGTTCGTAGCCATATCCCTGCATAGCCTCCTCCCCGACAGCGTATCCTTATCCCGACGATTACCCTTTCCTACGTGCTCCCTGACAGCCTCCTCCTCAGGGCGAACCTCCACCCTCACTAGCATCACCTCCTCCTCAAGCCAGACCTCCTCTCTCACTAGCATCTCCCCTCTGATGTGTGACCCCATCGACATCATCCCCTATCTAGCACGTGGCTTCCCCTTTGGTGAGATTTCTTGGATTTCTTTTTGGGGTTTTACTCATCTTGTCCAAACCCTAAGGGCTGAGGTATGATTTTTGTGCTTTATTGGATTCCAGGGGGTGAAGTTCATCCATTAGGGTGTACTCATCCATTTATGAGAGTTTCATTGCATCCGTGCATGTTTGAGGTAGGTGTTTTCATGTTTTTCCTTTTAGATTGAAAAAAATTAGTTCTTGAGTCGATTCAATTAACTTTTAAATATGTTTCAAACCTTTATTATACTTGTGGCTAGTTTATGGTAGTGTTTTCTTATTGGTAGAATTTTATAAAAATAGGTTTTGAGATTATTTTCCATTTATGCCTATGTGTATGCCTATCCAAATTGGGTTAGATAAAATGTAATTTTAGTTTAAATATTTAAGTTAGATGATTAGGGTAGTGTTTTCCCAAAAATGTATTTTATTGAAATTGTTTGTCTGGTGTTGGGTTGGCTTGATGAAACATGTTGGTTTTCATGAAATAAATTTTGGGTTAGTGGAAGGTACGTGTTGTTTTCCTTGAAAAATTGTTTGGGGAAAGACTACATGTGCCATGCCATTTGACACAGGCACATCCATGGGTGATTGGAATGAATTCATGTATGAGACTTCAAATGATAATATTGTTGGAAGGGGTTCTTTTCTTGAAACTTTTTTTAAATAAAGGGATTCATTATCTTCTCCATATCCCTCCCATTATTAAAAGGTTATATGACTTTGCAAATGGCTTGTGTAATTTTCAAAATTGGGTGGGAAATGATGACCTCTTTGGTTTTTTATGAAGTGAATGGTTTCCTAATGGTAAAAATCCCATTTGGAACTTCTCACTTTAAAAATACTGTTTTACTTTAACATTATTTTTCTTAAATGTTTTCTTGGTTTTTGAATCGTATATTGATTACATTGTTTGAATTAATTTTATTTTAGGTATGCATGGTGTTTTTGAGTCCTGGGTAATTATGGTAGGGTGTTGTGATTGGTTTCGAAGGAACGTGCTCATATTCCCAGGTATGGATATGTATGTAGGTATGTATATATATATATATATATATATATATATATATTGTGTGCATATTTCCTCATGGTATGGGGAACACATTCATATGTTTAACGATATATATATATATATATGGAAGTGTGTGAGTGTGAGTGGGCTGCTGGTTGAGTGATAATGGTTTGGATTGACCATCCTTTAAGGTAGGATTTCTCATGCACTTTACTTTTTAATTTAAGATCTATTAGTTTCTTGATTTTTGAACCCTCTTATATTTATAAATATGAATGTATGAGCCTTGGATTAGATTTTTTGGTGTGAAATTAGTGTATTAATCCTTGTTTGTGATAATTGGAATTTTCTTGGTAAATAGCACACACTAAGTGTTTGGTTAAATTCCTGGTTGGATTTTGTGGGAAATTTAGGACGTAAAATGCATGGTTTATATTTATATATGTATTGGAAAGATACAAAATGGTATTTGGGTATCCTTTAATGGTTTTCCATTGTGTTTTTAATTTTTATAAAAATATGAATGTTGGTCTTCTTCTCTAAAATTTGTCGGGCTCCTCCTCCCTTCTCCTCCGCGATACTGCGCGCGCGGATATCCTCCAGCCCCCGATACTCCCAAACCTTCGGCGGCGCCCTCCTCCCTGATACACGCGATCCCCACCGCCTTCCTCCAGTGCGATCGCGATCCCCACCCCATTTCTGCCCTACTCCCCGCTCGCGATCCCCACCACCTTCCTCCCGTTCGCTCGCTACCATTCTACTCCGACGACGTGGCCACCCACCTTGGGATGATTCTCCTCCGATGATGCGATCACCCCACCTCCCAGCCGGCGTTCCTCTTCCTCTCGGTACGTTCTCTCTATCCTCTCTCAATCCCATGGCGATCTTCCTTACGCCTGGGCGTTTTGAATCTCATCATTTCACGATGCCACAGATGACACATTTTCCCCTTGTGCACAATCATTCCGTGGCTACGCGAAATGTGGAGACACTCGAAGATATCTCCCGCAACCATCCTTTTACCAGTTGAGTCCAAGGGATTTCGTTCCTAGATGCTTTAAAAATATCTAACCAAGGAAATGATTTCATGGTGAAGCCCCCTCTGGTAAAGAGATAGGATGATGGTGGTTATCTAGTTGAAGCGGACCCAGACACCCTGAAACAGCGCGCACAACTATGAAAATTCTCAGTGATGGGTCGTATCTCTTACCACAAAGGTAACTACCCTTGGCCCCTTACTGAACTTCACTCTCGTATTGCACACTGCTAGAATACTTAAAATTGGAAACTAATCCCCATAGGAAAAGGATATTTTCACATACTGTTAAGATCACAAGATGATTTTGAAAGAGTTTGGAAGACTTGTAATCTCAACCTCAAGTCGGGTTTACTTAAAATTTCAGAGTGGGACTCCACATTTAATCCGCACACACACAGAAACACTTTGGCACAAGTCTGGATCAAATTTCATGGACTTAACTGGTTTTTTGGCACCCAAAAATACTTAATGATATTGTCTCATGCATAGTAACCGCTCTTAAAATTGATCAAAGGACCTTACATGCTGACTTGGATCTATTCAACAGAGTAATGGTTGAAATAAACCTTGACTCAAAACTTCCCAGCTCAATTAACTTCAATTCCAATGAATACAAAACTGAAGATATAGTGGAATATGAGCAAAAACCCCCATTTTGGGATCACTATAAAATCATAGGGCATACTATCTTCAACTGTAGGGTGATTAGGAAGCAGGTAATACAACCATCTGAGAATGAATGGAAGGAAATGAGGAGACCTAAAAAAGACAAAGCCCCCATGATATACATGCCTGAAATATCCAAAAAGAAATATGAAGTTTGGGTCAAAAAAACTCACACTTTGACTCACATAAGAGATAGTTCAGGAACCAAATGGGTGGATGAAGTGGAGGAAGAAGAAAACTCTATTAATGATCAAAACCTCTCAATTGAAATTACAAACCTTTTACTAGACACTATTAGAGTATCAACTGAGTAGGAAAAGATTTCTAGCTATCAACATGACCTAGAAAAGCATAATCTCTAGCACCCAATCTTGGATGGAGGGAATTTTTCTACTAATGAACTGAAGAAACTAACCTGTACTCCTAGTACTTCAATCCACAATAATGATGTTTTCACTAAAGAAAATGATGTGGCTGACACTCCATACTTAAGCGCCAAGCAGACCCATATTACTTCCACACCTAAATTAGGTATGAAAAAGGAAAATCAGGAAACCCCCTAGTCTTCTAGCTCCATGGTGAAACCTGCCTCCATAGACCTAGAAGCTCGAGCAGGCATGAAAAAGATTCCAGCACCTGTTTTACATGACAATTCAGTTTCGGTTCTCGTACCCTAACATATGTAGGTTTTTAATGTTCCCCCGGAGCAGAAGTAGAATCTCTCTCAGAACTCTATCGAACAACAATCTGCTCTAGATCCTGTTATTCCAGGTACTTCTCCTCCTCTTTCTTATGCTACTAATAACTATTCCATTCTGTCTAAAAAATTGCGTTATGATCAAAATGAATCTTCCTCTGATTTTTTCTCTAAGAATTCTGCTTCTCTACACTGATTCAACCTGACCACTACTATCCCATCCCATATTGCTAAAAAAACAATGCCTCTTTTATGAACAGTAGCCTGGTTTTAACTACAGGTGACTCCACAATGGGAAAGTATCATGAGACCAAATCACATGTCCATAATCCAACTCCGACTCCCGCGGCTCACACTGCCCACCTTAACAGGGTTGTTCTTTCCGAGCCCCAAAATGCTGAGCACACACCTTATGCTAACAAGAGATTTGAGCCTACTACTCATGAAAATCCACCCGCTGTTTTGTCATTTGATAGGCAGGAGACTAAGGACTACCTGGAACAGAAGCATACTACCATGTTGCTATCCATAGTGAATACAAAGTCTCCAGGGGGAGGGGCGTCCGGCAGGGGGGAGGGGCGTCCGGTAGGGGGGAGGGGCGTCCGGCAGGGGGGAGGGCTTTCCCGCAGGGGGGAGGGGCTGTCCAGCCGGGGGGGTTGTCCAGCAGGGGGGAGGGGTGTCCAGCAGGGGGGGTGTCCAGCAGGGGGGAGGGGTGTCCAGGCAGGGGGCGGGGCTGTCCAGTAGGGGGGAGGGGTGTTCAGCAGGGGGGGAGGAGTGTCCAGTAGGGGGAGGAGTGTCCGGCAGGGGGGGAGGAGTGTCCATTATTGTCATTGCACGACCCCTTCATTTGGTTGTTTTACATTAAAATTCTCATACTGTGTCTGGTTATCTTGAACCATTTCATCTATGATTATAACCTTCTGATAGTTACTGCATGCGGAAGTATTGCTAGATCGCCTCTATCCGAGCAATGGAGTCTTGGTTTATCCGAGCATCT
The DNA here is from genome assembly GCA_963277665.1 of Viscum album. Classification (NCBI taxonomy): domain Eukaryota; kingdom Viridiplantae; phylum Streptophyta; class Magnoliopsida; order Santalales; family Viscaceae; genus Viscum; species Viscum album. The sequence continues at coordinate 224,215,180 of OY728119.1, read as the reverse complement.
CGGTCGGTGTATTTATGTCTGAACATCCCCCCTTCCCGCAACACCCCCCCTGCCGCCTTCGAATCAGCCCGCACCATCCCCCCAAAACCTGCAACCAGCCCCTTTCCACCATCATTCTAGCCTCCTCCCGCTCCCTTCGCTCCTGGTCTGAAGATGTTGCCCTACGGATGTCGCTGGATCAGGCCAACACGCTACGGTCACGCTGCGCTCACACTGCGGTCACGCCGCGGTCACTTCTCGGTCACGCCACGGTCACGCCGCGGTCACGCCGCGGTCACGCCGTGGTCACTCCGCGGTCACGCTGCGGTCACGCCGCGGTCACGCCGCGGTCACGCCGTGGTCACTCCGCAGTCACGCCTCGGTCACGCCGCGGTCACGTCGCGGTCACGCCGCGGTCACGCCACGGTCACGCCGCAGTCACGCCGCAGTCACACTGTAGTCATGCCGTGATTTGGCCCTGCTCCAGCCACATCCAGCCCACACCAGCCCCCTTCCACCTTCATTTCAGCCCGCTGCCATCGGCATTCCAGACCGCAACAGCCCCCCTTCCACCTTCGAATTTGCCCGCACCATCCCCCCAACACCTGCAACCAGCCCCCTTCCACCAGCATTCCAGCCTCCTCCCGCTTCCTTCGCTCCTAGCCAAAAGATGCTGCCCCGCGGATGTCACTAGATCGGGTCAACACGCTGCGGTCACGCCGCGGTCACGCCGCGGTCACGCCGCGGTCACGCTGCGGTCACGCCGTGGTAATGCCGTGATTTGGCCCTGCTCCAGCCACATCCAGCCCACACTAGCCCCCTTCCACCTTCATTTCAGCCCGCTGCCACCGGCATTCCAGCCTGCAACAGCCCCCCCTTCCACCTTCGAATTAGCCCGTACCATCCCCCAAAAACCTGTAACCAGCCCCCTTCCACCAGCATTCCATCCTCCTTCTGATCCATTCGCTTCTGGCCGAAAGATGCTTCCCCACGGATGTCGCTGGATCGGGCCAACACGCTGCGGTCACGCTGCGGTCACTTCGCGGTCACGCCGCGGTCACAGCGCCGTCACGCCGCGGTCACTCCGCGGTCACACCGCGGTCACTCCGCGGTCACGCCGCGGTCACGCCGTGGTCACGCCGCGGTCACGCCGCGGTCACGCCGCGGTCAGGCCGCGGTCACGCCGCGGTCACGCCGCCGTCACGCCGCGGTCACGCCGCGGTCACGCCGCGGTCACGCCGCCGTCACGCCGCGGTCACGCCGCGGTCACGCCGCGGTCACGCCGCGGTCACGCCGCGGTCACGCCGCGGTCACGCCGCAGTCACGCCGTGATTTGGCCCTGCTCCAGCCACATCCAGCCCACACCAGCCCCCTTCCACCTTCATTTCAGCCTGCTGCCACCGGCATTCCAGCCCGCAACAGCCCCCCCCCCCCCCCCCTACCACCTTCGAATCAGCCCGCACCATCCCCCCAACACCTGCAACCAGCCCCCTTCCACCCGCATTCCAGCCTCCTCCCGCTCCCTTCGCTCCTAACCGGAAGATGCTGCCCCGCGGATATCACTGGATCGGGCCAACATGCTGCGGTCACACTGCGGTCACACTGCGGTCACGCCGCGGTTACGCTGCGGTCACGCCGCGGTCACGCTACGGTCACGCCGCGATCACGCCGTAGTCACGCCGTAGTCATGCCGTGATTTGGCCCTGCTCCAGCCACATCCAGCCCACACCAGCCCCCTTCCACCTTCATTTCAGCCCACTGTCGTCGGCATTCTAGCCCGCAACAGCCCCCCTTCCACCTTCGAATCTGCCCGCACCATCCCCCCAACACTAGAAACCACCCCCTTCCTCCAGCATTCCATCCTCCTCCCGCTTCCTTCGCTCCTAGCCAGAAGATGCTGCCCCGCGGATGTCACTGGATCGGGTCGACACGCTGTGGTCACGCCGCGGTCACGCCGCGGTCACGCTGCGGTCACGCCGTGGTAATTCCGTGATTTGGCCCTGCTCCAGCCACATCCAGCCCACACCAGCCCCCTTCCAACTTCATTTCAGCCTGCTTCCACCGGCATTCCAGCCCGCAACAGCCCCCCCCCCCCCCCTGCCACCTTCGAATCAGCCCGCACCATCCCCCCAAAACCCGCAACCAGCCCCCTTCCACCAGCATTCCAGCCTCCTTCTGATCCATTCGCTTCTGGCCGAAAGATGTTGCCCCGCAGATGTCGTTGGATCGGGCCAACACGTTGCGGTAACGCCGCGGTCACGCCGCGGTCACGTCGTGGTCACGCTGTGATTTGGCCCTACTCCAGCCACATCTATCCCACACCATCCCCCTTCCACCTTCATTTCATCCTGCTGCCACCAGTATTCCATCCCACAACAGCCCCCCTTCCACCTTCGAATCAGCCCGCACCATCCCCCCAACACCTGCAACCATCCCCCTTCCACCAGCATTGGAATCTCCCATTATAACCGAGGGATCTAATATAACTCCTGAAATCTCATTCATGTGTTTCCAATGAGTTCTTCGACTGATGTAACAGTAGAAAGCATAAACCATTTAACAAAAAGAGATCTGACCCTCATTAAGGAAGGTGCAAGTGATAAGCTTGCAAGTCGGGTTTCATGTCCTCAAATCACACAAAATTTAGAAAAGTTCTTGAACCATCCCTACTATTTTGTTTACATCCGCATTCCCAAAAACTAATTCCCAGCTCACCATAAGCCTGACAAGGATAAGCTCTCTCTTTTATCCAGTTCCGATATCACCATCACTAGCTGGTCCATTATGGACACTTAATGAGTAGGTTTTCACTGAAGGTAACCTTACACCCTATGATACAACTCTATTCTGCTATGAAAATAATGAGGAAATTTCATTTGGCCAATAGGGGGGTTGTCCAGCAGGGGGGGCTGTCCAGCAGGGGGGGTTGTCCAGCAGGGGGGAGGGGGTCCATGGGTGGTGTCCAGGGGGTGTCCCGGGGTTTAGGGGGTCCAGGTGGTGTCCAGGTGTGGTGTCTAAGGGTGTCCAGTGGGGGTCCAGGTGGTGGTGTCCTGGGGTGTCCAGTGGGTGGTGTCCAGGGGTGTCCAGTGGGGGGCAGGTGTGATTGCATTTCTGATAAAAAGTTCTGGAATTTGAAATCGATGAATTATTCACGTATAAAAGCTTTTTGAGTTTTCAATGGAAATCTATACCTTAGCTACTGGTAATGTTTGTGTTTTCCTGAAGGGTCTCAAGAAGGAAGTTATTGTTGATTTAGTGGAACAATTCCATGCATACAAGCGAAGAGTGGTTCACTTTGTTCATTTTATATATCAAATTTGGTTTTCCTGCACTTAGAATGTTATGTGTTATCTTGTGCTATTTTTAATCATGGTTGCTACTAGAATCTATTTAGACTTACTAGTTTGGTTCTTTATATAGGAATCCATATCCCCTGGGAATGTATATCTTGAATATGGTATTTTATTCTCATGATTTTATTCTATGTAATTGAATCATTTCTATACAGAATTTCATTTTTGTTGCTATGAGAATATTGTAATCATGGATTGATGTGTAATGACTTTGTTTAATTCTTGTTTCTATTTTTCATAGATCATGTGTGTCCAGGGGGAGGTGTCCAGGCAGGGGGGAGGTGTCCAGGTAGGGGGGAGGTGTCCAGGAGGGGGGGGGCTGTTCAGGCAGGGGGTGCTGCGAGGCAGGGGGGTGCTGCGGGGCAGGGGGGTGCAGGTGGGGAGGGTTGTCCGGGGGGTGCTGCGGGGAAGGGGGAGGGTGCAGGTGCGGTGAAAGGGGGGGTGTCCAGGTAGGGGGGTGGGTGCGGGGGGGTGTCCAGACAGGGAGGGTGTCCGGATAGGGGGGTGTCCAGACAGGGAGGGGGGTGTCCAGACAGGGAGGGTGTCTAGACAGGGGGGAGGTGTGTCCAGACATGGGGGGTGTCCAGACAGGGTGGTGTCCAGACAAGGGGGGGTGTCCAAACAGGGGGGAGGTGTGTCCAGACAGGGTGGGGGGTGTCCAGACAGGGGGGGGTGTCTAGACACGGGCGGTGTCCAGACATGGGGGAGGGGACTGGTAGTCTACACATACCCATATCATCCTATTTGAAACTAAGTGGAAGATGTTGCCCCACGGATGTCGCTGGACCGGGCCAACACGTTGTGGTCACGCTGCGGTCATGCCGTGGTCACGCCGCGGTCACGCCGCGGTCACGCCGTGATTTGGCCCTACTCCAGGACGACACCCTGCGGCGGTTACTCCTCCTTAGAGAAACATTGAATGGTTAGCTCTATAATTTTTCGTATTTCCTCATTCTTAAACTATATCTCCTCTCAGCGCTGCCTCTCATCCATATTTCCAAAAAACGTGCATAGAAGGTGGTACAAAGGCTCAATTCAACTGAAAACATTGGTTTGGAATTGTTTGGCATATTTTATTCCCTCATCTCATGTATCACTCATTGGAGGAGGATGATCACTGCCAAGTTGATGGGGTGGGTGCAGGGGGGTGTCCAGATAGGGAGGGTGTCTAGACAGGGGGGTGTCCAGACAGGGGGGGGGGTGTCCAGATAGGGAGGGTGTCCAGACAGGGGGGAGGTGTGTCTAGACAGGGGGGGTGTCCAGACAGGGTGGTGTCCAGACAAGGGGGGGTGTCCAGACAGGGGGGAGGTGTGTCTAGACAGGGGGGTGTCCAAACAGGGGGGGTGTCCAGACAGGGGGGGTGTCCAGACATGGGGGAGGGGACTGGTAGTCTACACATACCCATATCATCCTATTTGAAACTAAGTGGAAGATGTTACCCTGCAGATGTCGCTGGACCGGGGCAAAACGTTGTGGTCACGCTGCGGTCACGCCGCGGTCACGCCGCGGTCACGCCGCGGTCACGCCGCGGTCACGCCGCCGTCACGCCGCCGTCACGCCGCGGTCACGCCGCGGTCACGCCGTGATTTGGCCCTACTCTAGGACGACACCCTGCGGCGGTTACTCCTCCTTAGAGAAACATTGAATGGTGAGCTCTATAATTTTTCGTATTTCCTCATTCCTAAACTATATCTCCTCTCAGCGCTGCCTCTCATCCATCTTTCCACAAAACGTGTATAGCAGGTGGTACAAAGGCTCAATTCAACTGAAAACATTGGTTTGGAATTGTCTGGCATATTTTATTCCTCTAGGTATTCCTACACATTTCTAGATCTCCAAACCTCACCGAATTAGGTATATCAGGGGTCATCCAATCCTCTAGTCATCATAGATTAGAATTCATTTCTTTAAATCTTCTGAGAAAACATCCTCTCATGCTATCCATATCATCCTATTTGAAACTAAGTGGAAGATGTTGCCTCGCGGATGTCGCTGGACTGGGCCAACACGTTGTGGTCACGCTGCGGTCACGCCGTGGTCACGCCGCGGTCACGCCGCGGTCATGCCGCGGTCACGGTGGTGTCCAGGGAGTAGGGGGACTAGCAGGGGACTGGCAGGGTGTCTGGAAGGGTGCAGGGGGGACTGGCAGGGGGGACTGGCAGGGGGCAGGGGGACTAGCAGAGCCTCTTTATCTTACTATGGCCTTTTCTTTTTTTTAATTACTGAATCCAACATTTTTAATTCAGGTTTTATTACTTATTTCTCTCATTTATATCTCTGTTTAATTTGTATACATTTAATTCATTTCTACTTGTTATTGAAATATTTCCATTCAGGGGGGAGGGGTGTCCGGCAGGGGGAGGGGTGTCCTGCAGGGGGAGGGGTGTCCGGCAGGGGGGAGGGGTTGTCCGGCAGGGGGGAGGGTTGTCCCGCAGGGGGGGAGGGTTGTCCAGCACGGGGGGAGGGCTGTCCAGCAGGGGGAGGGCTGTCTAGCAGGGGGAAGGGGTGTCCAGCAGGGGGTAGGGGTGTCCAGGCAGGGGGGAAGGGTGTCCAGGCAGGGGGAGGGGTTGTCCAACAGGGGGGGAGGGGTGTCCAGGCAGGGGGAGGGGCTGTCCAGCAGGGGGGAGGGCTGTCCAGCAGGGGGGAGGGGTGTCTAGGAAGGGGGAGGGGCTGTCCAGCAGAGGGGGAGGGGTTGTCCTTGAGGAATGTCTAGCTGAGAACGAGCATGAATAGGTGTAACAGCAGGTAGAGTAAAATGTGGCAGCCCTATTAGTATATGTCATGTGTAACCTATAGGGTGAGGTCTATAATGATGCTCCTAAACATGTTCAGGTTGTGTAAAAAATGTTGGTAACTCTCTATTTTCTATTTCTTGATTCATGTATGTTGGTTGTTGGTAGCCCATGTTGATAGGATGTTTCATCTTAATTCTAGTTGCGGTAGAGAACCCTCTTTGATAAGGTGCTCAAGTTGGGAGTACGAGTTGACGATCTGCTTATAGAATATATCCAGCAGAATTGTGATTTACCAGTTTCAGCATGAACACATCCTTGGGATTCTTATTCCTCTACTAATTCTTCCTAGGATTTACTAGTAGCAGAATTTTTATACCAGGTGACCTCTTTTTAACCTTCTTTGTATTTTTTTTCTAACATAGTGTTTGGTATTAATATTTTTCCCTTTCAGAGCATCTTTCAACGAAGTATTAATAGAGGATGGATTTCAGAATTTCTATACCATTCTTCACTTATCAGTGGCATGGCCTATCATCCTGCAATGCTCATTGTACTTTGGTATGTTTTCTAATACAAAACATAACTCAATAATATGATCATTTATATCAATAGAAACACATTCCAGGGGGTGTAGAAAGGGGAAGGGGGAGGGGTGTCCGTCAGGGGGGTGTCCAGAAGGGGGGAGGGGTGTCCAGGGGGTGCAGGGGGTGTCCAGTGGGGCTGTCCAGTTGGGGCATGGGGGCTGTCCAGTGGGGTGAAGGGGGAAGGGGGCAGGGGGCAAGGGTGTCCAGCAGGGGGAGGGGTGTCCAGCAGGGGGAGGGGCTGTCCAAGCAGGGGGAGGGGTGTCCGGCAGGGTGGGGAGGGCTGTCCAGGGGGTGCAGGGGGTGTCCAGTGGGGTTGTCCAGTTGGGGAATGGGGGCTATCCAGTGGGGTGCAGGGGGGCATGGGGGACTAAGGGGGGCATGGGGGTGCAAGGGGGTGTTTTGTTTCATGTGGATTTTTGGCCTCACCAGATTGGTTGTTTCATTTTGAGGTACTGTAGTGTAAGGGTAGTGATAACCCCTATGACCCAAGTATCTTCAAAATCTTGATCATTTGTATTTCTCATCCTCTAAGATATTTCTATAGGTTTCCTCTGGTGAAAACCTAGATCGCCATTGCTGCTTTGCTTCATCAGAGCTCTTTCCATACCTATCTCTCCTTGAACTCATATCATTTCTTGTTTTATAGTGGAGATGACGTCCTTCCTTCAAGGAAGAAGTGAAGACCCTTCTTGGTGATAGTTCCACAAGTACAGAAATGAGAATATGAACTTTTGGATCCTGTTGCATCGTGCATCAAGCTTTCAGCATGAAGGGAATGGGAATGTTGGACTACTACCCACTCTAGTACTGTGATTTTCATTTTTGTTTCATTTATTTTGAATCCTGTGAGTATTGTATACTTATGTTATTATCCCTCATACTGTGATTCTTTCTAGTTTACAATTGTAGGGTTTTTGTTTTCTTTGACCATAATAAAATGTGTGAGTTAGGTTTTGTTATTTTTATTCACGTAGGTCCCCATGGGACTAAAGCATGTTAAATAATAGTGTATGTTATATTTCTTTTACTTTCTTGCATCTTGTTCTTATAGTTCTATAAAATTCAACTTCAAATTCAGGGGGCAGGGGGGCTGGCAGGGGGGACTGGCAGGGGGTGGCAGGGGGGGACTGGCAGGGGGCAGGGGGGGCTGGCTGGCAGGGGGGCAAGCAGGGGGTGGAAGGGGGAACTCGCAGGGGGCAGGGGCAGGGGGGGCTGGCAGGGGGGTGGCAGGGGGGGACTAGCAGGGGGCAGGGGGGAAAGGTAGGGCGACAAGCAGGGGGGTGGCAGGGGGGTTGGCTGGCAGGGGGAAGGGGGCAGGGGGGGCTGGAAGGGGGGTGGCAGGGGGGTACTAGCATGGGGCAGGGGGGAAAGGCAGGGGGACAAGCAGGGGGTGGCAGGGGGTGGCAGGGGGGCTGGCTGGCAGGGGGCAAGCAGGGGATGGCAGGGGGTGTCCAGTGGAAGGTGTCCAAGGGTGGGGGTGTCCAGTGGAAGGTGTCCAAGGGGGTCTAGGGGTGTTCAGGGGGGTCTAGGGGGTGTCCAGGGGGTCTAGTGGGTGTCATAGGGTACAACAATGTGAGATTTTTTACTTTTACATCACTTCACACCAAGATTTCACTTATTTGCAGTTTACTGTGCTAGTTCTGTTTTATCTTGTTTCACCCCCTAATGTGTAACGTGAATACGTAGATCGAAAGTGGTAATACTTGCACAATGTTGGGAGACATTAAGAGAGGCAGTAAAAGATACAATGTACTAGAAAAATTCTGGTCACAGTGTGCTATTTCTGTTTTCCTTTGCATCTCTTTTCCTTTGTCTCTAGTTTTGACCAAGGAAATTCTTGGAGGAAAAGTAGCATGGCGGGGAGTTTATGATAGCCCCTATGTCACTGCATAGTTCTTTTATTGTTATTTGGTTAAGTAGAGTTTTGGTTTTTATCTCTATGGAGTTCCAGGTCAGAACATGGAAATTTTTGAGGTTTCCATATTCTTCATGGTTAAGGTGCATGGTTTGAGGAAAATAGTATGACCTCCCTTCGTGAGGATAATTTTAAGTTCATTTTGAATTGCACACAATTTTTTAGCATGAGTTGCGCATAGCCAAGTCTAAACCATGTAGCCCCTTGGTGAAACAATGTAGGATCCTTGGGTCAGTGCAGGGGGCTGGGGAGGGGGGACAGGTGCAGGTGGGCTGGGGTAGCAGGGGGCTGGGGGGGGGGGGGGGGGGCTGGTGCAGCTGGGGGTTGGGGTTGGGGGCTGGTGTAGGTGGTATGCGGGGGGGGGGGACTGGTGCTGGTGGACTGGGGGTGGCATGGGGCTGGGGGGGGGGGGGGGCGGTGCAGCTAGGGGTTGGGGTTGGGGGCTGGTGCAGGTGGGCTGCGGGGGGGTGGAGGTGGGCTGGGGGGCTGGGGTAGCAGGTGGCTGGGGGGTGGTGTAGGGGGCTGGGGAGGGTGGGGGAGACTGGTGCAGCTGGGATGGGTGTGGACTAGTGCAGCTAGGGGCTGGGGGCTGGGGTTGGGGGCTGGTGCAGATGGGCTGCGAGGGGGGGCTGGTGCAGGTGGGCTGGGGGTTGCAGGGGGTAGGGGGGACTGGCAGGGGGTGGCAGGGGGGACTAGCAGGGGGCTGGGGGGTGGGGGCAGGGGGGGACTGGCAGGGGGCAGGGGGTGGGCTGGCAGGGGGACAAGCAGGGGGGGCTGGCAGGGGGTGGCAGGGGGCAGGGGGCAGGGGGGACAAGCAGGGGAGTGGCAGGGGGGACTAGTAGGGGGCAGGGGGTAGGGTGGCTGGCAGGGGGGTGGCAGGGGGTACTAGCAAGGGGCAGGGGGGACTAGCAGGGGGCAGGGGGGGCTGGCAGGGGGACAAACAGGGGGACAAGCAGGTGGGTGGCAGGGGGCAGGGGGGACTGGCAGGGGGTGGCAGAGGGGGACTAGCAGGGGGTGTGGCAGGGGGCAGGGGGGACTGGCAGGGGGCAGGGGGACAAGCAGGGGGGCTGGCAGGGAGGGTGGAAGGGGGCAGGGGGGACTGGCAGGGGGGTGTCTGCAAGGCAGTGGGGAGGAGGGCAGGGGGGGTCTGCAAGGCATAGGGGAGGGGTGCAGGAGGTGTTTAGGGGGGTGTCTAGGGGGTGTCCAGGGGGTGTCCAGGGGGGTGTCCAGGGGGTGTCCAGGGGGTGTCCAGGGGGGTGTCCAGGGGGTGTCCAGGGGGTGTCCAGGGGGTGTCCAGGGGGGTGTCAGGGGGGTGTCAGGGGGGTGTCCAGGGGGTGTCCAGGGGGGTTTCCAGGGGGTGTCCAGTGGGGTGTCCCGGGGGTGTCTAGGGGGTTCGGGGGGTATTTTTTTATGTATGTGCACACCCTATAGCCACGGTTTTAAACTGTGGCTATTGGTTTATTGCCACCGTTTTTAACCGTGGCTATAGACCTAACTCCCCGGTTTCCAACCGTGGCTATAAAGCCTGTCTGGCGTCTAATATAGCCACAGTTGAAACCGTGGCATTAAGTATACAGCCACAATTTGAACCGTGGCTATAAACCTATAGCCACGGTTGAAACTGTGGCTATAGGTCTGGGCCTATAGCCACGCCAAACTTAGCCACGGTTTGAGGGCCTATAGCCACGGTTTAGAACCGTGGCTATAGCCCGAATTTCTAGTAGTGCATGTCTTCCAATCATAGGTACATCAATAATAACTATTTGAAAGCACAAATAATAGAGTTAGGGTGGTTGAACGCCTAAACCCACCACTACTATCACAATACTTTGGGCTTACAAGTTTGGTATAGGTTCTAAGGTGACACCCGCTACCACCTCTACCTAAACCCATAACACACTAGGTCGTGGTCATTCAACAACCTGACAACCTACTAGGTCCCCTTATATTAAAACATGGGTGGTGAATCCTACTTGGTACCCTAAATATTCATACCTAAGCAGTGAAATCCCTCTGGGGAACCTAAAAGTTAGTAATATGGTATTAGGTCAACACCCGACACACCAGGATATGATGTCCCATTACATTGTAAAAAGGGTGACATGGCCTTTCTAGATAAACAATGTTATGTTACCAAGGAAACTGTCATAAGATGGATTATGACCCAATATTGGTGATAGGGTCTCTCTAGGATGGTCTATACACCCAAACCAGTCATGTTTTGCCTAAGGTTTTTACACCTAGTCATATATAAAGGTTGACACACCTTACCAAGTGAAGTCTCACCTACTAAGAGGTTTTGAGGACACTTGGTGTCTCAAAGGATAAGTCTTAGCAACTATAGACCAAGGCATATATCTAAAACACAAGGGTTATTAGTAAACTCTCACATTCATCAATTACAAAAATAATCCAGTTCAATTAATTAAACATCCAGTGGTATAAATTAAACAAGAGGAATATCCCTCAGGGGTGAAACTCGGAATAAACATACTATATAAACACACATGGATACTATAGGGTAGGTATGAAAAACCACCCACCTCAAATAATATTTTAACTATTTATATACAACTCCCGGCAGCTCCATCCAAAATCACCATGTGTTTCCCAAATCCAAAAATGTTTGGTCCAAGCCACATCAGCTTTCAATCCCCTACCTATCATTGGACGGGTCAATCATAGTTCAAAAAATCAATTAAAACATTAATAAATTAAATATAAAATCAAAAATAAAAAATTTATAACAAGATACATCTCATTGAATACTCACCACTCGATGAAAATCCAAGCAACTATACACAATAGGTCTGTAGGGTACCCCCGACATCGTTCTTAGGAAATGACCTAACCAATGGCATCAACACATATATTAATTTAATTTAATTTAGTAAAAAACCATAATAAAAATCATAATGGATCCATACCTCATTGAAATGGAATGTGGCCAAGAACAGATGGCCTCTCGAGTCACCCTCTTCCTAGTCAAAGTGAAATCCCCATCACTGGTATCTAATACCACCATGCTCTAATGTAATTGGGACCAAAATCTCTAACCTGTGAAACCAACATTAGAGGAAATGGGATAAGAACACAACATAGGAAATTTATTTTAAAGAATTACCTCTAGGATTCCAATTCATATGACGATGTTCGATTCCAACCAAGAACAAGGTAGGTCTTCCATAGAGGAATGGAGAAGGGAGAGGGAAATCATGGTGGAGGTTTTTGGCTGAAATGATGGAGAAAAAAAAGTTAAAATCTTTAAGGGTCAGAGAGGAAAGATGGTTATTTTTTCCTCTTTAATGAGGTGCACACTTATGCACCAAGGTTGGGAAAACTATGCATCGACCATGTGGGATTCACTATCTAAACACCTCAAAAAAACATGGCTACCTTTCATGGTTTACAAACCATGCTCCAAACATTTTGATCTACTACCCCCAAGAACTCCTACACTACATGGTTGTAGTGCACTGTTAGACAAACTGTGTGCCGACTGTGAGAGTCCCTCAGCACCTCATCACTAAACTACATGATTATCTTGGCCCCTCTCATTGTTAAACAAATCATGTTTTAGTTCTAACTGGTCCATATAGTTAGTCCGCACGATTATCACTAATCAGGCTCCAACCATGTTCCCTAGGATATACTTTTCCAAAACTCCAACTTCATGCTCCAAACCTCAAGAATAACTCCAAAACCTTCGAACCAAATTCCAATATGAAAAAATCATCTAAAAATATTATTTAGAGGCATTTAAACCTTTAAAATTCCATTTTTATTCTCCAATCAAGATTTAACCTATATAGTATTTCAATATTCAATTTCCTTCTAAAATTTCCAACTTGTGAAACATAGGATCTTACAACTCACAGACCATCAAACTTAATTTAATAATTAATAATTTTAAAACCATGTAATAAAATTAAATTAAATAAAATCAACATATACACTAGCCTAGTTAAAGCTCGTGAATGGTTATACACATGAAACAAATATGAAAAAGTACATAGGTTATCATTCAATTAAATTAATTCATTATTATTAAGATAAAATTATTTTATTAATTAATTAATTAATTATATTTATCTTAATGACCATATGAATTATTTTGGCGATACCCATCATAAATTCATTCATAGAAAATAAATGGCATGACCAATAATTACATATAATTACAGCGAATTAATTGATTATTTTTAATTCTTTAAAACCCTTATTATATGGTCAAATGCATCTGGTTCCAAGGGTTTGATCAAGTTGTAATGATGAAATTAATTATTTAGATGTAATTTAATTATATCCTTTATTGGGAGACTACACAGCATGTACTTACGAGTTACATGTCATGTCCCGTGATTGTCTTGTATCTGGGATAAAAACCTAAGGTTTTGGTGTGTATCTCAGTTGAAATGCACTGTGTGTATTAACCAACCACATGTCATGTGTTCCACTTGTCATGTGTCTGTATAACTTGTTGATTGACTTGGAATTTTTTTGATGCAGGACCACACGACACGTACTCTAGCTACACATTATGTGCCTGTGTAACCCACCAAATGAATCAACATATTCTTCAGGTAGGGAAACTACTGAGTTACACACAGTATAAGCCGACTGAATGTCATGTGTTTCATTAATTATATCGGTTTTTAGTCTCATGCAGTTAAAAATATTGTATTTAACCACATAGTGAGTGTGAATTTTGTCGCCAAACCCTAGATACTACATGTTGTTTAATCCAAAAAACCATGTTTGAGGTTGTCCTGGTCTATACACAGTATGAAATAAATTCACCCCATGTAGTAACTACTCGGCGTGTCTTGTATCCCACAAAAAATCCAAGTGTAGTGAACTTGGATATACGATGTGTACTCTGGTTTCATGCTGTGTAACCCAATCTACGAGCCAGAAATCTTTGGAACCTCCTAATGGAATTTCCAATCATCCTTTATTTATTATTATTCTTTAAAAAATTATTAATCTTGAATAAATAATATTAAAATGTAAAAAACATGTTAATTAAACTTTGGATTAAAGAAATAATAATTTGGAAATGAAATATCTAACCAATATTGCACATAAGCGATCAATAATAAAATAAATAATTAAAAATTTAAACATGGTCACTCTCATACCACTTTGAGGTTATGGGTGTAGCAGAATCACCTTTTTTGAAAATAACCCTTAATGTTTTTGTCAGATTTGATGGATCATTCTCTAATTATGTAAGATATAAACATCATTACCAAGGAAATTTTTCCATTGAATATTGACATAGAAACCCTGGATCCCAAAGAGGATCATTAACAAGTTATATTTATAATTTATTTAATCATATGTAAAGAAATATTGCCTCATCATAGGATCTTTATTTGATGAAGATATTGATCATCCCTAACCCTTTTTGGATTGTCATCATTTTGTAGGGAGGACCCAAAGTAAATCCCCTCTATGAGGGACCCACACACGGTCTATTGATATCTGAACAACACCAATGGAATGTTTAGTGCTAGCATAATGGATTGATCATCTTGTGTTGTTCATCTTGATCACTTCTAGTTCCTTTAGTCTTGAAGGATTCTCTCTTATTATACTCATTCTTGAGAGGATGAGAGAAGGAGGGATCTAGATAAATCTTTTATTTGCAATGATTCTCAATTCTCGATTAACCCTATGAAATAGACATTTCAATTGATTTATAGAGTTAGTTTTTAGGTTAAAATATTATTTATTGCATAAAAACCCTTAAATAATATAATAAACCTTATTTAACACCATTTCATATAATAATATTATTATTATATTATGGTGCATACTATCTGACGCAATGATTCTCAATTCTCAATCAAACCTGTGTAATAGACATAACAATTGATTTATAGAGTTAGGGTTTAGGTTAAAAGATTATTTTATTACACAACAAGCCTTAAATAATATAATAAACCTTATTCAACACCATTTCATATATTATTATTATTATTATTTTATGGTGTGTATTGTATAATGTAGTGATAAATATTATTTTACCACCATGCAAATTAATATTTATCACTAGACATGATCTTGGTCCGCTCATCCTCCTAGACATTTATCTAATAACCAAATAAATATTTATTCATAAATAAATAATCTATTCACAGTCTAGAAAATGAATATTTATTAAATATTCAATAAATAAAACAAATATTATATTCACGGTCTACTGAAAAATATTTATTAATTATTCATGTAATTAAATTAATTATTTATTAATGAATAAATGATTATTTATTACCTTGAAAATATTTATAATCAATAAATCCTGAATAAATTATTCCTTGGTTTTAAGAATAATATTTATTCCAATAATTAAATTCAAATAGAGTTTAATTGAGATCAACAAAAACATTTAGTGTGTGACTCTAAAGGCTTCTTTCTCATTGGAATTGGAAAAACTTTCCTAAATTATAAGATAGTTATATAGAAATGGGTTAAGGTACCCAAGATAAATAAGTTAATTTCATAATGTTGACAACCACAAATGAACATTTTCTGTGTAATATAATTCCTTTGTCATAATATCTCATCAAGCAGGTTGCACACTCAAGTCACCATCCTGTGTACTTAATACGTCTTTCTTTGAATATCTGAAATAAACTCATTGTTACACTATATCCATGGAATTTAATGTGATGGTTCCATTTCAATCAGGTTTGAGATATCAACTTCCAATAATATGGAAGGGATAAATCCTTCCTTGGATTATTAATTAATAACATGTCATTCGTGAGGCACCCAATATACCCTAATTCTCATGAACATACGGTGTCATAGTTTTGGTTAGTACATCAAACTACATGATTCATAACAAGAATTAATAATAATAATAATAATTTGTAATGACCATTACACATGCTTGAAAATAGGAATATTTGATGACACATAAACATGTGAAATTTCTATAGGTGGGTATGTTCTTATAATCTCTCATCTTGAAGATTACCTAGTGTGAACTTTATGAGAAGAAGTCTCATATACTTATGAGTACTCACACCTGACAATATACATTTTATGGGTCCCATTATAGTATATTATCCCACCTTAGAACTATATTTAAGAATATCAACATGGTATTTCAAAGTTATCATCATAATGGAGAGCTATTATGACCTTATCAATGAGACAAATACTCTAGGAAATTATTACATTAAATTCATGTATAATAATGAAAAATATATAATAAGATGTTTTATTATATTCAAATATTAAAATATATGTATAATCCAAAGTGAAAACAGTTGGTTCTATAACACCAATTCCGACAATATATTACCATGTAAATTGACATCAAACACAAACACAATCCAATTGACACTTCACTCATCTTCAACAAACACATTAAAAAAATTAAGTGTAATCATGTATATCCCCTTCAAGATATATTCCAATTTAACATATTTCCCCCATAATAATAATATTTAATACAACCAAAATAAGTATAGCAAATTCATTACCATACATCAACCTCAATTAATTCAAAGATCAATTTATATTTATAGATTTATATAAAATAATTTCATTTGGAAGTTTACTCATCTTAACTCCCCCTCAAGGGATGAACTATACTAATTCATCATCATGGATGGTATTCTTGAGAATTATATCTAATAATAAATTTGGTACCAATTCAAATATTGTAAGGATACATCATGATATAAATTATATCATTACATGACAACTAACACTCCATGATGTAAGCCTTTTACAATATTCCAGATCTCCCTTCAGATAAAATAACTTTGATTACCTGTATATAGATTAAACAAAAAAAATATATAAAAATAATTTCATTGTCTATAACTACTTAGAGAGATAAATAGGGATAAGATTTATTTATCATCCCAAAAAACTTTTCTTTTTAACTCCTCTTTTTTGATAACTCTTCATGCTCACTCCTTTTATTTTCTAGACTCTAGAAACTAGGGGTAGTATGGTCTTCCTTTTGTTTTATTCTTTATTATTAGATGGAAAAAGATTTTTTCATTAGCTGGGAAAGTAATTCCATTTATTTTTCAGTGATATATATTATTTTCCTTTTCCATCTTTTTTGGGCATGCGATCATGCATTCCTTAGGAACATATCCATCTTTCTCTTTGTGTGGAACCTCTTTTTTCAAAGTAGAATTCTTGACACATGGAGTCAATGGGGCTTTACCTTTATTCATAAATGAATTTCGCTATCCTAATAGCCATTTCATATATTTATTAAGAGTATTACAAATTTATTTTCACCTTCCACATAGTTTTTCATTCATCTTTGAGTTACACTTCTTTGGTAAATTCTACAGTTCTTCTTCTTGGATGTCTTCCACCAAACCAATCCTCTTATTTATTTCATGGATTGATTCTCCCTTTTATTCCAGATTTTTTCCTTTAACTTTAATATTCACAACCTTCTTACAAAGGTCCACTATGTGTCCTTTTATACCATAATATAATAATCTCCTCTTTGGAATGACATCCCTCTCAAATTCCTAATTGGGTGTGTCATAATCAACATTCTTCTTTTGATTACACCCCAAGGAAGGTTTATATATATTTATTTGATTTCTTCTCATATCTTACGTCTTCTTCCACTAATAGCTTATGGTAAATGAATGGTTTATTTATACCAAAATTATTCACCATTATGACCAAATATTTTTAAATTTTTATAGAATTTATTAAAATATTCAAATCTATTTTTGATAGAAAAATTTATCATTTTATGTGTGCCTTGATTTTGATCAGTCGGTTTTCTTTGAAATTTAGATTTTACCTATTTAATTTAAGACTTCTATAATATTAAAAAATTAAAAAAAATATTCCAACATTCAACTGAAAAAGTTCGAAATCTTCCACAACACCATAAGTGACTAATAAATCTTGATCTTTTTCTTTTTAACTCAGTCTCGCTAGATTGATTTTATTATTTTTTTTATAAAAAATATCCCTACTTTTGATATTATTTTGGGGATCCACTTCTCTTGATCATTCTCACATACACCCTTGAAGCAGTGGTGGGTTTCTAAGCATTTTTTCACCCATATTTATCTAAATTTTTATTTTTAATATGTACTATAAAATTAAATAACATTAGTACATAAAATAAATCTAGGAAAAGGGTTACATTTTACAATGATCTTGTAGTAGATATATCATTAGATAATCTAAAACCTATCTTTATACTAACATTATTCCTTATATAATAATGTATCTCAATATAACTCTTCAGGGTAGGAACTCTTCTTTCATATTCATCTGATGATTCAACTTGGGAAACTTCCTGATTTAGTGTTCTATTGTGATCTTCAAGAAATTTCAATTTATCTTTACATGCCTATTTCATCTTCTAACTATAGAATTAATTAATCTTACCCATTTTATATAGATAATCATAAATCTTCTTATCCTTTTAGTTTTATCTCTAACTGAGCATCACTAACACCAATAAAAGCTTCCAATGCATCGATTTTATCCCTATATATTTTCTTAATCTAATATTTCTCACTACTTGGTTTATAAAAATTTTCTTTATCCATGGAATAATTTTCTTTATAATGAAACATCCAAATATTTTAAAATAATAACATTATGTTTGACAATGTATATGACATGAAAAAACGAGTGAAAACGACCCATTAAATATATAACCATAATAACCTAGCTGTTAAATTGACAGGTAAGAATAATATCAACTAATTTATGAAATATATATATATATATATATATATACTGATAAATATAAATTTATTGATAAATCCCTAATAAATAATCAATCAATTTTTAGTAAAGTAATTTTATTCTTCAAAAATATATTTTCTTCAAGAATTATTTTTAATGATTTTTATCGGTAAATATTATAATTAATTTCTAGATAATTTATAAAATTTATTTGATAAAATTAAAATAAATTTTTAAATCAATATACCAAAATTAACTTATGCAGAAATTTTGTGTTTTTTTAGAAAATATTTATTTTTCAGTAAATAGTAAAAAATAATAATTTTTGTAAAACTATCATTTATTTTCAATAAATTACGAAATTTAATGGTCTAATTATTATTTTAATTTTATTTAAAAGTAACATATCTACTTTTTTAGTTATATTTAATCTAATTAATTACATTTTAATCAAATTTATATTGGATTTTAATATAAATTTTTTTTTGTTTTAAAAACACATTTTTTTGAAAACTAGTTTGAAGTGCATAATTTTTATACTTTTTAATTAATTAAAATAACCCCTAATGAGGAATTATTTAAATTAAATTTATACATAATATATCTATAAATATTAATGTAATACCCAGACCCTCCTGGTCCATTACTTTTCCAAAAACTCGGTTCCACTGAAACAGTGGCACCGGTCACAGCAGTAGTGTAACGGTGGTACCGGTCATGGTCGCACTGTAACGGTGGCACCGGTCACGACAGCACCTTGATGGTGGCACCGGTCACGGTAGCACCATGACGATGGAACCGTGACGGTCGCACACCAAAATGGCGGCACCTCTTATGGTGTCCCACCGAACCGATGGCACCGTGATGGTGGCACCGTGACGGTGGCACCTTGATGGTGGCACCATGACGGTGGAACCGTGACGGTGGCACTGTGAGGGTGGCACCGTGACGGTGGCACCGTAACGCTCTCACCATCACGTTCATACATTGGAACCGTGGCACCGCTTACGGTGTCTCACCAAATAGTGACCCACCTTTGTTTCTTTTTCTAGTTCTGCTCCCACAACATATCTTTTGATGTAGAAGTGTATTAATGCCCCTTTCAAAGCCATTTAAATTCCCATAAATGATATCTAAAATCTCACAAGATTCGGGAAACCCTTGACTTACCAAAACATGTGGCTTTCCCTCAGTGTCACACCCTTTTCCCGTAATTTCTAGTTCTACCCTGGTTGCACGTTTTCCTCTAAAGGAAACCCTTTTACTCACAGCCATTATGGCCACCTCTCTGATGAGAATTATTAAATAAAAATTAATTCCATCGTTTGTAACCTTCCAAACGCATGGTGAAACCATGATTCTTCTTTAAAGTCGTTCAAAATTCATATCTCGTAACTCCAGGATCTCACCTTTTTATCACACAAAAATTCATACTTCTTCTTATCTGGTATCTTTTCCCTTCCTTGGTGCGTTTGGAGTCCCCCTTCCCCAGAATAGTGGTGTGCCTATGCTGGATCCTTTTCTTGCCCACTCTTGGAGCCCCAGAAGTTCCTCCCCTGCAAATCGTGCATCCCCAATTCTTGGCACCTGGAGAAAAACTTCAATCATTGATCATCCAGGTAGGGTTCTTCCTTTGTCTCTCTTTACTGTGTATCATGTAGGGCGGGTATACTAATTTTTCTATAGGGAGGGATGAAACTAAACCTTAACGAAGATAATAAACAGACTTTTAAAGAATGAAGGGGTGTTTTTAATGATGTTGTTGTACACTTTTATTGTAGTGCCCCAAAAATTTTATGTTATGTTTCTCTATTCATCACTGAGTTACATTCTATTCATCACTGTGTTCCTTTGAAACAACGCTAGGTTATTTAGGAGATAGTTAAAACCTATCCATTAAGCATAAATTTCTCACTTCTATGTTTTTAATTTTTAAAAATGGTCATCTAGAGTTGTGTTCAGTAAGTCATTTGGAGTCTGATAGAACAAATTTGATTTTGGGTGAATAGTAACACACCCATATGAATAGTAATATGAATAGTAATATGAATAGTAACATACCCTTATGAATAGTAAATATTATTATTATTTTATTTTCTTAAGGCAATAAGATGATGAGATCTTAATTAGTTTTTCAGTGAGAAATAAAACTAATTGCACTTTAAGATTGTTATTTTTCGAATTAACTATGACTTTATTTAAAAATTAAATTAATAATATTGAGAAAATTATTTTTGAAAAATGGATTTCACTTTTGAATTCTACACGTCGAAAAATGGTTAGGGTGAATTTTGGGAATTTTTCTGAAACAGTTGATTTTTTAGTGAATAGTAAAAAAAATACAGTTTTTAGTTTTAGTGTGTTTATCACATCATTAATGATGTAATGATGATGTCATAAATCTGGTAGACTTTTTAATTGTTAAATAATATGTGAGGTGTCCCAAGTGGCTTATACCATGGGAAAATACCTTGGGCAAGCCCATGGTTTTGCAAAAACCACCCATGAGGTGTCCCTTGGAAATTATTAAAATAATCCCTCACTTTTCCTATAAATACCAACTCTTCCCTTCATTGAATTCATTCCCAATTCTTATTAAACGAAGTTCTGGCCTCCTTATCTCCATATTAGTCCTCCCAAGGTTTCCTCAAGTCCCCAAGGTCCCAACCTTCAAGTTCTAAGGGTTACTCTACAAGGTAAGGAAGTTCTCAATTTCTTTCTTCTTCCTTTCAAGTTCTCTTTTATGTGGTATATATTTCAAGTTTCCAAACCATTTTCTTATTTTTCTTCTTATTATTGATATACTCTATATTATGATTAATTTCTTGATATGTCACCCTTGTCCCCTCTCTTTTTAATATTTTCTAAAACCATGTTGCGTAGCCGTAAGGCTGCCGAATTTTTGTAAGCGATTTCAAAATTATTCTTTTATCTTGAGTTCTTTATTTATTCTTTATTTATCTATTCTTACCCAAGAGTAATTAAATCTCAATAATATTTTATATTATTTATTTTCTAATGTTCATTAGAAATTCATCATCAATCTTCTTCTTTTCCCCCACTTGTTCGAGGAATTAAAAACATTTTCTGTGACGTGTCGAATTACCGACATCGTAGATGATGTGATTTCAATTTGCAATAATTCTTTCAAGTCTGGTCATGAAACCATTTATATGGTTGAACCAGGTTATAATATATGTTTTATGACTCACCCATTGTTCTTTAATTCTTTGTTACTCATGGTTCTAATTTATAAAACAAAATGCGGTTGTTATTATCAAAGAACCACTAAAATGATCTAAACAAACATCATTAATGTTTTAACTAATGAATCATCATTATGGTATATAACACAAAATCATTATAAGATCATTTATATCTCCATGATTTTTTTAATAATATATATTGACAATTCTGGATGTTTAACCATGTTTCAAATGAACTTCCAATCATGAAAACAAGTAACGAACCATGAAAATCAAGGGAGAAAATGCTTCCAAAACATGAAAATTGAACCAATTGAACCCATAGAAAGAGCCATGAATGAACCTAATAAGGTTATAATAAATCAATTACATGTATATTAGGTTCTGAATATATTAATTAATTAATATAAATTTTATTATTCAGGTCATTAAAACAAACGAAGAACACACTCGAGCATAAGTTAAGTGGTTTCTCATCTCACTTTCATTTCTGTGAGATTTTCATTGTTCACCACTTATTTCTTGTATGTGGTATATTTTTACTGAAATTTGATATATAATAACATGATTCTATTTATATTCATGTTATTCAATGATTCACTTGATGTTCATTAAGTTCTGGTCATTTGATTCGGCTGATTACATTGTGGTAAGGGACTTTGTCTCAACGACCTTTTCATTGTGACTAACATTGTATTGTGCACCTAATAATCCTTATGTGGTGTACTGAATTCCCATTTGATATCACTTTTCATTTGAACTTATATTTATATTAAATATACATAAACTTATGTCATGGATAAGTTTGTTGTCTAAATCGTTTACCATTTTACATACGGTGTTTATTTGGAAAGATATTTTAATTATGGTAATATTGATGAATCTGTATACTCTACTCTATAAAGATATTGAAAAGTAATATTTCCCTTGTATTGAATCAATGTATAAATAATTATTTGGAAATGCAGTGGAAGGTGGGGCCCACTATAGCCCCTCGATGCATCGGTAGGTCTCATGAGACAAAACAGTTTTGCGACAGACCCTTCGAGTTTGTTTCCAAAAAAAATCAGAAGGGTTTCTACCTACAAAACTAAACCATTTTTACGGTATTATGGTTTCATGTTCCAGATACATGATGTCTAGTTAATAAGCATTCTCTTTATTCATTATCAGTTATTATTATTATCCATGAGATTTTCACTATGAAAAAATCTATGGGTGCAGTTTCATTTTTAGTTATTAATGGAATTACTTATTCATTAATTCACTATGCCATTTTCAGATTGTTTGTGATTAATTTATTATTATACTCATGATTTCACTATTTTTAACCCTTACTAAGCGTTTGATATCACCCCTTTCATTGTCTACCTTTGACAGGTGATGAAGATAAGGTCTTCTTTTGAGTTCCTGGATGCAGTTTTTAGTTTTTGTTATGTATTTTCATTTTGTAACCATTTTTCCAATGTAATTTGAGTTACATCTATGTATCTAGTTTCTTCAAGACTACTAAACAGATCGTTCCTTCGGTATTTTCAATCCTTCTAACCATGCCAATATCACAAGTAATACACCAGCTCCAGCCTAGAGGGGTCGGGTGCTACATTTACCCTTGCATATATGTTGTGAATTTTATGGAATTGTGTCCACTGAAAATCACGGTCGTTGGTGGTATTTCTTTGCACACTAATGGACCCCTGTCTTCTGTGATGATTGAATGGTTGTAACATGGAAATTGGTTAATTACATAAGCTCTGTTGATTG
The DNA here is from genome assembly GCA_963277665.1 of Viscum album. Lineage (NCBI taxonomy): Eukaryota > Viridiplantae > Streptophyta > Magnoliopsida > Santalales > Viscaceae > Viscum > Viscum album. The sequence goes on along the minus strand of OY728119.1, from coordinate 224,191,936 downwards.
AATGGATGTCCATTGAATAAGAATCCTTGTGTGATCACCTCAGTTAACACAACGGAAAAGAAGAAACTCAATGAATGGAGTATTTAAATCTAGAAACTCCCTTGCTCTGTCTTGTTAATATGTGTGGTTGTTCTACTTGATTCTTGTTGGGTGAAAAATATGGGGATGGAATCCCCTATTGTGGTGTGGTCATTGGTTTGTGGATCTAAGGCCGTGTGGGGCCGTATGGTGGGGCTTGGTTTGGTTCCACTACTTTGAGGGATCTCACGGATCCCTTTCGTTTTTGTGACTTACAAGAGAACCGGGTGTGAATGCTTAAATTGTTTCTTGATTGTTTTTCCTTCTTTGGCTTGTGGATATGCCTATTAGTTTCCCGGTAGTGAAGAATTGTTTAAATGAAATCACTTAAATATGAAAACAAGAATGGGTTCAATGGGGAATTGTTTTCTGTGAATGGGTTGTGACTAGTTGTGGCTATTGTGATTTTTATGAATGAATAGTAACAAGGGTGTTTGTGTGTGGGATAGTGTTGGAACCCCTAGGTTGGGATGAGTATTTTTTTTACCTATATATATAATTTAGTTCTTATGTTTCTTATTCGCGCCCCACCTAAGTTGGGCACTTCGTGCCTAACACTCCCATTTCATGGGGGAGGGTGTTTTTTCCAATACTCCTATGAGTGGCTGGTTATTAGCTCCTTTTATACTCCCTTTACCGAGTATCCCAAGACTCTTTGGGTAGGCTGTGATGGCCTGAGGTCCATTATAGCCCAAGATTCTGTGGGCAGGGTATGTTGTGGTGGTTGGCCTAGGTGTGTGCGAGTAGGTTGTTTCCCAAGTGTCTTCAAGATGAGGCCCCGGTGTCTTTGGGAGTGACAATAGTTGTTCGAGCCCAAGTGTCTTCGGGCGTGGCGGTAGTTGTCCTGGACCATGTTCCTATGGGTTTGGTTACGTGTGGTTGTGGCCCAAGTGTTTTTGGGAGGTATCTGTGGTTGTGGTATCCCAGGTGTGTGCGGGCGGGGTATGGTAGTGGGACTGCGGTGAAAATGGTGGGAAAGGTCTGATGCATATGATGTCTTCAATAGCCAGTGGGAAAGTGGTGCGGGGTACCCAAACATCGATGTGTTATTACTATTACTTTACTTGACTTGTGTTATTTGGGGAGTGTTCCTTGGAGAGGTTTGCATGGATAGTTTTATTACTAGGTGCTTTGGTTATCTCCTTTTTCTCATGGGGCATCCACTTGTGCATGAGAGATTTTGATTTTCCCTACTAAGTATACCTGTATACTCACCCTACATATATAAAACTGCTTTCAGGTTTCCAGGAGGGCTTCAAGGACCGTGTCAAACCCTATTAGCTCGGATGTCGGGACCGTTGATATTTTTGTTTTTCTTTTCTTTTGGTATTTCCCTTTAGAGTTTTTTCTATACTTGTATCACTTTATTATTGGATCATGCTTATAGGAATGGATTGTTTTGGCTTTACTTTTACTTCCATATTTGGTGTTGTTTGGGATTTACTATCTTATCTCCCAATCCTACTAAATAAAAAGGGTAATACCTTCCATATTATGTGTGATTTTATATGCTTGGTTCTAGTCTCTACTCAGGGGCCTATTGAAGGCCGGTCTAAGGGGTCATTATCTCTCCTTCAACATGAGGAAGGAAGGGTTTGGTAATCTTTTGTCCCTTCTCTCATCTTGGTGAAGGCGGATCATGACAGAATGGTATCAGAGGAGGGGTTGAGAGATAGGATGGAGCTTGGGGTTAGGCATAGTGAGGATTGCATGGGATGGTAGGGAAACAGTATTAGGAAATCTTGGTGTGTGAAATAGGACAGGGAAGATCGGCTAGGACATGGGATTTTAGGGGGGGCCCATGATCTGAGGCAAGGAATCTGGGCCTACCAAACGACCAAGTGAGGCTACACTGATTGCAGGGTAGAGACCCTAGGAAAGGTACATGCATCATAATGACTTGTGTTCTTGTGTGTCTTGGGTATTTTGGGGACTTAAAATAAATAAAAGGTCTAAGAAAATTTAAAATCAATCTTATACACTACTCGGGCTTAGGCATTTCTTTTGAACCTAGCAGCTATGGAACCTGAATGATGACCACGAGTAGTGCGGGAGATTGAGGCCCAGGAGGCTGATTTAGCTGATCAACAGAGGGATGTTCGAGAGGAGTAGGGTGACCATTGGTAGAAGATGCTTTGTTCCTTTCAGTGACAGAGCCTTGGGAAGTACAAGGGCAGTGTGTCGGACATGGAGACAAAGAGCTGGCTCAAGGAGCTAGTGATATCTTTCAGCTTGATTTGGGCTTCGATGGAGTACTGGGTTCCTCTGGCTATAAGCCAAATGTAGGGAGCGGCACGTAAGTGGTGGATGCTCTATCTTGTGGAGAAGAGGGATCCAGAGGTTTTGTGGACTCACTTCAAGAGGGAATTCCGGGCGGAATTCCTCTCTTCCGCGATGAAGGCGTAGAAGAGGTAGGAGCTACTCTCCCTTCAGCAGGGGAGTATATCAGTGAGGGAGTTGGGTATAAAGTTCAAGGATCTTCTTCGCTTTGCTCCGGACCTCTTTCCGGATGAGGAGTCTTGGGCGAGATGTTTAGAGGAGGCACTCTGACCTTCTCTTTAGTATATTGTTACTCCCTTCACTCTACCGATATACTTGGAGGTCCATAATAAATCCGAATTAGTGGATAGGGTGCACATGCTCGGAGGTGTTCCCCGAGAGGGGATCCAGTTGGGCTTGTCAAAGGGGAAGGTCGTCAGCAGCAAGGCTCCAGCATCAGGGCCTTCCAGGTTTCGGCCAGTGGGGAGTTGTCCCCAGCAATTGCAGTTTCGATCTCCTGGTCCTTGCAATTTTTTTGTGGGCCCAAGACTGAGATACTTCATTTGTTGTAGTCATGGTAATATTTGGAATCAGTGCCCGGACCAAGTGCAGTACAGTGGGGGTGGGAAGGTTCAACACCCACCTTAGAAATAGTAGTTTCTATCCAGGCCCTTTTAGTAGCAGCATCAGGGACAGCGAGCTCCTGCTCCTCCAAGAGCAGACGTTGCAGGAGGGGGATGACCTCAGGGTGCTCCTCAAGGACCCCGACCAGGGAAAGGTCGGGGAGGCAGCCGACAACCTAGGGTCAGAGGAGTTGGGCGTGGCCAGTTGTACGCCATAGAGGAAGCAGGTCCAGAAGTCATCCGAGGTATGATCAGCTTGTTTAGTACTCTTGCCTATGCCTGGTTTGATTTAGGAGATTCGCACCCCTTTTTGCTCCCAATCTATCCCATACCTTGGGTCTAGACACAGTGAGACTTCAAATACCCCTGTTTTTTAGTACACCAGTCAGAGGTCAGACCAACTTGTGTCATGTTAGTCGGGGATATAGACTGATGTTGGGACCAAATCATTCTAGTGGGGACCTTCTTTTACTACAGATGAAGCTGTATAATGTCATTTCAGGCATCGACTAGCTATTCTCTGTATGTGATGTTATCGACTGCCTCCGAAGAAGGATTGTGTTTTTGGATATGGTCGGACAACATGTGACTTTCGTCGGCGAGCAAGGTTTCTAGGAGGGCAGCCGGTGAGTGGAGCACCTTCTTTTCTTGTTAGCCAAGCTGTCAGTGGAGTCAGCAGACTTAGGGATAGTCGGATTCCTGGGGATCATCAGTGAATTCAAGGACATATTCCCTAAATAGGTGGTGAATCTACCCCCTTGACGTGATGTTGAGTTTAAGATAGACTTGCAACCCAGTGTCCGTCCGATTTTGATGGATACCTATCGGATGGCGCCTTCTGAGTTGCGGGAGTTATGAATTCAGATTGATGATCTGATGAAGAAGGGTTTTGTTCGACCAAGCGTGTCACCATGGGGTTCTCTAGTCTTATTCTCAAATAAGGTAGATGGTGTTATCAGGTTGTTCATAGACTACCAGAGGCTAAATAAGTTAATGGTCAAGAACCGTTACCCTCTCCCGAGGATAGAAGACCTTTTTTAATAGTTGAAGGGGGTAGGGTGGTTCTCCAATATTGAAATGAGGTCAGGATATCACCAGTTGAGGGTGAAGGAGGGTGAAATCTCGAATACTACCTTCAGATGCAGATGTGGGCACTTTGAGTTTGTGGTCATGTCGTTTAGCATTACGAATGCACTAGCCGTGTTCATGGGGATCATTAACTCTGTCTTCTGGGAATATTTGTACCGGTTCGTAGTTGTGTTTATTGATGATATCCTGATCTACTCAAGATCAGAGGAGGATCATGATGAGCATCTGAGTATGGTTTTAGAGTTCCTCTAGTAGCACTAGTTCTATGAGAAGTTGTCTAAGTGTAAGTTCTGGACACGAGAAGTGAACTTCCTTGGACACGTGGTGTCCGAGCAGGGGATAGTAGTGGACCCATCAAAGGTTGAGGTGGTTGATTCTTGGGAAGCACCCAATAATGTGAGGTAGGTTCATAGTTTCTTGGGTATGGCAGGCTATTACTGAAGGATCGTGCCCGACTTCTCTCGAGTTGCAACTCCATTAACAACTTTGACCAGAAAAGACCAAGCCTTTGTTTGGAGTGAATAGTGTCAAACAGCCTTCAGTTATCTGAAGGGGAAGTTGTTTAGTGCCCCAATGCTGAGGTTTCCAGAGGAAGGGTGATGTTTGAGGTGTTCTGTGATGCTTTAGGACAAGGCTTGGAGTGTGTGATGATGTAACAGTAGGGGTGATCTCTTATGGGTCTAGGTAGTTATGTACCCATGAGCATAACTATGTCTCCCACGACTTGGATCTCGTAATGGTTGTGTTTGCACTAAATTTGTGGCGGCACTACCTCATCGGGGAGCGCTTTATGGTCTTCACAGATCACAAGATATTGAGGTATATCTTCTCTCAGTGAGACCTGAACTTATGGTAGCAAAGTTGGATAGAGTTTCTTCAGAACTACAACTTTGAAATTTCCTACACCTTAGGAAAGGGGAACGTGGGGGTTGATGCCTTGAGTAGAAAGTCGCAGAATTATGTGGTTCAAGAATCAGAAAATGCTTGGAGAGTGATGGAGGATTTGGCTACCCTACATCTAGATGCAACGGTGGAGGATGGAAAAGGATGTCTGTTCCAGATGACAGTGCAGTCTTCTATGTTTCAGCAGGTGGAGGAGTCTTAGTGGGGGGAATTAGAGGCTAAAGTGATGTGAGATCGTGTTAACCAGGGTGATGCTCCAGGAGGATGGTCAGAAGATGGGCAGAATCGGATAATGTTTCATGGGAAGTTGTTCATCCCGGTGTAAATGCTCAATAGATTTCTTGGTGAGTTCCACAAATCACCCCTGGTGGTGCACCTAAGAGTTTCCAAGATGTACCGGAATTTTAGGGGTCAGTTTTGGTGGCCCGAGGTAAAGTGGGCAGTGGTAGAGTTTGTGGTGAAGTTCCTCGTGTGTCAGTAGGTGAAGGCCGAACACCACGTCTCAGGGGGTCTGTTATAACCTTTAGATGTCACCGAGTGGAAGTGGGACGACATCTCGATGGATTTCATCACGATACTACCCAGAATTCAAGGGGGTTGCGATTTTATCTGGGTAGTGGTGGACCAGCTAATGAAATCATCTCACTTACTAGAAATCAAGGAGTCGAGTGCGGTGGATTCCCTAGCACAGTGGTACATGGATGAGGTGGAGAGGTTTCATGGAGTTTCTAGGTCCATAGTCTCCGATCCAGAAACACGGTTTACCTCATGGGTCTGGAAAGGATTGAAACATGCTTTTAGAACCCATCTATGCCTCAGCACTACTTTCCACCCCCAGACAGATGGGCAGACAGAGCACACCATCTAGATGTTGGAGGATATGCTACAGGCATGTGTTTTGGACTTCGGTGGATCGTGGGTATGACACTTTCCTCTAGTAGAGTTTTCCTACAACAATAGCTATCACTCTACCATTGGCATGGATATGTTTGAATCCTTGTATGGGAGGCCATGTCGCTCACCCATGTGCTAGGCAGAGGTTGGGGAAGTAGGTGTTCTTGGCTTAGAGGTAGTCCAGAGCGCGACGGAGAAGGTTCAGCTTATATGGTAAAGGATGAGGGAGGCTCGGGACCAGCAGAAGTTGTATGCCGATCATATAAGGAGACCCTTGGAGTTCGAGGTCAGGTACCATGTGTTCTTGAAGGTCTCCCCTTAGTTTGGAAAATGGAGGTTCGGAAGGGGGAGTAAGATTTCTCCCAGGTTCGTCAGACCCTTCGAGGTGTTGTGGTAGGTTGGAAAAGTGGATTATCAGCTGGCGCTACCACCGATGCTACTGACGGTGCATGACGTCTTCCATGTGTCTCAACTCCGTCGGTATCTATACGATGATTAGCACATCCTCAACTGGGGGAGGCTGGATATCGAGGATGATGCGACGTTTGTAGAGTGACCAGTGGGGATAGAGGATCATGAAGAGAAGTTGATTTGTGGATGAACCATTCCCTTGGTTCGTGTGTTATGGAATCATGGTGGCCTCGAGGAGAGTACCTAGGAACGGGAGGCATAGAAGCGCTCCCAGTACCTAGAGTTGTTTTGAGTATTGTTCTGTTTTGATTTTTACTTGTTTGTGATGTAGTGTTAGACCTTGTTAACTATGAAATGGACTATTTTCTTTTCTCTCTGGATGTGTGTGAAGAGTCCTAAATGTGGGGAGGGGAGGATCTGATCCCTAATCAAGACACATTAAAGTGGATGTGGTTAAAACCATGCGGTAGAGTCAGTGCTACCCAAAGGGGATAGTATCTTGACATGGAAGAAGGGACTCCCTAATCCATATGACTAAATGGTATGAACTTTATGTGTTTAAGTGGTTAATTTGGGGGAGATGAGCGGTAGTGTATTCGTGATTTTTCAGGAGATAGATGAGGAAGAGGTGTTCCTAAATATCAAGGTTTTCCAGGCTTTCGAACAACTCTAGAGTGGTTTGTCTTTGAGAGGTATCTTACGAGGTGGTTGTTCAGACCCCTCTCTTTTCTTCAGGTTTATCCTTGAATTCTCGAGGATGAGAAAAGTTTGAGAGGTATCTGATGTAATGGCCCAGACCCTCTTGGTCCATTACTTTTCCAAAAACTCAGTTCCACCAAAACGGTGGCACCATTCACAGCGGCAGCATGACGGTGGCACCGGTCACGGTCACACTATGATGGTGGCACCAGTCACGGTAGCACTAGTCACGGAAGCACCATGATGGTGGCAGAGGTCACGGTAGAACCATGATGGTGGCACCGTGATCGTGGCACTAAGATAGTCGCACACCGAAATGGTGGCATCGTGACAAGGGCACCATAGTGGTCGCACCATCACGCTCGCGCACCACAATGGTGGTACTGCTTATGGTGGCACCGTAAAGGTCACACCGTCATGGTCGCCCACTGGAACCGTGGCACCGCTTATGGTTTCTCACCAAACGGTGACCCACCTTTGTTTCTTTTTCCAGTTCCACTCTCACAACGTATCTTTTGATGTAGAAGTGTTTTAATTCCCCTTTAAAATTCATTTAAAAGACCATAAATTATATCTAAAATCCCCCAAGATTCAGGTGACCCTTGACTTACCAAAACATGTTGATTTTCCTCAGTGTCACACCCTTTTCCCATACTTTCCAGTTCTACCCATGTTTCACGTTTTCCTCTGTTTAAAAGAAACCCTTTTACTCATAGCTATTATGGCCACCTATCCAATGAAAATTATTAAATAACAATTAATTCCATTGTGTGTAACCATCCAACCTCATTTTAAAACCATGATCTTCCATTAAAGTCAATCAAAATTCATATCCTGTAACTCCAGGATCTCACCTTTTTATCGCACGGGGATTTCTTCTTCTTCTTGGCTGGTCTCTTTTCCCTTCCTTGGTGTGTTTGGAGTCCCCCTTCCTGAGGCTAGTGGTGATCCTATGCTAAATCTGTTTCCTTCCCACTCTTGAAGCCCTGGGAGTTCCTCCCCTGAAAATCACACATCCCCAATTCTTGGAACGTGGAGAAAAACTTTTATCATTGATCATCCAGGTAGGGTTCTTCCTTCATCTCTCTTTACTGTGCATCATTTGGGGTGAGTATGATAATGTTTCTATGGGGATGGATGAAACCAAACCTTAACAAAGATAATAAACAGATTTTCAAATAATTATGGGGTGTGTTTGAGGATGTTGTTGTACTCTTTTACCCTTTCTTATATGTTGCAAATTGTATGGGCTTATGTCCACTGAAAATCATGGTCATTGGTGGTCTTTCCTTGCGCACTAATGGACCACTCTCTTCTGTGATGATTGAATGGATGTAACATGGAAATTGGTTAATCACGTAAGATCGGTTGATTGAATAGATGTCCAGTGAACAATAATCCTTGTGTGATCACCCCAGTTAACCCAACAGAAAAGAAGGAACTCAATTAATGGTGTTTTTAAATCTGGAAACTCCCTTTCTCTATCTTAGTAATATGTGTGGATGTTCTACTTGATTCTTGTGGGGTGACAAGGATGGGGATGGGATCCCCTATTGCGGGGCTGTCGTTGGTTTGTGGATATAAGGTTGTGTGGGGCCGTATGGTGGGGCTTGGTTTGGTTTCAATACTTTGATGGATCTCATGGATCCCTTTAGTTGTTGTGACTTACAAGAGAACTGGGTGTGAATGCTTAAATTTCTGCTTGATTGTTTTTACTTATTTGGATTTTGGTTATGCCAGTTAGTTTCCCGATAGTGAAGAATTGTTTAAATAGAATCACTTGGACATGAAAACAAGAATGGTTTTAATGGGGAATTATTTTCTGGGAATGGGTTGTGATTGGTTGTGGCTGTTGTGGTTATGAATGAATAGTAACGAGGGTGTTTATGTATGGGATAGTGTTGGAAACCCTAGGTTGGGATGAGTGTTTGTTTACCTATATGTATAATTTAGTTATTATGTTTCTTATTTGTGCCCCACCCAAGTTGATCACTTCGTGTCGAACACCCACATTTCATGGGGGGTGTTTTTTCCAACACTCCTTTGAGTGGCTGGTTATTAGCTCCTTTTCTTCTCCCTTTACTAAGTATCCCAAGACTCTTTAGGTGGGATATGACGGCCTGAGGTCCATTATATCCTAATATTCTTTGGGCAAGGTACGTTGTAGTGGTTGGTCCAGGTGTGTGCAGGTAGATTGTTTCCCAAGTGTCTTCAAAATGAGGCACAGGTGTCTTCGTGCGTGGCAATAGTTATTCGGGCCTAGGTGTCTTCGGGCATGGAGGTAGTTGTTATAGCCCAGGTGTCTATGGGCATGGTTATGTGTGGTTGTGGCCTAGGTGTTTGCGGGTAGGATGTGTGTTTTTGGTATCCCAAGTTTTTGTGGGAGGGGTATGACCGTGGGACAACAAAGAAAATGGTGGGGAAGGTCTGATGTGTAAGATGTCTTCAATAACCAGTGGGAAAGTGGTGCGGAGTACCCAAACATCAATTTGTTGTTATTATTACTTTACTTGACTTGAATTATTTGTGGAGTTTTCCTTGGTGTGGTTTGGGTGGATAGTTTCCCTACTAGGTGCTTTGGTTATCTCCTTTTCTCACGGGGCATTAGAATGCCTCCCCACTTATACACGAGATCTTTTGGTTTTCCCTACTGAGTATACTTGTATACTCACCCTATGTATATAAAAATACTTTTAGGTTTGCAGGAGGACTTTGAGGACCGTGTCGGACCCTATTAGCTCAGACACGGGGACCGTCGACGTTGTTGTTTTTATTTTCTTTTGGTACTTCCCTTTGGAGTATTTCCTGTACTTGTAGCACTTTATTTTTGGAACATGCGTATGGGAATGGATTGTTTGGGATTTACTTTTACTTCTAACTTTGGTGTTGTTTGGGATTTACTGTCTTATCTCCTGATCTTACTAAATAAAAAGGGTAATGTCTTCCATATTACATGTGATTCTATACCCTTGGTGCTAGTCGCCACTCCGGGGCCTATTGAAGGCAGGTCTCGGGGTCATTATATCTCCTTCAACTTGAGGAAGGAAGGGTTTGTAAATATTATATCCCTTCCATCATCTTGGTGAAGTCGGTTCTTGACAATTAATTTAAAATCATATAATGATTATTACTATCCATAATGTTAATATAAAATCAACTTATACTTGAAAAATGCATTTCTTGAAATACCGCTTTTTCATCGTGTCTGCGGGTTTAATTTTAAATTAAATTATTCCTATTATATGAATTTAATTTGGTAAAATGGATTAAATATTTTAAATCAGAATAATTTATATTATATAATATGGTTAACTTATTTTTTCATAATGAATAGTGAAAATAGTAAAAATCTTTTACCACAGTTAAGGTTAAAACATATTTACCGAGGGTTAAACTAATAAATAAGAATTAAAATGCCTTAAAAACTTGTCTAAAATATATTGTATGTAAATATTCAGACCTTATCTCATCTAATTCTCAATAATGGTCCTTTTTTTATCCTTTTTACATGTTTAAAAAGTGGATATACCTTTTTATTTTTAAAAATTCCAAGTGTGTCATCCCCCCCCACTTATAAAGGGATACCCCCTCTTCTATCCTGTTAAAACATCCAAAACCCTTTGGGTCAGAAAATACATGATAAAATCCATTCCTTGCTTCCCTTACCTTGTTCTAGAGTCCTTGGTTTGATCATAAATCCTATATAGGAAGGCTTTATATATAATCCTAAAGCGGTAGTCTAAAGAATAGGTATCATTCTTAACCGTGCATTTTTGTTTTGTTTCATCTTCCATATCCTTAAAATATTATTAAACAATAATGATATAATAACAAAAATATATATCATTTAATATAATTTATTATGTTAATTGAATAACCTAAATCTATCTACTCTTCCATCAAATGGGAAATGAACCATTGTCTGTGTGTACGGCGGACTACCGCCTTACAAACCGATGTAATTCTTTTTCCATCATCACCACATACATATGTTCATGATGATAGATTTAATATTTATATATGATATTAATGAAATATTAAAAATTCTGTAAAATTAATATATCATATGATTTCTTACCTTACCATCTATTGAATAATGATAATGTGGTTTGTGTGTACGTCGGACTACCACCTCACGAAGCGATGTAATTTGTTTTTTATTACCACATCACATGGATGGTATACGTAAGTTTATTTAAAGAAATAATATGATATTTATGATATAATCGTCATTATTTAAGGATAAAATAATTCTTACTTTATTTCTATAATGATCGTTGAAAAATGGAAACGTTGCTCAGGCATACGTATGATCCACCATCTCCATGATTGTAACATAGTTCATTTTACATAACCATTATTCATTATTGCTTTCAAAAGTAAAATTTTTATAAAAAAATAATAATTGTATCATTTTCATTCTTCTTTATATGATGTAATTATGACTCCTCAGACCACATTCAATGCACTGAAACTCTTTTGAAATTATTGACCGAACGTCCTCAAAACACCTGACGTGGACTAAACTGATTAAGTAATTAAATATTTCACTAAAATAAATGAAATAAATGGATTATGGATAAGGTATTAAACCTAAAAAAATTCTTATGAAATAAAATAATTGATATATATTTATTATACATGATTTAAAGGACATACATGGAAATTCTTGACTTGAGGTAAGGGTTTCTCGTATCACTTTTATTTTTGTGAGATATATGTCATACTCACCACTTATTTATATTGTGTGGTGCATATATACTGAACATTAATTTATTTTATGATTATTTTAATGAAAATCATTGGGATTCCCAAATCCATGAGGTCCTCTCTTTCAAGAGGTTTTGATCAAGAGATTACCAAATTCGTAAGGGATTTCTAGTCTCACTTTTATTTCTCGGAGACTTGCACTGAATTCAAAACTAGTTTCTTTTATATGGTGTATATACTAAACTTTTAAATTTCATATCATTAATTCTTTATATTTAATGATATTTTAAGTTTCAATTTTAATTATTTTATCCAAGAGTATTTTTCTTGAAAGTTACAAAGTGCTAAAGGATTTCTTAACTCAATTTCCTTTCATTGGTTTATAACTCTTCTTCATTGACTTTGTTTTGAAATGATTATGTGTGAATTGATCTATAAATTATTTTATTCTTTATTTACACTTTTTTTATTTAAATTTTTTACACATAATCTCTCCAATGATTAATTCTGTAACACCCCAAGACTTTATAATATTTCTCTTTAAGAATATATTTAATTTTGTCTCTAGCTTTATTTATATGAAACACTAATTTAAGCTTGTAATACACAAAACACTAATATTAGCTTGTGGTACATGCAACACCATGTTGGCTTATGTTACAAACAAAACCCAGTTTCTTCGATAGCTTACATTACACGTACAACTGAGTTTTACTGAACTATAATATTCTTATTTATTATGATATTTATCAACTAGTCATTGTAATGGAAGGTATGAAAAGGATCAACTAAATTTGTAAATATTTTCTATACATGTATATATAATTCTTTGGTGTCTAATTGAATATAAAGGAAATGTTTTTCTAAAAAACTATTTTTATACACCAAAGGCGTTTTATCTTAATAAATTAAATTAATCACTATTATTGGATGATATTAATGAAATTTATATATTATATATTCAAAAAAAAATTTCTTACATTCATACAAAAGATTTGATAGGCATAAGATAAGAACAAATCCAATTTTACACATAAAAATTTGTATTTGTTTTCTAAATGCAGTTTTGTCATCTTTTAATGGCGTGCCTATTTTAAAAATAAATTTTGGAAATTTTATAAATATTACTTTAAAAAATAAACTTCTTTTTTTTTAATCAAAACATAAAAATTATATTATAGTGAGTTTTTTATTTTTCTAAAAGTTTCATTTTTTGATGAATATTGAAAAATTCTGAATTTTAATTGAAAACATCTTTTTTATCTAAATAAATTATAATGTAAAATTATATTTTGAGTTGGTTTTAAATTTTAATTTTTTGAAATTATGAATATATTAATCCAATGAAGTTAATTGGAATCATTTTTATATTGAATTTTGATATAAAAACTTAGTAAACTTTTGAACATTTTAACTTTAAAACCTCGCTTTCTCGCCGCGTTGGTGGGATTAGCTTTAAATTTAATTTTTTCACTTATGTGAATTGAATTTTGAAAAATTGATTTAAATATTTGGAATCAGAATAATATTTATAGTATAATAAGGTAAAATTAATTTTTGACCGTAATAATTAGTGGAAATTTTAAAATTAATTAACGCGGGTAAGGTTAAAAAGGGGTCTTGTGCATGACATGTGTTTGTTTTAAAATTAATTTTATACACACATAAAATTTTTATTTAGTGAATTGGAAATAATATTTAGAATCAATAGGTATAAATTATCTAATAAATATATTTTTAATTATATTATTAAAGGATAAATTACCTTGGTGATTAAAAAGATACAAGTTACCATAGTAAAAACTATAAAGAAAAAATTGAGTAAACTTAAAGAATAAGGAACAAAATGATAAAAATTATTTTATTTTATGTGTTGTAAGTTTTTATCGACCATAATTTCCCTAAAATAGATTATTTTTCAATTTTTAAAGTACATGAGGTAAGGGAGACCTCCCAATAGTGTTTACCTTTTGGTATTTATAAGAATGTCACTCCTCTGCTATAAAAAGGCACTCACTACCCTCACTTATTCACATGTCTCAAGAAATTTGGATCATCAAAAACCTTCCAAAATAAACTCCAAAAATACCTCCCCTAATCCTAGAATCCTCACTTTGGTAAGAAATAAAAACAAGGAAGTCCTTTTGTACAAACCAAAAGGAGTTACCCGAAGAAGAGGTAACATTTTTCAACAAGTACTTTTGTTTTATTTCCTTCTACGCACCTTCAATTATTATTATATATTTATTATATAATATCATAATTATATTAAATATAATAATATTTTGCTATCCTAAGGTTATGACTAACAACCATGCACACTTCAATCAAATGGGAAACGCAATCATCATTCATGTGTACGGTGGACTACCGCCTCGTGAACCGATATCTTTCGTTCTCCCATTACCACCTTTCATGGTTGGGAATAATGATGTATTTATAGTTTATATATGACATATATTATATTTATAATATATTTATGATTCTTTAATTATTATATAACACATACCATCGTGATTTCCATTTTGTGGGAATACGATAACATCGTTTTTGGATGTGTGAACTACCGCCCCCTCAAAGTGATATGATCCCTTTCACGATTTACATAGAATTCATTAAGGAAGTGTTTAATAAAAATATGTGATATATATGAAATAAAAATTATTCTAAAATTATAATATAAATATATATCATTTAATTTTATTTATTTTAATATGATAAGAAAATGGAAGCATCGTTCATGCGTACGTACAACCTACCGTCTCCATGAACGGTGCATTTAACCTCCCATCACTAAATATTATGGATTAATATAAATAAATATATAATGAATATATATGATATTTAAATAATGGTTTAAATTTTTGAGATGATAAAACCATGATTTATATAAGAGGAACAAAAATAATAAGTCAAAACATACTCGAAAAACTAGGTAATTAACACCTGAAATTGTGAAAATAATGAAAGAATATTAATAAATGGGTAATGAGATATTATAAAAAGATCATATATAATATTATAAATATTATTATGGTTCTTTTATAAGTTAATAACATTCTTAAAACCATTATACAAGAATTTAAATCATCTTCAACAAAAAGGGAGTGAAAGGTAAGGGGATTTCTAATCTCAGTTTTATTTCTGCGAGACTTATGTCATATTCGCCATTAGTTTATTTGTGTGGTGTATATACTACCCTATTACATGTCATATAATTAATATAATTTATTTAATGGTATTCAAAGTTTCAAATGATATTGTTCTTTCATGTGGATCAAGATTCAAAAGTTACTCAAGTAGTAGGGTATTTTGTCTCAATTTACATTCCATTGAGACTTATTTATTATTATGCACCAATTTAATTTAATTTGGGGTATATACTACCCTTTTTCATTTAATATAATGATTTACTCATACAACATGGTATTTTATGTTTCACTTTGAATTGTCTCATCTGTAGCGACTCGGGTTTTTGGTCCTTTCAGATTTTGGAATATTTCTACGAATAATTCCAGAGCTAGGCGTGAAGATGGTGTGCGATTCCGAGGTCTGGTGTGCCCAGAATTAATTTTATAAAGATATTAAGTATTTTTATACTATGCACATGGAGGGGGTGTGATATCTCCTAAACGGTAGCTCAGAACTGGGATCTGAGGGCACGGTTGTGTCCGGAACGTGTCGTTTACCCTAGGAGGGGTGAAAACTTTGCGGGCGCGGGCCTGCTGTGGAAAACGCCACCAGGGGAATTTTCGTAAAAAAATGGAAAAGTTTATTTATGAGCGTCAGCTCGAATAACTTATTAATGGATTCTTGGATCACAAATCTGAGTCCACTGTTGCGTTCAGAACGGCGCGTTTACCCTAGGGGTGATCTAATTTTCTCTGCGTCGGGAGGTCTGGTCGGGGGTGTTTGTTTAAATGAAGTTTTTATTTAAAAATAAAAAAAATAAAAACCAAGTCACCTCCCACCTCCTACGCGTAGCGGATGGAACCCCACCCCGCCTCCTCTGTTCTTCCACGATTCGCACCAGAATCATCTGTTTTCTGCACCGATCGTCAGCGGATCGAGCTTCAGGGCGTCACCGGCGTCGTTCTGCACCCGAAGCTTCGGCGTTTCGCCCGTGAAGTGGGCGGTTTGATCTTTAATCCCCCGATCCCATTTATGCTGCATTTTTCTTCAATTTTTCGTCGTAGCAGTGAAGATCGGGTCCTGACGGTCGCGCAGACATCTTCGGATCGAAAAACGGACCCCCGGGGTGCCAACGGCGGTCCGCGGACGGCTCGCCGGCGCGGCTCCGGCGCGGCGGCGCCCACGCCGGCGGACTAGCAGCGACCCACGGCGGCCGGCTGCCCGGGGCGGCGGCGCAGGGCACCGCTCGGTGGAGGGCCGTCGGCCAGCGGCGGCCGGTCCAGGCTGGTCCGGCCCCTTTCTATCACACGGGGGTTTTTAAACCCCCGTTTCTTGCAATCCTGAAGTCGGATTCGCATGTCGTTTGCGACAACACGACCCTGGCGATGAGGCAACCCTTTTGGTGTGGGTTCAGAAATTTTAAGGTTTGGGATCGTGTCCCGGGATCTTGAAACATCGAATAAAATAATAATATTTTAATATTATTCGACTTCGGGTCGTCGTAACTTCTACCCGGAGCATCCGATTGACGTGTCATCAGTGGCGTTGAGAACCTGATGGGACGACGGACTTTTTGAGATGGTTTCCAAGTGTTGGGGCCGAGTTTGGGGTGCGGGCCTCACGAGGCCGGTTTTTGGTAATTGCGAAGAAACGCAACTTTGACACCAGGAGTCCGATTCTAGCAGATGAATAGTCGATCCTGTGTGTTTTTCCGAGAGGATTGCGATGGTGCAATCCGTTCGACAAGTTTTGGGATCATGGTGAGGGCCCCACTCGGGCTGGCTACAATGAATAGTTCCTTTTTCACCGGGTGTCGTTTGAGACGAACGAGTAGTGGATCTTGTGTGTTTTTTCTGAGGGGATCGTCGTGGTATGATCCTCTTGATGAGTTTTGGGATCGTTGTGTGGGCCCCACATGGGCTAGCTGCGGTGAATAGTTACTTTTTCACCGGTTGTCCGTTTCGGGCGAGTAAATGTCCTATCCTGCATGTTTTACTGTGTGGATCACGGTGGTGGCCTCGGTTTCGGCCTTGGAGGTGCGCAGTGTTGCGTTGTTGCGGGTCGCTCGGGTTAGCGACGTTTGGACCAGCAGTGGTTGAGGGCACTCCCTTGGTTCGTACCTATGAGGGTTTGCGTGGCATCACAACCCTAGTATAGGCTTGTGTTCCTCTCGATGGGGTGTTTAATCTGTTAGAGTTGTGGCATCCCTCCGACAGGCCCGGAGTGGGATCCTCTAGCATTGTTACCCTAGATCGGGTTCTTGGTATCACTGTGACCGCTTATTCACGGGTGACAATCCTCTATCTAGTTGTTTAACCCCGTAGGGTTTGTGGCATCATCGGGAATATGATCCCCTACGCAGTGAGTCATTCTCAGGAGGGTTGTGGCATCGTTGGGTATACGATCCCCTGCTTAGCATGAGGTTTTTAGTAGGGTTGCAGTATCATTGGTTATACGATCCCCTACTCAGCGTGTGGTTTCGGTAGGGTTGCGGCATTGTCATCTCGATCCCCCACAGCACGAGATGTACCAGATAGGGTTTTGGTATCGTCGTGACCACCTTTACACAGGCGACGATCCTCTATCTGAGTGACATGTTTCTGTCGAGTGCCAGATCGAGTTATGGTGTCCCCCAGCAGATCCTGGGAGTGATCCCCTATCTGTGAGATCTACGAGTGCCAGATCAGGTTTTGGTATCCCCCAGTGGATCCTGGGAGTGATCCCCTATCTGTGAGATCTTCGTATACCGGCGTGGGTTTAGGTATCCCCTAGCGGACCCTAGGAGTGATCCCCTATTTGAAGAGTTTGGTATTTATGTTGTTTCAGCGAGGTTTCCTCAGTGATGCTATCTGACGAGCGTGATCTCTCGAGTGAGCATCTGAGAGGTTTGTGAGAAATCTGATGGATTGTATCTCTCTGTCGAGTTCCATCTAGGATGACAGTGATCATAGAGCATGCTCTCCTGGTTGTGGATAGTTGCTGGTGATGAGGTCGGTACCTCATGTGGCTTGGTGCGTGAGCTGAGTATATCTGAATTGTTCAAGGTGTATGTATGGGCGTACACCTAGATTGATTTGACTAGTTATGTTTAGCTGAGGATGGTCATGAGATGGATTTTCTCTCTCGTCTGGGTTCCCTCTGGCTGGGATGAGAAGATCGTTGCCTTTCATTTGCTCTCTTTTGTTTTGGGTTTTTGGGGTGGCTACTGAGTATTGTTATACTCACCCCTGCACGGGTTTTGCCCGCACATGTTTGTGTCTTGTGCAGACCATAGGACTATCGCCGGAGTCCTAGGAGGACCCGGAGCAAGCGGAGATTAGTGAGCAGGTTTGACCGGGGTGTTTACCAGAGCTGTGCCGAGGAGCTTACCGGCAAGTGTTTTGGCAGTGTTTTCCCTCCTTCTGAGTAGGTTGGACGCTTTTGGAGTTTTCTTTTGGTGGGCCCTGTTTTTCCCTTTTGTACTTCTTCTTTACTTTGGTTTGGGATAGATGTATGCATGCATTTTCATTTCAGTTTAATATATCTCTACACTGTTTCATGGAGGCGTATGTGGGTGCGTGTGTACGGGTACCTTAGGTTAATGTCTCCCATGTGTGTGATAGCCTACTCGGCACTGAAGGCCAGCCCCTGGCCTATTGGAGGCGGGTTTGGGGAGTCACGGATCGAGCCACGTTGGGTCAAGTCGTGACAGAGTGGTATCATAGGAGTTTCCACCTTTGGGATCTCAGAGCGTAGCTGGTCTAGCTGTGAGTTTGGTTTACGTTGCATAGTGGCAGTGTTAGGGTGTTTCGAGTTCGACCTTCAGGCCAGGGACTCTAGTGTTAGTGCGGCGGCCGACATATCCATTCACCAGGACTCTGATAAACTGCCTTTCGACTCAGAACATTCGTACACGGGTCGTAGGGGAAAAACAGTACATGCATCATATAGGACTGGGTTGTGGGTTTTTCCTTGTCCTTGAGTCAGCTCTCCAGATATACTCTTTGACTGTGGTGCATCTTGAATGTTTTTCAGGATGCCTCCACGACGACAGCCAGTGAGGGTTCCGCAACGAGATTGTGGTGATGATCTGCCCCGTCTAGAGGCTGTGGACCAGGGCGCAGGTTCTGAGGCTGGACCTCCAAGTGGTCTGCCTGTTGAACCACCACCTGTCGAGCAGCTGGTTGTGCCGGCAGTGCAAGATGAGGTTACGCGCAGGCTGAGTGCACTGCACGAGTTCCAAAGGTAGTGACCTCTGAGGTTTCGGGGTGATCCAGACCCCCAGGCAGTTGATGACTGGCTCGAAGTAGTCACCTGAGTTTTTTGCCTAGTGAGGACACCTCCAGATCAGATGGTGGTCCTAGCGGCGAGCCTTCTGCATGGTTCGACTGGGCGATGGTGGAGTTTGGTGACGTAGTCCCATGACGAGGAGAAGCTCATGTGGACAGAGTTTGAGCGGCTCTTCAGGGAAGAGTTCTATCCCGTGACGCTGAGGTCAGTGCGGATCCAAGAGCTTCTGCAGCTTCGGCAGGAGGGAATGACTGTGTCGGAGTACCCAGCGAGGTTTACAAACCTGTCACGCTACTCCCTAGATATGGTTCGAGACCCTTTCTTTAGGGCTCGGACCTTCAAGCAGGGCCTACGTAGGGACATCCGGGCAGGTGTGGTTTAATTGTGTCTGCCCACCTATGCTGGAGTGTTGGAGCGAGCGTTGGTGGTGGAGAGCTTTCGGGCTGAGCAAATTCCCCCTGTTAGTGTTGGGCACACGAGAGCTGAGACGTCGGCATCTGGTAGTCGACGGAAGACTCAGGGGCCCAATCATGGGTGACGTTTCAAGAGGTGACCCCAAGATGGAGGATCTCAGGCCTAGGGCTCACAGGGATCGCAGGCCATTTTTGGTCAGCCGTAGGAGAGGCGGTGTTACGCTTACGACAGTCGGGGACATCTTGATAGAGATTGTCTGACCCGATGTGCTACTGATAGGGAGCCAATCGTTGGACCGCCTTAGCAGAGGCAGCATCTCGAGCAAGGAGGTTCGCAGGGCGGCAGACGTGGTGACGAAGCTTGTGCAGCAGCAGGAGGTGGTAGATGGTATCAGTTGCCACCACCCCCACCCCCAGGAGGTCCACGCCAGGCTCAGGGAGCCGGTGGCTGAGGGAGAGGACAGCTGCATTCCCTAGAGGCTATTGACCCAGAGGCTCTGCGGTTGGATAGAGGTGTGCCTTGTGTCCTTTCTACTTACTGCAGTAGTTTGATAGACACTGTTTAGCGGTACCCTTCCTTTCTGTTTCTTGCTAAAGTTTTATTCAGGGCGTTGGTAAGACCCTGTGTGGGTAATTTTCAGCGTGCTTTGAATGCGTGAGGAAGAGGGATCCTTCCCCCACCGAGACATGTTTTTGTGACGCGATTAAAACCATCTGGGCACGTCAGTGTCGCCCAAAGCAGATAGTGTTGAGGTTTGGTGGATGAGTCCCTCTGACTTATGTGTTCGGGCATGGGTTTTTGTTGGTGAACTCGCTGGCGTGGGAGACCCAGTTGAGAGTCCAGTCGCTTTCCTTGTACTAATGGCTTTTCGGGGATGAAAAGTTCTAATGGAGGGAGAATCTAGCGACTCGGGTTTTTGGCCCTGTCAAACTTTGGAATATTTCTACGAATAATTCCAGAGCTAGGCGCGAAGACGGCGTGCGATTCTGAGGCCCGGTGTGCCCGGAATTAATTTTATAAAAATATTAAGTATTTTTATACTATGCACCTGGAGGGGGTGTGATATCTCCTAAACGGTATCTCAAAATGGGTATATGAGGGAACGGTTGTGTCCAGAACATGCCTTTTACCATAGGAGGGGTGTAAAATTTGTGGGCACGGGCATGCTGTGGAAAACGCCACCAGGGGCATTTTCATAAATAAATGGAAAAGTTTATTTACGAGTGTCCACTCAAATAACTTCTGAACATAGTCTCGGATCGCAAATCTGAGTCCGTTGTTGCGTTCATAATGGCACGTTTACCCTAGGGGCGACCTAATTTTCTCTGCGCCGGGAGGTCTGGTCGAGAGTGTTTGTTTAAATAAAGTTTTTATTTAAAAAGAAAAAAAAACCAAGTCACCTCCCCACTCCCACCTCCTACGTGCAGCGGACGAAACCCCACCCCGCCTCCTCCGTTCTTCACCGATTCACGCCAGAATCGTCTGTTTTCTACGCCGATCGTCAGCGGATCGAGCTTCAGGGCGTCGCCGGCATCGTTCTACACCCGAAGCTTCGGCGTTTCGCCTGCGAAGTAGGCAGCTTGAGTTTTAATCCCCTGATCCCGTTTATGCTACATTTTTCTTTGATTTCTCATCGTAGAAGTGAAGATTGGGTCCTGAGGGTCGCGCAAACGCCTCTGGATCGAAAAACGGACCCCCGAGTGCCCCCAGCAATCCGCGGAAGGTTCGCCGGCACGGCTCCGGCACGGCGGCGCCGGTGCCGGCGGACACGCAGCGACCCGCAGCGGCGCGCGGCGGTGCGCGGTGGTCCACGGCGATGCGCAAAAGCGCCGTGCACCGCGCGGCGGAGGGCTGCCGGCCAGGGCGGGCCGGCAGCGATGCGGTTCAGGCCGGTCCGGCCCCTTTCTATCACACTGGGGGTTTTAAATCCCCGTTTCTTGCAATCCGGGAGTCGGATTCGCGTTCCGTTTGCGGTGACGCAACCCTAACGACGAGGCAAACCAATAGGTGTAGGTTAGGGAATTTTAAGGTTTGGGATCATGGCCCAGGAGCTTGAAACCTCGAATAAAATATTAATATTTTATTATTATTCGACTTCAGACCGTATTAACTTCTACCCAGAGCGTCTGATTGACATGTCGTCGGTGGAGTTGAGACCCTGATGGTATGATGGACTTTTTGAGATGGTTTCTGAGTGTTGGGGCCGAGTTTGGGGTGCGGGCCCCATGAGGCCAGGTTTTGGCGTTTGTGGAGAAACGTAACTTTCACACCAGGAGTCCGATTTTGGCGGATGAATAGTCGATCCTGTGTGTTTTTCTGAGAGGATTGTGATGATGTGATCCGTTCGACGAGTTTAGGGATCGTGGTGTGGGCCCCACCCGGGTTGGCTACGGTGAATAGTATCTTTTTCACCGGGTGTCCGTTTGGGATGAACGAGTAGTGGATCCTGTGTGTTTTTTTGAAGGGATCGTTGTGGTATGATCCACTTGATGAGTTTCGATATCGTTGTGTGGGCCCCGCATGGGATAGCTGCGGTGAATAGTTACTTTTTCACCGGTTTTCCATTTCAGGTGAGTAAATAGCCTATCCTGCGTGTTTTTTCACATGGATCACGATAGTAGCCTCGGTTTCGGCCTTGGAGGTGCACAGTGTGGCATTGTTGTGGGTCGCTCGGGTTAGCAACATTTGGACCAGCAGTGGTTGAGGGTACTTCCTTGGTTCGTACCTTCGAGGGTTTGTGCGACATCACAACCCTAATATAGGCTTGTGATCCTCTCGATGGGATGTTTAATCTGTTCGAGTTGTGGAATCCCTCTGGTGGGCCCGAAGCGGGATCCTCTGGCATCGTTACCCTAGATCGGGTTCTTGGTATTGTTGTGACCGCTTATTCACGGGAGGCGATCCCCTATCTAGCTGGTTAACTCCGTAGGGCTTGTGGCATCATCGATAATATGATCCCCTACGCAGTGATCCGTGCTCAGGAGGGTTGTGGAATCGTTGGGTATACGATCCTCTGCTCAGGATGAGGTTTTTAGTAGGGTTGTGGTATCGTTGGTTATACGATCCCCTACTCAGCACGTGGTTTCGGTAGGGTTACGGCATCGTCAGTTCAATCTCCTACAGCGCGAGATCTACCAGATAGGGTTCTAGTATCGTCGTGACCACCTTTACGCAGGCGACGATCCTCTATCTGAGTGACATGTTTCTTTCGAGCACTAGATTGGGTTGTGGTATCCCCCAGTGGATCCAGGGAGTGATCCCCTATCTATGAGATCTATGAGTGCTAGATTGGGTTGTGGTATCCCCCAGCAGATCCTTGGAGTGATCCCCTATCTGTGAGATCTTTGTATACCGGCGTGGGTTCAAGTATCCCCTAGAGGACCCTAGGAGCGATCCCCTATCCGAGGTGTTTGGTATTTATGTTGTTTCAGCGAGGTTTCCTCAGTGACGCTATCCGACGAGCGTGATCTCTCGGGTGAGCGTCTGAGAGGTTTGTGAGAAATCTAATGGAGTGTATCTCTTAGTCGATTGTCATCTGGGATGAAAGTGATCATGGAGCGTGCTCTCCTGGTTGTGGACAGTTGCTGGTGATGAGATCGGTACCTCATGTGGGTTGGTGCGTGAGCTGAGTATATCTGAATTGTTCAAGGTGTATGTATGGGCATACACCTAGATTGAGCTGACTAGTTGTGTTTAGCTAAGGATGGTCATGAGATGGAGTTTCTCTCTCGTCTGGGTTCCCTCTGGCTCGGATGAGCAGACTGTTGCCTTTCATTTTCTCTCTTTTGTTTTTGGTTTTTGGGGTGTCTATTGAGTATTGTTATACTCACCCCTGCACGGTCTTTTCCCGCACATGTTTGTGTCTTGTACAGACCACAGGCCTATCGATGGACTCTCAGGAGGACCCGGAGCAGGAGGAGCTTAGTGAGCGGTTTTGATTGGGGTGTTTACCGGAGCTGTGCCGAGGAGCTTACCAGCATGTATTTTGGCAGTGTTTTCCCTCCTTCTGAGCAGGTTGGACACTTTTGCTGTTTTCTTTTGGTGGGCCCTATTTTTCCCTTTTGTACTTCTGTTGTACTTTGGTTTGGGATAGATGTATGCATGAATTTTCTTTTCAGTTTTATATATCTTTGCACTGTTTCATGGAGGCATATGTGGGTACGTGTGTACATGTACCTTAGGCTAATGCCTCCCATGTGTGTGATAGCCTGCTCGGCGCTGGACGCCAGCCCCTGGCCTATTGGAGGCAGGCTTGGGGAGTCAGAGCTCGAGCCCCGTTAGGTCAGGTTGTGACATCATCCAAGTGGTTTTGACTTTAAAATGACTAAGTGGTAAAAGAAATGTTTTCAATATCACTTTATTTTGTGATTGTTAACTCTCTCTTGAAACAATAACTTCCTTATGATCGTTTTTATTGTAAATTAAATTTATCTTAAATATCTATATTCTTGTGTAATGGATATTATTATTGCCTGAACCGTATACCATTTTTACATATTGTGTTCACTCTGATAGTTATTTGATTAATTGGGGAAATGTTGATAAATATATATTCTTTACATAATACGGATATTTGATAACAAGTCACATTATTAAATAGATTATTCAATATTTAAGGGATTATTTGGACCTAAAGACATGGGTAGGGTATAATTAATGATATCCCCTTGATGCATCGTTAGTATTATGAGATGAATCAGTTTTCCAAATCAGATTAGTTTAAACTATCTTGATAATAGGTCTTGAGGGTATAGTAGTTCATGTGCCAGATGCATGATGTCCAATAATTAATCATTATATTCATTCAATATTCAATTATTGTTATCTAGAATATTTTCATTATGAAAAAATATATGGATGCATTTAATTCTCATTTTATTGATTTAATGGTATGTGTGTTCAGTTATTTACCTTTTTATACTAATTATTTCTTGTCTTATCATGATAGTCAAGTTATTTGAATGACATGTGTGTTCAATTATTTATCTTTCCATATTGATTATGGTTGTTGATTCATGATAGCTTCCATTGTACTTAACCCTTACTGAGCATTTCAGCTCACCCTTATTTGGTTTCCTTTCCCCAAGGTATGAATATGAATTCTTGGAATGAGTTTGAAAGATACAGAGAATTTTATTTTTTTATGTATTATGTTTTTTTATTCCCAATGTAAAATGGGTATTTTGTATGTAATCTGGTTTTCCAAAATTTCTCAACTGATCAATCCTTCAGGATTCGATTCCTTGTAATCATGCTAATGTAATAAAGTAAGACACTAACTCCGAACTTCTAGGGTCGTGGTTGTTACAGTTCGTATTAGAGTAATTTTAGTAGAAAACATGGAAACTATATTTAGGAAAATATAGATTAGAGAACATGACCCTCATATATTCTTTGAGGATAAGTATATAATAACATTCCAAAGAAACCATGTTTATGATTATGAGATTATAAATGCATAAAATTTTAAATTTATGCTAAGTATTTCACTTGTTTTGGATAATAAATTATGTCCCATAATTATATAACCTAATCTAGTGTATGTCATCATTTATAAATAGATTCTAATAGAAGTAACGTGAACCTCACCAAGGAATGTGATCCAAAGAGTAAAAAGTATCATATCTTTTATGGTCTTAAGACAATATTTTGAAGGGAACTAGTTTCTCAAAAATTCTCATCATTTGAGGACACAATATCATGTGCTAATTAGATAGAAAATGAATTATCAAAGTATTATGGCCTCAGAGGGAAGAAAAAGAACAAGAGGACAGCTAGGAAAAAGATGAATAAAGGAAATAAGAGAAGAAATTATTTTCCTACATGTGATAATTGTGGAAAGAAACACCTCGGTACTTGCTTAAAAGGAATGGGAGTTTGATACAAGTTTGGAGACAAAGGCCATAGTACTTGTGATTTTAAGGGTAAGAAAAAGGTTTCCAATGTACAATGCTTTAATTTCAAGGATATGGGATACTATGAAAATAAATGTCTCAAGTGTCAAAGGAATATACCCCAAAAGAGGCTAATGGATCATGTTAAAGATTATTACACTACCATATATGAATAATAATGATTAATATGACTATGTTTGGATTAAATAATTATGTTATTTGAGTATTTTATCAGTGATATACTATTTATGGGAATTATGAAATATATAAGTATTATACTACGGTACTTTTCATTAAGGATTTTAAAGTGTATGTTGAATGGTACCAATGAATAAGAAAAATGATTCAGTGAAAAGTTGAAATTCTTGAAAAAACACATGATTGAGGGAAATATGACCCTTAATATGTTCCTCATGTTGAGATGGTGATGTTGGGATAAAGAGATTATTGATGTGGATAAAGTAAATTGGATATCACTGACTACCTTAGAACTGATTAATGATTTATTGGAAAAGTGGTTATGCTATCATTGATGGATTCTACAACATTTTTTTATTTAAGGAATATATCTAATAACCTATGTTTTATATAAGGAATAAGTAATAATTCATGGTTTCAATAAGGTTTTATGGTAATTCAAGTTATTACCATGTTTCAGGAGATTGCATGGAAAAGTTATTCACATGTTTGGTATGTGATGATTAAGATCTACTTCATATTATTTGGGGGATTAATGGTTCTACCATTTTAAAAATTAATTAACCTTATTTCTAAAGTTTTGGATCTTTCTATTTTAGAAGGGTCATAAGGTTAACCATTTATGAAATGGTTTAAGTTGAACTTTGGATAAGGTTTTATAGATTAATGTATTACTTCACTGTATGATTCAACCAATGCAAAGAGATGAAGTAGAAATAGTTCAAGGCACAACTAAAGGATAATATTATGTTTATGAAATAGAAATGTATCAATTAAGTATTTTTCCTTATATTCTTAAAGAGTGAAAGAATTCCTCAACTCTATGAAAAGGGTATTGAAACAAAAATATTTTCCTATTATCATCATTTTTTATGATATCAATGAACTTTTTACACCTATGTTTTTTATAGCCTTATGGTCGTTACCCTTCTCTGGATCACCCACTTTTTTGTGATCAATGTTCTCTATAACTCTCTATCGGAACTTGATAGTTATATTTCTCTTTCATGTCCATGTTTTCACTAATGTTCTCATTTTTAAAGGCCTAGCTTTGTGGTGACATTAGCATTTCCCTATTCCATCTTATTAAAAAGATGTGTTAATAACCCTATTTATGATGTGGGTTTCTCAGAAATAGTATTTTTAAATATCAAACCCTTGATTACCAAGATCAAGTTTGAATTGTTAGGATGCAATTTATTTAAGGTGAGGATAATGTAACACCCCAAGACTTTACAATATTTTCCTTTTAGAATAAATTTAATTTTATTACTAGATTTATTTATACACAACACCAATTTATGATTATACTAAATGAAATGTTGAGATTATCTTTCGGTATATGTAACACTATGTTGGCTTGTGTTACACCCAATACTAAGTTCCTTCGATAGCTTTCATTACACACAAGATCAAGTTTTACCGAACTACAATATTATTATTTAATATTATAGTTATTGACTTTCCATTGTAATGGAAGGTATAAAAAGGATTATGTAGCGACTCGGGTTTTTGGCCCTGTCAGACTTTGGAATATTTCTACGAATAATTCCAGAGCTAGGCGCGAAGACGGCGTGCGAATCCGAGGCCCGGTGTGCCCGGAATTAATTTTATAAAAATATTAAGTATTTTTATACTATGCACGTGGCGGGGGTGTGATATCTCCTAAACGGTAGCTCAGAATGGGAATTTGAGGGCACGGTTGCGACCGGAACGTGCCGTTTACCCTAGGCGGGGTGTAATCTTTGCGGGCGCGGGCCTGCAGTGAGAAATGCCACCAGGGGCGTTTCCGTAAATAAGTGGCAAGTTTGTGTGCGAGCGTCGGCTCAAATAACTTCTGAACGGAGTCTCGGATGGAAAATCTGAGACTGCCGTTGCGTTCAGAACGGCGCGTTTACCCTAGGGGTGAACTTACTTTTGTTCGCATCGGGCGTCGGGTCCGAGGCGGGTTTGGCGCAGGCGGGCCGCTGATATAAATATCAGCGCCCCCCCCCCCCTTTTTATCGTTCTTCGTCGTTCTTCGCCGTTCTTCGCCGCCACTCCGCCGAATCGAGCAAACGGAGCGCCCACGAGCTCAGAATTCGACGGCGGACGTTCCAGGAGTGCGCAGCGGAAGCTTTGGAGCGCGGATCTGAGGCAGAACGTCGGCGTTTCGCCCGCAAGGTAGGCGGTTTGAGTTTTAAAATCCCGGATCCCGTTTTTGTGTTGTTTTTCTTCAAATTTTTATAAGATTTGTATAGTTCGGTTCCCGAACTTTCCGAAACATGTTTCGGATCTGAATTTGGAGCACCGGGGTGCTCCCGGTGGCTCCCGGAAGTTTTCCGGCGAAAAAATCGGTTTTCCGGCAAGACCCGCGGCGGCCATGGCGGAATCCGGCGAGGCAGGGCGGCGGCACGGCGGCGGCGCGGTGGTTTCCGGCGGTGGCGGCGGCGGCGCGGCGGAATCCGGCGGCGGCGGCGCGGCGGAATCCGGCGGCGGCGGCGCGGCGGAATCCGGCGGCGGCGCGGTGGTTTCCGGCGAGGCTGACGGTGGTCCGGCCAGGATTTTCCGGGGGTTCTTTAAACCCCCGTAACTCGCAAACCGTAACTCCGATTTGCGAGCCGTTTGCGGCGACGCGCTCCTTGCGTCGAGACGGACCTTTTGAACTTACTTTGAGGGTTTAAAAGGTTCGGGATCATGGCCCGGGAGCTAGAAACGTCGTATAAAATAATATTATTTTATTATTTTACGACTTTGGGTCGTTGTAACTTCTACCCGGAGCGTCCGATTGACGTGCCGTCAGTGGCGTTGATACCCTGATGGTACGACGGACTTTTTGAGATGGTTTCCGGGTGTTGGGTCTGTGAACGGGGTGCGGGCCCCACGAGGCCGGGTTTTGGCGTTTGCGGAGAAACGCAGCTTTTGCACCAGGAGTCTGATTTTGGCGGATGAATAGTCGATCCTGTGTGTTTTTCCGAGAGGATCGCAATGGTGCAATCCGTTCGATGAGTTTAGGAATCCAGGTGTGGGCCCCACCCGAGCTGGCCTTCGGTGAATAGTACCTTTTTCACCGGGTGTCCGTTTTGGGCGAGCGAGTAGTCGATTCCGCTTGTTTTTCCGAGGGGATCGCCATGGTGCGATCCGCTCGATGGGTTACGGGATCGTAACGTGGGCCCCGCGCGAGCTAGCTACGGTGAATAGTGCCTCTTTCACCGGTGCTCCGTTTCGGGCGAGTAAACAGCCTATCCTGCGTGTTTTTCCGCGTGGAACGCGATGGTGGCCTCGGTTTTGGCCCAGGAGGTGCGCAGTGTGGCGTTGAGGCGGGTCGCTCGGGTTAGCGACGTTTGGACCAGCAGTAGTTGAGGGTTCTTCCTTGGTTCGTTCCCACGAGGGTTCGTGTGGCATCACAACCTTCGTATGGGTTTGTGATTCTCTCGATGGGATGTTTAAACTGTTAGAGTTGTGGTATCCCTCTGGTGGGCCCGGAGTGGATCCTCTAGCATCTTTACCCTAGATCGGGTTCTTGGTATCGCTGTGACCGCTTATTCACGGGCAGCGATCCCCTATCTAGCAGGTTAACCCCGTAGGGTTTGTGGCATCATCGGGAATATGATCCCCTACGCGGTGGGTCGTGCATAGTAGGGTTGTGGCACCGTTGGTTATACGATCCCCTACTCAGCATGATGTTTATAGTAGGGTTGCGGCATCGTTGGTTATACGATCCCCTACTCAGCGCTTGGTGTCGGTAGGGTTGCGGTATCGTTGGTTATGCGATCCCCTACCCAGCGCGTGGTTTTGGTAGGGTTGCGGCATCGTCAGTTCGATCCCCTACATCGCGAGTTATACCAGATAGGGTTCCGGTATCGTCGTGAACATCTTTATATAGACGATGATCCTCTATCTGAGTGTGAAGCTTCTGTCTAGTGCAGATCGGGTTGTGGTATCCCCCAGCGGATCCTGGGTGTGATCCCCTATCTGTGAAAACTGCGTATGCCAGATCGGGTCGTGGTATCCCCCAGCGGACCCTGGGAGTGATCCCCTATCTGCCAGCTACGTAGACCGGAGTGGGTCTTTGTATCCCCTAGCGGACCCTAGCGGCGATCCCCTCTCCGAGGAGTTTGGTGGTTATGTTGTTTCAACGATGTTTCCTCAGTGATGCTATCCGATGAGCGTGGTCTCTCGAGTGAGCGTCTGTGATGTTTGCGAGTATTCCGATGGAGTGTATCTCTCGGATGAGTGTCATCTGGTATGACAGTGTTCGTGGTGTACTCTCCTGGTTGTGGACAGTTGCTGGTGATGAGGTCGGTACCTCTTGTGGCTTTGTGGCGTGAGCTGTGTATATCTGGATTGTTCAAGGTGTATGTATGGGCATACACCTGAGCTGAGCTGAGCTGACTAGTTGTGTTTAGCCGAGGATGGTCACGAGATGGAGTTTCTCTCTCGTCTGGGTTCCCTCTGGCTGGGTTGAGCGGACTGTTGCCTTCAGTTGCTCCCTTGGGTTTTGGGTTTTTGGGGTGCCTGCTGAGTATGTTTATACTCACCCCTGCACGGGCTTTGCCCGCACATGTTTGTGTCTTGTGCAGACCACAGGCCTTTTGACGGAGTCCCAGGAGGACCCGGAGCAGGCGGAGCTTTGTGAGCGAGTTGACCGGGGTGTTTACCGGAGCTGTGCCGAGCGAGCTTTCCGGCGGGTGTTTGTGGCAGCGTTCCCCTTCTTCAGAGCAGGTTGGACGCGCTTTGTAGTTTTCTTTTGGTGGGCCCTGTTTTGCCCTTGTACTTTTGCTGTTGCACTCTGGTTTGGGATAGATTGTATGCATGCATTTACTTTTCAGTTTCTATATCTCTGCACTGTTGCATGGAGGTGTTTGTGGGTGCGTGTGTACAGGTACCTTAGGCTAATGCCTCCCATGTGTGTGATAGCCTACTCGGTGCTGGTCGCCAGCCCCTGGCCTATTGGAGGCGGGCTTGGGGAGTCGCGGCTCGAGCCCCGTTGGGTCGGGTCGTGATAGAGTGGTATCAGAGGAGGTTCCACCTTTGGGATCTCAGAGCGTAGCTGGTCTAGCTGTGAGTTGGTTTGGGTTGCATAGCGGCAGTGTTAGGGTGTTTCGAGTTCGGCTTTCAGGCCAGGGACTCCAGTGTTGGTGCGGCGGCCGACGTATCCATACACCAGGACTCTGATAACCTGCCTTTCGACTCGGGACATTCGTACACTGGTCGCGCGGACATCATGGTACATGCATCATATAGGACTGGGTTTTTGGTTTTTCCTTGTCCTTCTTGAGTCAGCTCTCCAGATATACTCTTTGACTGTGGTGTGTCTTGAATGTATTTCAGGATGCCTCCACGACGACAACCAGCGAGGGTCCCGCAGCAGGATTGTGCTGACGACCCGCCCCGTGTAGTAGCCGTGGAGCAGGGCGCAGGTTCTGAGGTTGCACCTCCAGGTGGTCTGCCGGTTGAGCCACCACCTGTCGAGCAGCTGGTTGTGCCGGCGGTGCAGGACGAGGTTGCACGCAGGCTGAGTGCGTTGCACGAGTTCCAGAGGCAGCGACCTCTGAGGTTTCGGGGTGATCCAGACCCCCAGGCAGCTGATGACTGGCTCGAGGCAGTTACTCGAGTTTTCCGCCTAGTGAGGACACCTCCTGATCAGATGGTGGTCCTAGCGGCGAGCCTTCTGCATGGTTCGGCCGGGCGATGGTGGAGTTTGGTGACGCAGTCCCATGACGAGGAGACGCTCACGTGGGCAGAGTTTGAGCGGCTCTTCAGGGAGGAGTTCTATCATGTGACGCTGAGGTCAGTGCGGATCCAGGAGCTTCTGCAGCTTCGTCAGGAGAGCATGACTGTGTCGGAGTACTCAGCGAGGTTCACAGACCTGTCGCGCTACTCCCTGGATATGGTTCGAGACCCGTTCTTTAGGGCTCGGACCTTCGAGCAGGGCTTACGCAGGGATATCCGAGCAGGTGTGGTTTCCTTATGTCTGCCCACCTATGCTGGAGTGCTGGAGCGAGCGTTGGTGGTGGAGAGTTTTCTGGCTGAGCAGTTTCCCCCTGTTAGTGCTGGGCACTCGAGAGCTGAGACTTCATCGGTCGGATCGGCATCTGGTAGCCGACGTCAGACTTAGGGGTCTGGACGTGGCCGACGATACAGGAGGCGACCCCAGGATTGAGGATCTGAGCCTCGGAGCTCACAGGGCTCGCAGGCCAGTTTTGGTCAGCCGCAGGAGAGGCGGTGTTACGCTTGCGATGGTCGGGGACATCTTGCTAGAGATTGTCCGACCCAACGTGCTGCTGAGAGGGAGCCGGTCGATGATCCTCCTTGGCAGAGGCAGCGTCTCGAGCAAGGAGGACCGCAGGGCGTCGGACGTGGCGTCGGCGCTGGTGCAGCGGGAGGCGGTGGTAGACAGTACCAGTTGCCACCACCCCCACCCCCAGGTGGTGCACTCCAAGCTCAGGGAGCTGGTGGTCGAGGGCGAGGACAGCTGCATGCCCTGGAGGCAATCGACCCAGAGGCACCACAGATGGATAGAGGTACGCCTTGTGTCTTTTCTACTTACTGCAGTAGTTTGTCAGACACTGTTTAGCGGTACTCTTTCCTTTCGTTGTTTGCTCGAGTTTTGTGCAGGGCGTTGGTAAGACCCTGAGTGGTTGTTGCTGGTGAGATCGCTGGTGTGTGAGACCCAGTTGAGAGTTCAGTCGCTTCCCTTGTGCTTGGGGCTTTTCGGGGACGAAAAGTTCTAAGGGGGGGAGGATGTAGCGACTCAGGTTTTTGGCCCTGTCAGACTTTGGAATATTTCTACGAATAATTCCAGAGCTAGGCGCGAAGACGGCGTGCGAATCCGAGGCCCGGTGTGCCCGGAATTAATTTTATAAAAATATTAAGTATTTTTATACTATGCACGTGGCGGGGGTGTGATATCTCCTAAACGGTAGCTCAGAATGGGAATTTGAGGGCACGGTTGCGACCGGAACGTGCCGTTTACCCTAGGCGGGGTGTAATCTTTGCGGGCGCGGGCCTGCGGTGAGAAATGCCACCAGGGGCGTTTCCGTAAATAAGTGGCAAGTTTGTGTGCGAGCGTCGGCTCAAATAACTTCTGAACGGAGTCTCGGATGGAAAATCTGAGACTGCCGTTGCGTTCAGAATGGCGCGTTTACCCTAGGGGTGAACTTACTTTTGTTCGCATCGGGCGTCGGGTCCGAGGCGGGTTTGGCGCAGGCGGGCCGCTGATATAAATATCAGCGCCCCCCCCTTTTTATCGTTCTTCGTCGTTCTTCGCCGTTCTTCGCCGCCACTCCGCCGAATCGAGCAAACGGAGCGCCCACGAGCTCAGAATTCGACGGCGGACGTTCCAGGAGTGCGCAGCGGAAGCTTTGGAGCGCGGATCTGAGGCAGAACGTCGGCGTTTCGCCCGCAAGGTAGGCGGTTTGAGTTTTAAAATCCCGGATCCCGTTTTTGTGTTGTTTTTCTTCAAATTTTTATAAGATTTGTATAGTTCGGTTCCCGAGCTTTCCGAAACATGTTTCGGATCTGAATTTGGAGCACCGGGGTGCTCCCGGTGGCTCCCGGAAGTTTTCCGGCGAAAAAATCGGTTTTCCGGCAAGACCCGCGGCGGCCATGGCGGAATCCGGCGAGGCAGGGCGGCGGCGCGGCGGTTTCCGGCAGTGGCGGCGGCGGCGCGGCGGAATCCGGCGGCGGCGCGGTGGTTTCCGGCGAGGCTGGCGGTGGTCCGGCCAGGATTTTCCGGGGGTTCTTTAAACCCCCGTAACTCGCAAACCGTAACTCCGATTTGCGAGCCGTTTGCGGCGACGCGCTCCTTGCGTCGAGACGGACCTTTTGAACTTACTTTGAGGGTTTAAAAGGTTCGGGATCATGGCCCGGGAGCTAGAAACGTCGTATAAAATAATATTATTTTATTATTTTACGACTTTGGGTCGTTGTAACTTCTACCCGGAGCGTCCGATTGACGTGCCGTCAGTGGCGTTGATACCCTGATGGTACGACGGACTTTTTGAGATGGTTTCCGGGTGTTGGGTCTGTGAACGGGGTGCGGGCCCCACGAGGCCGGGTTTTGGCGTTTGCGGAGAAACGCAGCTTTTGCACCAGGAGTCTGATTTTGGCGGATGAATAGTCGATCCTGTGTGTTTTTCCGAGAGGATCGCAATGGTGCAATCCGTTCGATGAGTTTAGGAATCCAGGTGTGGGCCCCACCCGAGCTGGCCTTCGGTGAATAGTACCTTTTTCACCGGGTGTCCGTTTTGGGCGAGCGAGTAGTCGATTCCGCTTGTTTTTCCGAGGGGATCGCCATGGTGCGATCCGCTCGATGGGTTTCGGGATCGTAACGTGGGCCCCGCGCGAGCTAGCTACGGTGAATAGTGCCTTTTTCACCGGTGCTCCGTTTCGGGCGAGTAAACAGCCTATCCTGCGTGTTTTTCCGCGTGGAACGCGATGGTGGCCTCGGTTTTGGCCCAGGAGGTGCGCAGTGTGGCGTTGAGGCGGGTCGCTCGGGTTAGCGACGTTTGGACCAGCAGTAGTTGAGGGTTCTTCCTTGGTTCGTTCCCACGAGGGTTCGTGTGACATCACAACCTTCGTATGGGTTTGTGATTCTCTCGATGGGATGTTTAAACTGTTAGAGTTGTGGTATCCCTCTGGTGGGCCCGGAGTGGATCCTCTAGCATCTTTACCCTAGATCGGGTTCTTGGTATCGCTGTGACCGCTTATTCACGGGCAGCGATCCCCTATCTAGCAGGTTAACCCCGTAGGGTTTGTGGCATCATCGGGAATATGATCCCCTACGCGGTGGGTCATGCATAGTAGGGTTGTGGCACCGTTGGTTATACGATCCCCTACTCAGCATGATGTTTATAGTAGGGTTGCGGCATCGTTGGTTATACGATCCCCTACTCAGCGCTTGGTGTCGGTAGGGTTGCGGTATCGTTGGTTATGCGATCCCCTACCCAGCGCGTGGTTTCGGTAGGGTTGCGGCATCGTCAGTTCGATCCCCTACATCGCGAGTTATACCAGATAGGGTTCCGGTATCGTCGTGAACATCTTTATATGGACGATGATCCTCTATCTGAGTGTGAAGCTTCTGTCTAGTGCAGATCGGGTTGTGGTATCCCCCAGCGGATCCTGGGTGTGATCCCCTATCTGTGAAAACTGCGTATGCCAGATCGGGTCGTGGTATCCCCCAGCGGACCCTGGGAGTGATCCCCTATCTGCCAGCTACGTAGACCGGAGTGGGTCTTTGTATCCCCTAGCGGACCCTAGCGGCGATCCCCTCTCCGAGGAGTTTGGTGGTTATGTTGTTTCAACGATGTTTCCTCAGTGATGCTATCCGATGAGCGTGGTCTCTCGAGTGAGCGTCTGTGATGTTTGCGAGTATTCCGATGGAGTGTATCTCTCGGATGAGTGTCATCTGGTATGACAGTGTTCGTGGTGTACTCTCCTGGTTGTGGACAGTTGCTGGTGATGAGGTCGGTACCTCTTGTGGCTTTGTGGCGTGAGCTGTGTATATCTGGATTGTTCAAGGTGTATGTATGGGCATACACCTGAGCTGAGCTGAGCTGACTAGTTGTGTTTAGCCGAGGATGGTCACGAGATGGAGTTTCTCTCTCGTCTGGGTTCCCTCTGGCTGGGTTGAGCGGACTGTTGCCTTCAGTTGCTCCCTTGGGTTTTGGGTTTTTGGGGTGCCTACTGAGTATGTTTATACTCACCCCTGCACGGGCTTTGCCCGCACATGTTTGTGTCTTGTGCAGACCACAGGCCTTTTGACGGAGTCCCAGGAGGACCCGGAGCAGGCGGAGCTTTGTGAGCGAGTTGACCGGGGTGTTTACCGGAGCTGTGCCGAGCGAGCTTTCCGGCGGGTGTTTGTGGCAGCGTTCCCCTTCTTCAGAGCAGGTTGGACGCGCTTTGTAGTTTTCTTTTGGTGGGCCCTGTTTTGCCCTTGTACTTTTGCTGTTGCACTCTGGTTTGGGATAGATTGTATGCATGCATTTACTTTTCAGTTTCTATATCTCTGCACTGTTGCATGGAGGTGTTTGTGGGTGCGTGTGTACAGGTACCTTAGGCTAATGCCTCCCATGTGTGTGATAGCCTACTCGGTGCTGGTCGCCAGCCCCTGGCCTATTGGAGGCGGGCTTGGGGAGTCGCGGCTCGAGCCCCGTTGGGTCGGGTCGTGATAGATTAAATAAATTTGGAAATAGTTTTTACACTTGTTTATATAATTCTTTGGTGACCATTTGAATATAAAGGAAATGTTTTTATAAAAAAACTATATTTACGCACCGAAGTCATTTTATCGTAATAAATTAAATCAATCACTATTAGTGAATGATATTAATAAATTATATATTATATATTAAATTAATTTTTTTTAAATTCATACAATATATTTAATAGGTATAAGATAAGAAAAAAATCCAATTATACGCATAAAAAGCAGTATTTTTTCTGAATTTAGTTTTACCACCTTTTAATGGCGCACCTATTAAAACTAAATTTTGGTACTTTTATAAATTTTATTTGAAAAAATAAACTTCATTTTTTAAATCAGAATGTAAAAATTATCTTAGGGTGAGTTTTTTGTATTTTTCTAAGAAGTTTCATTTTTTGATGAATAGTAAAAGATACATAATTTTAAATGAATTTTTTTTTTCTTATAAATAAATTATAATGTAAAATTATATTTTTAATTGGTTTTAAAGTTGAATTTGTTCAAATATACATCTATTAATCCAATTAAGTTAATTGTAATAATTTTTATATTGAATTTAGATATAAAAATTTAGTAAATTTTTTAACATTTTAACTTTAAAACTTGCTTTCTCACCACATCTGCGGGATTAGCTTTAAATTTAATTTTTCCAATTTTTTGAATTGAATTCATAAAAATTGATATAATAATTTGGAATCATAATAATATTTATAGTATAATAATTTCAAATTCATTTTTTACTGTAATAATTAGTGAAAATAGTTAAAATTAATTAATGCAATTATGGTTAAAACGGAGTTTTGCGTATGACATGTGTTTGTATTAATATTAATTTTACACACAGATAATATTTTTATTTAGTGAATTTGGTGTAATATTTATAATAATTAGGAATAAATTAGATAATAAATTTATTTTTAATTATAGTCTTAAAGATTAAATTTCTTGGGTAAATAAAAAGATACAAGTTACCTCAGTAAAAAATATAAAGATAAAATTGAGTAAACTTAAAGTCTAAGGAACAAAATGATAAAAATGCTTTTATTTTTATGTGGTGTAAGTTTTTATAGACTATAATTTCCATCCACTCCCTTATTTATCAATTTTTTAATCACATGAGGTAAGGGAGACCTCCCAATAGTGTTTACTTTTTTGTATCTATATGAATGTCACTCTTCCTCCACTATAAAAGGAAACTCACTACCCTAACTTATTCACACCTATAAAGCCATTTTTATCATCAAAAATATGACCAAATAAACTCCCAACATCCCACCCATCATCCTAGAATCCTCACTTTGGGTAAAATTAAAACCAAGGAATCCCTTTTATGAAAACCAAAAGGAGTTACCTAAAGAAGAGGTAACTTTCTTCAACGAGTACTTTTGTATTATTTCTTTCTCCACCCCTTAAATTATTCTTATATATTAATTATATAATAAACTAAATATATTAAATATAATGATATTTCTTTATTCTAAGTTTATGGCCTACAACTACACACACTTCCATCAAATGGGATACGCAATCATCGTTTGTGTGTACGGCAGACTACCGCTTCGCGAACCAATGTCATTTGTTCTTCTATTACCACCTTTCATGGTTGAAAATAGTGATGTATTTATAGTTTATATATGATATATATGATATTAATAATTTCTTTATGCTTATTTAATTATTATATAACACAAACCTTTATATTTTCCATCTTGTGGGAATATGATAACATCGTTTGTGGATGTGCGGACTACCGCTTCCTCAAAGCAATGTGATTTGTTTACGTTGTACATAAAATGTATTAAAGATTGGTTTAATAAGAATATATGATATATATATATAACATAAAAATTTATACTGGAATTATAATATATATAT
The DNA here is from genome assembly GCA_963277665.1 of Viscum album. NCBI lineage: Eukaryota > Viridiplantae > Streptophyta > Magnoliopsida > Santalales > Viscaceae > Viscum > Viscum album. The sequence goes on along the minus strand of OY728119.1, from coordinate 224,154,299 downwards.
ATATAATTTACTTTTCTTTCTTTTAATATGACAAGAAAATTGAAGCAACATTCATGCGTAAGTAGGGTCTACCATCTCCCTGAAGAGTGCATTTCATCTCCTATCACTAAATATCATGGATTAATATACATACATTTATAATTAATATATATTATATTTAAATCATGGTTTAAATTTTTTAGATGATTAAATCGTGATCGACATAAGAGAAACAATAATAACAAGTCAAAACATACTCGAAAAACTAGGTAATTAACACCCAAAATAGTGAAAATAATGAAAGATTATTAAAAAATAGGTAATAATATATTATAAGAAGATAATATATGATATTATAAATATTATTATGGTTATTTTATAAGTTAATAACATTCTTAAAACTGTCATATAAGAGTTTAAATCACATTCAATCAAAAGGGAGTGTAAGGTAAGGGATTTTTAGTCTCACTTTTATTTATGCAAGACTTATGTCATATTCACCACTTGTTTCTTTATTTGGTGTATATAATTCTACATTATATTTTATATAATGAATTTAATTTATTTCTTAGTATTTAAAGTTTCAATTGATTTTGTTCTTCCATGTGGCTCACGATTCAAAAGTTGCTCAAGTAGTAAGAGATTTCATCTCAATTTACATTCCATTGAGACTTATATGTTATTATGAACCAATTAACTTTAATGTGGTGTATATACTGCCCATTTGACATTTAATATCACAATTAAATCATAATTCATGGTATTTTAAGTTTTAATTTAAATTATCTCATCCAATATAATTTGACTTGAAAAATACCAAGTTGTAAAAGTTATGTTTGCAATATTCCTTTGTGATTGTTAACTTTCTCTTGAAACAAATCACTTACTTATGATCATATTTATTGTATATTAAATTTATCTTAAATATATATATTATTGTGTTATGTATATTCTTATTGCCTAAATTGTATGCCATTTTTTTATATATTTTGTTCACTTTGATAGTTATTTGATTAATTGAGGAAATGTTAATAAATCTGTATTCTTTAAGCAATACAGATATTTGATGATAAGTCACATTATTAAATAAATTATTTGATATTTCAGGGATTATTTGGACCTTAATACATGTGTGGGCTTGGTTAATGATTTGCCTTCAATGTATCGGTGGTCTTATGAGATGAATCATTGGTCAAATCGGAGTAGTTTAAACTGTTTTGAGAATAGGTCTTGACGGTATAATGGTTCATGTGTCGGATACATGACATATAAAAATTAAGAATTTTATTCATTCAATATGAAATTATTATTATATATAGGATTTTCACTATGAGAAAATATATGGATTCATTACATTCTCATTGTATTGATTAAATGGAATGTGTGTTCAGTTATTGAACTTTCTATGCGGATTATTCCTTATCTTATCATGATAGTCAAGTTATTTGAAAGGAATGTGTGTTCAGTTATTTACCTTTAAATATTGATTATTATCATTGATTCATGATATCTTTCTCTATACTTAACCCTTACTGAGCATTTGTGCTCACCCTTATTTTGTTTTTTTTTCACAGTATGAATATGAATTCTTGGAATGGGTTTCAAAGAAGTCGAGCATTTTATTTTGTTGTGTATTATGTTTTTTATTCCCAATGTAAAATGGGTATCATGTATGTAATTTGGTTTTAAAAAACTACTAAATCGATCAGTATTTTATTATTCGATTCCTTTTAATCATGCTAATGTAATAAAGTAAGGCACCAGCTTTGGGATTTTGGGGTCAGGGTCATTACAAATTCTCAATTAAATGATATGATCTTTTTATGGGTTATTTGTCTCAAATTCTCTTTAATTGGGACATATTATTATGATATGAACTCATATTATTTTATTAGGGGTATGTAATTCCACTTTAACGTGTTATATCATGAATGTTCTTTTTTCATGATATTTAAAGTTTCATTTGATGTTATTCTTTCATGCGGATTATGATTGAAAAGATACCAAAGTGGTAAAGGTTTTATGTTATAATCCCATTATTTATTGTGATTATTGATGATTAAGTTTTTTATGATGAATTACTATTATATAGATGTCAATAACTTCCTGAATTTTATTCTCCTCTAGATATTTCTAGAGAATACATGTTTTCATTTTAGTTTCCTCTCTTTAAGTACTCAAGAGTCAAAAAGTTTTTTTTAAGGAAAACTGACTTTATTTCTCTCTTTGTTCAAAAATTATTTTTCTTCCATGTTCATGTTTTCTACAAATGTTTCAAATAAAGTTATAAACATTATTCAATTATTTTTTAAATTCATCTTTACCCATGTTTATATTTTTACAAAATGGTTTTAAATGAATCTTCCTACCATTTACCGAATGATGTACTTTTTGACTTTTTACCGTAAAAATGAAAGGAATATTTGTTTTAAGGTGCTCAAAATGAACTGAATTTCCCATCATCATGACCACTCAATGTTTTAAAGATTCATTTTTAAGTTTAAAGTATATTTTTAATGAAAATTATCTTCACAATATTTTCTGTTTTTTTAGTTTTTAAAAGTGATTTCCAAAATGAAAAGTTTATTTTCCTCATGATTGATTTTAATGATATTTTAATGTAATTTCCATTCATAAACATCAAAAACCATTTATATTACTTACACTCCACTAGGGATATGTGGTAATGATACCAACCTTATTATTTCTCTTGATGTATTATGAGATTAGCATGGAACTCGTTTATTTTACATGGGTGGATAAAGAAATAAAAGAAAAACGATTACTGTTTTGTGAAAGATTTAAATTTTTTATTTTTTTATGGTTCTTGTGAATTTTTTATGATGGATTGATCCCAATTATATCTTATGGGTTATCTTGGTATAGCTAATATAAAGGTTTGATCCCCATTATAACTCGTGGGTGAGCACAATATAGCTTTTATGATGGGTACATCCAGATAGCATTGGGTGATCTTGATATAGCTTATACAATGAGTGTGCCAAGATAGTGTTGAGTGAGCCTGATATATCTTATACTATGGTTGCACCCATATATCATCAATTGATCCTGATATAGATTATATGATGAGTGCACCCCGATAGCATCGGGTGGGCCTGATATAGCTTATACGATGGATGGTACCCATTATAGTTCTCCAATGCATTAGGTAATGATTATGTTCTCTAGATAATTATATTGGAAGTCAATCGTATGGTTATTCCAATTTGTAAGGGTTCTATGAAGAATTGGTTCCAAGATACCAATGTTGGGTCGGAAGAACACCCCAAGGAGGAATGATGGCAAGAGGGGGGTGAATTGCCTTTTAAAAAATTGATTAACAATTTAAAAATCAAAGTATAAATGCAGCGGAAATAAAGAGGCAAGACACGCAAATTGATAACGGAGTTCGGCCAAAAACCCGGCCTACATCTCCGCTCCCAACTCAACCGTTGAGAGATTCTACCGCTTGCTTTTCAATGGTTGTAGCAAGAAACCCACTAGGCTTTGAGGTAGCACTAGGACCTATTACAGCTTGCTTTTATTGGTTTAGCAAGAACCCAATGCTTTTAATGGTTAAGCAATAACCCACTAGTCTTTTTACGGGTGAAGACTAGCTCACCGATCTCAAGCCTTTTACAAGGTAAGGCTTGACAACCTCTTCACACCTTAGTGGTGGTGTGAAACCCAAAAGAAGGGGGGAAGAGAAAAGGGTTGGGTTTTGTAGGCACAAACCCAATTTTAAGCTCAAAATAAATAAATGCAATAAAACCCGTAATTGGGAAGACTCAGGCGCCAATGGATGATGGAGTTGATGGGCGTGCTCTCCCAAGCTTCTTGAGTGGAGCTCCTTGGATGTGGAAGTTGTTGGAGCTCTTGGGGTTCCTTTGAAGGAAGTCGCCGGAGGTTGGCCAATTGATCCAAAATATGTCCGTTGGCTTCGTATATGTTCCGGTTGGTGTCCGGGGCTTCCTTGGCCTTTATTTATAGGCTAGGAACCCTTGGGGAGGCTTCGGAGCCGTTGGAGAGGTCTTCGGAGCCGTTGGGAGCCAAAAGGAGGTTGACTGGTCAACCCCAACGGCTAGTTTGACTGGCCTACCGGCTGGCCGGTGCAGGGCCACCGGCTGGCCGGTGCCTTGGCAGAGGAGAAGGCCTTTGGTCCAGGCTCCACCGGCTGACCGGTGGAGGAGCCACCGGCTGGCCGGTGGTGAGGCAGTAGCTCATCCTGTTCTGGCTGGGTGCCACCGGTCGACCGGTGCTGAGGCCACCGGTTGGCCGGTGGTAAGGCAGTGGCTCCTTCTTGAGAGCAGATGCCACCGGCTGGCCGGTGGTGTGCCACCGGCTGGCCGGTGGTCTGGATTTCAGACCATTTGCCAGCACACTTTCTAGGCCCAATTCCTTGGCCACCTGATTTGATTCCTATCAACCAAAAACACTTGAAAGAGGATTAGATAAATATGAGGGTGATTGTGATCATGAAAATAAAACCTTGAGGGGTTCGAGAGGTACAACAATCTCCCCCTATTTTGATGATCACAATCACCAAAACAATTAATGTAAAATGCTGAAATTGAAAGGAAATACGAAGCATGATGAAAATGATTCTCCCCCAATCAATCAAGAAGTTTCTCCCCCTTTGTGATTATCAAAATAGAATGGGGCATAAAACTTGATTGAGGGATACGAAGAAAAACGAGATTTTAAATCAATTGAAAATGGTATCAATTGTTGAAAATTTTGAAAATTTTGAAATGAAAATTGAATAACAGTTTGAATTGAAAGTTTTGAATCAAAACAAATTCGAAACCAACTGTTGGAATTTTAGAAATGAAAATTTGATAGAAAATTTTGAATTTCAAAGCCAAGTGTTGAGTTTGAAATGAAAACATTGAATACACAACAAGGCTTAAAAAAAATCCTAACTCCCCCTAAATAAAAACAAAGAATCACTGGGGAGAGGTTTTTGAAACCGAAACAATTTTAGGCCCGGAGAGACTTGCCAATAGGGATTTTTCAATCCAAATTTGTTTCATGGCGGGTCTTCTCCTATAAAATTCATCGGAATAGAAAATCGATTTGGGTTGGCCGTACCGGGCGTTTTTACAATTACATTCATAAATGAGATGCCCGGATTTTTTGCAATAGTTACAAAATTTAAAGCGAGAGCTCCCCCTTACAAAAACAGTGGGTGCATGGGAGGAGGAGGCTTGGTTGGTATAGCCAAGTCCATTGGTGGTTCGGGAAACCCTTTGTGAACCAAGCAAATTGTTCAAATTTTGTTCACCTTGGGTGAACTTGGCTAGGGTCTCTCTTAGGTCTTTGATGGTTGATTCCATGGAATCAACATTTGGAAAATTTTGGATTTTAAGGGACATCTCCTCCTTCTCTTTGAGAAGTTGGTCTTTTTCGGAGGAGAGTTTTTTGAAAGACTTTTTCAAAGCAACAAATTTTGAAGATAGTTCATGAAAACCTTTTTCTAGTTGATCTCTAGCATGTGAGAGTTCTTCATAAGATAAATGATTTAAAGAATTTGAATTTGAAGAACAAGAGGAGGAGGAATCGGAAGATGTTACCTCATGGAATGCCATTAGGCATTTGTTACCGTTGTCGCCCGAGGAGGAGGAGGAGGATGATGAGGAGTCACTCCATGTGGCCTTGAGGACCTTTTTCTTTCCTTTCTCCTTGTGCGTGGCCCGTTTCTTGTTGAGTGGGCAATCGGGCTTGTAATGGCCCTTTTCGCCGCACCCGTAGCATTTTACCTTGGGCTCGGATCTTGCGGTGGGTTCTTGCTTTCGCGCCTTGCGAGATTTCTTCTTCTTGTGCTTCTTCATGAATTTTTGCATTTGGCGGGCGAGATTCTCCATTTCCGAGTCGCCGCTTGAAGAAGATGAAGATGAGGAAGATGAGGATGAGGAGGAGCTTACTTCTTTTTGTACCTTGAGGGCGATGTTCTTTGGTGTCTTGATTGGTGTGCCCTCCTTTTGAGCTTGCCTCCTCATTGTGATCTCATATGTCATTAGGGATCCGATGAGCTCTTCTACCGGCATATTTTTGACGTCCTTAGCTTCTTGGATCGCCGTCACCTTTGGTGCCCATGAGCTCGGAAGGACCCATAGAATCTTCTTGACCATCGTCTCGGCTGAAACATCATCACCAAGGGACTTTCTCCCATTGCACACGTCAGTAAATCTAGTAAACATTTCAGAAATAGATTCATTTGGATGCATAGAAAATGACTCAAAATCTTGACGATACATGTCCAATCGAGTGTCCTTGACTTTGTTGGTCCCCTCATGGGTAACCTCCAAAAGTTTCCAGATTTCATGTGCAGAGGTGCATGTGGAAACTCGATTGAACTCGTTTCGGTCAAGGCCGCAATGGAGAGCATTCATGGCTTTGCCATCAAGCTCGAAATTTCTAATGTCGGCTTGGGTCCATTTGGATTCGTCGGGGGAAGAGAGAGTGTAACCTTGCATGACTATTTTATAAATGGGATATCCTATGCTTCTTAAAAAAGTGGTCATGCGGGTTTTCCAATAATTATAGTCGGTCCCATCAAAAAATGGAGCCCGACCCAAAGAGTAGCCCTCGGGGGCGAAAGAAGTTGATGCCATCTAAATGGATCTTAAATTTGAAACCGGGTTAGGGTATTACTCAAAGTTCCCTCTGATACCAATTGTTGGGTCGGAAGAACACCCCAAGGAGGAATGATGGCAAGAGGGGGGTGAATTGCATTTTAAAAAATTGATTAACAATTTAAAAATCAAAGTATAAATGCAGCGGAAATAAAGAGGCAAGACACGCAAATTGATAACGGAGTTCGGCCAAAAACCCGGCCTACGTCTCCGCTCCCAACTCAACCGTTGAGAGATTCTACCGCTTGCTTTTCAATGGTTGTAGCAAGAAACCCACTAGGCTTTGAGGTAGCACTAGGACCTATTACAGCTTGCTTTTATTGGTTTAGCAAGAACCCAATGCTTTTAATGGTTAAGCAATAACCCACTAGTCTTTTTACGGGTGAAGACTAGCTCACCGATCTCAAGCCTTTTACAAGGTAAGGCTTGACAACCTCTTCACACCTTAGTGGTGGTGTGAAACCCAAAAGAAGGGGGGAAGAGAAAAGGGTTGGGGTTTGTAGGCACAAACCCAATTTTAAGCTCAAAATAAATAAATGCAATAAAACCCGTAATTGGGAAGACTCGGGCGCCAATGGATGATGGAGTTGATGGGCGTGCTCTCCCAAGCTTCTTGAGTGGAGCTCCTTGGATGTGGAAGTTGTTGGAGCTCTTGGGGTTCCTTTGAAGGAAGTCGCCGGAGGTTGGCCAATTGATCCAAAATATGTCCGTTGGCTTCGTATATGTTCCGGTTGGTGTCCGGGGCTTCCTTGGCCTTTATTTATAGGCTAGGAACCCTTGGGGAGGCTTCGGAGCCGTTGGAGAGGTCTTCGGAGCCGTTGGGAGCCAAAAGGAGGTTGACTGGTCAACCCCAACGGCTAGTTTGACTGGCCTACCGGCTGGCCGGTGCAGGGCCACCGGCTGGCCGGTGCCTTGGCAGAGGAGAAGGCCTTTGGTCCAGGCTCCACCGGCTGACCGGTGGAGGAGCCACCGGCTGGCCGGTGGTGAGGCAGTAGCTCATCCTGTTCTGGCTGGGTGCCACCGGTCGACCGGTGCTGAGGCCACCGGTTGGCCGGTGGTAAGGCAGTGGCTCCTTCTTGAGAGCAGATGCCACCGGCTGGCCGGTGGTGTGCCACCGGCTGGCCGGTGGTCTGGATTTCAGACCATTTGCCAGCACACTTTCTAGGCCCAATTCCTTGGCCACCTGATTTGATTCCTATCAACCAAAAACACTTGAAAGAGGATTAGATAAATATGAGGGTGATTGTGATCATGAAAATAAAACCTTGAGGGGTTCGAGAGGTACAACAACCAACACATTTTCTTTATGTTTTTTATGGGTTTTAAATGTTTTCTTTGATCAAGATTGATATCACATGGATCATGATTATTGATTCTCATGACCCTTGCATTTGTTAAATATTTATTCCATGACACAAGTTTATTAATCCATATTTTATGGGTATAATTTATTTTACATTATGCCCATCCACTCTATTTATATCATCATACCCTTATGCTCTTCTTATGCTCACTCATGACATTCAATTATTAATGATTATGTTTACCCTTACTGAGAATTTGAGATCACCCTTATTATGATTCCTTTTTTCTAGGTTATCAATAATGATGTTGAATGAATAATTTATAGAAGGGGTTTCATATGGATGATGATGATAACTTAACGTGAAATAAGAAAATCTAGATTTTCTGGGAGAAATGCTCACTTTAAGACATGGGTATTTTTTATGTAATAGTTTTTCCTAATTCTATAAAGCTCCAAATGTAACGCCCCGACCCCAGCTACTCGGAGCCGGTGCGTTACTTCATAACATTGGCATGATCACAAAAGATCAAGTCTCGAAAGACCGATTAGTTTAGTAGCCTTGGAAACACTAGATACATTCATAAATGTTACATTACATAATAAAGTGAAAAACTAATAATAAAGTCTTCATAGTCCACACTCATATCCTCTTCTGACTATCCCTGCAGGTCATTCATAAAATACTTCTTCACATCCTGGAAAATATTAAAACATTGAAAGGGGTGAGCTCAGATGCTCAGTAAGGATAACAATATTGTGGAAGCTTTCATAAATAAACATAAACATTTAAGGCAATGTATGACTAAAACAAAAGCCTTTTAAACTTGAACATCAACATAATATGGCAAAAGTAAAATGAGATAATGCCATTTACATATTCACATGGATATTCTACTGGTCGAATAATCACATGAAATATCAATAACCACTTCCATAATGATGGAATGTATAATGCCAGACTATCATAACCACGTAGTCAAGGCCTCGTGCCAAGACCACAAATAAGCTTTTGTCAAGGCCTCATGCCAAGACACTAGTTTGTCTCATGAGACCTGCCGATGCATCGAGGAGCTATAGCGGGCTCCACCCGTCACTTATTAAGTCCAATGCACTCCTCATATGAATAGGTTTGAACATATCATAAACCATAACATAATCATATCACATAAAACATGCATAAAGGAAACATAACATTTCCACATTTCAATCACAAGATATAAATACAACACATTGATATAATAAAAATGCTTTCAAAACCATTTTCAATACCAAAATAAAAGAAAGTTAAAACTTTGTATTTATTTTTCATTAAAAAAAATGATGGCTTGTAGAGGAAGCTGATTCTCAAATAATGGTCACGGCGGCGGAGAAGTCGTTGTCGCTACATAAGTACGGAAAGAAAACATTCCCTTTTGTCATTTAGAAAAACGCTTCGTATAAAAAAGATTCCTTTTGAATAAATGTAAAAGTCAAAGGGGTTTATACACCGTATAAAACAAAGTTGTGTATAAAACCAAATATGCCTCAATGAAAGGTGATTGAGACGAAGACCCTTACAAAGATCATTTTTTTTAAAAATAAAGTAGATATATTATGTGTATTCACTATAAGTACACATAAATAAAGTACACATACAAGATAGTACATAATAATATCATGACATAATTTGAAAGTAGGAGATTAACCCAAAGAATAGAAATTGGGTTAAGAAGTTCCCTTACCTTGTGTCCGACTTTACTCAACCGTTCTTTAACCTCCTGAATAATAAACTAGAGTTAATATCTACCTTATTAAGAACCATTTTAAATTTCATTATCCTTTTTATATCACTTATTACAATGTTATGAACATTATGTAATTATTTAAGTTAATAACGGTCGTTTTGTCGATCTTTGGTAACTTGAGTCAACAATAAACTTCTTATAATTACAAGTTGTTCATGTGGTAGAATATCCATTATATCCAGAATTATATTCATGATTTAGATGTCATATATATCTTATATATCCAGTATATACATTCATTTATAATATTACGTAACATTTAGAGGTAAGAAATGAAATGCACCGTTCATGGAGACGGTAAGCCGTACGTACGCATGAACGCTACTTTCATTTCAATTTCATATTTAATGGAACTAAATCATAATGATATAAATTTATAATATAATTCCAGTATAATATAGTGTATAATATCATTTTCTTCATCCTTTATACATCCCACATATGGAATTAACGATTCAAATCACTTTGAGGGGGCGGTAGTCCGCACTTCCTAAAATGAAATTATCGCGTTTTACCCATAATGGAAATCATAAAGTATGCCATAAATGAGAAATACAGAAGCATAAGTAAAACATAAACATATTATATATCATATATAAAAATAGTGACATCTTAATGGCCACCTTTGAAGGTGTTATATGAGTGTTGAACAATCATCGTTTCGTGAGGCAGAAATTCTCCATCCACAGAAACCGTATGTTCTTTAACCATTAGATGTAGGTGTGTGTAAGTGTATCTAGAATAATTCTTATAACAACATCCTAGTATATTGAGGATACTGGTGTTGTTACAAAAGAAATGAATAAAAAGAGTTTAGGGGGTTGGAGAAGAAAAATAAAACAAAACAACATTAGAGAAGACATTACCTCGAAATCGGGTAACTCTTTTTGATTTGAGCCAAAGGCTTCCTTGAGAAGAGTTCTGCCAAAAGTGAGGCTTCTAGGAGTAAGAGAGGGAAGGTGGGAGAGTATTTGGGCAGATTTTTGCCGAGCCAAATGGCTTGAAAGTGTAAATGAGGTGGGAGAGGTGGGGGCCTTTTATAAGTGGAGAGGAGGGGCACTTTTGGAAAGATTGAAATGTTACATTATTTCACAATGCTTTTCGGATTCTAAAGGTCCCACACTTATATAATTCGAGGATAAAGTGATAAGGTTTCGAAATATCCTCATCCAATAGGCTTTGGATAAGTGTAAGCCTTGGATTTTGCATTATCTTCTCATTTTATTTAAATCGTTAAATAATGAGGTCATCGCTGCATCATAATGATGTCATAAATAATTTAATTTATTTAATGTCTAAAAATTATAAAAAAAATACTATGATGTAGGAAATCTTTTTAGCTTTCTAATGAATATTTATAGTCAAAATATGGACTTGTGTAACCCCACTTAAAAACTGTTTTAGTAAAATAACTCATGTTTGTGTCAATTTAATTTTAACATTAAATAAATATATATTAATGTCATTTTCCAACTAAAGTGGCTCCATGGGGTCCCCAAGTTGACTCATGGGTTGTCTTGGTCGGTCATGACTCATCAAATAGGAGTAGGACAAGTTTCATGCTCATCTCATATTATTAAAACATTATTTGTACCTTAAACTACACTAATTACCTCTAATCGCGATTAAGAACTTAAAAGTTACTATTCACCAAAAAATTATTTTGATCTCATTGAACCACATTTTACTTCTTAATGACAACCATGTATGTCGGATTTTTGAAAATAAAATCACAGAAGTGGTAATATTTCATTTAAACGAAAAATCAGTTATTTAACTACCACTTAGTGGTTTCACTATTCATCAAAAATTGAAGTTTTTCAGAACAAGGCCAAAATTTCACCCTAAGCTATAATTGATATTCCGAATTCAAAAATGATGTCTATTTTACAAAATTCCAAACATATAAGTATCATTAATTAATTTTATAATTAATTCCCGCTGTTACGACAAATAGCGTGTTTTTAAGAAACAATTTATATCAAAAGATTGGCAATTGTTTATGTCCAATTTCAATGTTAAATTAATTCTAATGACCACCATTGGATAAAATGGTAAAAATATATTCTAATTATACCTTAAAACCACTAAATATTATAACTTATCACTATAAATTATTTTGATTAAAAAAGTTGTTTTAAGTATTTTTCACTATTCATAAAAATTTGGAAGTTCTCGGAAAATTACAAAAAATTCAACATAGGCTAATTTCAATATTATGAATACAAAAATGAAGTCCATTTTGAAATATAAAATTTCTATAAATTTAAAAGGTGGTTATTACTATTCATAACGGCTACTTTGATTAGTTGCGGTGTGTTAGAACTCGAACTTGCGTACAATGCAAGCTATTGCATTATTAAAAGAGAGGCGTATCGTGGAAGCTCGGGGTGTTACATTCTCCCCTCCTTCAATAAATTGCGTCCTCGCAATTTGAAATTTTTCTTTGAAAATAAAAGGTTGAAAAGAGAAATTACCTTTGAGGAAAACCCAAATCGGAAATAAGGTTAATAAAATTTAGCCTTAATAAGAGGGAAATGGAAATAAGAAAGTCACCACCAAATTATGATCTCGATAAGGAGAACATTTGTGGCAATTAGAGACATATAATTGGAGGAAAAACGTAAATATTTGTAGGGAGTGATTGAGGTCATCAATCACAATCAATTTTCAAATTGAGGTCCTCAAAGCCTTCAATCTATGTTGATTTAAAATATCACCAGTTCAACAAGACATAAGGTATTAGGATAACACATTTTTTGTTTTAATATCCCTTTACTAAAGTTTAAGAATTAATTTATTCATTGAATAAGAGATAGGTATATATATATTTATGCTTGTCAATTAGAGTTTCAACCATCAACTCATCTTTCACTCAAAAAGATAATAGAACTCAAAAATATTATACTTATCCTAATTGTATAAGGTTCCAAATGTTAACACATACCATTTAGATTAGTAAAATTATTTTTTAATAACCAGGGACTTCCTGTAGGTAGGAAATAAAGGTCTGTCGCACTATGATTGTGGGTTCGATTCCTGCATCTTTGTCCGACGTGACGGGTTATGCCCCACCCTGCAAGTTGTCATTTTCCTAAAACTATAGTATTATAATATTCCAGAAATAATCTTCAAAAATGCTTTAACCTTAAACAATACTATCCAAAGATCAACTTAATCCATTCCAACCTTTATAGTTATCCAAAATACTTCTGTCCAACTCACAGTCCAAATTTTATAAGGAAGGTAAACATAATGAAGATCCGTTTTCCCACGTAACAACATGTGAACACCTTCATCATGTATTCTTTTTAAACATACTGAATTACCATGATCCCTTATTCCTTATAGAATACTAGATATACTCCTTCTATCCAAAAATGTATACAAAAAAATCAATCGGTTTCAAGGAAGTTAAGTATATCCAATATAATTTATCCAAATCAATCACGTCTTATTCCAAAATCCCAATCTCAGTATCAGAACCATATTATGGTTTATCTTTCTCTCAACCATATATTTTCCAAAAATTTAACCTACTGTGGAGTCACTTTTCTTGGTTCCACACAATCTCAAGTCCTTGATGAAATAGTACTGCAGTACAATCCTTATATACTCCATAATTATTATAACCAGTACATCATTGATACAACACTCAAATTACAAAATTATTTAATAACAACATAAGAACTCTAATCATTACTCCTCGTCTGTGGTAGTATTATAACTTGATTATTATCCAATAACATCATTTGGGGCATACTCTGATGATTTGGACATTGGTTTGCGTAGTGTCCCCAATCCTTGCAGAAGAAGCATTGTACATTTGAAACCATTTTCTTACCCTTACAGTCACGCACTTTGTGTCCTTTTTCTCTACACTTATAACAAACTCCCATTCCCTTTAGGCAAGTTCCATGATGTTTCCTCCCACAATTACCACATATTGGAAAATTCTTCTTTCCCCTCATCCCTTTATCCATCATTCTCTCTTCCATCCCTTTCGTCTCTTGCTTCGCTTCAAAGCCATAGGACTCAGAGAATTCTTTACTTATCTTATTAACACATGATACTATTTCTTCATATGTTGAGAACACATGGGAGACTATTTCCCTTCGAAATGTTGGCTTAATACTGTGAAAGATACGATCCTTCTTACTCTTTGGATCATACGTACTGCTGGAGTTCACATTCCTTCTACTGGGCGCCATTTCTATACAATGGCATAAACTAGGTTAGTTTATGAATTACAATGAATAATTACAAACTTTTAAAATACTTAAAGTAAATTGAACGGTTTATGGATATAATCCATAATCATAAGAATGTTTTCTTTGAGGAAGTATATACTCATAAACCCTACATAGTGGTTTGTAAATAAAATGAGAATTATCCTAAGCATATCCCCCGGGAGTGTCGTAACCAAGAGTGCAGCAAGGCCCATTGTCGTGCACCAGTTCCCATTCGAGTCTAGCTCAAAGCGGTGTTTTCGGGTTTTACCCCTAGGTACATCCGTGCCAGAGCCGCCCCTACCTGCTCGTATCCAGACAGGGATGTATTGCTCGGAAAACTCATAACATCTCTATAATACCAAAATTCTATGAAGTTCTTCTATACTAATCCTCAAAGTCTATCTTTGGGCTATGTGCTCTAATCAGAGTTTATCTAAATCTAGCTTCCAAGGTTAGTACTAAACTGCCTCTGATACCAACTGTAACGCCCCGACCCCAGCTACCCGGAGCCGGTGCGTTACTTCGTAACATTGGCATGATCACAAAAGATCAAGTCTCGAAAGACCGATTAGTTTAGTAGCCTTGGAAACACTAGATACATTCATAAATGTTACATTACATCATAAAGTGAAAAACTAATAATAAAGTCTTCATAGTACACACTCATATCCTCATCTGACTATCCCTGCAGGTCATTCATAAAATACTTCTTCACATCCTGGAAAATATTAAAACATTGAAAGGGGTGAGCTCAGATGCTCAGTAAGGATAACAATATTGTGGAAGCTTTCATAAATAAACATAAACATTTAAGGCAATGTATGACTAAAACAAAAGCCTTTTAAACTTGAACATCAACATAATATGGCAAAAGTAAAATGAGATAATGCCATTTACATCTTCACATGGATATTCTACTGGTCTAATAATCACATGAAATATCAATAACCACTTTCATAATGATGGAATGCATAATGCCAGACTATCATAACCACGTAGTCAAGGCCTCGTGCCAAGACCACAAATAAGCTTTTGTCAAGGCCTCGTGCCAAGACACTAGTTTGTCTCATGAGACCTGCCGATGCATCGAGGAGCTATAGCGGGCTCCACCCGTCACTTATTAAGTCCAATGCATTCCTCATATGAATAGGTTTGAACATATCATAAACCATAACATAATCATATCACATAAAACATGCATAAAGGAAACATAACATTTCCACATTTCAATCACAAGATATAAATACAACACATTGATATAATAAAAATGCTTTCAAAACCATTTTCAATACCAAAATAAAAGAAAGTTAAAACTTTGTATTTATTTTTCATTAAAAAAAATGATGGCTTGTAGAGGAACCCGATTCTCAAATAATGGTCACGGCGGCGGAGAAGTCATTGTCGCCGCATAAGTACGGAAAGAAAACATTCCCTTTTTTCGTTTAGCAAAACGCTTCGTATAAAAAATATTCTTTTTGAATAAATGTAAAAGTCAAAGGGGTTTATACACCGTATAAAAGAAAGTTGTGTATAAAACCAAATATGCCTCAATGAAAGGTGATTGAGACGAAGACCCTTACAAAGATCATTTTTTTAAAAATAAAGTAGATATATTATGTGTATTCACTATAAGTACACATAAATAAAGTACACATACAAGATAGTACATAATAATATCATGACATAATTTTAAAGTAGGAGATTAACCCAAAGAATAGAAATTGGGTTAAGAAGTTCCCTTACCTTGTGTCCGACTTGACTCAACCGTTCTTTAACCTCCTGAATAATAAACTAGAGTTAATATCTACCTTATTAAGAACCATTTTAAATTTCATTATCCTTTTTATATCACTTATTACAATGTTATGAACATTATGTAATTATTTAAGTTAATAACGGTCGTTTTGTCGATCTTTGGTAACTTGAGTCAACAATAAACTTCTTATAATTACAAGTTGTTCATGTGGTAGAATATCCATTATATCCAGAATTATATTCATGATTTATATGTCATATATATCTTATATATCCAGTATATACATTCATTTATAATATTACGTAACATTTAGAGGTAAGAAATGAAATGCACCGTTCATGGAGACGGTAAGCCGTACGTACGCATGAACGCTACTTTCATTTCAATTTCATATTTAATGGAACTAAATCATAATTATATAAATTTATAATATAATTCCAGTATAATATAGTGTATAATATCATTTTCTTCATCCTTTATACATCCCACATATGGAATTAACGATTCAAATCACTTTGAGGGGGCGGTAGTCCGCACTTCCTAAAATGAAATTATCGCGTTTTACCCATAATGAAAATCATAAAGTATGTCATAAATGAGAAATACATAAGCATAAGTAAAACATAAACATATTATATATCATATATAAAAATAGTTACATCTTAATGGCCACCTTTGAAGGTGTTATATGAGTGTTGAACAATCATCGTTTCGTGAGGCAGAAATTCGCCATCCACAGAAACCGTATGTTCTTTAACCATTAGATGTAGGTGTGTGTAAGTGTAGCTCGAATACTTATTATAACAACATCCTAGTATATTTAGGATACTGGTGTTGTTACAAAAGAAATGAATAAAAAGAGTTTAGGGGGTTGGAGAAGAAAAATAAAACAAAACAACATTAGAGAAGACATTACCTCAAAATCGGGTAACTCTTTTTGATTTGAGCCAAAGGCTTCCTTGAGAAGAGTTCTGCCCAAAGTGAGGCTTCTAGGAGTAAGAGAGGGAAGGTGGGAGAGTATTTGGGCAGAGGTTGGCCGAGCCAAATGGATTGAAAGTGTAAATGAGGTGGGAGAGGTGGGGGCCTTTTATAAGTGGAGAGGAGGGGCACTTTTGGAAAGATTGAAATGTTACATTGTTTCACGATGCTTTTCGGATTCTAAAGGTCCCACACTTATATAATTCGAGTCTAAGGTGATAAGGTTTCGAAATCTCCTCATCCAATAGGCTTTGGACAAGTGTAAGCCTTGGATTTTGCATTATCTTCTCATTTTATTTAAATCGTTAAATAATGAGGTCATCGCTGCATCATAATGATGTCATAAATAATTTAATTTATTTAATGTCTAAAAATTATAAAAAAATACTATGATGTAGGAAATCGTTTTAGCTTTCTAATGAATATTTATAGTCAAAATTTGGACTTGTGTAACCCCACTTAAAAACTGTTTTAGTAAAATAACTCATGTTTGTGTCAATTTAATTTTAACATTAAATAAATATATATTAATGTCATTTTCCAACTAAAGTGGCTCCATGGGGTCCCCAAGTTGACCCATGGGTTGTCTTGGTCGGCCATGACTCATCCAATAGAATTAGGAAAAGTTTCATGCTCATCTCATATTATTAAAACATTATTTGTACCTTAAACTACACTAATTACCTCTAATCGCGATTAAGAACTTAAAAGTTACTATTCACCAAAAAATTATTTTGATCTCATTGAACCACATTTTACTTCTTAATGACAACCATGTATGTCGGATTTTTGAAAATCAAATCACAGAAGTGGTAATATTTCATTTAAACGAAAAATCAGTTATTTAACTACCACTTAGTGGTTTCACTATTCATCAAAAATTGAAGTTTTTCAGAACAAGGCCAAAATTTCACCCTAAGCTATAATTGATATTCCGAATTCAAAAATGATGTCTATTTTACAAAATTCCAAACATATAAGTTTCATTAATTAATTTTATAATTAATTCCCGCTGTTACGACAAATAGCGTGTTTTTAAGAAACAATTTATATCAAAAGATTGGCAATTGTTTATGTCCAATTTCAATGTTAAATTAATTCTAATGACCACCATTGGATAAAATGGTAAAAATATATTCTAATTATACCTTAAAACCACTAAATATTATAACTTATCACTATAAATTATTTTGATTAAAAAAGTTGTTTTAAGTATTTTTCACTATTCATAAAAATTTGGAAGTTCTCGGAAAATTGCAAAAAATTCAACATAGGCTAATTTCAATATTAGGAATACAAAAATGAAGTCCATTTTGAAATATAAAATTTCTATAAATTTAAAAGGTGGTTATTACTATTCATAACGGCTACTTTGATTAGTTGCGGTGTGTTAGAACTCGAACTTGCGTACAATGCAAGCTATTGCATTATTAAAAGAGAGGCGTATCGTGGAAGCTCGGGGTGTTACACCAAACCTAAAAGGTCATTGGGTATATAATTGATCCAATATTTCTTTTTATTGTTATAAGTTTTGGATGGGAAAAATTGGGTCACCTTTATTGGTATCAATCCATAAATGTAATGATTATGTTTTTAGCACCAAATCCGGGAGTGCAGGTTTGGGCCATTATATACAAAGTAATAAGGATTTTTCCTTGTATTTAAGAAGTTGGATGAGAGTTTTTCACTTTTAATGTAATAGCCTTAAATTTTATAAATTAAAATCCCTTTTTGAATGAATAAATTCATTATTAAGTATTACAGCTATAGAAAACACATGTGATACTTTGATTATTTTAGACCATTATAAGTTATATCTGGTCAAATTTAAAAGGCCATTAAGCATCAGAATCACTGATAGTATAGCCATTATACAATGATATTATGATTAGTATATATTAAGGGTTATGATAAATTCCAATTGACATAGAAAAAGGAATCGATGACCTCAACCAGTAGAATTGTGCCCTATGAATCCCATTTATCAAAGATTATGAGGGAGATAACATCATTGGGATTCACCCTTGATCGATCCTAATATGAGATTCAATAACTAAATAAAAATGAAACTATTTATGGGATAATTTCAAGTTCATCAAGATCGTGGCCTAAACCATGTATTCTGAACCACCCTAAGAAAATCTCACCATCGCACGCATTACACATAGGGTATTCACTGGTGTAATAAAGATCTATGTATTTATACCCTAACAGTATGAATTTTTATATTTTATTTTTAATAAAACAATTATCATATTTTTAACTTTTAAATATTATTTTTAAAATGATTAAATAAAGAGTTCGATAAAAAATATATTCTAATATAATGAAACACAAATTGTATTTTTGGGAAATATATAGTTTCAATAGAGACTCTCTTTTTATGAATTTAATAATTTTTTAAATAAATGATATTTTAATAAAATATTATTATTAAATAATATTTATTAAATATAAATGATAATATAATCTTACAAAGTCAAATGTATTTGTTATAATGGTCAGAAAACTGATATTATAAAAAATAGTATTTTTCAATAAATGGGTATTTTGATTTAAAAGTTTAAATTATCATATTTGAATAATTATTTAGATAAAATAAAAACTATTTTTTAAATCATAATATTAAAATTATCCAATAGTTATTTTTTTATAATTTTTTGAGGTAGTCGAATTTTCAGGTAAAAATTAAATATGGTATGTATTATAACATCATAATAACCCAAAAGTGATTTAATATATTCCATAAAAGGTATCCATGACCAAATAAATATTTCACCTTTAAAATAATTTGTTTTTTAAATTATTTTATTAATTTTATAAACCCTTAATTAACCCTTAAAAACCTATATTATATTTTAAGGTTTTAAAATCAATTCTGTATAAATATGAATCACTTCCACATCACCAAGGATATTATTTTAAAGAGATTGGTTCTTAAATTTTTAAAATAATGAAAAACACTTCACTTTACAAGAAACCATGGGCACAAACCTTTGTAAGTTTTTTGGTTTTTATTACTTTATCATATAGAGACTGAAACCTAAGTTTTGAAATTAATAAAGAATTCTCCTCTCTTTTACTATATTAACCCATCCAAACTCTCATTCCTATTCACTAAAAACCACTCTATCATGACATTACTCTATACTTACCTATATAGAGTCCTCCCAAGGTTCTCCTAAGATCATAAGAAGCTCCTCCCAAGCTTTTATAAGTTCCCTCTCAAGGTAAGGGATCCTCTCCTACTCTTAATTCAAGCACCTTATTAGTATTATGCCTTTAATTTCCAATTGTTCATGTTGGGTTATGTTCTTAGATATACATATTACTATACTTATGATTTCCAAGTGATGATATACCCATTTCACTCTCATTAATTATGTTTATGAATCTTTATGTATCGTTGATTTGTTGATGAAATCATCCAATGATTTTTCATGCCAAACAACTATGTAATGAATACCCATACCCATTTCCAATTAAGGGTATTCACTTATATGTACCTATACTTCGTTAATTGGGGATTTAAATTTATATATCCCACACTCCTTAATCGTGGGATTAAATTTTATGAAATTCGATCCAATGTTGAATGATCTATGTGGCACACTTATGCATGTACATGATATGAATGTGATGGATGGGCCTAGAATTATACAGCCCTCCAATGCGTTGGGTAATGTTTTAAATATCATGATACTCTATTTATAGTGTGTGGGAGGTTATCCTAAGCACACTATGTTGTGTTGTATTAGTAGTTATCCTTGAATTATGTTTATGATGTCTACCATATTCCCATGTCGCATTTATGTTATCATGTTATGTCATGCCTCATTATTCAATATTATAATTATCACCCCTCTTATGTTACCTTGATACTCCTATTTTATCACATGTATTACTTTACCTTATGCTATGCTTTTTTTATTCCCTTACTGGGCTTTATAGATCACCCCTTTCTTATGTACGTCTTCGAGTTTTCCAGTGTTGTTTTAAAAGAACAATGGAATTTTACGAGCATGTTAAGTAATTTTTCAATAATGTAGTTGTATTCTTGTTTTAAGTTGTTTTACTATGTACCTAATTTCAAAAATACATTGGGATTAATGATCTTTTTATATTTTATTATGTGAACTTTTATGTAATAAATCATAAAATAATGTGTATTAAAATATGGGTTGTCATAGTTGGTATGAGAGAAAAGTCTAGTTATTTTTTGGAATTAGGATTAGAAAAATATGGTGAAATGTTTAAGGATAAAAATAAAATTATGAAAACATACCTAAATTTTTTTAAAAGTATAGATTAGGTGGTTTCCAAGAAAATACATTCATATATGGATACTATAAGTGGATGTGGCTCTATAACAGATGTACATAGGGGTAATAAACCCGAAAAGGATGCATTGATCTAGACATTATTATTTCCTGGTGTATGAAAATGGGCCTTTCTGCACACCTAGTTTGATACTTTCGAGGAATATTCTCTGGTAAATTCATAATATTCTTATGAACCATTATTAAGAGAACAAAAAATTATCATAAGATTTTATGTTAGGAAATAGATCATGGAAAACTTATATTAAAACCTATAAATTCATAGGTTTAAGAATATATATCATTTATAAGTTATCCCTTCAATATTAATGGTTTCCCATTTATGTGTTTAATAGTTTAAAAATACTCAACCCTAATTTTTCGTTTTTTCTAGTCAAATGGATGGAAATAGGAGAAACTGGGTCAACAACCAATGTGATGAGCAATGTAATGCCTACCCAAATGAGATTCCCAACCTCATGATAGTGGGATTTGGGAACTTAATGACAATAATTTATCAATTAACTCAAGTTTTTAATTGAATACTAAATCCGTAGGAACTCTTGGATCCCCCAAGAAAGAGTAAGTTGTAATTGAGACCTTTATATGACAAAGGCCTCCAAATTTTAGTGGATCTACCGATACCTTAATTATGGAATAATGGATCAAATTTATTGAAAATATCTTCTCTTTCCTTTAATGATCTGATAAAGAGAAGGCCATATTGGATATTTATCATATGGAAGGGGAAGCTGATCAATGGTAGATGTTGTTAAAAAATAAAAAGTCTAAGGAGGAGATTGAAGTGATGTAGTGGAAGGAATTCTGGAAAATATTTTTTGAAAAATATTTTCCTCCCACTATCTGACTTAAAATGGAGATGGATTTCCTTAACCTCAAGTAAAAGGATGGCTAATCCATCAAATCTTACAAGGAAAATTTCACAATACTTGAACGATGTGCCTTCAGCTTTTTCATTACCTTCGAAAGTAAATTTGACTTCTTCTTTGGTGGGATAAAGTTGAGTATATAAAAATCCTTAGACATTCGGGACTTTGAAGACTATGAGGCAATTTTTTGATGTTCCCTCAAAGTCAAAATGGAGATCAAATAATCCCAAGGATCTCACGAGTCAAGAGATAAGAAGTAAAGAATGGATTTTATTTCTAGTGGTATGATGGAAAAAACTCATAGAGATAAAATATTTCATCATCCCACTTGTCAAAAGTGTGGGAAGAAGCATCCTAGAAATTTTCTAAAGGGGGTGAATAAATTCTTTAGGCATGGGAAATAATGGAACCTAACTATCAATTTTTCAATGGGAGAAACCCACTATGTGATGGAAGAAATGAATTCTCCATTCAACCCTTGTCCTTGCATCCGATATTTCAACTGCAAGGAACATGGGCACTATGCAAATCAATTCCCAAATCCAAGGGTTATTGATGATAACTGATGATAACAATCTCTAAAACCTAAAGAACAAGGGTAAGCATATGTCATCACAACCATTGAGGTGGATCCCAACAATGAAGTGGTGATAGGTATGGTAGTTATTAATTCAAGGATAGTGAACATACTATTTTATTTTGGTTCTACATATTCTTTCATATAACATAAGTTTAGTATAATTATTCAAACACTTCCTCAAAACACAGAAGTTGGGTTATTAGTGAAGACAGAAAATGGGTGAATTATTACATCCCAAATATATAACTCATCCCATGTCCATATTTTTGGGCTGAATTTCCCAGAAAACCTTGTGATCCTCCCTTTAGTGGAATTTGATGCAATTTTGGGCATGGATTGACTTTCCTTATATAGATCCAACATAAATTTCATAGTAAAGGAAATCACCCTCTATGTTGTGAATCATCCTCCAATTCTATATAAGTTCAATAAGAAGGATGAATATTATTTGTTACCAACGTATAAATCATGGATATTATTGCCTTGCAATAAAGAATATTTATCTCAAATAATTGAGACTAGAGAAAAGATCAACCTTTATCACATGTCCATTGTGAGGGAATTTTTTGATGTGTTTCTGAAAGAATTTATTGGTCTTCCTCCTAGCCAAGAGGTTGAGTTCTCAATGGATCTCATACCCAAAGCCTTTCCAATATCCAAGACTCCATATAGAATGGATGTTGTTAAACTTAAGGAGCTGAATAAGTGGCTATAGGAGAATCTGGATAAAGGTTTCATACTCCCAAGTGCTTCAATGTGGGGTGTATTGGTCCTCGTCATCAAGAAAAAGGATGGGTCAATGCATGGCTACATTGATTATCGTGAGCTCAATAAGATCATGATAAAGAACAAGTATCCTCTTCCATGGATTGATGACTTGTTCGATAAGCTACATGGATCCCAGTACTGATATAAAGTGGATCTTTGATCGGGATATTATCAAGTAAAGGTGAAGAAGGAGGATATCCCCAAGACTAGTTTTAGTACAAGTTACAGGCACTACAAGTTCATAGTGTTTCCATTTGGACTCACTAATGCTCCAATAATCATCATGGACTTAATAAATAGAGTCTTTAGGGATTAGCTTGAAAAAAAATGGTAGTCTTTATAGATGATATTCTCATTTACTCCAAAATAACAGAGGAACATAAGAATCATTTTAATGTATTACTAAAGTCTCTAAAAAAGGAAAAATTGTATTTGAATTATAGTAAATGTGATTTTTGGATGGAGAAATTAACCTTATTAGGGAATGTTATCAGCATCAAAGGGATATTTTTTGGATCCTTCAAAAACCAAGGTAATTGAGATATGTCCCAGACCAACATCTATGATGGAAATCCATATTTTCCTTGGATTAGATAGGTACCATCATCTATTTGTGAGAAACTTTTCATGATTTTAAAGGATACTAACCAATCTTACTCATAATGGGGTCAAGTTTTTATAGACATATGAATGCAAAGAAATATTTAAATAGTTTAATAAGAGGCTAACCACTGCAACTGCGCTCACATTACCCACCAGTAGGGAAGGATTTGTGATCTATAGTGATACATCCAAAAGGGGAATGAGTTGTGTAATCATGCAAGATGACAGAGTGATAGCTCATGCCTCCCACCAATTAAATATCTATGATCATAACTACCCAACCCAAGATCTATAATTGGAAGTAGTAATCTTTTCATTAAAGATTTGGTGGCATTATCTCTAGGGGAGAAGTGTGATATATATATGGATCATAAAATCCTTAAGTATATATTCACCCAAATGGATCTTAATATGTGTCAATAGAGGGGGTTAAATCTAATCAAGGATTATGATTGTTTGGTCCATTACTATCCTAAGAAAGAAAACAAAGTGATAGATGCTCCAAGTAGAAAGGATCCCACAACTTTATCCATGATATGGATTGAAAGGGATATAATCTCCTTATACATGCAAAGGATGAACATGGGAATAATAAGAGGATCTTAATCCTACCTTTCTCAAATACCTTCAAAACCATATATTCATGAAATGATCAAGGAGGATCTAAAGGATAATGAGTTTCTACAGAAGAAGGTAGTAAATATTCCAGAGTTCAACTTTGTTGAAGATGAAGTTATGAGGTTTGGAACCCAGATATGTGTCCCATTAAAACCATATCTGAAGAGGGAAATTCTAGATGATGAACATATCTCATATTTCTCTATTCATCTAGGATTCACTAAGACGTATAGATATTTGAAGTAAAAATATGTTGGGATAAATGAAGAGGGAGATTGTAGAGTTTGTATCTTGATGCTTGGTATGCCAACAAGTCAAGTCCAAATGATAAAATTATAAGGGTATGATGCAGCCATTTCACATACTAGTATGTAAATTGGATAACATAACCATAGATTTCATTGACGTGCTCCCCATAACACCTAAAATAAATAACACCATCTAGGTGGTAGTCGACCGCCTTATCAAGTCAGTGCATTTCATTGCTATCAAGGAGGATTTTTCTCTTGACCAACCCACCAATATATATATATATATATTAAGTGATAATACTACTTGGATTTCCACACTCTATTGTATCATATCGAGATCTAAGGTTTTCCTTGAGGTTTTGGAGAAGCCTTCAACAAATGTTTCATACAGAACTAAGCTTCAATGCTGCTTATCACCCTCAGAAGGATGATCAGTCTAAAATAACCATTTAAACTTTAGAGTATATGTTAATATCATGTTAAATGAATTTTTGAGGATGTTGGGATCAACACATTCCCCTAATAGAGTTCTCATATAACAATAGTATCCATTATAGCATTAAAATGGTAGCTTATGTGGCTCTGTATGGGAAGAGATGTTGAACTCAGACATGTTGGGATGAAGTTGGAGAGCAGAAGTTGATGGGAACTGATCTTATCCAAGAAATGACGAAGAAGGTTCAAACCATTCAATATTATATTAAATCCACACAAATCCAACAAAAAAATCTATGTAGATATTCATTGATGTGATCTAGAGTTTGTGGGTGGTGATAAAGTGTTCCTTAGTATATCATCATGGAAGAAATTCATGAGGTTTGGGAAGAAGGGAAAGCTTAGTCCTCGATAAATAGGCCCCTTTGATATCCTATATCGTGTCAGAGTAGTGGCATATCGACTAGCACTCTCACCTAACCTACTCAAATACATGATGTGTTATGTGCATCCCTCTTGATAAAGTACATACTAGACCCCTCACATGTAATGAATCCAAAGGAGGTACCGTTGGAGAATGATCATTCATACGAGGAGTAGATGATGAAGATATTAGATCATAGAGACAAGGTTCTACGAAACAAGACAACTCACCTGGTCAAAGTATTATGGAAAAACCACAAGTTTGAGGAAGCGACATAGGAACCAGAAGAGGTGATGAAATAGAAGTACCCTCATCTATTTTAGAGTATGATATGAAAATTTTAGAGGGAAAATTTTCTGAAGAGGGGAAGAATTTAATGACCTGAACTTTTATAAATGAAATTACATTTTTGAATGAATAAATGCATTATTAAGTAATGTAGCTAGAGAAAACACATGCACTACTTTGGTTATTTTGTACCATTATAAGTTATATCCTGTCAAATTTAAAAGACTATTAAATATCAGAACCATTGATATTACATCCATTATACAATAATCTTATGATTTTTATATATTAAGGTTATGATAAAATCCAATTAACATAAAAAAAGTGATAGCCCCGACCAGTAGGATTTTATCCTATGAATCTCATTTATCAGAGTTTCTGAGGGAGATAGAATCACTGTAATTTGACCTTGATCAAGTCCAAGCTTAGATTCAATAGCTAAATAATGAATAAAACCATTTATGATATAAGTTTAATCTCATTGAGATCACAACCCAAACCATGTACACCGAACCACCCTAATAAAATCTCACCATCACACACCTTACCCTTAGCAAATTCACTGGTGTAACAAAGGGCGATGTATCTAGACTATAATAGTATAAATTTGTATATATATTTTTAATAAAACAGTGATTATATTTATCCCTTTTAATATTACTTTTTAAATTATTAAATAATGAGTTTGATAAAAACTAGATTATGATACGAAGAAAAACAAATTGTATTTTTGGGAAATATATAGTTTCAGTCAATACACTCTTTTTGGTGAATTTAATATTTTTTTTAAAAAAATGATATTTTAATAGATTATTATTATTAAATATAAATGATAATACAGTCTTATGAAGTCAAATGTAATTGTCATAAGGGCCAAAAAACTGTTATTATCAAAAAAAACCCTGGATTTTTCAATAAATGGGTATTTTGATTTAAAAGTGTAAATTATCATATTTAAAGAATTATTTTGATAAATAAATATTTTTTTAAATCATAACATCAAAATTATCCAATTGTGATTTTTTCCTAATTTTTTGAGATAGTCGAATTTTTGGGTAAAAATTAAATTCGGTATAAATATACGGTATGTATTATGACGTTATACTGACCCAAAATTGATGTAATATTTTCCATAAAATGTGTTCATGAACAAATAAATATTTTCACTTTAAAATAATGTGTATTTTATATTATCTTATTGATTTTATAAACCCTTAATGAATCCTCCAAAACCAATATAATATTTTATGGTTTTAAAATCAATTCTTTGTAAACATGACTCACTTCCACAACACCAAGGGTATTATTTTAATGAGATCCATTATTAAACTTGTAAAATAATTAAAACCACTTCAATTTTGCAGAAATCATGTTAAAAACCCATTAGAAGGTTTGGAGTTTTTATTACTTTATCATATGGAGTCCAAAACTTATGTTTGGAAATTAATAAAGAATTATCCTCTCTTTTGCTATATAAACCCACCCAAACTCTCATTCCTCTTAACTCAAAACCATTGGATCGTGAAATTAATCATACCTTACCTCTCTAGATTCCTCTCAAGGTGCCCACAAGCTCTTAAGAAGCTCCTCCCAAGCTTTTAGAAGCACCCTCTCAAGGTAAGGGATCCTGTCATACTTCTCTTAATTCAAGCACCTTCTTTATACTATGCCTTATATTTCTAATTGTTCATATTGGTTTGTGTTCTTACATATACCTCTTACTATCCTTATGATTTCCATGTGATTATAGACCCCTTTAACTATCATTAATCCCATTTATGAACCTTTATGTACCGTCGTTATGTTTCCAAAATCATCCTGCGATTTTTCATGCCAATCAATTGTATAGTGGATACCCATATTCATTTCTACTCAAGGGTATTCACCTAGATGTACCTATAATTCATTGAATAGGGACTTCCATTTATGTATCCTATGCTCTTTAATCATGGGATTAAATATGATGAAATATGATCCTATGTTGAATGATCTATGTGGCACACTTATACATGTGCATGAAATGAATGTGATGGGTGGGCCCAAAATTATATAGCCCTCTGATGCATTGGGTAATATTTTAATCTCATGAGATGCCATATATGGTGAGCTGGAGGTTATCATAAGCACACAATGTTATGTTGTCTTGGAAGGTAGCCTTGACTTATGTTTATGATGTCATGTTTTAAGTTGTTGTCACATTCCCATGTTGTCTTTATGTTATCGTGTTATATCATGCCTGGTTATTCAAGATTGTGATTCTCATCCCTCTTATGGTACCTTGATATGCCTATTGGTGCCCATGTACTACTTTACCATATGTTGTTATTTGTTCATTCCCTTATTGGTCTTTATAGCTCACCCCTTTCTTATGTACGTCCCCAGGTTATCTCGTAGAGTTTTAGAAGAACGATGGAATTTTAGGAACATGTTAAAGAAGCTTTCAATAATATCATTGTATTCCTATTGAATGGTGTTATGCTATGTACCTAATTTCTCAAAGACACTAGGATTTAGGATCTTTTTGGATTGTATTATCACGACCCGTCCTCGGGGCCCGTGTCATGACTACCCCAAGCCCGCCTTCCATAGGCCAGGGGCTGGTGACTAGCACCAAAGGCGTAAATTCCCGAAAAAAGGGAATGCATTGCCTTTATATAAGAAAACAAACACCACAGAGTACGCAAGATGAAGTAAACACTAAGTAAACTGAGTACAAAAGTAAGTGTTGGAAAGTAAATGGGTCAGTATACAAACCCAACTGAAAGTACAGTACAACAGTAAAGATAGAACAGCTGCAGTAAAGTAATCCAGCAACCACTGAGTCGTCCTCCGGATATCCCACCTGAAGGGTGGGTACAGATGGTCTCCTCAGCTCCTCGGGTCCGGCCATCCACTCCGAGTACGTCCCGTCAAGTAGTCCACCTCCAGGTACCGTCCCGCTCCATAAGTCTCAACCAAAATCAGCGATGTCCGTCGTCTGCATCCAACACAACGTAGTACGGGCATAGCCCGTGCAGGGGTGAGTATATGATACTCAGTAAGGACCCTGAGACCCCCGAAGGTCTCCCAAAATCCACAAAGTCTAAACCACAAAGGAAAGATACGAATACAAAGTATCAACCAACTCTGCTTAAGTATATGCCCATACATGTACCTAAGTCATCAATTCTAGTTCGGCTCCAACTTTCGAGCCCATGTACAACCCATTCCACACAGGAAAACACAACCCAATCCACACAGGAAAGTACAAATCAATCCACATAGGAAAGCAAGTCAATCATATCAAAAATAATGACTGAAAGTCAAGACTCAACTCACACAGGTATACTACTCACGAAGAGGGGTGGAGATGACAGATGTAGCCTCTAAATCATCTCCCATGCCGAACCCATGTAGGATCCAAGTACAGAAGTCGTCGCTGCTGAACCCATGTAGGATCCAAGTACAGTAACCATCGCTGCCGAACCCACGTAGGATCCAAGTACAGTCATCATCACTACCAAACCCACAGAGGATCCAAGTACAGTCGTCCTCGCTGCCAAACCCATGTAGGATCCAAGTACAGTCGTCATTGTCATCGCAGTCACAGCCAGCTCTAGGGTTCCCGCACACAGCACGCTCGATTTCTGGAGGGTCCACTCCTCAAGTCAAAGATCGATATATCAATTGTCACAAAGACCAGAATTGATGTATCCCGTAGTTCCATCCCACGTCATAGGGAAAAAACCAAGCAAAACGTGCCCAAGTCACAGAGAACAAGATGAACAAACCATTTTCCAAAAGTACACGGCGTGTAGATAAGCAATACACGTCGTGTCATCAGACACCGGGTACTGCCCCTGTGATACGGCCCGTGTCACAGGGCTGGTCATGTAAATAAGTAAATACACGGCGTTTAGTATGGTTACACGCCGTGTCCAAACCTCTAGGGTCGGTTCCATGTGCACTGGCCATGCCTGGCCGTGTGGTGGAGTACATGCTCGTATACTCCACCATGTGTCCGTGTATTTCCGAAATACACGCCGAGTCATCATGAAGTCACTTCTGCCATAGTGAAGGTAGTACATGTCGTGCCTCTTGGCCGTGTGTTTCTGCCCGTGTCTGTGTATCTCCCATATTACACGCCGAGCCTCGCGAAGCCGCTTCTTCCTTTCTATGAAGATAATACACGCCGTGCCTCGTGGTCGTGTATTTCTATCTGTGTCCGTGTATTTTCCTCAAATACACGCCATGTCCATCGAAGTCTCTTCTGTAAAACTGTGTGGACAGTACACGTCGTGTGACCGATGTCACACACCGTGTGTCACTTCTTCTGATGTCCGTTACTTCTACCGCTGAATGCTTGTACTACACGGCATGTGCTTTGGAAGGACACGCCGTGTATTCTGGAATTTTCCAGAAACGACGCCTCTAGCCAACATGCCTCCTGAGGTGTCTGTTCTTCATTCTGATGATCTGTTTGCTACAAAACTTCCACTCCTAGGTCGTCTCGATGTTCCGTGGCTGTTTTCGATGTTTTTGAGCCTCCGATCGGCTCCGAAAACTTGTCTTGATTCACCGCTCAAGAATGGTAGGAGAACACCATAAAACAAGAACGGCGGAGGAATTGGACCATGTTAGTTTGGTCCGGTTCCTTCTGCATTAGTTTGATAGCAGATGGTTTAGAGAGAACCAATAACATGGAAGGAAAAACAACGTTTCTCATTCATAAACACACCCCTACCTCGAAGAAAGTTCGCGGTTTTCAAGCGCCGCGGATGATGGCGTCGTTTCCCTCGTCGTCTGTGTCTTCTCCCATGTCGCGGAGGAAGAAGAGGATGGAGAAACCGGGTCCGCTGAGCCGACGTTATTTGTCGGAGAGTTGGCGTTCTTCGTTGAAGATGAAGTTCTTCAAAAGGGACTAGAGCTCTCTCCTCCAATCCTCAACACAACAAGCTAACCCCAAAATAAAATAAGTCTCGTCTTATTTTTTTAATTCATGCCATGCATTTAAAAATTCCAAATTCAAACACATAACTCAATTAATTGAAGAGGTTCAATTAATTAAATTAATTTGTGTTGGCATTATTAAAGTGGAAGAGAAGAGGTTACTTAATTTAAATACAAAGGGTTGCCAACATTAAACACAAGAAGATTAATGGGGGGTTTAAGGAATGTGAAGGGGTGGGGCTCGTGTGGGCCCCACATCACCAATATCCACACATGGGTAGTTAGGGGCTTGTGGGTCCCACCCCAACTACCCCATGTTGGATATAACCACTTGGACAAAGAATAAAAAATTGTTCTACAATTTTTATTCAATTCTTTATTAATCCACAATTTTTAACAACTCCTCCAAAGCAAACGCATCTTCAGTAAAGGTTCTCTTAAGAATTTATCGGCGCTGCGGTTCCATCGATGCCCTCGGATTTCAATTCCGAGCACCAGTTCAAAAGATAGAAAAACCCGCTCGTTCGTTCACTAAACATACCCGAGCTAAACTTTGGAAACTGATTCCGGGCACACCGGGCCTCGGAATCAGGTGCCGTCAGAAACTGTGTACATGTAAAATCCCAAAGAATTAAAGAAAAAAATTTCCTTGAAATTTATGGGTATTTACATTACTCTCACCTCAGGGATTTACGTCCCCGTAAAGCTACATCATAAACTAGGGAAACAAATGAGGGTATTGTGCATGCATCTGAGCCTCCTGCTCCCATGTACTCTCCTGGAGGTTCCCGTGCTGCCACCTGATGCGCACTAGAGGAATCGACCGTCCACGTAGGACACGCTCCTGTCGATCCTCGATCTCCACCGAAACCTCCGCAAATGTCGCCCCGTCATTGATGTCCAGCTCCCCGTGATCAATGATATGCGTCGGGTCATGCACGTATCTTCTCAGTTGAGATACGTGGAAGACGTAGTGCACCCGGTTCAACTGAGGTGGAAGAGCCAGGCGATATGCCACCTCACCTATCCTGCTGAGAACTTGGAATGGTCTGATGAAGCGCGGAGATAACTTGCCACCCCGGCCAAATCTCTGTAATCTACATCGAGGTGAGACCCGCAAGAAAACGTGGTCGTCATCCACGAACTCTAGTGGTCTCCGCCTCCTATCAGCATAGGACTTTTTTCGGCTCTGTGTAGTCCTCATCCACTCCTGGATGATTTGCACCTTCTCTGTCGTAGCCTGGACCATCTCTGGTCCTACGAGTGCTGACTCCCCAGGGTCTATCTATCACAGAGGTGATCTGCAAGGTCGGTCGTACAATGCCTCGTATGGTGCCATCCTGATGGTGGAGTGGTAGCTGTTGTTTTACGCAAAATCCACCAAAGGTAGGTGATTCTCCCAGCTGCGACCAATGTCGAGGAAACATGCACGAAGCATGTCCTCGAGAGTCTGAATGGTCCTCTCCGTCTGGTCATCTATCTAAGGATGAAAGGCGGTGCTCAGGTGTAGCTGCATCCCAAAAGCCTCCTGCAACACCTTCCAAAGCCAGGAAGTAAAGCGAGCATCTCGATCAGAGACGATATGATGATGGCACACCATGAAAATGTACGATCTCCTAAACGTAGAGGCGTCCCAAGCTCTCCACTGAGCCCTGCTCTCTGATAGGTAGGAAGTGGGCCGACTTGGTGAGTTGGTCGACGATCACCCATATGGAGTCGTGTCCTCTGGAAGTACGTGGAAGCACTATTACAAAATCCATAGATATCTCGTCCCACTTCCACTCCGGGACCTTTAAGGGTTGTACCAAGCCTGCCGGTACCTGGTGCTCCGCCTTCACCTACTGGCAGGTGAGGCATCGTGAAATAAACTCTGCCACAGCCTTCTTCATACCCGGCCACCAGTGCTGTCGTCTGAGATCCTGGTACATCTTCGCTACTCCAGGATGTACCGCCAAAGGGGAAGTGTGGAACTCCCTCAGCACCTCCTCCTATAATGCAACTGGTACCATGGTACGTCCCCTGAAGAGGATGACGTACTCTCCTCCTACAGAAAATCCATCAGGTGCTTGTCCTGTGGATATCTGTGCACGCCGCGTCTCACAGTCAACATCCCCACGCTATGCCTCCCTGACCTGCTGAAGTAGTGGAGGAGTGACTATGAGTGATTGTAGAAAGGTTGATCTATCTCTATCCACGAAGGATATCTGCAATGCGGCTAGTTGCTCTATCGCCTCTCCAAGTAGCTGAATGTCTGATCTCCTGCTGAGTGCATCAACTACTACGTTCCCCTTCCCAGGAGTATAGACTATCTCAAAGTCATAGTCCTGGAGGAACTTGAGTCATCGTCGTTGTCTCAGGTTCAGATCCTTCTGCGAGAATATGTACATGAGACTCTGGTGGTCAGAGTAGACTGTAAAGCGCTCGCCCATCGATAGTGCCGCCACGTCTTCAAGGCGAAGACCACTACTGCTAACTCCAGGTCATGGGTAGTGTAGTTTTGCTCATGCTGCCTCAAATGTCGTTAACCATAGGTGATCATTTTCCGCTCCTGCATCAGGAGACACCTGAGTCTGGTCCCTGATGCATTGCAGTAAACTATGTACCCTATGCCCTCCTCCGGTAGCCTCAAGATGGGTGCACTGGTCAATATCCGCCTCATCTCCTGGAAGCTCTGCTAACATCTATCTGACCACACAAAGGGTTTCCCCTTCTTCGTCAAAGATGAAAGCGGTGTTGCAACTTTGGAGAAGTCTGGCACAAATCTCTGATAGTACCCAGCCAGTCCTATGAAACTTCGCACCCCCGTCACGCTCCTGGGTGGCTCCCAAGCTAGTACTGCCTCGATCTTCACAGGATCCACCGTAACTCCCGCCTCAGAGATAACGTGCCCTAAGAAGTGGACCTCTCGAATCCAGAACTAGAACTTCGAGAGCTTACCATAAAGCTGGTGCTCTCAGAGTGTATTCAGTACAACCCGCAAGTGGTTGGTGTGCTCCTCCTCAGTAGTCGAGTAAATCAATATGTCGTCGATGAAGACTACGACAAACTGATCGAGGTAAGGCTGGAAGATCCTGTTCATGATACTCATGAACACTGCTGGAGCATTGGTTACGCCGAAAGGTATAACCAAGAACTCATAGTGGCCATACTGACACCTGAAGGTCGTCTTCTGCACATCCTCGTCTCAAACTCTGAGCTGATGA
The DNA here is from genome assembly GCA_963277665.1 of Viscum album. Taxonomy (NCBI): domain Eukaryota; kingdom Viridiplantae; phylum Streptophyta; class Magnoliopsida; order Santalales; family Viscaceae; genus Viscum; species Viscum album. The sequence continues at coordinate 224,120,321 of OY728119.1, read as the reverse complement.
TAGCCTGACCTGAGGTCTATCTTCGAGAACCAGCGTGCTCCCTTGAGCTGATCAAAGAGGTCATCTATCCTCGGGAGTGGATACTTTTTCTTTACGGTCGCCTGATTCAGATGACGGTAGTCGACACACAGTCGCAAGCTCCCGTCCACCTTCTTGGCAAACAAAATCGGGGAAGCCCAGGGTGAAACGCTGGGTCGAATGAATCCCTTGCCCTGTAGGTCCTCCAGTTGTACCCCCAGCTCACGAAGCTCATCAGGAGCCATCCGATATGCTGGTGTAGATATCGGGGTTGTCCTGGGGTACAGGTCAATATAGAAGTCTCCCTCTCTGCGAGGAGGTAGTCCTGGAACATCGTCAGGAAAAACGTCTGCATACTGATCCACCACAACAGGAAAACTCGGACTCTGCACATCAACTGCTCCTATGATGAGACTAGTCAACTGATGGGTGATCGGATGTCCTCTCCTCTGCGTGAGTCCATCCTGCACTGCAAAGGCTCCCTTCTTGCTGGTGAAGGTGAACATGCTCCCATCGGTGCGGACACATCGCACATTGCGCCTAATACAGTCGATTTGAGCATGGACTGTAGATAACCAATTCATGCCCAAGATGACGTCGTAAGGTCTCAACGCCGCTACAAGAAGATCACAGCCGAAGCTCTCGCCTCCTAGAGTAAGGTCACACTGTCGGCACCAGTGCGTAATCGTCGAGTCTGCTCCCGTAGAAGTCTCTAGCCATAAGGATCGAGCCAACGGCTTTGTCGGAATCTCCAAACTCCGAACAAGGGCAGCGGCAATAAAAGAATGACTTGCTCCTGTGTCTATAAGAACTGCAACAAGAGTAGAGTAGACATAGATAGTACCTTGAATCATCTCAGGTGTGCCGTGGTCGTAGGCCTCAACTACCTGAAGTTGAGTCTTCCTATGTCTGTCAGCTCCCTGTGGTTGGGGTGGACCTTCTGGTGGTGGTGGTGGTGGTAGAGCCTCAAAGCGTCGCCCACCACCCGATGCTCGGCCAGCTCCTCTGCCTCGTCCGCCTACTCCCTGCAGACCGCCACGGTCGAACCTTTGTCTCTGCCTGGGTGGTCCCTCAACTGTCTGCAACTCCTCTGCATGGCAGGTCGGGTAGTCACGAGCCATGTGGCTCTGCCCGCCGCATGCATAGCATTGTCTGCCTCTCGTATGACTGGCTCTACTGCGTGTGCCCCGCACCTCTGAACCAGTATCCTGAGGTCGCCCACCTGATGTTCTAGTCCACTTGGACCTCTGCGACATCTGTCTACTGCTGGCTGCAGAAGACTCCGCCATGTGTCGCCCTGCGGTAGGCCTCGCTGTTGGCGTAGGCTCAGCAAGGAAGCTCTCCACAAGTAAGGTTCACTCCAGTACTTGCCTGCGTCGGAATGCTAAGGGAGATCATCGAAGCTCTGATCTCATGCCTCAGTCCCTGCTTGAAGGTCCGGGCCCGGAAGAATGGGTCCCGTACCATGTCCATGGAGTAGCGCGAGAGGTTGGTAAATCTCGCCGAGTACTGGGCAACTGTCATGCTGCCCTATCGCAGCTGTAGTAACTCCTGGATGCGCACCGCACAGAGGGTGGCTGGAACGAACTCCGAGAGAAAGAGGCTCTCGAAGTCCGTCCAAAGTAGTGATGCCTTGTCATGCACCTGGAGCATCAGGCTCCACCATCTACCTGTTGTTGCGTGCAGGTGACTCGCCGCAAGGATCACCATGAGGTCAGTTGGTGTCCCTACTAATCTGAAAACTCGAACAACAGCCTCCAGCCAATCCTCGGCTGTCTGAGGGTCCGTCTCTCTGCGAAACCTAGGCGGCCTCTGACACTGAAACTCGTGCAGTGCACTCAGGCAACTTGCACTCTCAGCTGCTGGGGCTGGTGGCATCAGTGGCTCGGCGGGTAGAGGTACTGTCGGTGCCTCCGTTGTAATGGGGCCCTACACCGAGGCCTCGTCGCTCGGTGGGCTGCCATCTCGCATAAAGCTCGGTACCCTAGCTGGCTGCCTACGTGGTGTCATCCTGAAAACCAACAGCTACGTCACGGTTAATACAGTATACCTGGTGAGCTAACATAAAGTAATCACAAAGAAAACTTTTGAAACACACATGCAATCAATGTTTTCGAGCAGTGAGTCAGAAATCAGAAGTCAAGGTCCTGGTGTATGGATACGTCGGCCGCCGCACCAACACTGGACTCCCTGGACTAAAAACCACACTCAATACCCTTAACACTATTGCTTCACAGGAAGAAATTATCAGAGTCCTAAGTTCTGCGGTAGAACCGACTCCTCTGATACCAATTTGTCACGACCCGTCCTCGGGGCCCATGCCGTGACTACCACAAGCCCGTCTTCCATAGGCCAGGGGCTGGCGACTAGCACCAAAGGCGTAAATTTCCGAAAAAAGGGAAGGCATTGCCTTTATATAAGAAAACAAACACCACAGAGTACGCAAGCTGATGTAAACACTAAGTAAACTGATTACAAAAGTAAGTGTTGGAAAGTAAATGGGCCAGTATACAAACTCAACTGAAAGTAGAGTACAACAGTAAAGATAGAACAGGTGCAGTAAAGTAATCCAGCAACCACTGAGTCGTCCTCCGGATATCCCACCTGAAGGGTGGGTAAATATGGTCTCCTCAGCTCCTTGGGTCCGGTCGTCCGCTCCGAGTACGTCCCTTCAAGTAGTCCACCTCCAGGTACCGTCCCGCTCCACAAGTCTCAACCACGATCAGTGATGTCCGTCGTCTGCATCCAACATAACGTAGTGCGGGCATAGCCCGTGCAGGGGTGAGTATACGATACTCAGTAAGGACCCTGAGACCCCAGAAGGTCTCCCAAAATCCACAAAGGATAAACCACAAAGGAAAGATACAAATACGAAGTATCAACCAACTCTGCTTAGGTATATGCCCATACATATACCTAAGTCATCAATTCCAGTTCGGCTCCAACTTCCGAGCCCAAGTACAACCCATTCCACACAGGAAAACACAACCCAATCCACACAGGAAAGTACAACTCAATCCACACAGGAAAGCAAGTCAATCATATCGAAGATAATGACTGAAAGTCAAGACTCAGCTCACACAAGTATACTAGTCATGAAGAGGGGTGGAGATGATAGATGTAGCCTCTGAATCATCTCCCCTGCCGAACCCACGTAGGATCCAAGTACAGAAGTCGTCGCTGTCGAACCCACGTAGGATCCAAGTACAATAATCATCGCTGCCGAACCCACGTAGGATCCAAGTACAGTCGTCATCATTGCCGAACCCACAGAGGATTCAAGTACAGTTGTTCTCGCTGCCGAACCCACGTAGGATCCAAGTACAGTCCTCATTGTCGTCGCAGTCGCACCCAGCTCTAGGGTTCCCGCACACAGCACGCTCGATTTCTGGAGAGTCTGCTCCTCGAGTCAAAGATCGATACATCAATTGTCACAAAGACCAGAATTGATGTATCTCGTAGTTCTGTCCCACATCATAGGGGAAAAACCAAGCAAAACGTGCCCAAGTCATGGAGAACAAGACAACCAAACCATTTTCCAAAAGTACACGGTGTGTAGATAAGCGATACACGTCGTGTCATCAGACACCGGGTACTGCCCGTGTGATACGGCCTGTGTCGCAGGGTTGGTCATGTAAATAAGTAAATACACGATGTGTAGTATGGTTACACGCTGTGTCCAAACCTCTAGGGTCGGTTTCATGTGCGCTGGCCATGCCTGGCCGTGTGATGGAGTACATGCCCATGTACTCCACCCCGTGTCAGTGTATTTCCGGAATACACGCCGAGTCATCACGAAGCCGCTTCTGACATGGTGAAGGTAGTACACATCGTGCCTCTTGGCCGTGTGTTTCTGCCCGTGTCCGTGTATCTCCCAGATTACATGCCGAGCTTCACGAAGCCCCTTCTACCTTTCTATGAAGATAATACACGTCGTGCCTCGTGGTCGTGTATTTTTGTCTATGTCCGTGTATTTTCCTCAAATACACGCCATGTCCATCGAAGTCTCCTCTGTCAAACTGTGTGGACAGTACACGCCGTGTGACCGGTGTCACACGTCGTGTGTCACTTCTTCTGATGTTCGTTACTTCTGTCGTTGAACGCTTGTACTACACGGCGTGTGCTTTGGAAGGACACGCCGTGTATTCTGGAATTTTCCAGAAATGACGCCTCTGGCCAGCACGCCTCCTGAGGCGTCCGTTCTTCGTTCCGATGATCTGTTTGCTACAAAAGTTCCGCTCCTAGGTCGTCCCGATGTTCTGTGGCCGTTTCCGATGTTTTCGGGCCTTTGATCGGCTCCAAAAACTTGCCTTGATTCACCGCTCAAGAATGGTAGGAGAACACCATACAACAGGAACGGCGGAGGAATCGGACCGTGTTAGTTTGGTCTGGTTCCTTCCGCATTAGTTCGATAGCAAATGGTTTAGAGAGAACCAATAGCATGGAAGGAAAAACAACGTTGCTCATTCATAAACACACCCCTACCCCGAAGAAAGTTCGCGGTTGTCAAGCGTCACGGATGATGGCGTCGTTTCCCTCGTCGTCGGTGTCTTCTCCCTTGTCGTGGAGGAAGAAGAGGATGGAGAAACCGGGGCCGCCGAGCCGACGTTCTTCGTCGGAGAGTTGGCGTTCTTCGTTGAAGATGAAGTTCTTCAAAAGGGACTACAGCTCTCTCCTTCAATCCTCAACACAACAAGCTAACCCCAAAATAAAATAAGTCTCATCTTATTTTATTAATTCATGTCATGCATTTAAAAATTCAAAATTCAAACACATAACTCAATTAATTGAAGAGGTTCAATTAATTAAATTAATATGTGTTGGCATTATTAAAGTGGAAGAGGAGAGGTCACTTAATTTAAATACAAAGGGTTGCCAACATTAAACACAATAAGATTAATGGGGGGTTTAAGGAATGTGAAGGGGTGGGGCTCGTGTGGGCCCCACCTCACCAATATCCGCACATGGGTAGTTAGGGGCTTGTGGGTCCCACCCCAACTACCCCATGTTGGATATAATCACTTGGACAAAGAACAAAAAATTGTTCTACAATTTTTATTCAATTCTTTATTAATCCACAATTTTTAACAACTCCTCCAAAGTAAACGCATCTTCGGTAAAGGTTCTCTTAAGCCTTTACCGGCGCTATGGTTCCATCGGTGCCCTCGGATTTCAATTCCGAACACCGGTTCAAAAGATAGAAAAATCCGCTCGTTCGTTCACTGAACGTACCCGAGCTAAACTTCGGAAACTGATTCCGGGCACACCGGGCCTCGGAATCAGGTGTCGTCAGAAACTGCGTACTCGTAAAATCCCAAAGAATTTAAGAAAAAAATTTCCTTGAAATTTACGGGTCTTTACATGTATTATGTGTGAATTTATGTAATAAATCATGAAATAAAGTGTATTAAAATATGGGTTGTCATATTTGCAACTTTTTAGCCAATTCTTCCTCCCTAACCATCTATTTATATCACTATCTATGATTTTTCATCATATAGTCCCTTAATAAGCCCACATATATAAGTGAAAACTTCAATGGGAACCTTATTCAAGTAATCCCTAACATCGGTGCATAGGTATTTAACTGGTTCAACGGAATGATTCTCCTCATACTCTTTACAGTATGAACGTGATTCATCTAGAGGATCATTATTAATAGATTTAACAGATAAAACACCACTTTGATTACATTCAATTAGCAGTGTTCTCTCTTTTTTACTTAAAAATTTTTCTCAACTTTTTTTCTTATTTCTTCATCTTCTTTTTTATTTTAGATGAAACCTCCATGTTGGTATTGACAAGGATGGTAACTGTATTTTCCTTCTGAGGAAACTCTAAACCTTCTTCAAATTTACACTTCATATATTGGTGACAAAAACATCTGGGAAAGAAACTATATCCAATCATAGAGAAACTTTATTTTCTTTGATACCACATGAAGTGCTCAATAGATCATGAAATCACTCTGACATGGGTAAATTAGTGTGACCCTTTTTACCGAATTATTCTCTCTTATGGTTTACCCTATTATTATTTTAACCTCTGACTCTGCTAAAATATATGGATATGTTTATGCATTCCCAATACACACCACCACATGCAAAGAAATAAATAAACAAGTGATCACAACACAAAGTATTTTTATAAAGTTTGGCCCAATTATGGGAATCCATTCCTTGATGTGTTTGGGTCGAGTCTAAGAGACAAATTTATCATTAGGGTAGGAAAGTGATTACAATGGGTGAGAAGGTGTCATCCTTAACTCAACACTTACACTGAGTGAGAAGACATCATCCTTATCCCAAAAAGTATCTCTAGATAGAACTATCTCCTGACAAGTATATAGCATCCCTATTTGTTTGGCTAAGATTATACTGGATCCCTCCAGTATTCAATAGAATAACATTCTTTCTAGGTGAACATCATCCAATCTGAATTATGTAAAATTTGATGTTCACACCGTATAGAGCATTGAGAGTTATAACATTTGAATATTATTATGTGAACATTTGAGTAAACATTGCTAACACTTGGATCCTATGTCGTTAAGGAGAGTATATTAATTAAAGGTGTTTTATGCATTACGACTTTGCATTGATTCAATTGGAACTCCCATGTCGATTTTCTTGTATATTCTCTACTCATAGTTTATGGAGGTGATTAAACATCATAGGATGAGTGAGGTTTTTTGACTAGATCCAAAATTTTCATGGTCGGTGGATCACTTGAGAAGGAATGGATCATATAGTTAGTGTTTGTGGTGTTTATCAAACATAGTGAAAAGAATCGACAAAGGCTTAAATGTAAGTTCTCAATTTTGTCATTTTATTTATTTGAAACCTCTCCCATTTAATAGTCCATGGATTTCTTAATTTAATTCCACTAAATTTGACCCATTTATACATGTTTTTTATGTTGACATGTATTCCTCGGTGGGTGTTTGTCATTGTTATGTTTTTTTTATCTTTTTAAGGAATTTTAATTTTATTCCATATTTAAAGATATATATAAAAAAGGTGGTAAAATATAAAAGAATTGATTAAAAAATGCGAGTTAAACTAGTCTAGAAGGCCATGATTTGAATTTTTTTATAAGTTTTTCAAAAAAAAAAAAGCAAACAAGCCTAGGTTATTTCTTTTTTTTTTTTTTTTGAAAAATAGGCTACAAAGTTGTTAAACCCCTTAACATCTTTAGCCTTTTTTGGCCGAGGCCTAAGTCGTTAAGGGTTTTAACACCTTTGGCCTTGGTAGAAGCAAAATGTGTTGGGGCCTCCAAGGCCTTTGGACTCAACTAATTTTATTTAGCTTAAATTATATATATATATAAATCCTTTTGGATTTCTAATGTGGCATTCAAGTTTACCCTTTCATGCACATAATTAATAATTACTAATTAATTAATAATAAATATTAATTACTAATGAATTAGTGATGAATAATAATAATAATGATTAGATATTAACATTTACTATTAAATATTAATAATTTACTAATTAACATTAATAATATCAGTAATAATATTATTAAATAATTAATTAATTGCTAATTAATTATTAATAGTTAATAGTTATTAATTAATTAGTAATTAAAAAATATGTAACTACTTATTAATAATATTAATTACTAATTAAGTATTAATTAATAAATAAATATTAATAATTATTATTAAACAATTACTAATTAATATTAATTACTAGTAAATATTTAAAATTATTCTCCAATTGCTGATTATATATAATAATAATATAATTATTAGTTAGTAATTAATTAGTAATTAAACAATATTCAATTACTTATTTATAATATTAATTACTAAATAACTAAATAATTATTAATATTTACTATTAAAGAATTACTAATAAATATTTTAAAATATTATTTAGTTACTAAATATTAATAATAATGATTAAATTACTGATTATTAATTAATTAATATTAAATTATTATTAATTAATTAAATAATCACTCCTAATAAATATTAATTACTAATAAAAATTTAAAAACACTCTTTGGTTACTAATTATTAATTATAAAAAATATTTATTTATTAAAAGGGAGCTTTAGACGAGGGTTTATGTCATAATTAAAAACTGGTTTAATTGCGGTAATGCTGAATATTTAATAACAGTTAAATTTTGCTAATTTTTTTCATTTATTTATATATATAAACAAAATTCACAAAAAAAAAAAAAAATACTCAAAGACGTTAATATCCATAGGTCCATGATGTCTTTTCTCAACGTCTATTACAAAGACGTTAAATACCCAGACACTTTTTGCCCCGTTGAAAATCGAAGACGTGAAATGACCTAACGACTTCGTGGCCTACTTTTTAAAAATCTTTTAACATAGTGATGTCTGATTTTTTTGTTTGAAAAAATCAAAAAAAAAAAACCCACAAGATTTGTAGGGCTCGCTTGTCGGGGCTTAAAAATGAAGTATGCCACGTGGAGCCGAATCGAAAAGGAGGAACGACGGTACGGGTTAGTTTTGCGTGTACTTCACAGTGCTGCGCTGATTATTTCATTTGACTTTTTTCAAAAAAGACAAAACCCACAGGCTGCCGTTTTTCTATTTAAAACGCCTGCTTTCTTCTTCATTAAATGTAGCCATACTTTTTCCTTTTCCGGAAAATGACAACAATTGTAGAAATGGAGGAAATAAATGAACTCCCCCAGGCAAAGCATATAATTTTTTCATCGTTTAAAATATAATAAAAAATTAATATAGATAATTTTAGTTTTTAAAATGCATTTTAATTTATCATAAATCTATAAATTTAGCCTTTAAATATAAAATTTATATTAAGTTATCTCTTTGAAGTTAAAATATTTCTTATTTTAAATATTAAATTTTTATTCCAAGTAAAATTTGTTTTAAACAGTTGCATTATTTGCATGTGAGTTTTGTCACGTGAAGAATGTCCAAATTTCGAATTCAAAAACATCATTATATTAAATTTATTTTGTGAATTTGTTTCCTTACGTTGTGTTCTACGTTGACGGATGTAATCGACCTTATATACATGTTGTTTAAGAAAAAATGGCATGTCACTATAGTAAAAATGTAAAAAAAAAACATTGTTATTGTTTCATAACAGAACAATACAAATTAAACTCATACATCTACTTTAATTGTTATAAATAAAAGTGAAATCCCAATAAAGATGAACACTATTAACATGATTTGAAAAAATTGTAATGGATAGTATCCAATGAGCAGAGGGTTTATTAAAATTTAGACTAATAAAAGAATCGCCATTGCCCGGGGGTGGAAGAGATCTGGACATTTTGGGGCTCTGATTTGGAGCTTATGCTGGATACGACGTTGGACCTTCCGACACTGCAGATGTTGTGGTCGTCTTCTTTTACTGCGGACAAAGTTGCTTCATTATGCATCGTGGTATGGATCGTTTGGGCTCGACGCAGTGACTTCATCTTTCACCACACATCAAAGTCCCCCAGGTTCTGGATTGAACGGGCTACATCCTGGATTGAGGGGTGGAACCGGGACTCTGACCGTCATGTGCTCTCTGACACTCACACAGCTGCTTCAAGATGGTACCCTCCCCCAGAAGGGATCTTCAAGATTAACGTTGATGCATCTCTCTCCATGGATGGAACTGTCGGAATTGGACTTGTGGCACGAGATTTTCATGGTCAAATCATTGAGGCCAAACACGAATCAAACCACGCTCTATGGGAGCCCGTTGTTGCTGAAGCATTCACTGTACTCGTCGGGCTGACGTTCGCAAAAGATCGCGGATGGGAAGCTATTCACATTGAATCTGATTGTCTCACCATCATCAACGCTATCAGGCTTAATGATGGCGGCCTCCAGTCTTTCGGCCCCGTTATCAGGAACATTCAGTCTCTCAGTTAAAACTTCACAACCCGCTCCTTCTCCTTCATTAAAAGGGACGGAAATGAAGCAGCTCATCACCTGACTTCTTTCAGCACGTCCGGCGTGAATCATCTCTGGCTTGATCACTTTTCTTCTTGGTTGCATGACTGTGTAACTGGTGAGCTTCGTTTTTAATATATCATCTTTCCTTTGTCAAAAAAAAGTGTGAAGTGTGTTTTTGGGAATTACATCCGAGAGAACTTCTAAAAGGGAAAGGGAAACATTAATGAGGTAAGGTGTTTATTATGTCACGTTGGAATTTTTCTCATTATGACATCAATTAGTAAAAATATTTCATATGAATTGAACTTGTTAAACATTTGGTCATAGTTGCAAGCTAATCAAGTTTCGAAGACTTCCATCTCTAAGATTCCGAGTTTTTCTTGTGGTACAGGTCTTTTCTTTTTCGAGTTAAATGTGTTTACTTTTTTTTTGCCTTAGACCCTAAGTCAGGCTGTGGGCTGGTTGAGTTGTTTTTTGGAAAGAAAGGAGAAAAGAGGCTGAAAGCTGGGTGCAGGCCAAGTACACATCGTGTGCTGCCTCGTCACGACGTGTAGCCTTTCTAGTTTAGAAAAAATAGGGCAGTACACGCTTTGTACTTTGCCTCCACGTCGTGTACTAGCCCGTCGGTTTTTCTTTTTAAAAAAGAGGCAGTAGCCTCATATTTTGACGCACATAAGCTTTTCTCTCGTTTTTTGAGAGCCTAAAGCCACCTAAACTAGTTTTTTCAGATATAGAAGCCGTCCAGACTCCGATTTGAGCATGGTTTGTCTTGTTGGAACCACATCGGTGAGCACTCAATTCCTTTTTATTCATTCTTGATTCTTCGGAACAATGACCACACTATTTGGATTTAGGCTCATATGCCCTCATATCTCGTTCTTCATCCGTTCTTCAGATTTTTTCCAAACCAGGACGAATCAGGACTTGATACTGGACGAGATGTAAACTACCGAGGCGGGGTAGGTGGTCTATACTTTCTTTTGGCTTTTCGGGTGTTCGGTCTTTCCGTCATCCGTCGGACTTTCCGACGAGGCCCCATTTTTGAGCGAGTTGCTTGTAGTTGCTGTAGTCAGACCTAGTGAGGATACTCATAGGTTCTGTTTAGGTGCATTGGCACCCATTGCTCGATTCAAGGTCACCCAAGGGGTGCGCCTTAAGGAAATACCATGTTAATGCCTATTAAAACTGTAAGAGTTGGTGTCTTAGAACCAATCGGTTGTACTTTGATTACATGAACATTTAATTTATTTAAATACTAAACATCTTATTACATATTCTTCATTGTTCTGCATGACTACGATGTAATAATGTTCTAGAGTATTTGTTGCATTGATAAAGTCATGACAGTTCTCCGTTATGATGAGAACCTTGAAATGCTATAACAATATTCTTAAATATAGTTTTACGGTTGGATGACATACTATGATGTGATACATAACATGCAAACCGTTATGTGTGAATACTCGTAAGTAGATGATACTTCCTCTCATGAAATTCGCACCTGGTAATCTCCAAGACAGAAGATTATGATAACAGACCCGCCTATAGGAATTCCGCATGTTTTGGTGGTATAGGATACTTATATTTGCGGACGTTTGTAATGATCCTTAGAATTTAAGATTATCATTAATATGTGTCACGACTCGGGCACTTTGATTTACTGACGAAAACCGTCACACAGACAGTTGGTGGGAAGTATGATACGTTGGGTGCATCACAAGTGGCATGTTATTAATAGATAAGTCAAGTAAAGATTTGTTCCTTCCATTTATGGAAGTTGATATATCGATCCATCGATTGAAATAGAACTGTCGCGCGAAATTCCATGACCATGGTGTAATGATGAGTTTATTTCAGGTAGTCAAAGAATGAAGTATCAAACAAAAAAGTTGATGACACTATTATGAAACCTGCTTGATGAGATATTACGACAAATATATTATATTACACAGTGAGTGTTCGTATGTGGATGTCGTTGTTGCGACTTTAAGTTCTTTCTCTTGAGTACCTTGACACGTTGCCAAACAATACTCTTGGATTTTAGGCAAGTCTGCCTAATGCCAACGCGAAAGAATCCTAGAGGGTCACACACGAAGTGTTTCTGGTGGCCTCGATTAAATTCTATTTGAATTTAATTAATAAATATTATTCTTCAGACAATGGAATAATTTTATTTAAGTTAAAATGATTGCATAAATCAAATAAAAATTTATTCACCAAATTGTGGGTAAAATATATTTATTTATTTTATTGAACATTTAATAAATATTTATTTACTAGTTTGTAAAAAAAATATTTATTTAAGAGAATAAATTATTTATTTATTTATTCGGATGTTCAATAAATGGAAGTGAAATTCGAGAGGACCAATGTCAGTTCGATAGTAAAATAATTATTTACAAGATGATAAATAATTATTTAACCAGTTGACACAAATTAAAATAACGCTGCTATTATTTTGTGACGCAAAATTTTATTTATAATTTTGTTTTGCGCAAGTTGACGCACCATAAATAATAACGCGGTATTATTATTAATAGCATGAGTTTTCTCTAAGGTTATGAATGCATTTAATTCTGAGTTTTTTTTAAATACGTTTTTATAATTTTTTTTTGAAAAACTGCCTAGGTCAATTTTTTTTAAAAAAATACGCTACAAAGGCGGCATCTGAGATGCCGCCTTTGCTCCCCCGCGCCGCCTTTGGCCCGGATCGATGACATGGCAAAAGCGGCCGGGGGGAGGCCGCCTTTCGCCTCAGGGTAAGGTGAAAGGCGGCTTCTGCGATGCCGCCTTTGGCCATACGCAGAGGCGAAAGGCGGCTTCCGCGTTGCCGCCTTGGCCTGAACTCCCTATAAAAGGGCGGCCACCCCCCCTTCCTCACTTGATCATTGCCTTCCTCTCTCCCTCCTCACTTCCTCTCTCCGAATTTCTCTCTCTCTAAAAAATTTCATTGCTGTGCGGGTTTTTACGAAACTTCATTTAGAGGTATGTTTCTTTATTTAATTTAATGTTTTTATTTATTTAATTTAATTTTTTTTAATTTTAAATATTTCATTTGTTAAGTAGTTTAGGTAGTTCTTAATATTTGGTTATTTAGTTTATGTAATTAGTTATATATAGTTTTAAATAATTATTGTTAGGTAGTATAGATTAAGTAAAGATTAACTTAAGATTAAGTATTTAGAAATTTTGGTAGCTTAAAGATAATGTGGTTATCTACGCAATTAAATTCATGTCTGGATACAAACAAGTTGATGTGGCTCTGGCACAGATGTACATAGGGGTAAAACCCGAAAACACCGCTTTGAGCTAGACTCGAACGGGAACTGGTGCACGATAACGGGCCTTGCTGCATCCTGGTTTGACACTCCCGGGAAATATGCTTAAGATGATTCATATTTTCTTTATAAACTACTAAAATATCTAAGAAAAGAAAAAGCAAATCAGTATATTTATCAATGATAAATGATAAATATAATGTTATAGAATCAAATAAGGACATAAGAATTATCAAATTAAAGTTATTATTAGTTAATTATAGAATAATAGAATAATTAACGATTAGTTATTATTAGTTAATTTTAGAATAATTAATAAATAACATAGAATTAAAACATGGATCCATATAATGATTAGCTAACGATATTGATGAACATATAAAGTGTAATGAAGAAGAACAAACACAATAAATAAAAAGACGCTCTAAAATTACATTCTAATAAATATCATATGATCAAACATCAGTAGCTTAGTTTAGGGTATAGAAATGCGCCCTAAAATTACATTCTAATAAACATCATATGGTCAAACATAATTGTTAATATTTGTTACACTATCATAATTTTGATGAAAGAAACATTTTTGACTTAGAGAGCCATGTTTGCCTGTGTGTACTGTTATGGGGAGATTATTCAAACTGAGCAAGGAGCTTCTTACAATACACAACCAATTACGGTGGTTAGTACAGTTGATTGTGTTACCATAAGTGACCTTCAAGAGAGAATTCGCGTTTCCTTAAATCTGGGACCCGATCAAGAGATCATGTATATGAGTTATAGACATTTGCAATTTCCAACAACATTGTGGCATATAGCTTGTCCATTGGTTGCTGATGCGCAGTGAGTCCAAGAAATTAATTTATTTTCTCAACGGTTAGATGGTATCATGATAGAGTTATACGTTGTTGTTGCTACTGTACAACAACAACGTCCACTTGTACGAAGACGTAGAATTACAAGAGTGGTTGAAGACAATCTACCCCATGAAATTGAGCCTATTCCAAATGATGCAGCAGAAGAGGACAACCTAGATGATCTTCCGGATATACATGTCAATCCGACTTTCGATGAGGAGTTTTGTAATGATGGATCAGATGGCGACAACAATGCTGATGAGGAGGGACCAACAAAAGATAGAGAGGAGGTTTTGAGAAATGCAATTGTTGTACATCAACTTCAGTCAATAAATCACCCACCACTCTTGTCATCTTGGTCAGAAGCAATGACATGCGTGCCTGAATTTGATAATATTGTTCTCACACCGACAACTGAGTTCCCTGGAGTTGTACCAGATAGGTTTAGTGAGGTGGACAAAACCTTATATATTGGAAGGAATTTTCCTAGTAAAGATGCCTTAAAAAGCACGTTAAAGAGATTTCATATTGAGAGACACTTCAACTATGTAGTTCACGAATCATGCCGTATAAAATATGTTATACGGTGCGTGAAGTATGTGGATGATTGTAGATTTTGCTTAAGGGCTATTCCAGACATTATATTTGGAGGTTGGAGAATCTCAAGGATTGAGGCGGCTCACACTTGCATTCAACCAAGTCTCACACAAGATCATACTTCATTGGATGCAGAATTTGTGTCATCTATTGTTGTTGAGATGATTAGGACATGTCAAGATGTTCCAATATCCCTTGTGCAAGAGAGGATTATACATACATTCGGTTATGATTTCCTATAATAAGGCATGGATGACGAAACAAAAGGCAATTGTGAAGGTATATGGTGATTGGGATGACTCATATCGAGTATTGCCGTGATTGCTAGCCATACTGAGGCATCATAACCAAGTTGTCTTCCATCTGGATACAAATGAACATGTGTCTCATGATAATCGACTTGATCCATCTTGTGTTCAATTTCATCGGTTGTTCTGGGCATTCCTTCCTTGTATCTCCGCATTTCGTTTTTGCAAACAGTTTATTCAGATTGATGGAACATTTCTGTATGGAAAATACAAGGGCGTATTATTGATTGCGGCAACCCAAGATGGAAACCGTTCACCTCTTCCGCTTGCCTTTGCCATTGTAGAGAAAGAAAACTATGAATCATGGAGTTGGTTTCTGGCATGTATCAGCAACCATTTCACCAACATTCAGGGAGTTTGTTTGATATCTGATCGCCATCGGGCAATTAATGAGGCAATCAATGCAGATCCTAATACATGGAGATACCCAAATGCACATCATCGGTTCTGCATTAGACACATTGCTAGCAATGTGCATAAAAAATTCCACAACGAACCGATGAAGAAGGCAATCACGAGGCTTGGTACGTATTTTATTCGTTCTGTTTTACAGTTTCAATATAAAGATAAAATCAATTTATGTGAAATATCATCTATGTTTTGTAGCATATGAGTCAGACCAACGGCGATTTGAAGAACGTTTTGAACAAATTTGTCAGGCTAATCAAGAAGTTTATGATTATATGATGCAGATTCCAAAAGATAAATAAACATTGGCATACGACGGGGGGAAGAGGTACAGACACATGACGACAAACATTGTGGAGTGCATCAATGGTATCTCCAAAGGACTTCACAAGCTACCTATAACCACCTTAGTTTAGGAGACATTATATCGATGCGTGAAGTACTTTGTGGATAGACAAAAACTAGCATCAGACGGAATACATCAAGGGCTAAGATACAGAAGACACTTTCAATGAGAGATTGAAAAAAATATTGAAGAAGCTTCTAGTTATCACGTCTGTCTCTTTTGAAGAGAAGACTCCCGATTTGAAGTTCAAGAGCATTCAGACCCCATCACAAATCGCGTCGGTGAAAAAATGGTGGTATTACTGGAAACAAGGCAATGCCAATGTGGAAACTTTCAGGCCTTACGGTTTCCATGTAGACACGCCATCGCAGCATGTGCCTCTGTGAACATCTCATGGGAAGCATATGTTGATCCAGTGTACCGGATGGATATCATTGCTAACTGTTATGCTGCACCATGGACACCTATTGGGGAGTATCGTTATTTCCCAATGCCTGAAGGCCAACCAATAGTGATACCTGACATGAATCGGTTACGTCCTCGTGGGAGACCAAAGGCGAGTAGGATGCGTAATGAGATGGACTGGCCTCAAGAACAAGGACAGAGTTTGCGATGCACAATATGTCATAAAGAAGGTCATAACCGGAAACGATGCCCAAACGTTGTTGGGTCGACTTCACAGTCTCATTCATAATGATGTATTGTTTTCATTGTGACATTCCCATATTGTAAACTAAATGTTGTTATCTCTTCTTTATTCCTTGGTTTTCTAAACCCCAAACATCTGAGATAAGTTTTCATATTAATATTCTTTCTTTCAAGAAATAACTTTAAATCTGAGATAATAGAATTTATTTCAAAAATCCGAAAGCGGAACACTTAACCCATATTGAAAAGTAAATGTCAGTTAACCCATTAACATGTTTCCTAGACGTTAATATTAAAAATTTTAACCCTAAACCCTCCAACTTAAACCCCAATCTAAACATGCAGGATATTTTAGAAATCTGTTCTATAACAAATTTATAGTATCATAATAATTAGCATAAGATATTGAATACATACAATTAGATAAATTCTAAAAACATCATTACTAATTGACATGGTTTATCTTAATCCAATCCATAAGTAGTTAATCATAAAGCTCCCCCAAAATACGTGTAACCAAATTCAAGTCTCAATATTTTAGATAATATAACTTATTTCATATTAATATTCTTGATTTCAAGAAATAACTTTAAATCTGAGATAATAGAATTTATTTCAAAAATTCAAAAGCGGAACACTTAACCCATATTGAAAAGTAAATGTCAGTTAACCCATTAACGTGTTTCCTGGACGTTAATATTAAAAATTTTAACCCTAAACCCTCCAACCTAAACCCCAACCTAAACATGCAGGATATTTTAGAAAACTGTTCTATAACAAATTTATAGTATCATAATAATTAGCATAAGATATTGAATACATACAATTAGATAAATTCTAAAAACACCATAATGTTATATTTACATTTTGCACTTACGACTCATTTTCTTTGTTTATATGAAGATGGATAATACCATACTACTCACTCAGCAGCCTACCCATATTTCACAGGCCGTGTTAGAGGGTCATCCAGATCGATTGGTGAAGGTGCGTCGAGCGCACCATTTTCATCACATGGATCCTCCACATGCCATTAGACCTTACTTGCACCGTGCTGGATTCTATGGCCTTGCCGTATCAGATTTCACATTTGTAGATCATTACCTACTTGCTTCCCTCGTTGAGAGATGGAGACCAGAGACACACACATTCCACTTGCCTGAGGGAGAGATGACCATCACCCTCGAGGATGTCGCAGTGCTTCTCGGTCTGCCTATCCAGGGGAGACCCATTATTGGACTCACTCATGCAGCTTGGCCAGACCTTGCTCAACGCTTGTTAGGCGTTGATATTTTGTCCGACCGTAGGGCTACAGATGGATCGTCCATATCTATGCGTTGGTTGGAGTCGCAGATTCCACATTTATAGGATGATGACGATGAGCAGACCGTCATGCGTTACGCCCGTGCATATATCTTACGACTCATTGGTGGGACCATGTGTACTGATCACTCAGGGATGCATGTGCATATGATGTATCTACCCCTACTAGAGGACTTTGATCGGGTTGGGACGTACAGTTGGGGATCAGCCTGCTTGGCATACACATACAGATCATTATGCGGACTATCCCATAGAGACCGTATAGGTCTCGGAGGATGCGTCATCCTTATTCAGATGTGGGCATGGGAGCGCATCCCAGCATTCCGCCCTGACCTTGCTGGTCCACCAGTCGAGATGGAGGTGCTGCATGACGCTCCGCGTGGACACTGGTATGATAAGTCATTTCTATTGGTTTTTGATTCTACTATGAGTTATTGACTATAATTTCTCATTATTTTTCATTATCGTTGTATTTTACAAGTGGTGTCAGCGACACAATTTTGACGTGGTTCCGAGACAGCATTTGGGCGTATATCGGCTACAGTTGGACTGTCTCTTACCTGATCAGGTATGTATATACAATCTATCACTGTCTAACATATTTAATAATAACATCAATTTTGGGTTTTAGTTGGGTGTTTTTTTGACAAAATCACTTGTCATTTCAGATTTCATGGCTTTCATACTGGAGTATTATGGACCAGTTGCCAGCATAATGCACTGTTGGGCTTGATAATGCTATGGCTGTAGTACCCCTCATTCACTTCCATATTATTGAGTGGCAGCAGCCTGACAGGGTCATGCGCCATTTTTTCCGTACTCAGCCGATTCCATTACCATCGAGACAGACAGACCAACTTCATGGGATGAAGCTGACAGGGAGGCAGGATGATGACTGGTCCCAAGTACATGCCAGTTTTATCGACTGCTGGCACAGACGTGCAGAGTTACGTATTCAGGGTGTTCCTACAAATCGATTATCTCTTTCAGAGTAGGTTGACTATACATCATGGTATAGACTGAAGTCTATACTGTATCTTACCCAAGCCGGCATAGAGATATGCAGAGGATGGTAAGTCAATAAATTTCTATTAGTTTGTTTATTGAATTATTTTCTAATTCAATTTGAATCTATTTACAGGGAAGTCACACAGAGCAGCTTGTTCGCATGAGTGATGAAGAGGAGGAGGGGGTCTTTAGCTGTGCAGTCGTCAATGCTACAACGCTAGAGGTGAGGGCATCTTTTCGTGCGCTTTTCGAGAGCATCTTCGCGCATCTGGCATGAAGAGAGGAGGTTCCTGCCCCAGAGGAACATCCTGCAGCTGCTGCTGGTGCTGAGGAGCCACGACCACGACGACGTAGACAACGTCGTGCTGCACGTGAGGCCTCGTCTATTCCACAGGCAGAGGTCGGCCCTCTAGTATTCCAGGATTAGCCTATTCAGGATGTGCCTCAAGTGGCATGGGATCCGTCTTTCCTGATAGGATATCCGCAGTTCTCTCCATCTTGGGTTCCAGATCCTTCACAACCTTGGATTCTAGAGCCGTCGTCGTCTTGGGGTATAACTCCATCGCAGGCTTCGTTCCCCTCTGCGATGGAGGCAGGTCCTTCTACCACCCTAGTGGGAGAAGGATCCGGATGGCAGTACGGGATGTAGTTGACATCTCCTCTCACTGACACACAGATGGAGGATGCGACAGTCGACGTTTCAGTGCCCGAGGACCAGCCTTCTCCAAGTCATCAGACTCCACTGCGCACTCGACGCGGACGTCCTATTCGCAGACCACCATGTGGGACGGAATCTCCTCGCCACAGACATATGCATTGATTGTACATTATTATTTACATGTTTTATGTCTACTGAAATCAAAATACTATTATTACTTGTTGGTCGGAGTGGAATCTCAAGAGGGGGTAAATTAAGTTTTATTTATATATATTTATATAACCATACGAATATAATAATAAAACATTAATAATTACTAATTACCTAATTAAAAATTATATAATTAATAATTATATTAGCAATTAACTAATTAATTAGTATATAATTAATAATTATGTTACTAAATAACTAATTAATTATTAAATAGTTAATAATTATATTACCAATTAACTAATTATATTACTATTTAACTAATTAGTTATTATATAATTAATTATTAATAATTAGTAATTAAGTAACTAATTATTATACAAATAATAGTTATATAATTAATAATTATATTATTAATTAACAATTAATAATTATAATTAGTAATTATAATGAATAATTATAATTAGTAATTATAATGAATAATTAGAATTTATAATTATAATGAATAATGATAATTTATAATTATATTACTAATTTACTAATTAACTATTATATAATTAATAATTATATTACCAATTAACTAATTAATTATCATATAATAATTTTTTAAAATTACTAATTATTAAGTATAATGAATAAATATAATTTATAATTAGATTACTAATTAACTAATTAACTATTATATACTGAATAATTATATTACTAATTAATTGGATAATTATTATATAATTATTTTTTAATAATATTAATCTAATAATTTAATAATTTATTATATGTTTAATACAGGTTTTAACTTTAAATTATATTGGTCTTATAGTTTATATTTTATAGTATTTCAACACCACATACTTGAATCATTTTTAAGTTTCAAGTAGGTGGTTTTGAAAGCTTATAAATTATTTTTTATGAACATTTTTTACGATTTTTTTTTATTTTCAACAATTTTTTATATGTTTAATCAATGTATTAAGTTTCATTTATATTGGTTTTGTAGTTTATATTTTATAGGCTTCTAAAGTAACGTACTTGAAACTTTTTAAGTTTCAAGTGTGTGGTTTTGAAAGCTTATAAATTATTTTTTATCATCATTTTTTATGATTTTTTTTTTGTTTTCAACTATTTTTTATATGTTTAATCTATGTTTTAATTTTGATTTATATTGGTCTTATAGTTTATATTTTATAGTCTTTCAAAGTCACGTACTTGAAACAAAATTCCACATCAGTGATTATTACAAATATTAATTATAATTATTCATTATAATTATTAATTAGTGATTATTAATAGTTAATTATATAATAGTTAGTTAGTTCATTAGTTATATAATTATTAATTATATAAAAATTAATTAGTAAATTAGTAATATAATTTTTAATTACATTTATTCATTACATTTATTAATTATTATATAGTAATTAGTAATTATTAATTAGTAATATAAATATTAATTATAAATATTAATTATTACTTATTAATTATCACTTATTAATTATTACTTATACAGTAATTATTTAGTTAATTATTAATATAACTATTAATTATATAATAATTAATTAGTTAATTAGTAATATACTTATTAATTATATAATAGTTAATTATTTAATTAGTAATATTATTATTAATTATATAATAATTAATTAGTAATATAATTATTACATATATAATAATTATTTAGTTAATTAGTAATATAATTAATAATTATAACTAATTAATTAGTAATAATTAATTAGTTAATTAGTAATATAAATATCAATCATAGTTATTTATTATAATTATTAATTAGTAATTAATAATTATTAATAAGTAATTAGTAATTATTGATTAGTTAATTTTAATATAAATATTAATTATAACTATTCATTAAATTATTAATTATTAATTATTAATTATTACTCATTAATTATTACTTATATAATAATTATTTAGTTAATTATTAATATAACTATTAATTATATAATAATTAATTAGTTAGTAATATAATTATGGACTTTCGAATCCACGTAATTGAAACATTTTTTAGTTTCAAGTAGGCGGTTTTGAAAGCTTATAAATTACTTTTCATCAAATTTTTTTCGGAAATTTCTTTTGTTTTCAATTATTTATTATATGTTTAATCAATTTTTAAAGTTTTAATTATATTCGTTTTATAGTTTATATTTTATAGTCTTTCAAATTCACGTACTTGAAACATTTTTAAGTTTCAAGTAGGCGGTTTTGAAAGGTTATAGATTATATTTCATCAACATTTTTGAGGGAATTCTTTTTGTTTTCAACTATTTATTATATGTTTAATCAATGTTTAAAATTTCATTTATATTGGTCTTATAGTTTGTATTTTATTATATTTCAAAGTCACGTATTCGAAACATAATCCCACATCGGAAATGCAGAATGTACTGCGCAGGAAAGGAAGAACCTGAATTCCACATCGAAAATGCAGAATAATATTCAGGGCAAGCCCTCTTATAAAAGGGAGGCCTGAGTGAGGGTTTCTGTCAGAATCCAGACTGCTGTAATGGCTGTAGCGCTGGATCTTTAATAGCAGAGAAATTCTGCTGATTTTTTTTTTGTTTTGTTTTTATATATATATATATATATATATATATAAACAAAACAAAACAAAACAAAACAAAACAAAACAAAACAAAACAAAACAAAACAAAACAAAACAAAACAAAACAAAACAAAACAAAACAAAACAAAACAAAACAAAACAAAACAAAACAAAACAAAACAAAAAAATAAAAATAAAAATTTTCAAAAAAAATTAGGGGAAAGGCGGCATCGCGGATGTCACCTTTCACCCAAAGTGCAAAGGCGGCATCGCGGATGCTGCCTTGCACCCGAACTGCAAAGGCGGCATCCAAGATGCCACCTTTAAGGCACAGTTTTGAAAATATTTTTAACCTGGCCTGTTTTTGTAAAATATATTTTTTTAAAAACGTAAAAAAAATTCCATTTAATTACTGTTACGCAATTAAATATTATAAATGAAGCCCCATGTCAATAAATAGACACATGTGTCTATTGTGTCATGGACCGAACCACACACCCGGTGAATTGAGAATTATTGAGCTAAACAATTTCTCTCTCAAATCCTCTTCCCTCCCCTCTCAAGAACGAGAGACGTTCTTCAAGGCCGAAGAACAAGCGATCAAGAACGACCGACACATGACACTCGCTTTGCCGGGTTAACACCCGGAGAATGAGTGATGTCGATCGGAGGCTATTAGAGCACATGTGAATCACCGCTAGAGAGATTCTAGTTTGGATCCTTGCAAGCGCAACAAGATAATCCGAAAGGGTCATTCCGGATGATCAACACCATCAATGAAGAAAATACCGAAGATCCAAGTATTATTTTCTTTATGAAATTAATTAAATTAATTATAAACATGATGTGCAAGATCCTCTCTAAAGGTTTCAGAACTCTTATTTCTTTATCTAAATCTTTGATTATATTTTATGGAGACTGACGTTCATCATCGTATTGATCCCAGAATAATCATCGATCATGGTAAAAATCAAAGTTGAGTTTCGTCCCAACCATGCTTTCGTTGTGCCCGGAACCTTCAAGTGGTATCAGAGGGGTTACATCATAGTTTATAATTATTTTAATATTTCGTTGATGATTTACGCATTTAATAATTTAGTTGTTTTAATTCAAGTTAATCGTTCTGGAAATCTGAATCTCGAGATCTGTTCCTCCTCTTTCGTTTCTCATTTACCTTACAGAAACAATATTTTCTTTTATTTTTGATTAAAATAAAATAGAGGATCTCATCCGGAGGTGCCAAAATTTCCTGGCCGTACAACACAAGAACACACGACATGTATTCGGAAGTACACGTCGTATAGCCAAGGTTCAATGCACCGAGTCTGGTCCGCCAAACCAAATCGTGTCTTTGGAGTTTGTTTAAGTCTTAATGACTCCGTGTGTTGACCAAGAATAGGTGGCACGCGGTTTCTGGATTACACGCCATGTGGCCCAATGGACACGACGTATAGTCCCTTTGGGTTAGGGTTGGACCGTGTACCTCGTACACGGCTTGCCCGGTTGGAGACCGTGTAACGAGGAACTACACAGCATGAGGCATACTGGACATGTTGTGTACTCTGAAGATTTCCAAAGTACACTCACACATAATTTCCCCGGGCATGTACTTCAGATGGATGGTGAAAAATAGTACACACCGTGTACTTGGAACTACACGCCGTGTACTCATCCAAATTATACAAATTTAATAAAATTTATTATTTATTATACAAACCCTTGAGACGTGTACCATCGAGCATGCGTAAAGATGAGGCACAACACGTGATATGTGTTTTATATATACGTGTTTAATTTAACATACGCGTAATGTTCATTTCTACTCATTGGGTAGTTATGAATAGAAATTCACCAGGTTTCCTCCAAGGTACAAGTTACATACAAGACAATTTCAAATGAATTTATTTTTTTAAAACTATAATGGATGAGAATCTCAAGGAAATTCAGAAAAGGGTTTAAAATAAAAGGATTGATTAATTAAAGATGATAATTAATTGATTCGAACGTGATTTATCTTTGACAAGAACGATTAAAGAATCGAATGCTAGTTTTATTTATGCGTAAATATCATTGCATGTATGGATGATCATGAGCTACACCAAGGCCTTTGTATGTGGATGATTTCTTTTAATTTATTTATTTAAATTAAATTTGTTGGCATGTGAGCCTTTTCGTCATTAATATATAGGGTCTGCGTGCCAAAGGTTTCTTTTATGTAAAACCTCCTTTTACCCCTCACCTGCATGTGAGTTGAAAAAAGGGCATATGTAATGGATGAAACTCCCAAGCTAGTGGAGGAGTTTCAAGCTGAAGCCAAGATGAAACCAATCCGATGAGATATAGAGGTGGACATGTGGAAAGGTGTAAACACGAACCCAAAAGGTTTAAGATGTTTCTCCCCTAGGCCATGGTTAGTTTATCAACCACTAGATAAACTAACCATTGGAAAAGCTCATGATCATTCTCTTTATTTTATTTCTGTCAATTACATGGTTTTTCATTATGGATGTGTTGTCACGATCACATAATTAATGAATTAAACAAGCATGCAAGATAGAACTAAATTAAACCAGACTTATGCGTAAATATTATCAAGACACGGTTAATCACTTAACTAAGTTCCAATTAATATTAAAAAGCATGTGATAATGATAATAAGCAATTCACGCATAAGAGATAAAAATCAATCAAAAAAAATATTAAGTCAGACCAAGCCTTTCGTTACTTGATGAAGGGAAAAACTCAATAAAACTATGCGTTTGACCAACCCTTGTTGGGAAACTTACTTTTATACAGGAAGCCCTTATGAAAGGTTTTGGGTTGACTTAACCATATTACATCAAGAGGAGAAGCTCTTGATAGACTTGGTGTAATATTGGAGGCAAGAGTTGAGGAAATACAAAGTCATGATTTCAGGATTGGGGAGTCCACTCAACAGATCAAGGAGATGCAAGCCTGCAGTTGGCAAAGACCTGCCTATCTAAACACCTTCTAATAGTTTGACCAACCCTTGTTGGGGTTATGCAAAGGGGAATATGGATCCTTTCCACTAGAATGTTATGACAACTAGACATTCCAAGTTCAATGGTGAGGGTCATTAGGACTTGATAAAATAGCGAGAGACTTAATAAAAATTTATTATTCCTTATAAAATGTAATCAATAAAGTACTAATGATCTGCTCTCTTAATTGCAGAATAAAAATGACAACACCATCAACCACACTATCCCTGTGATCAATTCTGGATAAAGACAACATCCTCACCAGCAGTAACTGTAACGCCCGAGACTTTTATGAGAAATATTTTGTTTTTATCAAAGGAATCTTTCACTACAGACAACACTAGCTTGGCTTTCTTTACACGCAACCGCGGCCTTTCTCAATAGCTTGCGTCGTACGCAATACCGAGTTTCACTAAACAACGATATGCTATTAAAATATTATTAAAACTAGCCGTTATGAATAGTAATAACCACTTTTTGAAATTTTATAATTTTTATTTTTCAAAATGGACTTTATTTTTGGATTCGTAATATCGAAATTAGCCTAGGGTGAAATTTTCGTATTTTTCTGAAACCTTTCAATTTTTGATGAATAGTGAAACCACTAAGTGGTAGTTAAAAAAACTGAATTTTTCATAAAAATTAATTTTACCGCTTCTGTGAGTGGAATTTCAAAAATACGAGAGACACAGTTAATATCAAGGACTAAAATGTGGTTCAATGAGATGAAAATAATTTTTGGTGAATAGTAACTTTTTACTTTTTTTTACCATGGTTAAAAGTAAATAGGGTAATTAAGGGTAAAAGTGTTATTATTATTACCCTAACACATGTCCTAATTCTATTGGATATGTGTAATTAGAACAAAAACAACCTTAGGAATAAAATATGACCATTTAGGCCCACTTGGATTAGATTATGACATTTATTATTAATTTATTTAAAGAAGGGTTAAAATAGTTAAAATCAAAGTTTAATAAGTAAATAATTTTTAATATTGGGTTATACATAAGATAAATTCGACTATGAATATTAATTAGAAAGCTAAAAAAATTTCCTACATAATGGTATTTTATTTGTAATTTTTAGACATTAAATAATTTAATTTATTTATGACACAACGATGATGCAGTAATTATATTATTAATGAAATATTGACATAATTGATGTTATAAATACCCAAATAAATGTAATTTGAGACTTTTTATGAATTAAAATAATTTTCTATGTTAATATGATATTCTAGTATTTATTTAATTAACTTGGTTCGAACTAATCATTCTGTTATGATTTTCACAAAAATCAATTACTAAATAGTGTCAAAATTGACATAAAATAGTTTTTAAAACAAATATTATATTATTAATTGTTATTTTATTCCTAAAACTCTAAGGTTCGGACAAATAACTTAGATAAGGTTATATATATTACTAATAAACAACTTGGGGTTCGTTTGGCTTGATATAGTAAGTTTATTAACCTTATAGTGTAAGAAAACAAGAAGACACGGTAAAAGTTAAATTATCTAACTTAAAGTTAAATCTAAATGATAAGGTTAAAATTGATACCTAAACTTGTCTAAATTCTATTGGATGAGAGGATTTAGACCCATAACCACCTTATCTTCAAAATATATCAATTTGGAGCTATTAAAAACCGAATTTTACTTTATAATAAAATAATATTTTTAGTTATTCCAAAGGTGCCCCTCTCCTCCCTTATAAAAAGGCACCTCCTCCCTTTCTTCCTCACACCACTTTGAGCCTTCAAACTCGGCCAACCCCTGCCAATTTCTTCTCTCAACTTCCCTAGAGACATCCTAGAGGTCCTGGTATTCTTCAAAGACCAATTTTAGTGCCCTAAAAGAAGGTCTCAAAGAAGCACTTCAAAGAAGAGGTAATGTCCATTATCGATTCTTTCATCTTTATTTCTTCTTACACTTCTTATTATTTAGTTGTTTCATTATGAATTAATAACATCAGTATCACTCATATACTGATATGTTATTATAAGTATGAAACAACCCTATTTCACCATCTATCCATCCTACGGAAAATGAAATCACCGCGCGTGTGTACGTACGAAATATCGTCTCCACGCCGTGGTGTAATCTATTTTCCACCACCACCTTACTTGGATGGGTATAATGGTGTAAATAATGACTATATATGATTATTGTAAAGTGATATTGATTCTGAAATATTATATATACACTCCAATACAATTCCACAATCATGGGAACGATATCATCGCTCGTGCGTACGTACGGAATACCGTCTCCACGATGTGATGCGACTCGTTCTACATGATCTTCATTGCATAATGATTATATAAATGAATTGAATAAATTAATATGATATATATTACACTAATACCATTCTGTAAATGAGGTATCTATAACCTAAAAAGAAAAATAAGAATTTATTCGACAAAACGCGCATAAGAACAAAAAGTACTAAGCACCCGAATAACAAGTAGTAATGAAATATTTCTAATAAGAAGCTAAGAATATGACCATATATGATATCATAAAAATAATTATGATTCTGGAACAAGTCAATAACATTATTTAAATCATTATACAGGAGGTTCAGACACTTACGAAGCAAATTGGACCTAAGGTAAGGGAAAATATCACAATCTCATTTTTATCCGAGATTGTTTATACTTTGGTATTTTCTGGGGTGTATTTTATCATCCACATCCATGTTTCCTCATTATGTAATATTGTTTCCATCCACCTACAATTTTTTAAATCCAATTTTACCCTTTGGTGAGTTTTTAGTAAAAGATATTAAAGGAATCTTTTGTCGTTTTTCATACGAGGTACTTTTTGACTTTTCCGACAAAAGTATGGGAAGAATGTTTTTTTAGCTTATACGGCGTGAATGGATTTTTAAAACATTATTTCCAAGAAGCTTCCTTTACAAGTTTTCAAGTTTATTTTTAATCAACTTCTTTTAGTTTAAAATTGTATGACATGTTAAGAAAGGAAAATGTTTTTGAAGTAGAAAGGATATTTTCCTCAAGAATGGAGTTCAAGTGTTTTATCAAAATTATTTTCCATCTAAGATAATATAGGGTTCTGTTTCTATCCCAATTATTACATTGATTTGATTATGTTGTGATGGAATTGTTTTTACAAATTCCTTTATCTTATATGAATTGTTTTATGATGTCATGTTGTTTAAGAATCCCATTTTAATTACATGGGTCATGCAATGATGTAAGATTTATGATTTTGTGGTACACATAAGAATGGTATCATTATGAGATGGGTGGGACCTATATCTCCCTCCAATGCATTGGGTAAAGATTTTATATCTCATGAGATAGACATGGCTGGAACGACAGGTTAAACCGGTTCAGTGAAACAGGACTGAAATGAGGAGTGAACTCGGTTCAGATATGGACTTTGTCCACTAAGATAGTCTTGGAAATGAGTCTTGTCTAATAAGAAATGATTCTCTATGATTATGTGTGTATTCTAAAAAGTTTCATGTTTTAAGTTTGATTATTGTGATTACATTTCACTACTATGATTTATCCCATGTTATGAAATTATGATCTCTTTTGCAGGTTAAGATTTCCAAAAGTTATGTTCTTATGAATATGATGTGATTGATATTTCTTTTGTTTACCCTTACTGAGCATTTGAGCTCACCCTTTTGTATGTTTTCTTTCCCCAGGCCAGGAAGAAGGTTATTAAGTAAGATATGCCAAAAGGGACTATAGATATGATGAAATAAATGGGAGACAATGTAGACGCTTTATGAACTAGTTGTTTATGTTTCCCAGTTTCTAATGGCACTATACCTATACAGTCCTTTCGTGGTTTTTTATATGTGGTAATAAGTATGCTTCAATTTTGAAGTATTAACAATTTATGTAAATTATGGGTCGTTATAGTTGGTATCAGAGGAAAGGTATAGTCAACCTTTGGAAACTAGGATTTGAAAGCCTTAGTAAGAACCCTAAGGATAAGTCTAATCATAGAACACAATCTTAGAGTTTTAGAAATGACCATGAATAACCTAGGATAAGACCTTAAGTGTGAAAATTTATTCTTGATTATGTGGTTTTCCTATTATAATTAGTGTTTCTCACACTATAATTCTTGGTTTTAGTCAATGGCTGGAACCCGAAGGAATCGTGTTAATGAGGAATGCGACGGGCAATGAAATGATTGTCCCCCTGAGCAACCAAACGTTATGGAAGCTGGAATGAAAAATCTTGTAACCATGCTCACACAACTTTCTCAAGCTATGAATCATGCAGGACTTCCAAACGAGCAAAGGAAGGAGCAACATTCTGTTGAATCCTTCATGAGGCAGCGTCCACCTTCATTCAGCGGGTCTACTGATCCATTAGTTGCTTAACAATGGATTAGTACTACTGAAAAGATATTTTCAGTTCTTCAATGTTCTGAACATGATAAAGTCATCTTAGCAGTGTATCGTTTGGAAGGAGATGCTGATCAATGGTGGAAGCTTATTAAGAATACAAGGCAAAGGGATGAAATTGAGTCCATGGAATGGGACGAGTTCAAAAACTTATTTTTTAATAAGTACTTCCCTCGTATTCTATGAACAAAGATGGAGAAGGAGTTTCTTGAACTAAAGCAAAAGGATGATGAATCTGTTGGTACCTATGAAGAAAATTTTACAAGACTTGCAAGGTACGCTTCTGGTATTATTATCCAACCTGAGAGTAATATCGATCGATTATTTAGTGGCTTAAAACCAAGTCTTCGAAGGGCCTTAGCCATAAGGGACTTCAATAGCTATGAGGAAATCATTCGACGTGCTCTCAAAGTTGAGATGGAGATTGGAGTAACCCATCAGTCATATGGGTTTGATAAGAAAAGGAAAATGGAATTCAAAGGAAAATCTAAAGAGCACACTGAAAAGAAGATGAGATTTACCTTATGCTCAAAGTGTGGAAAGAAACATGGAGGGAGTTGTCTTAAAGGGACAAGTAAATGTTTCAAATGTGGAAATGAAGGTCATCAGGCATTTGAATGCCGCAATGATGGGAAGAATATGTCTAATGATGCAAACAAATGAAGGGACACACAGAATGAACCTACTACACTTCAATGTTTCAAGTGCAAGGAGATGGGGCATTATGCCAATAAATGCCCTAATCCAAGGTTTGTTGATGATGATCGACATCAAAAAAATCTTAAGTCAAAAGACAAAGTAAAGTCACATGCAATTTCTATTAGCGATTTGGAGTATGATAACGATGTGCTGAAAGGTACACTTACCATCCACTCTAAAGTAGCAAATGTTTTATTTGATTCTAGATCCAACCACTCTTTTATTTCTGAATATTTTTCTAAGGGTATCACCGTATTACCTATACAATTAGATGTTGAGTTAGCTGTGACAACACCTAATGGCACAATAGTCGCATCAAAATTTATAATTCTTCTCCGATTGAATTTTGTGGGAAAGTGCTTCCTGCAAATCTTGTGATCCTTCCTATAGTGGAATTTGATGTGATTCTTGGCATGGATTGGATTTCTTTATATAGATCTCATATCAATTTCCAAATAAGGGAAGTCACATTTCATATTCCAAATCAATCTATGATCGTCTATCGATGCCAGGATGAACATAACCTTCCAGTGGAAATTTCTTCCATCTTATGGGTCTTAATTCCACTAAATGAGGGTTATTTATCTCAAATGGTTGGTGAGAAACTCACGATTAATAATATGCCCATTGTACGAGAGTTTGATGATGTCTTTCCGGAGGAATTGCCGGGTCTTCCACCAAATTGTGAAGTTGAGTTTTCAATAGAACTCGTACCACGTGCTTTACCTATTTCAAAGACACGTTATAGAATGGCCCCAATTGAGTTGCAGGAATTGAAGAAGCAACTCCAAGAGAATCTTGATAAGGGATTCATATATCCTAGTGCGTCACCTTGGGGAGCACCTGTTCTATTTGTTAAGAAGAAAGATGGATCAATGAGACTCTGCATTGATTATCGAGAACTTAACAAGATCACTATCAAGAAAAAAATATCCTCTTCTACGCATTGATGACTTATTTGACCAACTACGCGGAGCTCAATACTTTTCCAAGATTGATCTTCGTTCAGGGTATCATCAATTAAGGGTCAAAAGGGAGGATATACCAAAGACGACTTTCCGTACAAGGTATGGACACTATGAATTTATAGTGATACCATTTGGTTTTACAAATGCCCCTGCTATCTTCATGGATCTGATGAATAGAGTCTTTAGAGACTATCTTGATCAATTTGTGGTAGTCTTTATAGACGATATTCTTGTCTATTCAAAGAGCAAGGAAGAACATGAATATCACTTGAGAATTATATTGAAGACCCAGAGAAAGGAGAAGCTTTATTCCAAATTTACCAAGTGTGAATTTTGGCTTCAAAAAGTTTCATTTTTAGGTCACATAATCTCAAAGGAGGGGATATCTGTGGATCCAGCAAAAACAGAGGTTATCGAAAGATGGTCGAGACCAACAACAGTAACTGAGATCCGAAGTTTTCTTGGTTTGGCTGGATATTATCGACGTTTTGTGAAATATTTTTCATGATTATATAATCCACTCACCAAGTTGACTCTGAAAGGAGTTAAGTTTGTTTGGACGGAGGAATGTGAAGAGAATTTCAAGGAGTTGAAAAGAAGGTTATCCAGTGCACCTGTGCTCACACTGCCTTGTAGTGGAGAAAGGTTTGTGATCTACAGTGATGCATCCAAGAAGGGGCTGGGGTGTGTTCTTGTGCAAAATGATATGGTGATAGCTTATGCCTCACGACAGTTGAAAATCCATGAGCAAAATTACCCAACACATGATTTGGAGTTAGCTGCGGTAATCTTTTCATTAAACATTTGGAGGCATTATCTTTATGAAGAAAGGTGTGACATTTATACTGATCATAAAAGTTTAAAGTATATTTTCACACAAAAGGAGCTGAATATGTGCCAAAGAAGATGGTTAGAGCTAATTAAGGATTACGACTGCTCAATTCATTACCACCCTGGGAAAGCAAACAAGGTGGCAGATGCATTAAGTCGACAAGACCATGCCAGTTTATCCATCATGAGGATCACAAAAGATCCAATATTTATGGATTTACAAAGGATGGATCTTGGAATTATAATGGAAGGGGGAAAATCGTATCTTTCTCAAATGAATGTTCAACCATCTATACATGTGAAGATTAAAGAGGCGCAGAAAGAAGATGTAGAGTTACAAAAGAAGGTGAGAAATATTCCTGAATTCAACCTTGATTGTGATGGGATAATAAAGTTCAGGAATCGGGTTTGTGTTCCTCCCATCCCCGAATTAAAGAAGGAGCTGCTGGATGAGGCTCATAGTTCTCCATTCTCTATTTATCTTGGAAGCACGAAGATGTATAAGGACCTGAAAGAGTACTTCTGGTGGGATGACATGAAAAGAGATGTTGCTGAATATGTCTCTCGATGCTCGGTTTGTCAGCAAGTTAAAGCTGAGAGACAGAAGTCTAAGGGGATGTTACAACCATTACCCATACCCGAATGGAAATGAGAAAACATCACTATGGACTTTGTCACAGGACTTCCTAAAACATCCAAAGGCTATAATGCTATCTGGGTCATAGTTGATCATCTTACAAAGTCTGCACACTTCATTGCTATTAGAGAGGATTTCTCTCTGGATCAGCTTGCCAGGATATATGTAAAGAAAGTGGTCAGATTGCATGGAGTACCACTTTCTATTATATCTGATCGGGATCTGAGATTTACCTCAATGTTCTGGCGAAGTCTTCAGCATACTCTGGATATAGAGTTGAGTTTCAGCACTGCTTACCATCCTTAGACAGACGGTCAGTCTGAGAGGACAATTCAAACTCTAGAAGATATGTTGAGAGCTTTCTCTATGGATTTCAAAGGTGGTTGGGATCAACACCTACCTTTGTTGGAATTTTCTTATAATAATATCTTTCACTCTAGTTTTCAGATGGATCCTTATGAAGCTCTCTATGGAAAGAAATGCAGGACTCCAACTTGCTGGGATGAAGTTGGGGAAAGAAAGCTATTAGGACCTGATCTCGTTGATGAAATGGCAGAAAAGCTCAGATCTATTCAACAACACATAAGAGTAGCTCAGAGTTGACAAAAAAGTTATGCCGACAACCGAAGAAAAGACCTAGAGTTTGAAGTGAGTGATAAAGTGTTCTTACGAATATCTCCCTGGAAGAGGGTCATGGGATTTGGAAAGAAGGGGAAGTTGGGCCCTAGATATATCAGTCCTTTCGAAATACTGGATCGTGTTGGAAAGGTAGCTTACCGATTGGCGCTTCCACCAAATATCTCTCAAGTTCACGATGTGTTCCATGTATCTCTCCTGATAAAGTACATACCCGATCCTTCACATGTACTCAGCTCAGAAGTTGTACCGCTGGAGCAAGATCTTTCTTATGAAGAACAGCCAATAGAGATTCTGGATCGTAGGGAAAAAGTCCTACGAAACAAGACCACTCGATTGGTGAAAGTTTTATGGAGTAACCACCAATTAGAAGAAGCTACATGGGAGCTTGAGGATATGATGATGGAGAGGTATCCTCATCTTTTTGTTACAAAGTGACGAATTTCGAGGGCGAAATTCATTTTAAGGGGGGTAGAATGTAACACCCGAGACTTTTATGAGAAATATTTTGTTTTTATCAAAGGAATCTTTCACTACACACAACACTATCTTGGCTTTCTTTATACGCAAGTGCGGCCTTCCTCAATAGCTTGCATCGTACGCAATACCGAGTTTCACTAAACAACGATATGCTATTAAAATATTATTAAAACTAGCCGTTATGAATAGTAATAACCACTTTTTGAAAATTTATAATTTTTATTTTTCAAAATGAACTTTATTTTTGGATTCGGAATATCTAAATTAGCCTGGGGTGAAATTTTGGTATTTTTCTGAAAACTTTCAATTTTTGATGAATAGTGAAACCACTAAGTGGTAGTTAAAAAAACTGATTTTTTCATAAAAATTAATTTTACCGCTTCTGTGAGTGGAATTTTAAAAATACAAGAGACACAGTTAATATCAAGGACTAAAATGTGGTTCAATGAGATGAAAATAATTTTTGATGAATAGTAACTTTTTACTTTTTTTACCACGGTTAAAAGTAAATAGGGTAATTAAGGGTAAAAGTGTTATTATTATTACCCTAACACTTGTCCTAATTCTATTGGATAAGTGTAATTAGACCAAAAACAACCTTAGGAATAAAATATGACCATTTAGGCCCACTTGGATTAGATTATGACATTTATTATTAATTTATTTAAAGAAGGGTTAAAATAGTTAAAATCAATGTTTAATAAGTAAACCATTTTTAATATTGGGTTATACATAAGATAAATTCGACTATAAATATTAATTAGAAATCTAAAAACATTTCCTATATAATGGTATTTTATTTGTAATTTTTAGACATTAAATAATGTAATTTATTTATGACACAACGATGATGCAGTAATTATCTTATTAATGAAATATTGACATAATTGATGTTATAAATACCCAAATAAATGTAATTTGAGACTTTTTATGAATTACAATAATTTTCTAGGTTAATATGACATGTTAGTATTTATTTAATTAACTTGGTTCGAACTAATCATTCTGTTATGATTTTCACAAAAATCAATTACTAAATAGTGTCAAAATTGACATAAAATAGTTTTTAAAACAAATATTATATTATTAATTGTTATTTTATTCCTAAAAATCTAAGGTTCGGCCAAATAACTTAGATAAGGTTATATATATTAATAATAAACAACTTGGGGTTCGTTTATCTTGATAGAGTAAGTTTATTAACCTTATAGTGTAAGAAAACAAGAAGACACAGTAAAAGTTAAATTATCTAACTTAAAGTTAAATCTAAATGATAAGGTTAAAATTGATAACTAAACTTGTCTAAATTCTATTGGATGAGAGGATTTAGACCCATACCCACATTATCTTCGAAATATATCAATTTGGAGCTATTAAAAACCGAATTTGACTTTATAATAAAATAATATTTTTTTGTTATTCCAAAGGTGCCCCTCTCCTCCCTTATAAAAGGGCACCTCCTCCCTCTCTTCCTCACACCACTTTGAGCCTTCAAGCTCGGCCAACCCCTGCCAATTTCTTCTCTCCACTTCTCTAGAGACATCCTAAAGGTCCTGGTCTTCTTCAAATACCAATTTTAGTGCCCTAAAAGGAGGTCTCAAAGAAGCGCTTCAAAGAAGAGGTAATGTCCGTTACCGATTCTTTCATCTTTATTTCTTCTTCCACTTCTACTTATTTAGTTGTTTCATTATGAATTAATAACATCAGTATCACTCATATAATGATATGTTATTATAAGTATGAAACAACCCTATTTCACCATCTATCCATCCTACGGAAAACGAAATCACCGCGCGTGCGTACGTACGAAATACCGTCTCCACGCCGTGGTGTAATCTATTTTCCACCACCACCTTACTTGGATGGGTATAATGGTGTAAATAATGACTATATATGATTATTGTAAAGTTATATTGATTCTGAAATAGTATATATACACTCCAATACAATTCCACAATCATGGGAACGATATCATCGCTCGTGCGTACGTACGGAATACCGTCTCTACGATGTGATGCGACTCGTTCTACATGATCTTCATTGCATAATGATTATATAAATGAATTTAATGAATTAATATGATATATATTACACTAATACCATTCTGTAAATGAGGTATCTATAACCTAAAAAGAAAAATAAGAATTTATTCGACAAAACGCTTATAAGAACAAAAAGTAATAAACACCCGAATAACAAGTAGTAATGAAATATTACTAATAAGAAGCTAAGAATATGACCATATATGATATCATAAAAATAATTATGATTCTGGAATAAGTCAATAACATTATTTAAATCATTATACAGGAGGTTCAGACACTTACGAAGCAAATTGAACCTAAGGTAAGGGAAAATATCAGAATCTCATTTTTATCCGATATTATTTATACTTTGGTATTTACTGGGGTGTATTTTATCATCCACATACATGTTTCATCAATATGTAATATTTCTTCCATCCACCTACAATTTTTTAAATCCAATTTTACCCTTCGGTGAGTTTTTAGTAAAAGATATGAAAGGAATCTTTTGCCGTTTTTCATACGAGGTACTTTTTGACATTACCGACAAAAGTACAGGAAGAATGTTTTTTAACTTATACAGCATGAATGGATTTTTAAAACATTATTTCCAAGAAGCTTCCTTTACAAGTTTTCAAGTTTATATTTAATCAACTTCTTTTAGTTT
Source organism: Viscum album (assembly GCA_963277665.1). Lineage (NCBI taxonomy): Eukaryota > Viridiplantae > Streptophyta > Magnoliopsida > Santalales > Viscaceae > Viscum > Viscum album. Next base: position 224,083,916 of record OY728119.1, on the reverse strand, counting down.
AAAATTGTATGACATGTTAAGAAAGGAAAATGTTTTTGAAGTAGAAAGGATATTTTCCTCAAGAATGGAGTTCAAGTGTTTTATCAAAATTATTTTCCATCTAAGATAATATAGAGTTCTGTTTCTATCCCTATTATTACATTGATTTGATTATGTTGTGATGGAATTGTTTTTATGAATTTCTTTATCTTATATGAATTGTTTTATGATGTCATGTTGTTTAAGAATCCCATTTTAATTACATGGGTTATGCAATGATGTATGATTTATGATTTTGTGGCACACATAAGAATGGTATCATTATGAGATGGGTGGGACCTATATCTCCCTCCAATTCATTGTGTAAAGATTTTATATCTCATGAGATAGACATGGCTGGAACGGCAGGTTAAACCGGTTCAGTGAAACAGGACTGAAACGGGGAGTGAATTCAGTTCAGATATGGACTTTGTCCACTAAGATAGTCTTGGAAATGAGTCTTGACTAATAAGAAATGATTGTCTATGATTATGTGTGTATTACACAAAGTTTCATGTTTTAAGTTATGATTATTGTGATTACATTTCACTACTATGATTTATCCCATGTTATGAAATTATGATCTCTTTTGCAGGTTAAGATTTCCAAAAGTTATGTTCTTATGAATATGATGTGATTGATATTTCTTTTGTTTACCCTTACTGAGCATTTGAGCTCACCCTTTTGTATGTTTTCTTTCCCTAGGTCAGGAAGAAGGTTATTAAGTAAGATATTCCAAAAGGGACTATAGATATGATGAAATAAATGGGAGACAGTGTAGACGCTTTATGAACCAATTGTTTATGTTTCCCAGTTTCTAAAGACACTATACCTATACGGTCCTTTGGTGGTTTTTTTATATGTTGTAATAAGTATGCTTCAATTTTGAAGTATTAACAATGTATGTAAATTATGGGTCGTTATAGTTGGTATCAGAGGAAAGGTATAGTCAACCTTTGGAAACTAGGATTTGAAAGCCTTAGTAAGAACCCTAAGGATAAGTCTAAGCATAGAACATAATCTTAGAGTTTTAGAAATGACCATGAATAACCTAGGATAAGACCTTAAGTGTGAAATTTTATTCTTGATTATGTGGTTTTACTATTATAATTAGTGTCGCTCACACTATTCTTCTTGGTTTTAGTCAATGGATGGAACCCGAAGGAACCGTGTTAATGCGGAATGCGACGGGAAATGCAATGATTGTCCCCCTGAGCAACCAAATGTTATGGGTTCTGGAATGCAAAATCTTGTAGCCATGCTCACACAACTTTCTCAAGCTATGAATCATGCAGGACTTCCAAACGAGCAAAGGAAGGAGCAACATTCTGTTGAATCCTTCATTAGGCAGCGTCCACCTTCATTCATCAGGTCTACTGATCCATTAGTTGTTGAACAATGGATTAGTACTACTGAAAAGATATTTTCAGTTCTTCAATGTTCTGAACATGATAAAGTCATCCTAGCAGTGTATCGTTTGGAAGGAGATGCTGATCAATGGTGGAACCTTATTAAGAATACGATGCAAAGGGATGAAATTGAGTCCATGGAATGGGACGAGTTCAAGAACTTATTTTTCAATAAGTAATTCCCTCATATTCTCTGAACAAAGATGGAGAAGGAGTTTCTTGAACTAAAGCAAAAGGATGATGAATCTGTTGGTACCTATGAAGCAAATTTTACAAGACTTGCAAGGTACGCTTCTGGTATTATTATCCAACCTGAGAGTAAGATCGATTGATTCTTTAGTGGCTTAAAACCAAGTCTTCGAAGGGCCTTATCCATAAGGGACTTTAATAGCTATGAGGAAATTGTTAAACGTTCTCTCAAAGTTGAGATGGAGATTGGAGTAACCCATCAGTTATATGGGTTTGATAAGAAAAGGAAAATCTAAAGAGCACACTGAAAAGAAGATGAGATTTCCCTTATGCTCAAAGTGTGGAAAGAAACATGGAGGGAGTTGTCTTAAAGGGACAAGTAAATGTTTCAAATGTGGAAAGGAAGGTCATCAATCATTTGAATGCCGCAATGATGGGAATAATATGTCTAATAATGCAAACAAATGAATGGACACACAGAATGAACCTACTACACTTCAATGTTTCAAGTGCAAGGAGATGGGGCCTTATGCCAATAAATGCCCTAATCCAAGGGTTGTTGATGATGATCGACATAAAAAAAATCTTAAGGGTAAAGAGAAAGGAAAGTCACATGAAATTTCTATCAGCGATGTGAAGTACGATAACGATGTGGTGAAAGGTACACTTACCATCCACTCTAAAGTAGCAAATGTTTTATTTGATTCTGGATCCACCCACTCTTTTATTTCTGAAGATTTTTCTAAGGGTATCACCATATTACCTCAATAATTAGATGTTGAGTTAGCTGTGACAACACCTAATGGCACAATAGTCGCATCAAAAGTTTATAATTCTTCTCCGATTGAAGTTTGTGGTAAAGTGCTTCCTGCAAATCTTGTGATCCTTCCTATAGTAGAATTTGATGCGATTCTTGGCATGGATTGGCATTATTTATATAGAACTCATATCAATTTCCAAAGAAGGGAAGTCACATTTCATATTCCAGATCAATCTATGATCGTCTATCGATGCCAGGATGAACATAACCTTCCAGTGGAAATTTCTTCCATCTTATGGGTCTTAATTCCACTAAATGAGGGTTATTTATCTCAAATGGTTGGTGAGAAACTCACGATTAATAATATGCCCATTGTACGGGAGTTTGATGATGTCTTTCTGGAGGAATTGCTGGGTCTTCCACCAAATTGTGAAGTTGAGTTTTCAATAGAACTCGTACCACGTGCTTTACCTATTTCAAAGACACCATATAGAATGGCCCCAATTGAGTTGTAGGAATTGAAGAAGCAACTCCAAGAGAATCTTGATAAGGGATTCATACGCCCTAGTGCGTCACCTTGGGGAGAACCTGTTCTATTTGTTAAGAAGAAAGATGGATCAATGAGACTCTGCATTTATTATCGAGAACTTAACAAGATCACTATCAAGAAAAAATATCCTCTCCCACGCATTGATGACTTATTTGACCAACTACGCAGAGCTCAATACTTTTCCAAGATTGATCTTCGTTCAGGGTATCATCAATTAAGGGTCAAAAGGGAGGATATACCAAAGATGACTTTCCATACATGGTATGGACACTATGAATTTATAGTGATGCCATTTGGTCTTACTAATTCCCCTACTATCTTCATGGATCTGATGAATAGAGTCTTTAGAGACTATCTTGATCAATTTGTGGTAGTCTTTATAGACAATATTCTTGTCTATTCAAAGAGCAAGGAAGAACATGAAGATCACTTGGGAATTATATTGAAGACCCTGAGAAAGGAGAAGCTTTTTTCCAAATTTACCAAGTGTGAATTTTGGATTCAAAAAGTTTCATTTTTGGGTCACATAATCTCAAAGGAGGGGATATCTGTGGATCCAGCAAAAATAGAGGTTATCCAAAGATGGTTGAGACCAACAACAGTAACTGAGATATGAAGTTTTCTTGGTTTGGCTGGATATTATCGACGTTTTGTGAAATATTTTTCACGATTATCTAATCCACTCACCAAGTTGACTCGGAAAGGAGTTAAGTTTGTTTGGATGGAGGAATGTGAAGAGAATTTCAAGGAGTTGAAAAGAAGGTTATCTAGTGCACCTGTGCTCACACTGCCTTGTAGTAGATAAGGGTTTGTGATCAACATTGATGCATCCAAGAAGGGGCTGGGGTGTGTTCTTATGCAAAATGATATGGTGATAGCTTATGCCTCATGACAGTTGAAAATCCATGATCAAAATTACCCAACACATGATTTGGAGTTAGCTGCGGTAATCTTTGCATTAAAGATTTGGATGCATTATCTTTATGGAGAAAGGTGTGACATTTATACTAATCATAAAAGTTTAAAGTATATTTTCACACAAAAGGAGATGAATATGCGCCAAAGAAGATGGTTAGAGCTGATTAAGGATTACGACTGCTCAATTCATTACCACCCTGGGAAAGCAAACAAGGCGGCAGATGCATTAAGTCGACAAGACCATGCCAGTTTATCCATGATGAGGATCACAAAAGATCCAATATTTATGGATTTACAAAGGATGGATCTTGGAATTATAATGGAAGGGGGAAAATCGTATCTTTCTCAAATGAATGTTCAACCATCTATCCATGTGAAGATTAAAGAGGTGCAGAAAGAAGATGTAGAGTTATAAAAGAAGGTGAGAAATATTCCTTAATTCAACCTTGATTATGATGGGATAATAAAGTTCAGGCATCGGGTTTGTGTTCCTCCCATCCCCGAATTAAAGAAGGAGCTGCTGGATGAGGCTCATAGTTCTTCATTCTCTATTCATCCTAGAAGCACGAAGATGTATAGGGACCTGAAAAAGTACTTCTGGTGGGATGGCATGAAAAGAGATGTTGCTGAATATGTCTCTCGATGCTTGGTTTGTCAGCAAGTTAAAGCTGAGAGACAGAAGTCTAAGGGGATGTTACAACCATTACCCATATCCGAATGGAGATGAGAAAACATCACTATGGACTTTGTCACAGGACTTCCTAAAACATCCAAAGGCAATAATTCTATCTGGGTCATAGTTGATCGTCTTACAAAGTCTTCACACTTCATTGCTATTAGAGAGGATTTCTCTCTGGATCAGCTTTTCCAGGATATATGTAAAGGAAGTGGTAAGATTGCATGGAGTACCACTTTCTATTATATCTGATCGGGATCCGAGATTTACCTCGAAGTTCTGGAAAATTCTTCAACATACTCTGGATACAGAGTTGAGTTTCAGCACTACTTACCATCCTCAGACAGACGGTCAGTCTGAGAGGATAATTCAAACTCTAGAAGATATGTTGAGAGCTTGCTCTATGGATTTCAATGGTGGTTGATATCAACACCTACCTTTGTTTAAATTTTCTTATAATAATAGCTTTCACTCCAGTATTTAGATGTCTCATTATGAAGCTCTCTATAGAAAGAAATGTAGGACTCCAACTTGCTGGGATGAAGTTGGGGAAAGAAAGCTATTAGGACCTGATCTCGTTGATGAAATGGAAGAAAAACTCAGATCTATTCAACAAAACATAAGAGCAGCTCAGAGACGACAAAAAAGTTATGCCGACAACCGAAGAAAATACCTAGAGTTTGAAGTGGATGACAAACTGTTCTTACGAATATCTCCCTGGAAGAGGGTCATGAGATTTGGAAAGAAGGGGAAGTTGGGCCCTAGATATATCGGTCCTTTCGAAATACTGGATCGTGTTGAAAAGGTAGCTTACCGATTGGCGCTTCCACCGAATATCTCTCAAGTTTACGATGTGTTCCATGTATCTCTTCTGATAAAGTACATACCTGATCCTTCACATGTACTCAGCTCAGAAGTTGTACCGCTGGAGCAAGATCTTTCTTATGAAGAACAACCGATAGAGATTCTGGATCGTAGCGAAAAAGTCCTACGAAACAAGAACACTCGATTGGTGAAAGTTTTATGGAGAAACCACCAATTAGAAGAAGCTACATGGGAGCTTGAGGATATGATGAGGGAGAGGTATCCTCATCTTTTTGTTACAAAGTGACGAATTTCGAGGGCGAAATTCATTTTAAGGAGGGTAGAATGTAACGCCCGAGTCTTTTATGGGAAATATTTTGTTTTTATCAACGGAATCTTTCACTACACACAACACTAGCTTTACTTTCTTTACACGTAACCGCGGCCTTCCTCAATAGCTTGCGTCGTACGCAATACCGAGTTTCACTAAACAACGATATGCTATTAAAATATTATTACAACTAGTCGTTATGAATAGTAATAACCACTTTTTGAAATTTTATAATTTTTATTTTTCAAAATGGACTTCATTTTTGGATTCGGAATATCGAAATTAGCCTAAGGTGAAATTTTGGTATTTTTCTGAAAACTTTCAATTTTTGATGAACAGTGAAACCACTAAGTGGTAGTTAAAAAAACTAAATTTTTCATAAAACTTAACTTTACCGCTTCTGTGAGTGGAATTTCGAAAATCCGAGAGATATGGTTAATATCAAGGACTAAAATTTGGTTCAATGAGATGAAAATAATTTTTGGTGAATAATAACTTTTTACTTTTTTTTACCACGGTTAAAAGTAAATAGGGTAATGAAGGGTAAAAGTGTTATTATTATTATCCTAACACATGTCCTAATTCTATTGGATAAGTGTAATTCGACCAAAAACAACCTTAGGAATAAAATATGACCATTTAGGCCCACTTGGATTAGATTAGGACATTTATTATTAATTTATTTAAAGAAGGGTTAAAATAGTTAAAATCAAAGTTTAATAAGTAAATCATTTTTAATATTGGGTAGTACGTAAGATAAATTAGACTATAAATATTAATTAGAAAGATAAAAAACTTTAATACATAATGGTATTTTATTTGTAATTTTTAGACATTAAATAATTTAATTTATTTATGACACAACGATGATGCAGTAATTATCTTATTAATGAAATTTTGACATAATTGATGTTATAAATACCCAAATAAATATAATTTGAGACTTTTTATGAATTAAAATAATTTTATAGGTTAATATTACATGTTAGTATTGATTTAATTAACTTGGTTCGAAATAATCATTCTGTTATGATTTTCACAAAAATCAATTACTAAATAGTGTCAAAATTGACATAAAATAGTTTTTAAAACAAATATTATATTATTAATTGTTATTTAATTCCTAAAAATATAAGGTTCGGCTAAATGACTTATATAAGATTATATATATTAATAATAAACAACTTGGGGTTATTTTGGCTTGATATAGTAAGTTTATTTACCTTATAGTGTAAGAAAACAAGAAGACACGATAAAAGTTAAATTATCTAACTTAAAGTTAAATCTAAATGATAAGGTTAAAATTGATACCTAAATTTGTCTAAATTCTATTGGATGAGATTATTTCGACCCATACCCACCTTATCTTTGAAATATATCAATTTGTAGCTATTAAAAATTGAATTTGACTTTATAATAAAATAATATTTTTAGTTATTCCAAAGGTGCCCCCCTCCTCCCTTATAAAAGGGCACCTCCTCTGTCTCTTCCTCACACCACTTTGAGCCTTCAAGATCGTCCAAACCCTGCCAATTTATTCTCTACACTTCCCTAGAGACATCCTATAGGTCCTGGTCTTCTTCAAAGACCAATTTTAGTGCCCTAAAAGGAGGTCTCAAAGAAGCGCTTCAAAGAAGAGGTAAGGTCCGTTACCGATTCTTTCATCTTTATTTCTTCTTCCACTTCTTCTTATTTAGTTGTTTCATTATGAATTAATAACATCAGTATCACTCATATAATGATATGTTATTATAAGTATGAAACAACCCTATTTCACCATCTATCCATCCTACGGAAAATGAAATCACCGCGCGTGCGTACGTACGGAATACCGTCTCCACGCCGTGGTGTAATCTATTTTCCACCACCACCTTACTTGGATGGGTATAATGGTGTAAATAATGACTATATATGATTATTTTAAAGTGATATTGATTCTGAAATAGTATATATACACTCCAATACAATTCCACAATCATGGGAACGATATCATCGCTTGTGCGTACGTACGGAATACCGTCTCCACGATGTGATGCGACTCGTTCTACATAATCTTCATTGCATAATGATTATATAAATGAATTTAATGAATGAATATGATATATATTACACTAATACCATTCTGGAAATGAGGTATCTATAACCTAAAATGAAAAATAAGAATTTATTCGACAAAACGCGCATAAGAACAAAAAGTAATAAGCACCCGAATAACAAGTAGTAATGAAATATTACTAATAAGAAGCTAAGAATATGACCATATATGATATCATAAAAATAAGTATGATTCTGGAATAAGTCAATAACATTATTTAAATCATTATATAGGAGGTTCAGACACTTACGGAGCAAATTGGACCTAAGGTAAGGAAAAATATCACAATCTCATTTTTATCCGAGATTGTTTATACTTTGGTATTTACTAGGGTGTATTTTATAATCCACATCCATATTTACTCAATATGTAATATTTTTTCCATCCACCTACAATTTTTTAAATCCAATTTTACCCTTCGGTGAGTTTTTAGTAAAAGATATGAAAGGAATCTTTTGTCATTTTTCGTACGAGGTACTTTTTGACTTTTCCGACAAAAGTACGGGAATAATGTTTTTTTTAACTTATACGGCATGAATGGATTTTTAAAACATTATTTACAAGAAGAATTCTTTACAAGTTTTTAAGTTTATTTTTAATCAACTTCTTTTAGTTTAAAATTGTATGACATGTTAAGAAAGGAAAATGTTTTTGAAGTAGAAAGGATATTTTCCTCAAGAATGGAGTTCAAGTGTTTTATCAAAATTATTTTCCATCTAAGATAATATAGGGTTATGTTTCTATCCCTATTATTAAATTGATTTGATTATGTTGTGATGGAATTATTTTTATGAATTCCTTTATCTTATATGAATTTTTTTATGATGTCATGTTGTTTAAGAATCCCATTTTAATTACATGGGTTATGAAATGATGTATGATTTATGATTTTGTGGCACACATAAGAATGGTATCATTATGAGATGGGTGGGACCTATATATACCTCCAATTAATTGGGTAAAGATTTTATATCTCATGAGATAGACATGGCTGGAACAGAAGGTTAAACCGGTTCAGTGAAACAGGACTGAAACGAGGAGTGAACTCGGTTCAGATATGGACTTTGTCCACTAAGATAGTCTTGGCAATGAGTATTGACTAATAAGAAATGATTCTCTATGAGTATGTGTGTATTCACAAAGTTTCATGTTTTAAGTTATGATTATTGTGATTACATTTCACTACTATGATTTATCCCATGTTATGAAATTATGATCTCTTTGCAGGTTACGATTTCCAAAAGTTATGTTCTTATGAATATGATGTGATTTATATTTCTTTTGTTTACCCTTACTGAGCATTTGAGCTCACCCTTTTGTATGTTTTCTTTCCCCAGGTCAGGAAGAAGGTTATTAAGTAAGATATTCCAAAAGGGACTATAGATATGATGAAATAAATGGGAGACAATGTAGACGCTTTATGAACCAGTTGTTTATGTTTCCTAGTTTCTAAAGACACTATACCTATACGGTCCTTTCGTGGTTTTGTTATATGTTGTAATAAGTATGCTTCAATTTTGAAGTATTAACAATTTATGTAAAGTATGAGTCATTATAGTAACTTTCAGGAATGGTTTATATGCCTTCAGGTTATCCTACGCCATGAATGGAAGTCTTACGTGTTGGAGTCAGTATTACCTGATCCACCTGCCAAAGAGGTGGGTAATGAGGATTTCCTGGTCTATGAGAAATATATTAAGGACACTGTTGACGTTCAATGTTTGATGTTATCATCAATGTATAGTGAGCTCATGAAGTCTCATGAAAACATGGATGCTTATAGCATGCTCGAGAACCTATGTTGTCTTTACCTGGAGAGAGCAAGACAGGAAAGATTTGATATCTCTAAGGCACTCTTTTAGAGTAATCTTAGAGAAGGTTCCCCAGATGGGTCTCATGTAGTGAAGCTCATTGGCTACATTGAGTGCCTGGAGGTTCTAGGGTTTAAACTCCCCAAATCACTGGACACCGATCTCATTCTCACATCACTCCCTTAAATATTCTCTACCTTTGTTGTCAATTTCAGTATGAACAACATTGAGAATTCTCTATCTGATCTTCTTATCCTCATTCTCCAAGTGGACAAAGATATGAAGTGCGAAAAGTCTTATGTACTTATGGTGAATAAAAGGAAAGGGAAGGAGAAGAGATTTAAGCCCAAAGATTCTTCACAACCTTCCAAGAAAAGGAAGATCAAAGGGGAGGCAAGGGAACAAGAGGCTGTTTGTTTCGCATGTAGCAAGAAGGGCCACTAGAAGAAGAACTGCACCCAACCTAAGAAGTAAGGGGAAACTTCAAGTGCATTTGTTATTGAATGCAATCTATCAATTTCTACAAATTGAGTATTAGATACAGATTGTGGTGCTCACATATGTATCCAAATACAGGAACCAAGTAGATTCAGGAAGATTGACTGAGGGGATGTAGATCTACGAGCAGCCAACGGAGCCAGACTTGTTATTGTAGCTGTCGGGGGACTACCACCTCACTTTGCCAACCGGGATGATATTGGTGTTAAAGGGTTGTTATTATGTGTCATATGTTATTAAAAACATTATTTCTGTATCTAGATTAGATACAAATGTATTTTTTTTCAAGTTTGGAAATGAATGTTTTTTCTTTTACAAAGATAGAATTTTTTTGGTAGGGCACATTTATACAATGATCTTTATGTGTTGGATTACACAAACCAAGTAATGACAATTGATAATAAAGATACTTCACATGACTCATACAACACCCAACTTTGGCATCACCAGTTAGGTCATGTAAATGAGAAATTCTTGACAAAGTTACATCAAGATGGATATTTAGATTCTTTTGAATTAAAACCACTTGGTGTATCTCTTGTATGTTTACAAGGAAAAATGACCAAAGCCTCATTTAGTGGGAAATGTTAAAGGGATAAATAACTTCTTAATTGGTTCATACCGATGTGTGTGGAACATTTCTAGTTGAAGCAAGGGGAGGTTACTCATACTTCAAAACTTTTTATGAGGATTTTAGTAGATATGGATTTATCTACTTAATGAGGTATAAGTTGAATTCTTTTGATAAGTTCAAAGAATATAATAATGAAGTTGAGAATCAGCTTGGTAAGAAGATTAAGAAACTCTCCTCAGACCGAGGTGGAGAATATCTTAATCAAGACTTCATTGATTACTTACGGGAGTTTGGGATCCTATCCCAACTCACTCCTCTATACATGCCTCAGTGTAATGGTGTGAGAGAAAGGAGGAACCACACACTTTTGGACATGGTGAGATCAATGTTGAGTTATATGAGTCTTCCATTATCCTTTTTTGGATATGCGTTACAAACAACGACACACATACTAAACCAAGTACCAACTAAATCGATAAATGGTATTCCATATGAGGTCTAGAGTGTAAATAAAGCCATATTATCGAATTTATATGTTTGGGGAAGTGATGCGTTTGTTAAGGCCTCTTCAAAAAAGAAACTTACACCCTGAGGCACAAAGTGTACCTTTATAGGATACCCCTAGGAAACAAGGGGATATTACCTATACAAACCCTCAGAAAAAAAGTTTATAATGGAAAGACACACCATATTACTTGAGAGGGAGAAAATCTCCAAATGAGATAGTGTGAGCGAGATAGACTTTAATGAAGTTGAGGCTCAAGGTACACAAGAGTTGGTATAGGAACAGATTCCACAAATCCCCATGGAAGAAAGAACTGTTCTAGAGACACGAGAGTTGCGTAGGATTACAATAGAGGTTAGAGAACCAGAACGACACTTTTTTCTAGTTACCGAGGATGGTGACTCATTATTAGTTTATAATAATGATCCTCAAACCAAAAAGTAAGCAATAAGTGGAACAGATGTTGCCAAGTGGCAAGAATCCATGAATTCTGAAATGGATTCAATGTACCAAAACCAAGTCTGGATTTTGGTAGATCCTCTAGTTGATGTAAATCCTATTGGTTGAAAATGGGTATTCAAGAAGAAACTAGACATGGAAGGACAAGTCAACACCTATAAGGTACGACTGGTTGCAAAAGGGTTCAAATAACATTAAGGCATTGACTACGACGAAACCTTTTCACCAGTTGCAATGCTGAAATCCATCCTAATTCTATTGTCCATTGCCACTTACCAAGACTATGAGATTTGGAGAATGGATTTCAAAATAGACTTCCTTAATGGGAACCTTCAAGAATATGTCTACATGACACAACCTGAAGGGTTTATGACTCTAAATATAACAACCCTCATTTTTACAACACAACTTTTCATTACATTTTACAAATAGAGGATCTTTAAGGTTTAGTGTCTTGGAAACCAGGAACTTATTACATGAGAAAAAAAACATTCTTCTTAAACACTTGAAAGGCTTCTTCATTTGTTCATCCTAATTTCATTATGAAATCTCATAACCTGGGAGCATACATCAAAGGAAAGGGTGAGAAAAAGGCCCAGAAAGGGAAAAAAGGGAAATATTTTACATGAGAACTTGAGATACATCAATAAAGTCATGAAAAAGAACTTTAAGGCATGATAATGAAATCATGAGGCATATCATAATAAAAATAACGTATTTCATAAATTGAAGATTTGGATACAAAATTTAACAAGAAAATCATTTCCGTTTCACCAAGGTCCATCCCCAAGGTGTCATTAAAAATTACCAAGGTTATTCACCAAGGTATCAGTCAAAATGGTCATCTCTAGAGATTAAGTCTTTACCCAATGCATTGGAGCGCTATCAGGGCGCACCCTTAAATTTTCCTTTTTTATCATGTGAGTCACATATATAATCATCAAACATTTAATAAATAACCCATATAGCATAAAAGAAATGGGTTTCATTTCATAATCATAACGTTTTAAAAACTGCTTTAAAGACATGATCTTTATGTCACTTTAAACCCACGGAAAAGGAAAGCGAGTCTCATGTATGTAAATCCCAAAATTTAGAATAGAACATTTTGGTATATATGTGAATAACCCTTTATAATAAATATCTTTTATTATTCACTTAATAAAATAAAAGAATTTGAGAAAAAGAGAGAGACATTTTGAGATGGAAATTCAGCAGCATAACGGCTATGTTGTAGGGTTTTAAAAAACATTGAAAAGAGAGGGGACATGGGTCACCCACTCATAAATGATCCATAAAATTGTAGGGGACGGAATATAAAGGATTTAAGAACATGGTAATGAAATTTTAAAGATATACCATATGAAATGAAGAACATGAAAGGAAGACAAAAATAAGATTTCTCTTTTGAAAATTCGACAGCCTAACGACATCACTTAAACTTCAAAAAAATGAATTGACGAGATAAAATAGGGTCTCTCATCACATGAACATACAATATCAGTATTATAGATATAGAGATCATACCCCAACATAATAAAAAGGAACTTGAAAGACTTGACAAGAACATAGAACTTGAAAATGAGAAGGGTGAAAGAATCCCTTAAAAATTCGGCAGCCTAACGACGTCACTTAAACTTCAAAAAAATGAATTGACGAGATCAAATAGGGTCTCTCATCATATGAAAATAAAAGATCAGTATGATAGATATAGATATCATACCCCAACATAATAAAAAGGAACTTGAAAGACTTGACAATAAAATAGAACTTGAAAATGAGAAGGGTGAAAGAATCTGTTACAAAAATTTCGGCAGCCTAACGGCGCCACTTAAACATTCATAAAAACAAATGATGAGAGTAAGTGGGGATCTCTCATCATATGAAAATGAAAAGGTAAGTAAGAGGAATATAAAAGAACATCCTCCAACATAAGAACATGGAGCATAAAAGAAATGACTTAAAAGAGAGTATTTGAAAAGAAAGAGAGAGGTTGGATCCCATACCTTAAAACGTATCTCTTAAAACTCAAAGGTTCGGACATTGAGGGCTTGGGGGAACCCTGGGAGGACTTCTTGGGAGGTAATGAGACCACAGATTCATTGGAGGAGAATTGGGAGTGAAAACTAAAGGAGGAAAGGGTGGGTATTTATAGGGAAAGTGATGGGACAGGGCATTAATGACCAAGGGACACCTCATTGGTGGTATTGGAAAAACCATGGGCTTGCCCATGGTATTTTCCCATGGTATTGGCCACTTGGGACACCTCATACCTTATCTTACTATTCATAAGTCGACCATATTGATTACATACTTAATACATCATTTAATGATGTCATTAACCACCCGTAACTTAAAAACTGTATTTTCACTATTCATCGAAAATTCAACTTTCTCAGAAAAATCCCAAAATTTCACCTTAACCAAATATCAATGCTCTGATTTCAAAAATGAACTCTATTTTATAAAAATAATTTTCTAAATATTTTTACTTTAATTTTTAAATAAATACACTCTTCACCAAAAATTCATTTTTTTCAGAAAAATCCCCAAAACATACCTTAACATAATATCGACGCTCTGAGTTCAAAAATGAAATCCATTTTATAAAAATAATTTTCTAAATATTTTTAATTAAAAAACACTATTCACCCGAAAAAACTAATACTTGACTAATAATTTCTGAAACAATTATTTACCTATTTTATTGAATCACATTACTTAATCAAGGTACCTAGATTATATTAATACTTTATTTAAGTGAGATTACTAATCCATTTGTCCACATTACTAATCCTAAGCATAAAATCACTATTCATAATTTACTATTCATCAAAAATTAAGTTGATCTTATTAGATTCTTAATTTCGCACATAACATAATTGTAGAAGACCATTTTTTGAAAATCATTACATATTTTTAATTATTTAAGGTTTACATAAACATTTTTAAAATATCATTTTTTCTAAAATTCATAAAAAATATGCATACTATATTTATCTGAACATTTGAAAATTCACAAACTTCACTATAAGAAGAGAACACAATTTTATTTATAACAAAGGATCACTCAACGTAGCTATGGTCTCCTTACATAGCCCCTTATAACCCCAGCATAGGACCTAAGTGTAAGATGTGCTAAGGTGAGAGAATCTGAGGGCAGCTCGGCCAACATCGCACGAGTAGTAATTTCTATCAGTTTGAACTTCTCGCGAAGGCGATTCCGTTCTAGCTTTACACGATGAAGTTCGGCTTGGGTTTGGTCCAAAGAAAAGCCCAATGGTGCTACCTCCTTCCCAAGTTCTTTTAGATGGGCTTCGATCAACCCAAGACTACTGGATGAGACCATTAAATCTTCTTTCTATATTAATTAATCAAGATCACTTGTATTTAGAGACAATAATCGAAACGTTTAGCTTCTAGTGGTCATATTGACCAACGATTATATAACAGTCGAAACCCAATGGTCTCATTTTAATTATACTCATGTTATCAAATGAAACGGTTTTGTTGAGTATAAAATAACACACAAAATTAGGAAACAAGATTTATTCAAAATTTCGGGTCGTTACAATCTTCCCCCCTTAAGAAATTGCGTCCTCGCAATTTTTAAAATTGGGATTGGAAATTTAATTGAAATCCCCACATCAGAAAAAGAGTCAGTAACACTATTACTTTAAAAGAAAGAAAAGGAAGTACAAAGGTTACCCGAGTTAATCCATACTAGGATTCCATGTAGGAAAACATGAACATGGAGGAGAAAACAAAGGGTCACGTTCTGAGGGAGAGTGATAGAAAACATGATTAGGAGAAAGTTAACAACAAGAAAATCACAAACTTATGATGGGTTAAACGGTATTTGATTTCTCAGTAGGAAATGTTAACAGACAACGTTTTTGTTTTACGTTCCTTTTCATAGTTTTCATGAATTCATTTACTACATAGAATAAAAACACAGGGAAATATACCTACCTTCAAGTAGAGTTTCATCCTTTAATAAGTTTCTACCAAAACTAATCTTTTCTCCAAACGATGAGAATTCAAAACTACTTGGTCTCATGAAAGCACAAGAATCATCTTCTAGAGAATCACATAATCCACCAAAGATTAACTATATATTTCTTCTATCTTTAAACATTATCCCAAAAACAGAAAGGGTAAGATAAAACAACTCTTAAAAAAGAAAGAACCCCAGAGGAAGGGAAACTACTTTAAATATTTAAAATTCCACGGTACTACACAAAGTTCATCATAGACCATTCCATAAATAACTGTCCTTAAAATTCCTCAAAATAAACCAAACTAATATTGAAACCCAAATACAGGAAGGATTTGATAACATAGTCTTCCAAAATAAACTTCATCGTTCATCTTCAAACAACATCAACCACTCCTAACATCTTGTAACAAAAGTAGCTAACCTCAACATATTTTCCCCAAGATAGGTTAATCACTTCCATAAGTAACCTAAATTACTATAAGTCCACCTTAAATTCATCGATTCTTCAAAATATATGTCAACCTTTACTCCTCAAAGAAAATTCCGTAGTAATCTATTTACCTCAATCATATAGGGTCCCCAAAATAGTGAACGTCTTATAAAATAATAATCATCCTTTAATCCCCTAACCATCTCTGTCATACTAATACGAAAATCATCACATTTCCTATCACATTGGTTGTTGGGACATGTTATTCCATTTCCCACCATTAACTAAGAAAATAAAGTATAATTAGGGGCTTAAATACTTAGCCAATAATCATGAAAAGGAAACTTTAAGAATAGAAGGATAAACTTGTAGAAGAAAAGTATATCCTAACTTGTGATCCCCTAGGTTCCAATCTAGGTTATCCATGATCATATATTCTTATGTGAATCTTTATTTTATTTTATCTATGTTCCTTTAATAATGGTTCATACTAAGCTTATGAATTTACCAAAGCATATCCCCCGGGAGTGTCGTAAACAAGAGTGCAGCAAGGCCCGTTGTCGTGTACCAGTTCCCGTTTGAGCCTATCTCAAAGTGGTGTTTTTGGGTTTTACCCCTATGTACATCTATGCTAGATCCACCTCTACCTGCACGTATCCAGACAGGGATGTATTTGCTTGGAAACCCCTTACTCAATACTCACCAAAATACCAGGAAGATTTCATATATCTAAACTTTTATATAGGCTTCTTCCTATAGTTTTTATATCCTAATTTCCACAAATAACTAAACCATACTTTGATACCAACTATAACAACCCACCTTTTTACAACATAACTTTTCATTACATTTTACAAACAGAGGATCTTTAAGGTTTAGTGTCTTAGAAACCAGGAACTTATTACATGAGAAAAAAAACATTCTTATTAAACACTTGAAAGGCTTCTTCATTGGTTCATCCTAAGTTCATTAAGTCATCTCATAACCTGAGAGCATAAATCAAAGTAAAGGGTGAGAAAAAGGGCCAGTAAGGGAAATAATGGAAACATTTTACATGAGAAATTGAGATACATCAATAAAGTCATGAAAAAGAACTTTAAGGCATGAGAATGAAATCATGAGGCATATCATAATAAAAATAACGTATTTCATAACTTGAAGATGTGGCTAAAACATTTAACAAGACAATCATTTTCGTTTCACCAAGGTCCATCCCCAAGGTGTCATTAAAAATTACCAAGGTTATTCACCAATGTATCAGTCAAAATGGTCATCTCTAGAGATTAAGTCTTTACCCAATGCATTGGAGCGCTATCAGGGCGCACCCTTAAATTTGCCTTTGTTATCATGTGATCCACATATATCATCATCAAACATTTCATAAATAACCCATATAGCATAAAAGAAATGGGTTTCATTTCATAATCATAACGTTTTAAAAACTGCTTTAAATACATGATCTTTATGTCACTTTAAACCCACAGAAAAGGAAAGCGGGTCTCATGTATGTAAATATCAGAATTTAAAATAGAAAATTTTGGTATATATGTGAATACCCCTTTATAAGAAAGAGATTTGAGTATTCAATTAATAAAATAAAATAATTTGAGAAAAAGAGAGAGACATTTTGAGACGGAAATTCGGCAGCATAACGGCTATGTTGTAGGGTTTTAGAAAACATTGAAAAGAGAGGGGACATGGGTCACCCACTCATAAATGATCCATAAAATAGTAAGGGGACATAATATAAAGTATTTAAAAACATGGTAATGAAATTTGAAAGATATACCATATGAAATGAAGAACATGAAAGGAAGACAAAAATAAGATTTCTCTTATGAAAATTCGGCAGCCTAACGACGTCACTTAAACTTCAAAAAAATGAATTGAAGAGATAAAATAGGGTCTCTCATAATATGAACATAAAAGATCAGTATTATATATATAGAGATCATACCCCAACATAATAAAAAGTAACTTGAAAGAATTGACAAGAACATAGAACTTGAAAATGAGAAGGGTGAAAGAATCCCTTAAAAATTCGGCAGCCTAACAGCGTCACTTAAACTTAAAAAAAATGAATTGACGAGATCAAATAGGGTATCTCATCATATTAACATAAAAGATAAGTATAATAGATAAATATATCATACCCCAACATAATAAAAAGGAACTTGAAAGACTTGGCAAGAAAATAAAACTTGAAAATGAGAAGGGTGAAAGAATCTGTTACAAAAATTTCGGCAGCCTAACGGCGCCACTTAAACATTCATAAAATGAAATGATGAGAGTAGGAGGAGATATCTCATCATATGAAAATGAAAAGGGTAGTAAGAGGAATATAAAAGAACATCCTTCAACATAAGAACATGGAGCATAAAAGAAATGACTTAAAAGAGAGTATTTGAAAAGAAAGAGAGGGGTTGGATCCCTTACCTTAAAACGTATCTCTTAAAAATCAAAGGTTGGGACCTTGAGGGCTTGGGGGCACCTTGGGAGGACTTCTTGGGAGGTAATGAGACCAGATCTTTGTTGGGGGAGATTTGGGAGTGAAAACTAAAGGAGGAAAGGGTGGGTATTTATAGGGAAAGTGAGGGGACAGGGCATTAATGGCCAAGGGACACCTCATTGGTGGTATTGGAAAAACCATGGGCTTGACCATGGTATTTTCCCATGGTATTGGCCACTTGGGACACCTCATACCTTATATTACTATTCATAAGTCGACTATATTTATTACATACTTAATACATCATTTAATGATGTCATTAACCACCCGTAACTTAAAAACTGTATTTTCACTATTCATCGAAAATTCAACTTTCTCAGAAAAATCCCAAAATTTCACCTTAACCAAATATCAATGCTATTATTTCAAAAATGAACTCCATTTTATAAAAATAATTTTCTAAATATTTTCACTTTAATTTTTAAATAAATACACTATTCACTGAAAATTCATTTTTTCAGAAAAATCCCCAAAAATTACCTTAACATAATATCGACGCTATGAGTTCAAAAATGAAATCCATTTTATAAAAAAAAATTCTAAATATTTTTAATTTAATTTTTAATTAAAAAACACTATTCACCCGAAAAAACTAATACTTGACTGATAATTTCTGAAACAGTTATTTACCTATTTTACTGAATCACATTACTTAATCAAGGTGCCTAGATTATATTAATACTTTCTTTAAGTGAGATTACTAATCCATTTGGTCACATTACTAATCCTAAGCATAAAATCACTATTCATAATTTACTATTCATCAAAAATTAAGTTGATCTTAGTAGATTCTAAATTTCGTTCTGAACATAATTGTAGAAGACCATTTTTTGAAAATCATTACACATTTTTAATTATTTAAGGTTTACATAAACATTTTTAAAATATCATTTTTCTAAAATTCATAAAAAATATGCATACTATATTTATCCGAACATTTTAAAATTCACAAACCTCACTATAAGAAGAGAACACAATTTTATTTATAACAAAGGATTACACAATGTAGCTATGGTCTCCTTACATATCCCCTTATAACCCCAGCATAGGACCTAAGTGTAAGGTGTGCTAAGGTGAGAGAATCTGTGGGCGGCTTGGCCAACATCGCACGAGTAGTAATTTCTATCAGTTTGAACTTCTCACGAAGGTGATTCCGTTCTAGCTTCACACGATGAAGTTCAGCTTGGGTTTGGTCCAAAGAAAAGCCCAGTGGTGTTACCTCCTTCCCAAGTTCTGTTAGATGGGCTTCGATCGGCCCAAGACTACTGGATGGGGCCATCAAATCTTCTTTCTATATTAATTAATCAAGATCACTTGTATTTAGAAACAATAATCGAAACGTTTAGTTTCCAGCGGTCATATTGACCAACGATCATATAATAGTCGAAACCCAACAGTCTCATTTTAATTATACTCATGTTATCAAATGAAACAGTTTTATTGAGTATAAAGTAACACACAAAATTAGGAAACAAGATTTATTCAAAATTTTGGGTCGTTACACTAAAGGATGCCAATAAGGTATGCAAGTTGCATAAATCCATTTATGGATTAAAGCAATATTCTAGGTCATGGAACATTCATTTTGATGAAGCCATAACGAAATTTGGTTTTATCAAGAATGAATGTGAGCCTCGTGTCTACAAACAGTTTAGTGGGAGTGCAGTCATTTTTTTAATAGTATATATTGATGACATATTACTTATTAGAAATGAGATACCAGTCTTATAGTCTGTTAAGGCATGGTTGAATCAGTGCTTCTCCATGAAGGACTTATGCGAGGCAACATATATTCTTGGGATCAAGATCCACCATGATATATCCAAGATATTATTGGGCCTAAGTCAAAGTACATACATTGATAAGATACTAAAGAGATTCAGTATGGAACAATCCAAGAGGGGATTGTTGCCAACATCACATGGAATTCATCTTTCCAAGAAAATGTGTCCTTAGACACATGAGGAAAGAAATATAATGGAAATTACTCCATACGCATCAGCGATTGGGTCAGTCATGTATGCCATGCTATATATTAGGTTGGATGTTGCCTATGCATTGAGTGTGGTAGGAAGATTTCAAGCTGACCCAGGTGACTGTCATTGGATGGCTGTCAAGACTATCCTAAAGTATCTGAGGCGTACTAAGGATATTTTCCTACTTTATGGAGGAGATGAGGGAATAGTCATCAGAGGATATGCAGATGCTAGTTTCCAGACTAATCAAGATGACATGAAGTTGCAAACATGATACCTCTTCACTTTGAATGGAGGTGCAGTGAGCAGGAAGAGCTCAAAGCAGAGTGTGGTCACAAATTCTACAATAGAGTCCGAGTATATCTCAGCTTATGAGGTAGCTAAAAAAGCTGTTTGGATGCAAAGCTCTGTCCAGGATCTGGATGTGATACCTAGCAGTAAAGATCCCATCACACTGTATTGTGATAATACTATAGCGGTGACTCTCACAAAAGAGCCAAGGTCACATCAGCGGACGAAGCACATACTTCTGAAGTATCATCTCTTGATGGATTTTTCTCAGAGAGGTGAAGTTGCAGTGAGAAGTATTTCCATGGAACACAATGTGGCGGACCCCTTGACTAAAGCCTTGACTCAACAGAAACATGATCACCATGTGAGGTCTAGCGGACTGAAAGTTGTAGGCAGTTGGATCTAGTCCAGGCGAAAGTTTGTAAGAGTTGGTGTCCTAGAACCAATAGGTTGTACTTTGATTATATGGACATTTAATTTATTTAATTATTAAATATCTTATTACATATTGTTCATTGTTCTGTATGACTATGATGTAATAATGTCCTAGAGTATTTGTTGCATTGATAAGGTCATGGCAGTTCACCAGTATAATGAGAACTTTGAAATGCTATAATAATATTCTTAAATATAGTTCTACAGTTGGATGACATACTATGATGGGACACATAGCATACAAACTTTCAAGTGTGAGTACTTGTAAGAAGATGAGACTTCCTCTCATAAAGTTCGCTCTTGGTAATCTCTAAGACAAAAGATTATGAGAACAGACCCGCCAGTAGGAATTTCGCATGTTTTGGTGTCATCAAATATTTCTATCTGTGAGCATGTGTAATGATCCTTAGACATTAAGATTATCATTAATATGTGTCACGACTCACGCATTTTGATTTACTGACAAATATTATCACCCAGACAGTTGGCGGGAAGTTGGGTACGTTGGGTGCGTCACGAGTGACATGTTATTAATAGATAAGTCAAGTAAGGGTTTATCCCTTCCATTTATGGAAGTTGATATCTCAGCCCTTTGATTGAAATAGAACTGTCACGCAAAATTCCATGGCCATGGTGTAACAATGAGTTTATTTCAGGTAGTTAAAGTACGACATATCAAACATAAAAGTTTATGAAACTATCATGAAACCTGCTTGATGAGATATTGCGACAAAGGGATTATATTATATAGTAAGCATTCATATGTGGATGTCATTGTTGTGACTTTAAATTCTTTCTCTTGTGTGTCTTGACCTATTTCTAGACAGTACTCTTGGACTTTAGGCAATCGTGCCTAATGCTAATGATTAATAATCCTAGAGGGTCACACACTAAGTGTTTATGGTTGTATCAGTTAAATTCTATTTAAATTTAATTAATAAATATTATTCTCTAGATAATGGAATAATTTTATTCAAGTTAAAATGATTACATAAATTTAATAAATATTTATTCACTGGATTGTGGGTAAAATATATATATTTATTTTATTGAACATTTAATAAATATTTATTTACTAGTTTGTAAATAAAATACTTATTTAAGAGAATAAATTATTTATTTATTTATTCGGGTGTTCAATAAATGGAAGTGGAGTTCGAGAGGACCAAGGCTGGTCTGGTAGTAAAATAATTATTTTCAAGACGATAAATAATTATTTAACTAGTTGACACAAATTAAAATAACGCTACTATTATTTTGTGACATATAATTTTATTTATAATTCCGTTCTGCGCAATTTGGTGCACTATAAATAATGACCCGATATTATTATTAATAGCATGAGTTTTCTCTAAGGTTATGAATGTATTTAATTACTGTTACACAATTAAATATTGTAACTGAAGCCTCGTGTCAATAAATAGACACATACGTCTATTGTGTCATGGACCGAACCACACACCCGGTGAATTGAGAATTGTTGAGCTAAACAATTTTTCTCTTGAATCCTCTTACTGACCTTCAAGGTCAAAGAACAAGCGATCAAGAACGACTGACACAAGACACTCTCTTTGTCGTGCTAGCACCCGAAGAACGAGCGGTGTCAATCGGAGGCCATCAGAGCACGTGTGGATCACCGCTAGAGGGATTCTTGTTTAGATCCTTACAAGCACAATAATATAATTTGGAAGGGTCATTCCGGACAATCAACATCATCAACGAAGAAAATACCGAAGATCCAGGTATTATATTCTTTATGAAATTAATTAAATTAATTATAAACATGGTGTACAAGATCCTATCTAAAGGTTTCAGTCCTCTTCCTTCTTTATCTAAATCTTTGATTCTATTTTGTGGAGACTGGCGTTCATCGTCGTATTGATCCCGAAATAATCATTGATCATGGTAAAAATCAAAGTTGGGTTCTGTCCCAACCATGCTTTCGCTGCATCCGGAACCTTCAAAAACCACCTAAGGGATGTGTGCTTGTGCATGCCTAGTTAGAAGAATCCCTTTAGACACCTGAATGGTTTGATTTATCTTCTTAGAAGATGTATTGCCTCATTACTTAGTGATATCTTGTGACGTCATACCTGTTTTGATAGTTTGGTTTAAATGGAAATGGATAAACAAGTGGGTATACTTGTTGGTAATTGTTTAACTACCCAATGGGTGAGTTGGGAAATGGTGATATGTGAGAGGGTATGCTCACATGAAATGTTTAATGGATAATATGGGTGGGTATACCTATATGAAATATCTAATGACATATTAAATGGTTTATATGGAAGGGTAGACCCATATGCTTTGTAATTGTTAAATGGATTGCATGAGTGAGTATACTTATGGCTTATGCTTGTTGATGTGAGTGGGTATACTCACATGGAATAAATGTTAAATGGATTATAGGGTATGGTAGGCTCATATGATTTGAAATTGATAAATTTTTTTCATGGGTGGGTATACTCATGGAGTGTGCATGTCAATGTGAGTGAGTATACTCATATGGATTGAATTGTTTAAATTGAATGCCTTGTATGAATGGTTTGATAGATGCCATGGAATTCTCTCCATGGATCTGGAATGAGGTATTAGACACCTTGGGTTGACTCTAACCCTTAAGTCTTGATTATGTGGGATGCCTCGGGCCTTGCTACACCATAGATATGGCTTGTTTGGGCTCGCGTAGGTCATGTCATTGCCATGATCCTAGGACCCCAACAAGTGCCTAAATGAGGTTTCATTGGGACGCCCATGGGACTTGATGGGATGCCTTGGAAATGATCCTTGGATCCGATCCTTCGTGGTCTGGATATATTACATGGATGCCCGGGTACGTGGCACCTTGGATCCGACCCTTGGGGTCTAATATTCACTATACGGCGTGGCTGTGGGATTCCACTCTTCACTATAAGGTGTGGTTGTGGGACTCTTGAATTCTTTATAAAACATGGTTTTGGATTGTTTGGTATTGATGGATGTATAGCGTGGTCGTGCGACTTGTTTACTTTGTTATAGCTGCCTTGTTAGGAGCTGAATCTTTTATAGGTATCCTTGAGGGTCTATTTAGTTTTACTTTGCAGTAGACTTATGTCATAGGCATACACACTTACTTTCCTATTTTCTTTACACTTTCTAGAACTTTGTATATTGTTGTTATAACTATATAGACCTGAATGATTGTCTACTGGGATGTTTATCTCACACCTTGTTTGGGCCTCTGCGGGGACCCAAACAGATTACATGGGTGTAGGTGATGATAGGGTAAAGCACCCTGATACTCATATTGTTGATTTTGGATTTGGATTAGGGGAGCATAGGACCAAGCTGAGACTTACGATGCTATGGGAACTTTTTGATCTTTTGTTCTTTTTGGGATACTTGTATTGTATTGTCATGTACTGTTCAAGATGCTTTCTAGATACTTGTATTATCTACATCATTTTTTATATGAGTCACTTTTGGTTATTGATACGTATTTCTATTTTGTCTTACTTTTAGTTGACTATTATTTAATTTTCTTCTACTATTTGTTATGTTTGTCTTCCGCTGTAATACTCTGGTAATGAGAGCATAGTATCCCCACTGACTCACTTAGGCCATCGCTGCTAGTCGTCAATCTATGATGTTTGGGGAGATTTCCTTGAGGCCATGTGGCCAACCGGGTTTGGGGCACCATTGGGTGGCATTCGGGTATAGGACGTTACACCATTCATACAACATTGAGAATTTTTATTTGAAATAATAGAATGGGTCAAGGCCCAAACAGATCACGGTGGTCTAAAATAATGAAGCCCTAGGGAATCTGCTCGAACAAGATTGACACACTCAATGGGAAGGGATCATGTACTATTAAAAATTATGCATGTGTCACCTTGGGAGCCTCGAGATGCCAAGTAGTCACCCACCATATTACCCTCTCTCCAAACATGAGTAAGATCAATGCCATTGGTCATCAGACTCCTTCATTTGTGCATAAGATAGATAATAGCCCATGGAATATATATCATTTTGAGATTTTGTGTGTCTTCTATTGATTGGATTGCTGGTTTGCTGCATTTTCTTACTTATCTTTAAATAATCATTTTTTTCAAGGAAAATATTCATATTATTAGAGGACTATAAAATGATCATGAAGAGTTCAAATGAAAGTATGTTTAAAACATTAAAAAATATAGTAACACAATAAATGGAATTATAAAACACACAAATGAGAGGCAGAAATTTATTTTTCCAACGTTAATACCATCTTTTAAAAAATACACTCTTTCAATTTTTGTAACTTCCCAGATAAATAATTTCATCATCGTTTTCATGGATTTCACATTTGTTAGTGGGTATTATTTTGAAGAACACAAAAACATGCGAACCATTTTCTTTAATTCTCTATTTGAGGAATAAATGACCATTTCTTTTTCAACATGGGATTTAAGTGAATATTTATTATAATCTACATTGGATAGTCAGGTTATGGTGATAAGTGTTGGTTTAATATGAATTTAATAACATCTATTCTACACAATAAAAGCAATTAGAAACCAAATATGAGGATTTACCAGGCAAGATAAATGGAACACGCGATAAAACTGAAATGAAGAACTATTGTAAATGCAAGCGTACTGTTCACCGAAGAGACACACCATCATATCATTCACCTTATAATATCTCCAAATATTCTTGATAAAGATCACTCGCTTGGAGAACAAAATCATCTCACCTCTGTGGGGTGTCCACATGCTAATTTGAATCGCATGTCGTACATGAGGGACTATTCATCCACCCTGATGTGCTAGCATCTCATATGAAACGAAGGAAGAAGCGAGAGAGATATAGTTTTTTGGGAGTTTCAGCCAAGTGTAAAGCTATCTCATACCCATACTGTCATCACATGGTAATATTTATAAATAAGATTGACGCATGTCTGTCGTTGGGTGTGAAAAAAGAAAATTTTATTTTCTTAATGTAGCATATAGAATAACTATGGTCGTCTCACTTGAGGATCATTAGGATTGGTTCGATCACTAATTTCTAATTCGCATAAAATAATTATTTTTGTGTTTTTAATAATTAATTAAAACAATGATTTTTTTGGGTTTTTGGTTTTGAAAAAATAAATTCAATGCAATAAAATAACTAAACTATCTAACATGCAGATGCAACGCAAAATGAAGGTCAGAAAGAAAGGTCTTGGTCTAGGGTTTGATAACATGGGTTCTTTCATTATTTATTTGTTGTTTAAATTCAATTTAATAATTCTTTTAATGAAACCTCATTAACAAATTTCTTTCCTTTGATTTATTGAGTGTGTGATTTTAGCAAGTCTTCGGCACACCAAACCTCATCCCCTCAAATAGTCAAATAGGATAACACCTCAAGCAAGAATGAAATTACTAAAAGACTCAGATCCACTATATTTCACTTCATCCTTTCAGGAAACTTCAACTCCACCTTATTAAATGTTTTTTTGTGAGAAGGGAGGAAAAAATGAATCGAAGAAAATGAATGAAATTTGAAATAATGTCATGATGGATGACTTTTGCACTTGTAAAATACTCTTACATCCACCAAAATTAGAATAAAAATGTGTTTAATTGAAGTGCAATAATAAATAATGTTGTGAAAACTCCCTCGGGGCCAAGCCCCGGGTTAGTCACTTTCCATTGCAAAGTGAAAAAAGATCATAAAGAAAAGATGGAAGAGAGAGCGAATGAGATTATAGTTAGAAGAGAAAGAGATATAGAAAAAAGAAAAGGGAAACACTTGAATTAAAAATATGAAGATGTGTTATATTACAAAAGGAATTGAAAATAAAAAATAAAATAAAAATCCTATCAGCAACATCCCTACAACGCAACGTAGTGGCAGACCCTCGGGATTAGATTCATTTTTCCTCTACCCTAACCCAATATTTATAAGAGTTCCAAATGACCTGGTGCTATCAATGGCATCATAAATGGAGTCTCTTATGGTATCAGTCCATAAAGGAGTTAAAAAAGTGGGGTCTGACCACTTGAAGTTGTAAAACTAGTTGTTTTTGCACTACGTATGAGACTTTCATGTCGTGTAAATGTTGCATGATGTGTTATATGAGAAGCCAACAAATCTTATATTTTTGGTCCTATTGGGAATTTTCATGTTGTGAATATTGTTCATGTCGTGTAATGTGTGGGTGTCACAAATCAAGATGGGCTTTCATCCAACCCGACACTCGACCCGGCCCAAGACAAGGCCCGAGAGGTGTTCTTGATCCTTCCGGGCTGGAGACCGGCATTGGGCATCAAAGTTATCACAATATGGTAACGATTTAGCCCAATAAAAACCAAGATCAATTACAAAAAATAGAGCATGCAACATAAACCCAATAATAAATGAACGACATTAAATACATCTAGATCCAGATACAACAACAACTAATAAGTCATAAACTAAAAAAAGAAAACCAAACCAAACTGCAAATAAAACGATCTCCATGTGACCTCTTAGTCACCACCATCCAAAACCAGCCCTCTCTATAGGAAACCTAAACTAGAAACCCGAACCTACAAAAAAGATCAGGTCTAACGATGCTGAGTGGAACAAGTAGGGTGTGAGCATATACACCTCAATAGGTATTAGCATAGAGTCCATAAATTTCCTTTCTCAAAACATTCTATATGCACTACTTTGAAATACATTTAGAAAATAGGTTTTTATCATTTAAAGAACCCAACATAGCATTCCCATTTTTAAAAAACACACACCACTTTCCACTTTTCAATCCGGTTTGCATTTTAAGAAAAACAATTTACCAACCCAACACCAAAAGAAGAATTCTTCAAGGTGATCAAAAAGGGGATATGCTGAAAACAAAAGAAATAGAATAAAAATACATAAGTTTACAATGTAGGGAAAACATGTGTGGAAAAATAAAACAGAACATACAGATAGTAATCATGAGCACTTCCTAAACATCTCTAGAAGAAATCCCCAAGCGTACTCGGTTCGGACTCACCTACCCGCGTATGGTGCAACTCCATAGTTAATAACCAAGTGGCTTCTCTAAACTAGAAAATGTAGTGGAACACCCCACTTAGCCTCTCAGAAAATATAGGGGGGGTACCAACCCGTTTAATCGAGGCCGATAAACAACCGTCATTCGAGCCTCTAGATGATGGCGAAGAATCCCATGATAATAGTACACGGTGAATGGGGAGGTCCTCACATGCGTGGCTCAAACCAATAACCCACATCCACCATTATTTCATAGTTCACACACTGACACCACATATGCAATGATCTCTCCTCGGAGGTCCCACCATAGAGGTTCCCATCACTCATCGAGTCACACACAAGTGCCAACGAGGCCTTCACATCACACAAGTTTTAAACTACTCTCTAAAATTCCCCGAAGTACCAACCATGATTTTAATATTCACCTTTCAATGAATTTCCAAAACCAATTTAAAACCCATTTGAAAACACCACTTATGCTTAGGAAGTGTCAAACGGGCCTTTATGTCATTTAGTTACCACACCACGTCTCAAAAATGCCAAATGGGTCAAGCTTTCAGAAACACATTTGAAACCATAATTTAGAACCATTTGGTAACCAAAGAACCATTTAAGAAGCACAAGAGTTTTTAAAAGAACTTTTTTGGGAAGAGAAGGGATAATAAAAGGGAATAGGGGATGAGTTTTTGAAAATACAAGTTCAAGAGAGAGAGCCATTTTCTACAAAAGGCCATCATCATTTGTGATCCCATCCATATGTGCATCCCGTACACATATAGATATTCCCACATCCAATTGATCACTTAAATCATCACCAATTTGCATGGAGTTCCTATCCAAGAATTGGAAAGATCTTTGAAATCAATTTACCCATAGGCATCAAACCATTTTGAATACCAAAACCCACACACCAATCTCATTCCAACAGTACACCATTTACAAAAACCCACTAAAAATAAAACAAATCCAATTTCACTTTTAAAATACAATTGACATTTTATTAAACACTTTACACACACATATATAATAAAAACCATATAAATCCTTTTGAAAACCATTTACACCCAAATTTCCACCAAATAAATACCAAAAAAATTTATACTAACACATTGAAAGAAAAGACTTCACATTTAGAAAAAAAATAGGAAAGATCAAGCATTAATGGAATGTGAAGGGAAGGAAAATAATGGAAACACCTACCTCAATGACATGTGAATGCAATAAAACTTTAGTCGAAGGAAGAACACGCCCAAAGAGATAATCCTCACACCTAACATTCAATAAATACAAGCTAAGAACCAACCCTAGCCTCTAGGGTTTGTCCAAGAGAGAACCCGTCTAAGGAAAAATAAGAACCTAATAGAGGGAGAAGGGGAGAAGAGGATATTGACCAAAAATAGAAAGAAAATTACCTAGGAACCTCAAGGGAGCTTCAATGGAGGATAGAGAGAAAAGGAGGAGGGTATTGGGATCTCCTGTAGTGCACCTAAGTTGAGAAATGGAGGAGAAACCCAATTTGGGGTTAAAACATAAGAGGGGAACAATTGAAATTTAAACTTTTTAATGACTTGGGAAAGTCACATGGTTTGAAAAACTGTGCGCCAACCATGTGCACCCTACCAGAGAATATGGAAACCCCCATGTAATGGACACACGGTTTGGGAAACTGTGCGCCAACTGTGTTTCACAACTCTATCAAAAATTGTAGAACCCCTCGCATGCTTGCCACACAGTTTCCTCTAACTGTGTACAAGTCGTGCACTATGACCTTAACACAAAAAACAAGTCAGGTGGTTTCTCCTAGTACTCACACTGTTTTTCCCAAACTGTGCTCAAGTCATTCCAGGAAAACCATACAAGAAGAAATTGAACTAGAAAGGACCTCGACCTCAACATATTGCATGGATAACCCCCAAGCCATGCACACAAACCATGCACATGGACAAAACTCACTTGAAACAACCAAAAAACAAAAATTAGATCCAGAAACTCGACCCAAATGTCAAAAAAAAGAACCAACATCAATAAAACAATAAAATAAAGTAAACTACCATGGACAGGGTGTGATAAATCTCCCCACCACAAATAATCCCACAACTTTATCCATGATGTGAATTGTAAGGGATCAAATCTTCTTGGACATCCAAAGGATGTACATGGAAATAATAAGAGGATATTCATCCTACCTTTCTCAAATACCTATCTAACCATATATTCATGAGATGATCAAGGAGGCTTAGAAGGATAATGAGTTTCTGTAGAAGAAGGTAGTGAATATTCCAAAGATCAGCTTTGTTAAAGATGAAGATATAAGTTTTGGAACTCAAATATGTGTCCCATTAAAACCGAATCTAAAGAGGGAACTTCTAGATGTTTCACATAGCTCATCTTTCACTATTCATCTAGGATGCACTAAGATATATAGAAATTTAAAGAAAAAAATTTTCTGGGATAAAATGAAGAGGGAGATGGTGGAGGTTGTATCGTGATGCTTGGTATTCCAACAAGTCAAGGACAAATAATAAAAGCATAAGTATATGATGAAACTATTTCCCATAATAGTACAGAAATGGGAAAACATAACCACAGATTTAATCAAAGGACTCCCCAATACACCTAAAGGAAATAACATCATCTGGGTGGTAGTCGATCTCCTTATCAAGTTAGTGCATTTCATTTCTATCAAGGAAGATTTATCTCTTGATAAAATCACCA
Source organism: Viscum album (assembly GCA_963277665.1). Taxonomy (NCBI): domain Eukaryota; kingdom Viridiplantae; phylum Streptophyta; class Magnoliopsida; order Santalales; family Viscaceae; genus Viscum; species Viscum album. The sequence continues at coordinate 224,052,973 of OY728119.1, read as the reverse complement.
ATATATACATATGGTAAGTGATAATACTACATGGATTTCCACACTATATTGTATCTTATCAGGATCTGAGGTTTACCTTGAGGTTTTGGATAAGCCTTCAGTAAGAGTTGGATATATAACCAAGATTCAATGCTTCCTATCACCCTTAGATGGATGGTCAGTCTCAAAAGAACCATTCATACTCTCGAGGATATGTTAAGATCACGTTCAGTGGATTTCCAAGGATGTTGGTATCAATACCTTCCCATAGTGGAGTTCTCATATAGAAATAGTTTCCATTCTAGCATTAAAATGGAATATTATGAGGCTCTGTATGGGAAGAGGTGTCAAACTCTGACATGATGAGATGAAGTTGGAGAACAAAAGTTGATGGGACATTATCTTATCCAAAAAATTATAGATAAGGTTCAAACCATTCAATGCTATATGAAATGTAAAGACCCGTAAAATTCATGGGAAATTTTATTTCTTAATTTTATTTAATATTTTACAAGAATGCAGTTTCTGACGGCACCTGATTCCGAGGCCCGGTGTGCCCGAAATCATTTTCCAAAGTTTACCTCGGGTACGTTCACTGAACAAACGAGCGGGTTTTTATAACTTTTGGACTAGTGCTCGGAATCAATTTCTGAGGGCACCGATGGAATTACAACACCGGTTTTCGCTTAAGAGGACTTTCACCTCGACGGTAGATGATCGGGTTTGAAAGTTGGTTTTTGGGTTTACGTGGAATAATAAAATAAAATAAGTGACAACTTATTTTATCTTTGTTGAACCCACTCCATGTGGATAGTGTTGGTTAAAAGCTCCACATGGGAGTTGGTGGTGGGACCGCCACACCCTAACCTCCCATGGGAGGATAATTAGGGTGGGGACCACCCGAGCAGCATAACCTCCCACGAGAGGTTATGACATGGGGTCCACACGGGGCTTAACCCCCCATTTAATGGGAGGGGAGGAAATCTCTCAATACTCCCCCATTAATGAGGGAGAACCACTTGGACTCTAACTCCCCTCTTAATGGAGGAGAATAAAACCTCCTCAAAACCCCCCATTTAATGGGAGGAAACTCCTTGACCCTCTCCTTGTTAATTAGTAGGGGACCACCCGAGCCCCTAAACCCCCTCAAAACTACCCAAATTAATTATGGCATCCACTCAGGAAATTAATTTGGCGGAGCCTCTCCTTTTTTTCGTTTTGAATTGTTCCAACCATCGTGAACTTAATTAAGTGGGGCCCACTTAATTAATTTCCTCCACCAAGAATAATAGATTATATTCTATTATTTTGGGCACGTTCTTACGTCATTTGGTGGATAGATTGAGAGAACTTCTTTCTCCAGCGAAGAACATGAAGAACGCCAGTGACGCTTCTTCACCGACCTTCTTCGGCCTTCTTCCTCGGAGCCCCCCTTTCTGACGTGGTGCTTCTTCGATGACCCTCCTTCCTCGTTGTCAACACACTGACGCACGAACTCAGAAGTGGAAGCGTGCAGTGAGCGACGTCATCATCTTCTTCCGCGACGAACCTTCGTTAAAAGGTACCTTGAGGTAGGGGGTTAATTGTTTTTGTTTGTGAATACTTTCATCGCCGTTCCTTGTTTCCTAAATTGGGCCACCTGTTAACACAATAACGGGACGAGGTCGGACCACACGAACACGACCGACTCTCCTCCCCCCTTTATGTTTGAATTTGTTGCGGCACGAGCAAAGGCAGCGCGGTGCCGTTGCACCGCGTGGAAACAATGAAGAATGGGCGAAGAAGCGCGGCGAAGTCGCGCCGCGCCGTTGAGGCCGAACAAACCCGCGTTCGGAGTCGGGCCGCAGCGAAGGGGCGCGGTGCCGTTACGCCACGCCGGAGAACCACGAGGACACCGCGGCCGGAGCGGGTCCGCGGCGGAGGGGCACGGCGCTGTCGCGCGATGCCAATCAGACAAGTCCGTGGTGGTGCGGGGAGCGGCGGCCCGAACTGCCGGCCGCCGGAGCAAGAGGGAGGGACCGTGGCGGTCCCGCGGCGGCAGCAACCGGCTGGCCGGACTGGGCCGGCCGTTTCAGGGGGAGACCGGGGGTTCGTAACCCCCAACTAGAAACAAAGAGCGGACCCCACGTGGGGGCCGTGACTCTTCAATCAGGGGGGCAGCGCACCCCCCCTATCCCGCTCAACTCAACCAGTCGAGCTGGCCACACGAGCCGCCCGAGTGCGCCAGGCCACCGAGCCGCACCAGCTTGGCCGGGCCACGCCCACTAGGCCGCGCCGCGCCCTAATGGGCTGAACCCAAACCCAGTTCGGGTCGAACCGGGGGGGGGGGGGTATCGGGCCGGGTCGGACCGGGCCTGAACCCCCAATTTTCGGACAGATCCCTTCAAACGCCCATAACTCGGGCTAAGGACCTCCGATCGATACACATTTAGTTGCAATGCGATCCTTGGATCAAGACGGTCATTTCGGTATATTAAACTCAAGGTTTTGGAGAACTTTGTGTATGGACGGGTTGGTTCGAACACGAAACCAACAGGGCCCTCGGAGTGGAAACGCTTATAACTTAAGCTCCGGACGTCCGATCGACGTGCCGTCGACTTTGTTGGATTCCTCTTAGTGAGACATACCTTTTTTCTTACTCCGCTCGAGGTTTGGACACAAATGGAGTGTAGTCGGGTTTGTTTAGACTTAAAAACCAACCGGGCCCCTGGGACGAAAAATCCAATAACTCTCAGACCGGGTGTCAGATTGACGCGTCGTCTGTCACATTGAGTTCCTTTTGATGATACGGAACTTTTAGATACATCAACTCCAGAATTCGTGTCAATTGATGTATCAGCCCCTCGGCTCGTGAAGCAAACCCTCCCGAAACGAGCTTGCTGTGTGCGGGAACCCTAGAGCTGGCTGTGACTGCGATGACGATGAAGACTACATGGGAATCCTCTGTGGGTTCGACAACGACGACTACAACACTCAGCGATCCTGTGTGGATCAGTGCCTATCGAACCTGTGTGGGTCATTGCAGGGGTTAGTACCTATCGATCCTGTGTGGTTCCGACGGCTTAGATGAATCAGTGGCTTCAACTGATCATCTCTATCGTCTTACGAAGAAGTATACCTGTGTGAGCTGAGTCTTGACTTCCAATCTTATCTTTGATAAGATTGACTTGATATCCTGTGTGGATTACTTTTTTCATTCATGTGTGGATTGGGTTGCGAATTCCTATGTGGAATGGTTTATGTTTTCCTCTGTGGACTGGGTTGTACATGGGCTCAGATGTTGGAGCCGAACTGGAATTGATGACTTAGGTATATGTTTGGGCATATACCTAAGTAGTGTCGGATGTTACTTTGTGATTGTATCTTTCCTTTGTGGATTATGCTATTTGGATTCTGGGAGACCTTCGGAGGTTTCGGGGTCCCTACTGAGTAGTGTATAATCACCCCTGCACGGGCTATGCCCACACTACGTTGTGTTGGATGCAGACGATGGACAACGCTGATCGTGGTTGAGGCTTGTGGAGCAAGTCGGTACCTGGAGGTGGACCACTGGGCTGGACGTACACGGAGCCGACGGATGGACCCGAGGAGCTGAGGAGGCTATCTGTACCCACCCTTCAGGTGGGACTTCTAGTGGACGACTCGACGTTGCGGCTTTACTTTTCAGTTGTTGTACTTCCTTTTCCAGTTGTACTTTACTTTCAGTTTGGGTTTGTATTCTAGCCCACTTACTTTTTCCTCACTTACTATTGTACCAAGTTTTACTTAGTGTTTACTTCTTCTTGCTTACTCTGTGTGTTTGTTTACTTTATAAAGGCAATGCCCTTCCTTTTTTTTCGGGAATTACGCCTTGGTGCTAGTCGCCAGCCCCTGGCCTATGGAAGGCAGGCTTGGGGTAGTCATGGCACGGGCCCTGAGGATGGGTCGTGACAAATTGGTATCAGAGGAGTTCGTTTCTACCGTAGAACTCAGGAGTCTGATCTTTTTCTATGTGAAGAAATAGTGTTAAGAGTATTGAGTGTGGTTATCAGTCTAGGGAGTCCAATGTTGGTGCAGCGACTGACGTATCCGTACACCAGGACCCTGACTTCTGATTTCCGAATCCGCGCACGAAGATACTGATTGCATATGTGTTTCAAATTTTCTTTGTGATTACTTTGTGTCAGCTCACCAGGTATACTGTATTGACCGTGGCGCACCTGTCTCTTTTCAGGATGGCCCCACGACGGCAGCCAGCTAGGGTTCTGAGTTTTGTACGTGACGACAGCCCACCGAACGACGAGGCCTCGGTGCAGGGCCCTATTACTACGGAGGCACCTGCGGTACCATTACCCACCGAGCCACCGATGCTACCAGCCCCAACCGCTGAGAGTGCACATCGCCTTGGTGCACTGCACGAGTTTCAGTGTCAGAGACCGCCCAGGTTCCACGAGGAGACGGACCCTCAGGCAGCCAAGGATTGGATGGAGGTAGTTGTGTGATTTTTTAGGTTAGTGGGGACACTAGATGACCTCATGGTGATCCTCGCAGCGAGCCTCCTGCACGCGGCAGCAGGCAGATGGTGGAGCTTGATGCTCCAGGTACACGACGAGGCATCACTCCTCTGGACGGACTTTGAGAGCCTCTTTTGCTCGGAGTTCGTCCCAGCCACCCTCCGTGTGGTGCGCATCCAGGAGCTTCTACAACTGCGGCAGGGCAGCATGACGGTCGCCCAGTACTCGGCGAGATTTACCGATCTCTCGCGCTATTCGACGGACATGGTACGGGACCCATTCTTCCGGGCCCGGAGCTTCGAGTAGGGATTGAGGCATGAGATCAGGCCATCACTGATCTCCCTCAGTATTCCGACACAGGCATGGGTATTGGAGCGAGCCCTTCTCATTGAGAGCTTTCTTGCTGAGCCTACATCAGAAACGAGGCCTACCGCAAGGCAGCACGTAGCGGAGTCTTCTGCAGCCGGCAGTAGACAGATGTTGCAGAGGTCCAAGCGGACCAGGCCATCAGGCGGACGACCACAGGATACTAGCTCGGAGGTGCGGGGAACACACAGCATAACTAGTCTTACGAGTGGAAGATAGTGCTATGGATGCGGAAGGCAGGGCCAGTTGGCTCGTGACTGCCTAACCCGCCATGCAGAGGGGCAACAGACGGTTGAGGAACCACCCCGGCAGAGGCATATGTTCGACCGTGGCGGTCCGTAGGGAGCAGGTGGACGAGGCCGAGGAGCTGGTCGAGCGGCAGGTGGTGGACGACATTTTAAGGCTCTACCACCACCACCACTAGTAGGTCCACCCCGACCACAGGGGAGAGCACAACTTCAGGCAGCTGAAGCTTACGATCATGGAGCTCCAGAAGAGGGTGGACAAGTGTGGGAATACCTACAGGCATGGAGGCCTTTGCCCATAATGCCTCTAGCTTCATTGTTTGTGTTGCTTTGTATCCTTATTCTTTGATTTACAGTGATAAAAGACTCTTTCAATAGTGACATTTTATTTCTTGTCTTTTGTATGTAAATACTAAGAGGTTCTGGTTAAAAAAACTGTTGACTTGACCCTCACATATGAGATTCCTACTGCAGGAGACCCATTGACCACACACTAATGCCGACAGTGTGACTCAACCCTTGGAGGCGAGAGTAACGGTTGGATCTCTTGGTAGTAGCGTCGAGGCCTTACGACGTCATCCATGGCATGAATTGACTGATCATGACGATATTGACTATATTAGGCAAGGAACGTGGTTCATCCAGGGGATGAGACCGGATTTCTATTTTTGGCAAAGGAGAAATATATGCAGCTTTGTAGAACGTTAAAGAAGATGGGGAAACCCTTTGTGTGGTCAGACAGATGTCAGCAGAGCTTCCAGGAGCTGAGACAGAGATTGACCAGCGCACCTATCTTGAGGCTACCGAAGCAGGGAGTAGGGTACGTAGTTTACTGCGATGTATCAGGGATCGGACTCAGATGTGTCCTGATGCAGGAGCAGGCATTGATCGCCTATGGATCACATCAGTTGAGGAAACATGAGCAGAACTACACTACCCATGACCTGGAGTTTGCAGCAGTGGTCTTCGCTCTGAAGATGTGGCGATACTACCTGATGGGCGAGCGCTTTACAGTCTACTCTGACCACCAGAGTCTCAGGTACATCTTCTCGCAGAAGGACCTGAACCTGAGACAACAGCGATGGCTCGAGTTCCTCTAGGACTATGACTTTGAGATAGTCTATACTCCTAGAAAGGGGAACATAGTAGCCGATGCTCTCAGCAGGAGGACGTGCATTCAACTACTTAGGGAGGCAACAAAGAAGGTCCAGGTCATCCAGGAGCGGATGAGGACAGCTCAGAGCCGGTAGAAGTCTTATGCTGACAGGAGGCGGAGGCCACTGGAGTTCGAGGATGGCGACCACGTCTTCTTGCGGGTCTCACCTCGACGTGGATTACGGAGATTTGGCCGAGGTGGCAAGTTATCTCAGTGCTTCATCGGACTATTTTAGGTCCTCAATAGGATAGGCGAGATGGATTATCGCCTGGATCTACCACCTCAGTTGCACCGGGTGCACAACGTCTTCCACGTATCTCAGCTGAGGAGATACATGCACGACCCGACGCATATCATCGACCATGGGGAGATGGACATGGATGATGGGGCAACTTTTGCGGAGGTCCTGGTGGAGATCGAGGATCGATAGGAACGGGTCCAACGTGGATGGTCGATTCCTCTAGTGCGCATCAGGTGGCAGCACGGGAACCTCCAGGAGAGCACTTGGGAGCGGGAGGCTCAGATGCGTGCTCAGTACCCACATTTGTTCCCCTAGTTTATGATGTATCTTTACGAGGACGTAAAGCCCTGAGGTGGGAGCAATGTAAAGACCCGTAAAATTCAAGGGAATTTTTTTTCTTAATTTTCATTGAGATTTTACAAGAACGCAGTTTCTAACGGCACCTGATTCCGAGGCCCGGTGTGCCCGGAATCATTTTCCAAAGTTTAGCTCGGGTACGTTCAGTGAACGAATGATCGGGTTTTCCTAACTTTTGGACCGGTGCTCGGAATCGATTTCCAAGGGCAACAATGGAATCGTAGCGCCAATTTTCGCTTAATAGGACTTTCACCTCGATGCCAGATGATCGGGTTTGAAAGTTAGTTTTTGGGTTCACGTGGAATAATAAAATAAAATAAGTGACAACTTATTTTATCTTTGTTGAACCCACGCCATGTGGATACTGTTGGTTAAAAGCTCCACATGGGAGTTGGTGGTGGGACCGCCACACCCTAACCTCCCATGGGAGGATAATTAGGGTGGGGACCACCCGAGCATCATAACCTCCCACGAGAGGTTATGACATGGGATCCACACGGGGCTTAACCCCCCATTTAATGGGAGGGGATGAAATCTCTCAGTACTGCCCCATTAATGAGGGAGAAACTCTTGGACTGTAAATCCCCTCTTAATGGAGGAGAATTAAACCTCCTCAAAACCCCCCATTTAATGGGAGGAAACTCCTTGACCCTCTCCTTGTTAATTACGAGGGGACCACCCGGGCCCCTAAACCCCCTCAAAACTCCCCAAATTAATTATGCCATCCACTCGACCAATTAATTTAGCGGAGCCTCTCCTTTTTGAATTTTGAACTGTGACAACCATCGTGAACTTAATTAAGTGGGGCCCACTTAATTAATTTCCTCCACCAAGAATAATAGATTATATTCTTTTATTTTGGGCACGCTCTTACGGCATTTGGTGGAGAGCTTGAGAGAACTTATTTCTCCAGTGAAGAACGTGTAGAACGCCGGCGACGCTTCTTCCTCGACCTTCTTCGGCCTTCTTCCTCAGAACCCCCCTTTCTGACGTGGTGCTTCTCTGACGACCCTCCTTCCTCCCTCCTCGTCGTCAACGCACCAACGCACGAACTCAGAAGTGGAAGCGTGCGGTGAGCGAAGTCATCCTCTTCTTCTGCGATGTTCTTTTCTGCGACGAACCTTTGTTCAACGACACCTTGAGGTAGGGGTTAATTGTTTTTGTTCGTGAATACTTTCGTCGCCGTTACTCATTTCCTAAATTGGGCCTCCTGTTATTGCAATAATGGGAGGAGTTCGGATCGCATGAACATGGCCGACTCTCCTCCTCCCCCCTTATGTTTGAATTTTTTGCGACACGAGCAAAGGCAGCGCGGTGTCGTTGCACTGCGCGGAAACAATAAAGAATGGGCGAAGAAGCGCAGCGCCGTCGCGCCGAGCCGGAGAACCACGAAGACACCGCGGCCAGAGTGGGGCCGCGGTGGAGGGCGTGGCGCCGTCGCACCTTGCCGATCGGAAAAGGATGCGTCCTATGGCCGCAATGTTGTGGGGAGCGGGGGCCGGAACCGCCGGCCGCCGGAGCAGGAGGGCCGGACCGCGGCGGTCCCGCAGCGGCAGAAACCGGCCGGCCGGACCGGGCCAGCCTTTTCAGGTGGATACCGGTGTTCATAACCCCCGACTGGAAACAAATAGCGGCCCCCACATGGGGGCCGCAGCTCTTCAATCAAGGGGGAAGCGCGCCCCCCTGTCCCGCTCAGCTGGGCCAGCCGAGCTGGCCACGCGGGCCGCCTGAGCGCGCCAAACCGTCGGGCCGCGCCGGCTGGGTTGGGCTGCGTCTTAATGGGCCGAACCTGGACCCATTTCGGGTCGACCCAGGGGGGGGTATCGGGCCGGGTCGGACCGGGCCCGAACCCCCAATTTTCAGACAGATCCGTTCAAACGCCCATAACTTGGGCTACGGACCTCCGATTGACGTACCGTCAGTTGCGATGCGATACTTGGATCGATACAGTCGTTTAGGTATATTAGACTCAAGGTTTTGGAGAACTTTGTGTATGGCCGGGTTGGCTCGAACACGAAACCAACCGGGCCCTCGGAGCGGAAATGCTTATAACTTAAGCTCCGGACGTCCGATCAACGTGCCGTCGACTTTGTTGGATTCCTCTTAGTGGGATGGACCTTTTGGCTTACTCTGCTCTAGGTTTCTACGCAGATGGAGTGTGGTCGGGTTGGTTTAGACTTAAAAACCAACCAGGCCCCTGGGACGAAAAAGCCAATAACTCTCAGACCGGGCATCCGATTGACGTGTCGTCTGTCATGTTGAGTTCCTTTTGACGATACGGAACTTTTGGATACATCAACACCGGACTTCGTGTCAGTTGATGTATCAGACCCTCGGCTCGTGGAGCAGACCCTCCCGAAATGATCTTGCTATGTGCGGGAACCCTAGAGCTGGCTGCGAGTGCGACGACGATGAAGACTGCATGGGAATCCTCCGTGGGTTCGACAACGACGACTACAACACTCAGCGATCCTATGTGGATAAGTGCCTACCGATCCTGTGTGGATCAGATCCTGTGTGGCTCAGCGCTCAGCGGTCCTGTGTGGGCCAGCGCATACTGATCCTCTGTGGGTTAGATCCTGTGTGGGTCATTACGGGGGTTAGTACCTATCGATCCTGTGTGGGTCATTGTGGGGGTTAGTACCTATCGATCATGTGTGGGTCTGATGGATTAGATGAATCAGTGGCTTCAACTGATCATCTCTATCATCTTAAGAAGAAGTATACCTGTGTGAGCTGAGTCTTGACTTCCAATCTTATCTTCGATAAGATTGACTTGATATCCTGTGTGGATTACGTTTTGCATTCCTTTGTGGATTGGGTTGCGAATTCCTATGTGGAATGGGTTATGTTTTCCTGTGTGGACTGGGTTGTACTTGGGCTCGGATGTTGGAGCCGAACTGGAATTGATGACTTAGGTATATGTATGGACATATACCTAAGTAGTGTCGGATGTTACTTCGTGATTGTATCTTTCCTTTTTGGATTATCCTATGTGGATTCTGGGAGACCTTCGGGGGTCTCGGGGTCCCTACTGAGTAGCATATAATCACCCCTGCACGGGCTATGCCCACACTAAGTTGTGTTGGATGCAGACGACGGACAACGCTGATCGTGGTTGAGGCTTGTGGAGAAATTCGGTACCTAGAGGTGGACCACTGGGCGGGACGTACATAGAGAGGACGGCTGGACCCAAGGAGCTGAGGAGGCTATCTGTACCCACCCTTCAGGTGGGACTTCTAGTGGATGGCTCAACGTTGCGGCTTTACTTTTCAGTTGTTACACTTCATTTTCCAGTTGTACTTTACTTTCAGTTTGGATTTGTATTCTGGCCCACTTACTTTTTCGCACTTACTATTGTAACTAGTTTTACTTAGTGTTTACTTCTGCTTGCTTACTATATGTGTTTGTTTACTTTATAAAGACAATTCCTTCCCTTTTTTATCGGGAATTATACCTTGGTGCTATTCGCCAGCCCCTGGCCTATGGAAGGCGGGCTTGGGGTAGTCACTGCATGGGCCCCGAGGACGGGTCGTGACATGAAATCCACACAAAGTTAACAAAAAAGATATGTAGACAATCATCGATGTGATCTAGAGTTTGAATTCAGTGATAATGTGTTTGTATATCACCATGGAAGAAAGTCATGAGGTTTGGGAAGAAGGGAAATCTTAGTCCTAGATACATAGCCCCCTTTGAGATCCTTGATCGTATCAGAGTGGCGGCCTATTGATTAGCACTCTCACCAGACCTATCTCAAGTACATGATGTGTTATATGTATCCCTCTTGAGGAAGTACATACCCGACCCCTCACATGTACTAAATCCAGTGGTGGTATCATTGGAGAATGATATTTCATATGAGGATCATCTGATGATGATCTTAGATCATAGAGACAAGGTTCTAAGAAACAAGATAACTCACTCGGTCAAAGTGTTATTGTAGAATCACAAGTTTTAGGAAGCAACTTAGGAACCAAAAGAGGTGATGGAATAAAAGTACCCTCATATGTTTTATATTATGAAATAAAAATTTTAGGGAAAACTTTCTTAAGGGGTGAATAATATAATGACCCAAACTTTTATAAATGAAATTCCCTTTTTGAATGAATAAATACATTATTAAGTAATGTAGCTAGACAAAACACATGCACTACTTTGGTTATTTTGGGTCATTATAAGTTATATCATGTTGAATTTAAAAGACTCTTAACCATCAGAACTATTGAAAATATAGTCATTTTACATTGATGTTATGATTTGTATATATTAAGGGTTATGATAAAATCTAATTGACATAGACAAAGGAAGTGATAACCTCAACCAGTAGGATCATACTCTATGAATCCCATTTATCAGTGTAACGACCCAATCTTTTTGAGTAGTATATTAACTTACTCTTAATGATTTAATAAGATGTTAATGGTTAATGCAAAAAGAGGAGTCGATGGCTTCATCCAGTAGACTCGAACCTTATGAAGCCCACTTATCAGAGCTTTGGAAGGAGGCAGCATCAGTGGGTTTCGCTTTGGACCAAGCCCAAGCCGAACTCCAGCGTGTCAATCTTGAATGGAAACACCTACGGGAGAAGTTCAAGTTAGTAGAGATTACTACTGGGGCAGTGTTATCTGAGCCTCCCTCATATTCTCTCACCATAGCACACCTTACACTTAGGTCATATGCCAGTGTTATAAGGGGCTATGTGACGAGACCCTAGCTTCTTTGTGTAATCCTTTGGGATGAATGAATTGAGATTTCTTCCTTTAGTGATGTTTGTGAAATTTCAAATGTCCGGATAATTTTAGGATGTATTTTATTGATGAATGTTTGAAAAAGAGATATTTTAAAATATTTATGTAAACCCTAAATAATTAATGATGTGTAATGATTTTCAAAAAACGGCCTTCTGCAAAAGTGTGCAGTAAGGAATTTGGAGTCTAATAAGATCAACTTAATTTTTGATGAATAGTAAATTATGAATAGTGATTTTACGCTGAGGATTAGTAAGGTGACCAAATGGATTAGTAATTTCACTCAAAGAAAGTTTTAATATAATTTAGACACCTAGATTAAGTAATGCGATTCAATAAAATGGGTAAATAACGGTTTCATAAATTATTAGTCAAGTATTAGTTTTTTCAGGTGAATAGTGTTTTTTAATTAAAAATTTAATTAAAAATAATTAGAAAATTATTTTTATAAAAAGGAATTTATTTTTGAACTCAGAGCATCGATATTATGTTATGGTAATTTTTGGGGATTTTTCTGAAAAAAATGAATTCTCGATGAATAGTGTTTTTATTTAAAAATTAAATTAAAATTATTTAGAAAATTATTTTTATAAAATGGAGTTCATAAATTTATTTAGAGCATCGATATTTAGTTAAGGTGAAATTTTGGGATTTTTCTGAGTAAGATGAATTTTTTAGCGAATAGTAAAAATGCAGTTTTAGGGTTTCGGTATGTTTAATGACATCATAACTGTGTCATGATGATGTCATGAGATTTTTTAAGGGTTGGCCGGCCAAGGGTGATGAATTATTGTTTTGGGGGCCCCATGTGGCCTAACTTCATGGTAAATGCCAAGGGAGAGCACATGGTTTTGAGAAAAGCACTTGTGAGGTGTCCCTTGGCCATTAATGCCTTGTCCCCTCACTTTCCCTATAAATACCCACCCTTTCCTCCTTTAGTTTTCACTCCCAACTCTCCCCCAACGAAGTTCTGCTCTCCTTACCTCCCAAGGAGTCCTCCCAAGGTGCTCCCAAGCCCTCAAGGTCCAAACCTTTGAGTTTTAAGAGTTAGGTTTTAAGGTAAGGGATCTGACCTCTCTCTTTCTTTTCATGTAATCTCTTTTATGTCATTCCTTTTATGCTCCATGTTCTTATGTGAGAGTATGTTCTTTTATATTCCTCTTACTTCCCTTTTCATGTTTATATGATGATATATCCCATCTTACTCTCATCATTTTGTTTTATGGAAGTTTAAGTGACGTCGTTAGGCTGCCGAAATTTTAAGGGGATTCTTTCACCCTTCTCATTCTTTTCAAAGTTCTACTTCCATGTCAAGTCTTTCAAGTTACTTTTTAATTATGTTGGGGTATGATCTCTATATCTATCATACTGAACTCTTATGTTCATATGATGAGGGACCCTATTTGAACTTTTCAATTCATTTTTGTTGATGTTTAAGTGACGTCATTCGGCTGCCGAATTTTCATAAGAGAAATCTAATTTTTGTCTTCCTTCCATGTTTTTCATTTCAAATGGTATGTCCTTAAAATTTCATTACCATGTTCATATATCCTTATTATTCTGTCCCTATACTATTTTATGGGTCATTTATGAATGTTTTACCCATGTCCCCTCTCTTTTCAATGTTTTCTAAAACCCCGAAACATAGTCGTTATGCTGTAGAATTTTCGTCACAAAATGCCTCTCTCTCTTTTATCAAAATTATTTTTTGTTATAAAGTGAATACTCAAAGATATTATTTCTAAAGGTGTATTCACATATATATCAAAATGTTCTATTTTAAATTCTGGGATTTACATACATGAAACCCTCTTTCCCTTTCCGTGGGTTTAAAGTGACATAAAGATCATGTCTTTAAAGCAGTTTTTAAAACGTTATGATTACGAAATGGAACCCATTTCTTTTATGCTATATGGGTTGTTTATGAAATGATTGATGATGATATATGTGGATCACATTATAATAAAGACATGTCAAGGGTGCGCCCAGATAGCGCTCCAATGCATTGGGTAAAGACTTAATCTCTAGATATGACCATTTTTAACGATGCCTTGGTGAATAACCTTGGTAATTTTTAACGACACCTTGGGGATGGACCTTGGTGAAACAAAACGATTGTCAATATTAAATGTTGTATCCACTTCTTCAAGTTATGAAAAATGTTATTTTTATTATGATGTATTGCATGATTTCTTTATCATGCCTTAAAGTTCTTTTCATGTCCTTATTGAAGTATCTCAAGTTCACATGTAAAATGTTTCTCTTGTTTCCCTTACTGGGCCTTTTGCTCACCCTTTTTTTTGATGTATGTCCCCAGGTTATGAGATGCAGTAATGAACCTAGGATGAACTTAAGGATAAGCCTTTCAAGTGTTTAAGAAGAGTGTTTTTTATTCTTTTCATGTATTATGTTCCCTGTTTCCAAGACACTAAACCTTAAAGATCCTCAGTTCCGTGTAATGAAATGAAAGTTATGTTTTAAAAAGATGGGATGCTATAGTTGGTATCAAAGGGAGGTTTAGTTATTTGTGGAAATTAGGATATAAAAACTTTAGGAAGAACCCTATAGAAAAGTTTAAATATAGGAAAACATCCTAGTATTTTGGTAAGTATTGAGTAAGTGGTTTATCAAACAAATACATCCATGTCTGGATACGAGAAGGTAGAGGCGGCTCTGGAATAGATGTATATAGGGGTAAAACCCGAAAACACCGCTTTGAGCTAGACTCGAACGGGGACTGGTGCATGATAACGGGAATTGCTTCACTCTTGGTTATGACACTCCCGGGGGATATGTTTGGTTAATCACAAGCTTTTTATGAATCATTATGAAGGAATTATAGAGAAGTGTAATTGTCTAAGCATGAAGTCTTAGTTAAAAGATTCATAAATGAAATAATTTTCTTACTAAGGTTTTATTCTTTTAGAAAATGGCGGGAAATAGGAGGAACCGTGCCAATGGTGACCGCAATGCACCATGTGCTGACGGCCCTCCGATGGAAGTCGGAATGGAAACATTCATGCGAATGATGAACCAACTGACTCAAGTTATGAGTAATAACTTGAATCAAGCTGAGAGGCCGACCTCACCACGAAGGGAACAACATTCTGTTGAGTCCTTCATGCATCAACGACCACCATCATTCAGTGGATCTACTGACCCTTTGGTTGTGGAACAATGGATAAGCTCCATTGAAAAGATCTTTTTTGTACTCCTTTGTTCGGAACAAGAAAAAGTCACCCTTGCTGTTTATCGCCTAGAGGGAGAAGCTGATCAGTGGTGGTCACTGGTCAAAAACACGAAGCCTAGAGGAGAGATGGAAGCTATGGAGTGGGAAGAGTTCTGGGGAACATTATTTAAAAATTATTTCCCTCGTTCGATGAGAACGAGAATGGAGAAAGAGTTTCTCGAGCTGAAGCAGAAGGAGAACGAATCTGTCGGAAGCTATGGGATTAACTTCACCCAACTTTCACGATATACCTCTAGCTTTGTCATGGATCCAAGTGGGAAGGTTTATAGATTTTTCGGTGGGATGAGACCTCATCTGCGGAAGAATTTAGCCAACCGGGACTACGATAGCTATGAGGAGATTGTGCGGAGTGCAATGAAAGTCGAGCTGGCGTTTGGTGAGACGCAGTGGTCTCATAAATAAAATGAAAAGGAGAGATCTTTGGAGCCCAGTTTAGGGAAGAATTTTGACCAGGGAAGAGGTGGGAAGCAAATGCAACTTACCACAAGCAATAAATGTGGGAAGAACCATTTGGGGAACTGCTTGAACGGAAGTGGAAAGTGCTACAAGTGTGGAAGAGGAGGCCATATCGCTCGGAATTGTCGTAGTGAGGAGAAGCCTCAACTCCCCAACACTAACGACAGAGGAAAGATGGTTCTGGCCCTACCTGAAGTCACATGCTTCAAGTGTGGACAGCTTGGTCACTTTGCTAATCAATGTCCAAATCCGAGGACGGTGGAGGGGAATCACCATCAACCTCAGCAGAGGCCAAGGGAGAAAGGTCGTGCTTTTTCTATCACAACAACGGAAGTTGAAGCTCCGAATGACGTGGTAGAAGGTACTCTTGTTGTCCTCTCAAAACTAGCAACTACTTTGTTTGATTCTGGTTCTACGCATTACTTTATTTCCTCCAAGTTTGCAAAGAATATAGAATCAATCCCGGAATTGCTTGAGGTAGAGTTGTCAGTCAAGACTCCAAGTGGGATTATCCATGCATCAACAGTGTTTAGAGACTCTAGTGTTTACTTTAGTGAGCACAATCTTTTTTCAAATCTAGTAGTCATTCCCATGTTGGAATTCGAAGTTATACTAGGGATGGACTGGCTCTCAAAGTATAATGCTAAGATCAAATGCAGAAGTAAGGAAATCTCAGTAGTCTTGAATAAACAACCTACAGTTATCTTCCAAGGAGAGATATCCAGAACTGATCCCTATCTAGAAGCACCTCCTATAGCTTTCTTTATGGAGTTAATCGGTGATGATGAAGAAGGAAAAGGGAGCATACCAATAGAAGATGTTCCAATTGTTCAGGAATACATGGATGTATTTCCTGAGGAGTTACTTGGAACTCCCCCCGAAAGAGAGGTAGAGTTCTCCATTGAACTCGTACCTGGGTGTCAACTGATATCAAAGACTCCGTATAGAATCTCAAATGTGGAGCTAGAAGAGTTAAAGAAACAACTCCAAGACTTGTTGGAGAAGGGGTTTATCCATCCGAGTGTGTCTCCTTGGGGAGCACCAGTTCTCTTTGTGAAGAAGAAGGATGGATCCATGCGGCTATGCATTGATTATAGAGAACTGAATGGGATCACAGTGAAGAACAAATATCCTCTTCCAAGAATTGATGATTTATTTGACCAACTTCATGGGGCTCAATTCTTCTCTAAGAATGACCTTCGATCTGGTTATCATCAACTGAGGGTGAAGAAGGAAGATATTCCAAAGACTGCCTTCCAATCAATATATGGCCATTATGAGTTTACTGTTATGCCCTTCGGCTTGACTAATTCTCCTACTATTTTCATGGATTTGATGAATATAGTCTTTAAGGACTACCTTGATAACTTTTTGGTAGTTTTTATTGATGATATTTTGATATATTCAAAAAGTCGTGAGGAGCATGAAGTTCATCTGAGGGTTATTTTGAAAACTCTATGGAAGGAGAGGCTTTTTGGAAAGTTCAGCAAGTGTGAGTTTTGGTTACAACAGGTGGCTTTCTTGGGGCACATCGTAACCAATGAAGGAATCTCGGTTGACCCTGCAAAGACAATGGTTGTGGAGGAGTGGCCTCAACCCACAACAGTAATTGAGATTCATAGTTTCCTTGGTTTAGCGGGATATTATAGGAGGTTTTTGAAAAACTTTTCATGGATCTCTAATCCACTAACCAAGTTGACTTGAAAAGGGGTTAAGTTCATCTGGACAAAGGAATGCGAGGAAAGTTTCCAAGAGCTGAAGAAGAGATTGGTTACTGCACCTGTGTTAACACTACCCTCTATCGAAGAAGGATTCGTTATTTTTAGCGATGCATCTCTGAAAGGTCTTGGGTGCGTCCTCATGCAAAACGACAAGGTAATTGCTTATGAATCTCGGCAGTTGAAGATTCATGAGCAGAATTATCCTACGCATGATCTAGAGCTGGCGGCAGTTGTTTTTGCTCTAAAGATATGGAGGCATTATCTTTATGGGGAGAAATGTGATATATACACTGAACACCAAAGTCTAAAGTATATTTTCACGTATAAATAATTGAACATGAGACAAAGGAGATGTTTGTAGCTTATTAAAGACTATGATTGTTCAATTCATTATCACCCTAGAAGAGTAAATAAAGTTGCGGATGCGTTAAGCAGGAAGGACCCTGTTGTTCTGGAAACAATGAGGATCCTAGGAGATCCCTTGATTAATGATCTAGTAAAACTGGACATGGGAATTATAAGGAAAGGGACATCATCACCCCTATCCCAAATTATTTCTCAACCTTCATTACTAGAGAATATCAAGAAGGCTCAAAAAGAAGATCCTCTACTGCAGGAGAAGTTGGAGGCTGTAAAAGATGGTAAGTTCCCTGATTTCAATATTGATCAAGAAGGTGTATTGAAATTTCATACAAGACTATGTGTTCCATCTATTCCGGAGATAAAGAAAGAACTAATGGATGAAGCTCATAGCTTTACTTTATCTATACATCCGGGAAGCACTAAGATGTATAGAGACCTTCGTGATCATTATTGGTGGGATAACATGAAGAGGGAGATTGCTGATTACACTACAAGGTGCCTGGTGTGTCAGCAAGTAAAAGCAGAACGACAACTTCCTAAGGGGGTATTACAACCGCTACCCATACCATTATGGAAGTGGGATAATATCACTATGGACTTTGTAACTAGTCTCCTGAAAACATCCAAAGGAAACAATGCGATATGGGTTATTGTGGACTGTCTCACAATGACAGCCCATTTTATCTCTATTCGGGAAGATTTCTCTCTGGATCAGCTTGCCAAGATATACGTGAAGGAAGTGGTAAGGCTGCATGGGGTACCACTATCCATCGTGTCAGATCGTGACCCAAGATTCACATCAAAATTCTGGATAAGTCTTCAACATGCTCTGAATACTGAATTG
The DNA here is from genome assembly GCA_963277665.1 of Viscum album. Classification (NCBI taxonomy): domain Eukaryota; kingdom Viridiplantae; phylum Streptophyta; class Magnoliopsida; order Santalales; family Viscaceae; genus Viscum; species Viscum album. The sequence goes on along the minus strand of OY728119.1, from coordinate 224,034,751 downwards.
AATTTTAGTACGGCCTATCATCCTCAAACTGATGGCCAATCTGAAAGGACTATTCAGACACTCGAAGACATGCTGAGATTATTCTCAATGGAATTTAAAGGTGGATGGGATCAACACCTCCCATTAGTTGAGTTCTCCTATAACAACAGCTTCCATTCGAGTATTCAGATGGCACCCTATGAAGCTCTGTATGGAAAGCGATGTAGAACTCCTACTTGTTGGGATGAAACTGGTGAGAGAAAGCTTCTTGGGCCTGATCTTGTGCAAGAGATGATAGAATAGGTTCATTCCATCCAACAACACATAAAGGCTGCTCAGATTCGGCAGAAGAGCTATGATGACAATCGTCTAAGGGACTTGGAGCTTGGTGTTGGTGACAAAGTCTTCCTCCGAATTTCTCCCTGGAAGAGAGTCATGTGGTTTGGGAAGAAAGGGAAGCTCATCCCTAGGTACATTGGCCCCTATGAAATCCTTGATCGCATAGGAGCAGTGGCCTATCGTCTAGAACTTCCACCGAACCTAGCTCAAGTTCACAATGTCTTCCATGTATCTCTCTTGAGGAAGTACATACCCGACCCTTCGCATGTACTGAACCCAGAGGTGGTACAACTGGAACATGACCTCTCTTATGAGGAGCAGCCAGTGGAGATCTTGGACCGTAGAGACAAGGTTCTACGAAACAAGACTACCCACCATGTGAAAGTGTTGTGGAGGAATCATAAATATGAAGAAGTGACTTGGGAGCCTGAGGAAACAATGAAGCAAAAGTACCCTCACCTTTTCGACTAGGCCTCAAGTATAAATTTTGGGGACGAAATTTCTTAAGGGGGGAAGAATGTAACGACCCAATATTTTTGAGTAGTATATTAACTTACTCTTAATGATTTAATAAGATGTTAATGGTTAATGCAGAAAGAGGAGTCGATGACTTCATCCAGTAGACACGAACCTTATGAAGCCCACTTATCAGAGCTTTGGAAGGAGGTAGCATCAGTGGGTTTCGCTTTGGACCAAGCCCAAGCCGAACTCCAGCGTGTCAAGCTTGAACGGAAACGCCTGCGGGAGAAGTTCACGTTAGTAGAGATTACTACTAGGGCAATGTTATCTCAGCCTCCCTCAGATTCTCTCACCATAGCACACCTTACACTTAGGTCATATGCCGGTGTTATAAGGGGCTATGTGACGAGACCCTAGCTTCTTTGTGTAATCCTTTGGGATGAATGAATTGAGATTTATTCCTTTAGTGATGTTTGTGAAATTTCAAACGTCCGGATAATTTTAGGATGTATTTTATTGATGAATTTTTGAAAAAGGGATATTTTAAAATATTTATGTAAACCCTAAATAATTAATGATGTGTAATGATTTTCAAAAAATGGTCTTCTGCAAAAGTGTGCAGTAAGGAATTTGGAGTCTAATAAGATCAACTTAATTTTTGATGAATAGTAAATTATGAATAGTGATTTTACGCTTAGGATTAGTAAGGTGACCAAATGGATTAGTAATTTCACTCAAAGAAAGTTTTAATATAATTTAGACACCTAGATTAAGTAATGTGATTCAATAAAATGGGTAAATAACGGTTTCATAAATTATTAGTCAAGTATTAGTTTTTTCGGGTGAATAGTGTTTTTTAATTAAAAATTTAATTAAAAATAATTAGAAAATTGTTTTTATAAAAAGGAATTTATTTTTGAACTCAGAGCATTGATATTATGTTATGGTAATTTTTGGAAATTTTTCTGAAAAAAATGAATTCTCAATGAATAGTGTTTTTATTTAAAAATTAAATTAAAATTATTTAGAAAATTATTTTTATAAAATGGAGTTCATAAATGTATTTAGAGCATCGATATTTAGTTAAGGTGAAATTTTGGGATTTTTCTGAGTAAGATGAATTTTTTAGTGAATAGTAAAAATGCAGTTTTAGGGTTTCGGTATGTTTAATGACATCATAACTGTATCATGATGATGTCATGAGATTTTTTAAGGGTTGGCCGGACAAGGGTGATGAATTATTGTTTTGGGGGCCCCATGTGGCCTAACTCCATGGTAAATGCCAAGGGAGAGCACATGGTTTTGAGAAAAGCACTTGTGAGGTGTCCCTTGGCCATTAATGCCTTGTCCCCTCACTTTCCCTATAAATACCCACCCTTTCCTCCTTTAGTTTTCACTCCCAACTCTCCCCCAAAGAAGTTCTGGTCTCCTTACCTCCCAAGGAGTCCTCCCAAGGTTCCCCCAAGCCCTCAAGGTCCAAACCTTTGAGTTTTAAGAGTTACGTTTTAAGGTAAGGGATCCGACCTCTCTCTTTCTTTTCATGTAATCTCTTTTATGTCATTCCTTTTATGATCCATGTTCTAATGTTAGAGTATGTTCTTTTATATTCCTCTTAATTCCCTTTTCATGTTTATATGATGATAGATACCCTCTTACTCTCATCATTTCATTTTATGAAAGTTTAAGTGACGCCGTTAGGCTGCCGAAATTTTAAGGGGATTCTTTCACCCTTCTCATTCTTTTCAAAGTTCTACTTCCATGTCAAGTCTTTCAAGTTCCTTTTTAATTATGTTGGGGTATTATCTCTATGTCTATCATACTTAACTCTTATGTTCATATGATGAGGGACCCTGTTTGAACTTTTCAATTCATTTTTGTTGAAGTTTAAGTGACGCTATTAGGCTGCCGAATTTTCATAAGAGAAATCTAATTTTTGTCTTCCTTCCATGTTTTTCATTTCAAATGGTATGTCCTTAAAATTTCATTAACATGTACATATATCCTTATTATTCTGTCCCTCTACTGTTTTATGGGTCATTTATGAATGTTTTACCCATGTCCCCTCTCTTTTCAATGTTTTCTAAAACCCCGAAACATAGCCGTTATGCTGCAGAATTTTCGTCTCAAAATGCATCTCTCTCTTTAATAAAAATTATTTTTGTTATAAAGTGAATACTCAAAGCTCTTATTTCTATAGGGGTATTCACATATATATCAAAATTTTCTGTTTTAAATTCTGGGATTTACATACATGAAACCCGCTTTCCCTTTCCGTGGGTTTAAAGTGACATAAAGATCATGTCTTTAAAGCAGTTTTTAAAACGTTATGATTACGAAATGGAACCAATTTCTTTTATGCTATATGGGTTGTTTATGAAATTATTGATGATGATATATGTGGCTCACTTGATAATAAAGACATGTCAAGGGTGCGCCCAGATAGCGCTTCAATGCATTGGGTAAAGACTTAATCTCTAGAGATGACCATTTTTAACAACGCCTTGGTGAATAACCTTGGTAATTTTTAGCGACACCTTGGGGATGGACTTTGGTGAAATGAAATGATTGTCAATATTAAATGTTGTAGCCACATCTTCAAGTTATGAAAAATGTTATTTTTATTATGATGTATCTCATGATTTCTTTCTCATGCCTTAAAGTTCTTTTCATGTCCTTATTGAAGTATCTCAAGTTCACATGTAAAATGTTTCTCTTGTTTCCCTTACTGGGCCTTCTGCTCACCCTTTCTTTTGATGTATGTCCCCAGGTTATGAGATGCAGTAATAAACCTAGGATGAACTTAAGGAGAATCCTTTCAAGTGTTTAAGAAGAGTGTTTTTTGTTCTTTTCATGTATTATGTTCCATGTTTCCATGACACTAAACCTTAAAGATCCTCAGTTCCGTGTAATGAAATGAAAGTTATGTTATAAAAAGACGGAATGCTATAATCAGTGATTTTGAGGGAGATAACATCACTGGAATTTGAACTTGATCAATCCCAAGCTGAGATTCAACAACTAAATCATGAATGAAACCATTTATGGTAGAATTTCAAGCTCATCGAGATTACAACCCAAACCATGTATGTTGAACCACCCCAATAAAATCTCACCATCACACACCTTACCCTTAGAGAATTTACTGGTGTAACAATGTGTTATGTATCTAGACCCTAATAGCATGAATTTTTATATTTTATTTTTAATAAAACAATTATTATATTTATCTCTTTTAATATTAATTTTTAAATTATCAAATAATGAGTTTGATAAAAATTTGATTATGATATGATGAAATAAAAATTATATGTTTGGGAAATATATAGTTTTAATCAAGACAAACTTTTTGGTGAATTTAAGAATTTTCAAAATAAATGATATTTTAATAAAATATTATCATTAAATATAAATGATAATATAGTCTTATGAAGTCAAATGTAATTTTTATAAGGGTCTGAAAACTTTTATTATCAAAAAACTATATTTTTTAAAAAATGATTATTTTGATTTAAAAGTGTAAATTATCGTATTTAAACAATTATTTTAATAAAATAAATATTATTTTTGAAATCACCACGTTGAAATTATCCAATGGTGATTTTTTCATAATTTTCCAAGACATTCAGATTTTTGGGTAAAAATTAAATTCGGTATAAATATACGATATGTGTTATGACATCATAATGCCTCAAAAGTGATGTAATATATTAAAAAAATGGTATTAATGACCAAATACATGTTTTAAATTTAAAATAATGTGTTTTTATATTGTTTTATTAATTTTATAAACCCTTAATGAATCCTCCAAAACCTATATTATAATTTAAGGTCTTAAAACCAATTCTTTGTAAACATGACTCGCTTCCATAGCACCAAGGGTATTATTTTAATGATATGAATTATTAAACTTGTAAAATAATGAAATTTGTTTCATGTTTTCAGAAACTATGGTCAAAAACCATTGAAAGGTTTGTGGTTTTGATTACTTTATCATATGGAGTCCAAAAACTACATTTGGAAATTAATAAAGAATTCTCCTCTCTTTTTCTATATAAACCCACAAAAACTCTCATTCCACTGCACTAAAACCCATTGTATCATGAAATTACTCTTCCCTTACCTCTATAGAGTCCTCCCAAGGATCCCCCAAGCACTTAAAAATTTCCTCCCAAGATTTTAGAAGTGCCCTCTCAAGGTAAGGGATCCTCCCATACTCCTCTTAACTCAAGCACCTTCTTTGTACTATGCCTTAAATTTATAATTTTTCATCTTGTTTTATGTTATTAAATATCTATATTACTATAATTATTATTTCCATGTGATTAGAGGCCCCTTTCACTCTCATTAAGACCATTTATGAACCTTTATGTACCGAGGTTATGCTTTCAAAATCATATTTCGATATTTCATGCCAAACAATTGTATAGTAACCATCACCATTTCCGCTCAAGGGTATTCACCTAGATTTAACTATCATTCATTTATTGGGGAATTCCATTTATGTATCTCACACTCCTTAATCATGATATTAAATTTTATGAAATATGATTGTTTGTTGAATGATCTATGTGACACACTTATACATGTACATGATATGAATGTGATGGGTGGTCCTAAAATTATATAGCCATACAATGCATTGGGAAATATTTTAATCTCACGATATTCCATATATGGTGTGTGAGAGGTTATCCTAATCACACTATGTGTAACGCCCCGACCCCAGCTACCCAGAGCCGGTGCGTTACTTCGTAACATTGGCATTGATTCTTATAGAGGATAATTATTAATAGATTTAATAGATAAAAAACCACTTTGATTAATTTCAATTAGCAGTGTTCTATCTTTTTTACTTAAATATTTTTCTCAATATATTTTCCTATTTATTCTGAATATTTTTTTATTTTAGCTGAAACCTCCATGTTGGTATTGACAAGGATGGTAACTGTATTTTCCTTATGTGGCAACTCTAAACTTTCTTTAAATTTTCACTTCATATATTGCTGAAAAAACAACATGGAAAAAAACTAGATCCAATCATAGGGAAACTATATTTTCTTAGATACCACAAGAAGTGCTTAGTAGATCATGTAATCACTCTAACATGGGTGAATTAGTGTGGCCCATTTTACCGAATTATTCTCTCTTATACTTTACCATATTAGTATTTGAACCTCCGAATCATCTAAAATGTATGGATATGTTTATGCATTCCCAACACACACCACCACATGAAAATAAATAAATAAAAAAGTGATAATAACACAAAGTGTTTTTATAAAGTCTGACCCCAATATGGGAATCCACTCCTTGATGTGTTTCGGTCGAGTCTGAGAGACAAATTTATCATTAGGGTAGAAAAGTGATTACAATGGGTGAGTAGGTGTAATATTTAACTCAAACCTACACTGAGAGAGAAGGTATCATACTTATCCCAAAACTTATCTCTCGACAAAACTCCTCCTGATAGGTATATAGCCTCCCTATTAGTTTAGCTAATATTATAATAGATCCCTCTAGTATTTAACTGTCCTCCAACTTCCTCTCTGGAATAAAATCTTCAGTATACTCCAGGATGTCTATTTAACACAATGAAATGTCTTCTTCCTTAGTAATAGGTCCTTAACTGCTAATACATATACAATTACAACAGCATGCATGTAAGGCCTGTTGTCTCTAGTATTCTAATGTCTGAAACTTATTAAGGATCAAGATTGTTGGACTTTCTCACTCAGTCTTTTTCTTATTCTTGTTATTCAAGAGCCTTGACACATAGAGCATGAACTTGTAAACAACTTGAAGTCATAATAAAATTAAAACTAAGAGCATGTTATATCCATTACAATAAATGAAAACATTGATATCCATAATACTAGATTTATAATGATGGAATGCATAATATCATACATCAAAAACATGTTTTCAAGGCCTTATGCCAATAAATTTACTTGTCATTGAGACCAAAGTCAATACATCTTGCTAAATTGGGTAGACATAAACCAAATACCCAAACATGTTTTGTCTCAAAAAACCCATCAATGCATCAAGGTGTGATATAATTATGGGTCTCTCTTGTTGCATTGTAATGACCCAAACTGTTATAAATAAAATTCACATTTTTGATTTAATGGATATAGAAAAAAAACATGCAATTCTTATGTTTTATTTTATCCAATTGGATTTAAATGACCATTAAGTATCATTATCATTGATAATATAACCATTGAAGAGTGATCACATGACTAGTATAAATATAGGTTTTTAACAAATCCTTTTGATACAGACAAATAAAGTGATGGCCTCAACCATTAGGATCATACCCTATGAAGACCATTTATCAGAGATTCCAAGGGGGTAGCATTTCTAGGATTCTTTCTAGACCAATCCCAAGCTGAGATCCAACAAATTAAGTATAAAGACCTAAAAATTCCAAATATTTTTTTAAATTATTTGGGATTATTACGAGTCTTCCAAAATTGAAAACACTTGATTCTGAGGCTCGGTGTACCTAGAACGGATTTTGGAACTTTTTGTAAGGTACGTTCAGTAAACGTACGGGCGAAATTTTCTATCTTTTGAACCAGTGCTCAAAATTGATATCCGAGGGCACCGTTGAACTTGCAGTGCTGGGATTTTATTAAGGGAGGCTTAACTTTGACCGCATTAGGTTGGGAGAAAATGTTAGTTTTATAGCTTTTTAAAGAATAATAAAATAACATAAGATTGTTATTTTATTATTCTACCAACGGTTAAGTGACGGTGGTGGGACTGATGAGTTGTCAAGCCATTTAATGGCTTGACTCTTTTTTTTTGTAACCACACCGTTGAGAGTTAAGAGGTTCATTTATTAATGAACCTCATTAATCTCTCGTTACATTAATCACCTTTCCCCCCTATATTTAAATGTGGCTCAAGCTTGCGTTTTTTATACAAATGTGAGGAACCTCTAACAAAGTGTTGCACCGTCTTCCACTAACAAAGAATGGAATCTTGGATGACAATGTTGGAGGAATCGATCCATGGTTAATAAACACCGGCAGCTTCTTCAAGCGTGGATTATTCTTCCACAACCGTGACGTCTCCTCTGATTCTGAGGTAGGGGTTGTTATTAAATCCAAGTAATCTCTTGATTCAATTCCTTGTTCTTGAAAAGCATGAAAAATTTGGATCAACCAAAATGGGTTGATCCGTGAATCGTATGAAGTTGCAGGTGGTTATTGCGGGAGATTTGAATGGGGTTTAATCAATAACTATGTGATGTTTTTATTCAATACTTTCTTGTTATGATGCTAACACGGAGGGCGCATGCCAAACGAACAAGGCCCAGACCCTCCGCCGCTTTATTTTTTATTGCATTCTTCATGGGAGAAGTTTGAACTCAATGACAACTTGAATTTGGGAACCACGCAGTAATGACAGCATCCCAGGAGGCCCATAGGTGCGTTTGGAAGGGAAAACAGAGCACCAGAGCTCACCTGGTGGCCCGCGGAAGTTCCGTCGGTGAACGACGCTAGCGGGTAATGGTGACAGGCGGCCGCAGTGGTAGCAGGCGGCATGCCGTCATGCACTGCGAAGGGAATACGCAGCAGTAAGCAGGGGCAGCCGGCCGCGTTGGCGGAAGGCGGTGTGCCGTCGCACACCGTAGTGAGGAGCTCTCGACATCGAATCCATGGTATAGGAGAAGGAGACTCGCACCCCTCAGGTCCTACTGACAAGGAGGTGGCACCATGTGGTACCACCGTTGTAGAAAAACCAAATGGACCCTTGGTCCCTTCGGGAGGGGGAAAGTCCCCGCGCGGCCACCCCGCAGCTGGGTGTCGTGCCAGTTAGTGGGTCGGGCTGATCCTCAGCCCCGTGGCCCATCTGATTCGGGTTGGTCCTGGTCGAACCGAACCGGTTTGGGCCGGCCCATGATGGGGCAGGTCTGTTCGGTCTGACCGGGTCAGACCGGACCCAGACCCTCTTCGGCCTAGATACGCTTAAAAGGTCGTATCTCACAAACTAGACATCCGTTTGACGAACCATCTACAGAAATGGAATCCTTGGAACGAGAAGGAAATTTTAAGATACTCTACCTGAGTTTTTAATAAATTTGGAGAACGTCCGGGTTGGATCGAACCCAAATCCAATTGGGCTCTCATCACTAAAATGCCTATAACTTACAGACTGAGTATCCAATTGACATGTTGTATGTCGCATTGGGACCCTTAAAACATGGAGTTCCTTTGGGTTACTCCTTTGTGGAACATCTTGGTAGTTGAAACAAAACCTATATCTTGAGGAGAAAATACTAAAAAACTCAAGCGCACCGGGTGTGTGGAATCCTGTGGCTGGCTGTCAATTGAAGAGAGACCTTGTGTAGATCGACATTATAGCGACCCTGTGTGGATCAGAATCATAGTGAACCTACATGGATCATCATCATAGTGACCCTGTGTGGATCATTATTCTAGTGACCCTGTGTGGATTAGTAGTGCACGACCTAATAAGGACCAACCTTAGAGCGGCTCGTCGTGGATCAGCGACATACGAACCTGTGTGGATTGACAATGGAAAAATTCTTCATGGTTCAGTTGTGGAAACTTTCTAATGGAATAAAGTGATATATATTAAGACTAATCATCTTTATTCTGTATCTTTGAGTTGTATACCTGGTTTGAGATGAGTCTTTTCCTTTGTGCTTTGTGATTGAGATAATGCGTTGTGTTTTTCCTTTGTGGAATTATGAGAGACCTTCGGGGGTCTCGGGGTCCCTACTGGGTATTGTTATACTCACCTCTGCACTGGCTTCACCCACACCTTGTTGTGTCTTGTGCAGATGACGAGAATTTTGGCTGAGATTTTTAGATCTAGGACCAGATGGTACACGGAGGTGACTGGTTGACGTGGAGAGTTATAGAGACGAGTTGTACCTACCCTTCAGGTAGGATCCTTGGTGGAAAATCTCAAGAGTTGTTTTCTATTTTCTCTTGTATTGTAACTTTCTGTTGGGATTTTATTTCACCCCCTTAACTTTCAGTACACACTTTACTACAGTAGTTTTACTTCGTGGTTGTATCTTATTGTGTTATTGGATTGTGTGTTTATACAGGTTTAAAGGCAATGCCTTCCCATTTTAGGGACACACCTTTCTGGTGCTAGTTTCCAACCCCTGGCTTGTGGAAGGTGGGATTGGGGTAGTCACGGCATGGGCCCTGGGGGAAAGTTCATGACATTAAGTATGAGAAAAACTGTTTACGAGAGAAGTTCAAGCTCATCGATATCGTGATCCAAACCATGTTCACCGAACGGCTCCATGAAAGCCCCATCATTGAGTACCTTACTCTTAGGGAATATACTGGTGTAATAAAAGGATATGTATTACGACCATAGTAATAAGATTATGTATATTATTTTTATATAGAATAATGAATATATTTTCTTCTTATTATTGTTACTTTCTAAATGATTTTTAAAGTACAAATAGTATTTTTTGAAATATATTTTGATGAATTAAGGGATTTTTTAAATAAATAATATTTTAATATAATATTATTATTAAAATAATTTTTTGAATATAAATGATTATATGATTTTTATGAAGTCGAATTTATTTTTTATTAGGGTTTGAAATACTATTATTTGTCAAAAACCCGTCATTTTCAATAAATATCGATTTTTATTTTAAAAGTGAAAATTCACATATTTATAAAATTATTTAGATAAAATTAATATTATTTTTAGAATAAAAATTTTAAAATTATCCAACGGTGAATTTTTCATAATTTTCTGAGATTATTGAATTTTTGGGTAAAAATTAAATACCGTATAAATATACAGTGTGTTTTATGACATCATAATGGACCAATAATGAAGTGATAAATACTATAAAAGGTATCCTCAAACAAATATATGTTTTATATTTAAAATAATGTATTTTTAAGTTTATTTTATTTATTTTGTAAATCTATTATGAATCCTCCAAGACTGATAATATATTTTAAGATTTTAAAATCATTTCTTTGAAAGTGTGACTCACCTCCACACAAGCAAGGGAAATATTTTATTATCTTTAGTCCTTTTCCTTATAAAATAAATTAAAACACTCTCCATTACTAGAAACCATGGGCAAAAATCATGGGATGGTTTGTGTATTTGAATATTTTATTATGTAGTGTCCAAAACCAAAATAATAGAGTAATCATCCTTCTTTTCTATATAAACCCACCCAAGCTCCCATTTATCTTCACTATAACTCCTTGAATATCATCCAACCACTTCCTTTTACTCCCTAGAGTCCTCCCAAGGTGCCCCAAGATCCCAAGAAGTCTCTCCTAAGCCTTTGGAGCCACACATCCAAGTAAGTGATTTCTCTCCTCTCCTTTGAATTCAAGCACCTTCTTTGAGATTAGTTATTTTAATTTTAATTGAATGTATTTCCATTAGTTTTGAATAATTACATTACTTTATAATTTATTTTATTTTTATGAGGGATCATTTATCCCCCCATCATTTGGATCCTTACCTAAGCAGTTACTATTCTGTAAGATATTTCTCTCCTCTCCTTTGAATTCAAGCACCATCTTTGAGATTAGTTCTTTTAATTTAAATTGTTTGTATTTATATTCATTTTAAATAATTACCTTTATGTACAATGTATTCTATTTTTATGAGGTATCATTTATCCCCCCCCCCTCATTTGGACCCTTACCTAAGCCGTTACTATGTCGAAATCCCGTAAGGGATTTCTCTCTTCTCATTTCCATTTAATAACTTCTTTTATATTATGCTTCTTAAATTCCATTATCATATGTTGGGATATTATGTTACATGATTAACTTACTATCCATTTGATTTATAAATGATTAGATATTCCTTTTACTTTCATTAATCCCCCCTATTATCCTTTATATACACCTGTTACCATGCCAAAATTTCATAAGGGTTCTTTTTCTTTATCCTCTTACTTCAAGACTCTTTATTATGTTATGCCTTCTATTTCCAATTAATTATGTTGTAAAATGTCCTTCCATGTCCCTATTACTATCCATTTCGTGTCTAAATTATGAGATATTCATTTCTCTCTCATCAACCCATTTTATGAATTTATATATGACGTCGTTATGTTGCCGAAATTCCACTGTGATTTTTCCATGCCAAAATCATTGTGTAGTGATTACCATACTCATTTCTCTATCAATAGTATTCACCTTTATGCATATATACTTATTGATTATGGATCTATATGTATGTATTACACATTTCCTTGATTGTGGAATAAACTACGATGATTAATGAATCCATGTTGTATGATCTATGCGGCACATTTAAGAATGAAAATGAAATGATTATGAAGGGTGTACCCTGATAGCACTCTAATGCATTGGGTAATGTTTAGTATCATGATGTGTAATGTACAATGAGATTTGAATCATGCTCCTCCATGTGCAATGATATTTGAATCATACTCCTCTATGTGCAATGAGCCTTGACTCATGCTAATATCATGTAGTATGTTATTGCCACATTTCTCCTGTTATGATTATCATGATACATCATGAATTATTATTAATGTCCCTTTTACGTTACATTTATATACCTATTGTATAACATGTATTGTATTCCTCATGTTATGCCTTGTTTATTCCCTTACTGGGCTTTATAGATCACCCCTTTCTTATGTATATCCCCAATTTATCCCATACAGTGTTATGTACGGATGAATGTTGTAGTCATGTAAATGAAGTTTTCAATAAATATGTTGTTTTTTATGTTTTAAGTTGTTATATGATGTACCTAATTTCAAAAGACACTAGAACTCTCAGTCTTCTAAGTTGTATTAAGTGCAATTTTATTCAATAAATCATGGTTAAATATTAAATTGTAGAGACTTAATTTTTTCCTTGTAAGATATTAGAATTTTTTCGACATATATTTCCAAAGTTAGGCGCTGAGACAACGTACAATTCCAAGTACCTGGGTACTTGTAATAAATTATACAAGAATATTAAGTGTTTTTGTACTATACACATGACATAAACAAGATATCTCTTAAATAGTAGCTTGAATCAGAAATATAAGGCCATAGTTGAGTCCAGAATGTGGTGTTTACCCTAGGTAGGGTATAACTTTTGTCAGCTCAAGAATTATATAAGAAAAGTCACCCACAGGTAAAATTGTAAATAAAATAATTAAACTTAATTATTTTATCTCAAACTCTGAATCAAATAAATTTAAAACGGGGACTTGGATTGAAAATCTGAGACCGTATTTGAGTTTAAAATGAGGAATTTTACCTTAGAATGACATAAAAAGAGGGGGCATGGGAATTTCATACTTCCGTGCTGAGTAGGGATTCTATAAATAAAAGTTTAAGAATTAAAATTAGGGTTAGCCCCTAATTCTCTCTCTCTCTCTACAAAGCCTCTCTCTCCTATCTCACTTGATTCATTCTTCAGCGGATCGCGGACAGATAGAGAATGAAACTTCGACGAATCAAAGTCGGATAACAACGAACACGTCTTCAACACCGAACAGATCAATTGAGGTAAGATTTATTCTAATTTTGTGTTCTGATTCAATTTTTTAATTGAAAACCCTCTGTTTCTTCTTTGTTTCATCATTTTGAACATCATCGTTGATATCTTCACTAACATGGCCATCAATCCTCGCTGAAATCCACTTTTCTTCATCATGTTCTTCACCTGTGCTTCGGGTTCTTTGATGTTTATTCTTGGATGCGTCAAATCTTTAACGGATCATTGATAAAGACTTGGGTATGTGAAGAGCTCGATCAGAGGATCTCGAAATAGCCTTTGGATCTGGAATCGGATGAGCGGTGGAGTTGCGATGGTTTGTGGAAGGAACCACTAGAGAAAGGTCAGTCGGTGGTGGCACGTGGCGGCTGGAGAGGGAAGCATGATGGAGCAGATCTGTGATGGCTATGGGTCGTGAGGGCGACCTAGCGACAGCGGGGTCACAGAGCGTGACCCCAGGCGGCAGCGAGCTGTACGACGCGGGTCGCCGCGGTGACCAGATGACTAGCCAGGTCAGGGGGTCGCAGGGGCCATGCCACATGGAGTTGGGCTACAGGCTGGCTGTAGCAGGCCAGGCCGACCCAGGTGAAGGGGGTCCGGCCAGTTTTGGGCAGTATTGGCCCAAGTTGGGCCAAGCCCTATTAAATGGTCATATCTTTTAAACGGCGCATCTTTTTGATGTACTGTTTGTGGCCACAGGTCCCTCTCAATGAGGAGGGCCTTTTTAGCCAAGTTTTAGAATTTTAAGGTTTGGTCTTGGGACTCGTTTTCATAGAACACCTGAGTTTAAATAATAATAATAAAATTATTATTGTTAAGAAATCTTGTAACGGACCTATCTTCTAAACAGAACGTCCGTTTGATGCGCCGTCAATGGTGGCATGACCCTAGTCCTTGGGAGAACTTTTCAAGATTACTTTTGATCTTTTAAAACAAAGTCAATGTGTGAGTCTCGTGATACCCAGTGCACACGCTTTTGTAGTGAAATACAACATTTTCATTAGTTATCCGTTTTGGGCGATTGAGTAGTCCATCTCATGTGTTTTTTTTTTGTGAGAATCACAATAGTGTGACCCAAATAACTTGTTTCTGAATCGAGGCATGGGCCAAACAGGATGTCTTTCGAGCGCAATGTGGTAACTTTTGACATTTCCATTGGATGTCTCTTTGGAGTGAATGAATAGTCGATCTTGTATGTTTTTCTACAAGGATCACAAAGATGTGATCTGTTTGGGCATGAAGATCCATTTTTGTGATCTCCCTAAATGTGGAAACATGAAAAGAATATCGGTGGAAGATTCTTTTGACAAGTTTGAAAAGAACCCACGGCTCGGGTCAGTTTCGAATCTTGTGAGAGTGGAGAAGATGTATGAAGAGATGCAATCAAATGTTTTGGGCCATTGAACAAAACTAGAAAAAAGTCATATTACCACAGTTCAAAACTTTGGAAATAGGCCCCAAAACCGTGGCCATATGTTACGACCATGGTTTTGGCCCAACGATATCGTTGTGGTAGTAGGTCCCAGCCTATTGCCACGATTTTGAAAACCGTGGCAATAAGCCTCGAAATTTTCCACTATGGTGGTTGAACTATAGCCATAGTTTATACCATGGATATAGGTAGCTACTATCATAATTAAAACTGTTTCAATAGCCTCGGTAAACCATGGAAATAGCCTAAATAAAAAATTTCACCGGTGAGTTTTGATCATTGCACCTCCCCATTGGGATCAAGTGTACTGGCCACTACACCGCGCAATAATTCATGTATATATATATATATATATTAATAAAAACCATGGGAATAGCCTCAAAACTGTGGCGGTAGGGCTCCCTGAAAAAAAAATTGCAGCTGTTTTTGTTCCCACGGAAGCATGGGAGCCCTATAGCCACAGTTTTGGAGAATCATGGCTATATGAATTTGAAAAAATTGGCAAATAGCCACGGTTTTGAAAACCATGGCCATAGGCCACAAAAACGTGTCTATAGGCCACAGAAAATGGGCCTATAGCCATGGTTTTAAAATCGTGGCTATAGGTCCATGGTAGTAGCTTCATTTTCTAGTTGCAGAGTAGGCGCGTTAGCGAAGTTACGTTTTTTACCCTCCAGACTAACGATGAGTGTTGTGCCCTCGTCGGCCTTTTGACTAGATGTTCCATGTACTCTGGGAGTACACTAAAATTCCTAGGGGTACTTGTTCACAATTTAGTACCCAAGAATAGTTAGGTACATGGACAGGCGATGAGGCAGGGCCACATGACATGTGGACCCCACATGTGTCATGTACTACTTTAAAAATCATATATTTCTCATATATTCTTCTTTTAGACTGGGATTTTGGTATGCAAGTATTCTATACAGAGTGTTTTCCCACGTAGAATGTGATGGTGCTCTTTGTGGTGGCTTCTGATATATGATGCGAGATGTTTTAGAAGTTATGCCTATCTAGGTCGACACCCGATAAATGCAGCGATGTTTCTCTTTTGAGAGGTACCATCTAGCAGGGATGACCAGTGGGTAGCCTCTAAAAATTCTATCAAAGTGAAATCTCCCTGACACATCAGGGTGTGGGTAGCCTCTATAACTTCTATCAGAGTGGAATCCCCCTGATGCATCAGGGCATGGGTAGCCTCTACGACTTCTATTGAAGTGGAATCCCCCTGACGCATCAGGGTGTGGGTAGCCTCTGCGACTTCTATCAGAGTATAATTCCTCTGATGCATCAATTCATGGGTAGCCTTTGTGACTTTTATCAGATTGAAATCCCCCTAACACATTAGGTTATGGGTAGCCTTTGCGACTTCTATTAGAGTGGAATCCCCCTAACGCATCAGGGCATGGGTAGCCTCTGTGACTTCTATCATAGTGAAATACCCCTGATGTATCAAGGCATGGGTGGCCTCTACAACTACTATGAAAGTGAAATCCCCCTAACATACTAGGGTGTGGGTATCCTCTACTTTGGGTTTACACCTCGCCTGTGCGGAACAACGACGAGATGTGGTTGATGTACCTTTGGAATCTCAATAAATAGGTATGATATTCCCACCAAGGCACATCCTTAGGACGTGAACTAAAACTACGAGGGTAAGATAGTGTCGTCCAAAGTGGATAGTATCAATGTGTGGTGATTGAGTCCCTTTGACTTACAGTTTAGAGCAGACGTGTGGATGCTAGGCATCGATGGTTATTTCTAAAACTATTAGCTACTCCTTTTCTTGGGATGAGTTGTGAGATGGATATCCCCTTACTCTCTCATTTGGGTTTCTTGGCTGATACTATATATATATCCTTGTTCGGTACCCAATCATTGGGTTTTGTCTACTCTCCTTCCCAGAGAGGCGAATACACATGGGGTATGCCACGTACTTTCTATGTCTAGCTTCTCGTGGTTGGACAAGTCTTCTCTCTTACTATAGGCAGCGAAGACTCGATGAGAAGTTCATCTTCTCACCATTTCTAGCTCCTTGTGTTTGGATGAGCTTACTTCACTCTTTCATTGGGTGGAGATGCACTCCTTTACTGTACTCTATTTTTTTTTCTTATTCTATATATTACTCCCCTTTTCACTGTACCCCTTTTTGTTGCTCCCTCAAGCCTTTGGGGAATCCTACCGAGTATTTTCATACTCACCCATGCTTGGGATTTCTCTACACTTGGCGTGCCCTTGAAGATGACCTACACATTGATTATGACTTCATAGGATCTTAGAGATATGGGAGCTTGGACCGTGTATAGTGGTTGTAGCTTGAGATCCAAGAGTGGGGCTCTCTCACCTGTTTTACTTTTCCACTTGTTGTTGGGTTGTGACCTTTTTATGGTTGGGCATGTACTTTTCCCTTTTTTCCCTTCCAGTTTACTTTTCTGTACTTGTACTATTTAGAGGTTGATGCATTTATGTGGTTTATTTATTTCAGTTTTGGATCTTTTGTTCTTTTTTCCTCTATACGTTTTCATTGAGTGGGATGTGTGTGTGTGTACAGGTTCTTAGGCAGAGGTCTCCCCGAGTTTTTGTGCCTTCGGCACTAGTCGCCTCCCCTTGGCCTATGGAGGCGGGCTTGGGGTAGTTGCGGCTCGATCCCCATCATGGTTTGGGTCGTGAAAAAGTGATATCAGAGGTGGTTCGACCCTTGGGATGTTGTTCGGATATTTCCCTAAAAAGGTCTTGGTTGGGTTTAGGTAAATAGTGTCAAAGTGTCTCGAGAGCATCTCTCAGGACAGGGAGTCTGATTATGGTACAGGTAGTTGATATATCCATTCACCGGGACCCTGATTACCCATTTGTCAACTTGACACCCTGATACACTAGTTTTAGGGGAAAATGGTACATGCATAATATAGGATTGAGTCTTTGACTTTCCTTCTTAAGTCATCTCCCTATTATTTTTGTTGATATATATATATATATGCTCATCTGACTGCAATACTCCTTGTCAATATTCAGGATGTCTTTACGACGAAAGCTAGATAGGATACTAGCTCTGGTTCATGTCAACGATTTCGTGAGTGATGAGACCTTGGTTCATGACCCATCATGTGATCCCCTCCCTCCAAGTTGGAAGGTAGTAGTACCTCCACCTATTGAGTAGTAGACAGCCCTATAAGATCAAGCTGAGGATGTGTACAGGTTGAGCACACTTCATGAGTTCCAGTGACAGAGACCGCTGAGGTTTCATGATGAGTCAGGCCCTCAGATAGTAGAGGTTTGGATATAGTTGGTGTTCTTACTCTTCAAGATTGTACATACACTAGCAGATTAGATGGTGGCTTTTGTAGCCATCCTTTTCCCATGGAGGATCTGGATGTTGGTGGAGCTTGGTTACCCAAATACATGATGAGTCAGCACTCTCATGGAACGACTTCCAACAACAGTTTCATGAGGATTACTACCCCTCTTTCTTAAACTCCCTTTGACTTCTAGAGCTCCTTCAGTTTTAATAAGGAGAGATGATGGTGATTGAGTACACGGCTAGGTTTACAGACCTTACATTCTACTCTCCAGACATGATCAGTGATAGCTACTTTTGAGCATGGAGGTTTGAGCAGGGAATCTATAGAGAGATTTGTGCTATCATAGTACCCTTGTTCATCCCCACATATGATGGGGTGCTGGAGCAGACATTGGTGACAGAGAGTTTTTTGTCAGAGGGACTCCATACAGTTAGTTTTGACAGTGGGTGCAATGGATCTGAAATGTCTTTAGCAGCTAGCAGATTCCAGTAGATAAGATCTCGATGTAGGAGGCCTCCCCATAATCGGTCTCAGGCATGCATTCGTATGGGGCCGAGGCTGCGCAGAGCGCGGGGAGAGCCTGGGGAGGGCCGATGTTATTCTTGTGATAGGTGAGGTCACATGGCATGAGACTGCCTGACCAAACATACTGAAAATACCAGGTAAGCGGCAGGTGGACCACCACAGCAAATACAACATCTTGATCAGGGTGGTCCCCAGGGGGGGTGGTGTTGGAAGAAGAGTAGTAGAATATGGAGGTGGGGGATGATGTTATTAGGTCTTTCCACCCCCGCTAGGCAGCCCACTTCAGGCTCAGGAAGCTGGCAGCTAGGGCTGTGGACAACTGCAAGCTTTGGATATATATGAACCTGTAGAGCATTAGATGATAAGAGTTACACCTTTGGTATTTTATACTTTTTACAGTAGAAATTGTTATACATTGTATGAAGTACTCTTTTCTCCATGCTCCTTGCTTGAGGTTTTATCAGGGTGATGTGGGGCATCGGTGTAACCCTATGTCAGTGTTGTTCGATGTAACTTTTAATGCATGAAGAAGAGGGGTCCTTTTCCCACCAAGATGCATTTTTGTGACACGAACAAAACCATGAGGGTGAGTCAGTGCCACCCAAAGAAGATAGAATCAAGGTGCGGTGGAAGATTCCCTCTAACTTATGCATTCAGGGCGAGGTTGTGCAGTGGAGTGTCAGAGCAGGTCCTGGTATTGCCAATGGAGTCTCTCTGCTCGACCTCCTTTTGTTGGAAATAACACTAGTGGGATCGAAAAAGTGATTGTTTTGGGTATTACTCTCCTTCCAAGAGGGGAAAAGAGATGTGGGGTATGTCACATGCTTTCTGTGTCTAGTCTCTTACAGTTGGATGAGTTTACTCACTTACCTTGTTTTTTAGTACCATGCGTGCTCAAAATCAAGACATTGATACTACAGTTGTCACGTATAGGTTGAGGTGATGAATACCACATGAACAGAATGACATGACTCACTATCTGGTGATGACTGCGGTAGGCTTCGCCCTGAAAAGGTGGCGATGCTGGTTAAACTTCCTACAGGGATACGAATTTGATATAGTCCATAAATCGGGAATGGGTAATGTTTTTGAAGGTTCCCTTAGCAGGAAGTTCCAGGTTCGCCTAGTGTGGGAAGTTTCGAAGCTGTTAACTTCCCCACAGCAGACCCTCATGGAGCAGGAGGGTACAAATTTTCTTTAATCAATGGTGTAGACTCCTTCACTTCCCAAGAATGTCAGAAAGTCTTGGTTGTGAGACATCGACTATGGAATCTTCTGTGACCAGATATCCCAAGGTGTTTCACCAGATGGATATTCTGAAGAAGGGAATCACAAAAACTTGTTTCAGGGACAAACTGTGATTTTAGTCGTGAGGTGAAATGTAGAGGTTCATCCGAGAAGGAAAACATTTCCCCAAGTTTCTTTGGGCCATTCAAAACTATGAAAAGGGGGGACGAGGTTGCTTATCGCCTTGCCATACCCCAATAGTTGGATTCACTACAACAAAATCTCCATGTAGCGGTGGTTTTTTATATCGCGGTGGTTTAAACCACCGCTATATGGTTCTGCGACGGTTTAAAAAAAACGCCACTAAAATTGGTTTTGGCATTCAACACATGGCATTTCCTTCCATTTAGCAGCGGTTTCTGGAAAGTTTCGTAGAATTCATATTTCATGGCGGTTTTTTCAGTTTTAGCAGTGGGTTTCATTTAAAAAAAAATCGACAATCTAGTCGAGGTTTTTAACCACTGCTAAATTTCAAAGTTTTTTACCGGAAAAAAAAACCGCCACTAAAATGGATAAAACCACCACTAAATAAAAATTTTCCATATTTAGTGGTGGTTTTAACCACCTCCCAAAAAAATACCATAATATAGTGGCAGTTTAAACCACCACAAAAAAAACTACATCTAGCGGTGATTTTAACCGCTATTAAATCATGAATTACAAAAAAACAAGTTGCAGATTCTGTACCCCAAAACCAGCAACCAGAAAAACACAAGAATAAAAATCAAAATTTGACTAGATCATCAAATATATCATCAACGTACAAGGAAAACAACACAAAAACCACACATGTTAAAACTAAAGAATCAACATACATTGATTCTCACCAAAACATAAAGAATCAACACATTGACAAAGGAAAACAGCACATTGAAAGAAATAATACATTTCTCAATACGTTGAAAGAATCAAACAATACACAACACATTAAAAGAATCAATAAAACATAAATACATTGAAATAATCAAAACATTGAAATAATCAATAATACATTGAATGAATCAATAATAAATTTTTAATACATTGAAATAATCAATACATTTATTAATACATTTCTCAAAAATAAAGACATAATTCTCATTATGAAACCATCCATCGTGAATACCATTTTCATCAAAAGGGTCATTTATAATTCAATACCAATAAACAATTATTATCCAAAAGAGAAATCACCCTAAATATCCATAAATGATCTAAACTTCCACAAGTGAGGATTAAAACTGATTTAGATTATACAATAGGTAAATACTTTATGAAATCCTATGACTTCCAACACTGATCCCAACCCTTGAAGAGATCGTGAAAAACAACATTGATGCCTCTTTGTTCCTAGCCTGACAAGAATCCACATAGTCCAAGTTACCCGATTACATTTTCAAGGCCTATCCAAGGCCAACAAGACAGAGCTCAAAAAATAGGGTCCATTCACAAATAGAGCACAAAAATCTCCCAAAAGAGATATTTTTTTGACCCACACTATAGATACATAAATAGAGGATCCACAATATAATGTGACATGGGGGTTCCACTCGGTTAATGGAGGACTCTAACCCTGGCATGATAAGGGGGTATCACTTAGTGAACATAGGACCTACAACCTAGCATGATATGGCTACCAATGAGTATATATTTAAATAGATGACCCACATCCTGATATAATAGGGGTTCCAACCTAATAAATAGAGGTCTTGTGCCCTAGTATGATAGGGGTTCCACTATGTATGTAGAGGACCCACACCCTGGCCCATTAAAGGGGTACCACTTAATAAACTGAGGACCCATTCCCTAGTGAGTCAATGGGGTACCACTTATTAGATAGAGAGGAATATGGGGTGCTTGTTCCTAGTATGACAATGGGGTTTTCAACCCTGACATCTCTCAGATGATCCTTCCTTGATCACTTCCATCATCGAGCATCACCTAAATAAGTGTCACACTCAGAGCACCACACATCATATCATGTATGCCAAAATGAAGGGCACCAACATGATATATGTGTAAAAAACATAGGATAGGATACTTATGGGATAAAATCTAAGTCTCAAAGAAGAAAACATAACAGGAAGAAGTTTCCATGTGAATATACAGTGTGTATGTGGATCTATATGGCATGTGACCCTGCATCAATGTTTTCCTAGACATATCTTGGCAAGCCATGTCACACTACATGGCATATAATAGTTATACATGGTGTGTCTCTTCAACTTGGGAATTTTTTGTTCTCCTCATTCTGTATTTGTGTACATCAACATGTGCCTTTGTACATGGTTGTGTCTGGTTATCATGGTTGTTTCTAAGTACATGGAAATGCTTGTGTACTCTGGTCATGACCATATTCCTAGCTGTGTATGTGCTCATGAATTCTTGGAGTACATATTGAGCTTATAAAACCAGGTCATAAGAAGTTTGGTGGGTTTACATGACGTGTGATATTTTTCTTCACCAAAACCATAGCCACCATAGTCATGGGACTACACGACGTGTGTTGCTAGATTACACATTGCGTTTTTAGGATTTTCATAGAAAACCTAGAAATCTTCATTTTTTATCGAAACATCATTTTCACCATATTTTTTCCCATGAATAACATTGGGGGTATCTGATCTAGGGTCATAAATGCCCAATACATTAACAGAACTGGACTCTGGCCTCCCAAACCCAGCATGACTTCACCCATTGAGTTGCACCTCTGTCATAGCTACTTTGGATACCAGATCCATAAATAATAAAAAAACATATTAATCCATCCAAAAATTACTATATCAATCGTTATTCTCCAATCCATCATGAATCTTGGTGTTTGATCATGGTATAACCCACCTGCCAATGTTCAACCGTGACCCCGTGGTCCATGCACAAATACAGTGAACTATAGCAGCCCCTACCCCCACACCACACCATCCCGCAACACTATACACCACTGCACAAAGAAGCCCCTACTAGCCCCTACAAATGGCACCCCTAGCACAAAATCCAGGCTACCCCACCAACCCAAAAGCAGCCTGACACACCCAGAACCCCAACCAGAACAACACAACCACAAGCAACCACCAATGAAAGCCCCCCACAGAACCATTGCACAAAAAAATAGCCAGAAGGAATAGCCTCCGAGTAGAATCTAAATCCACACATGTAGAATCTAACAGACACATAGAAACAAACCCACAGCTACCCCAGCACAACAAAGTGTCTGAGACCAAAACCAGCAACACAAAGCACAAAGCACACAAACCAACCCTACACCAAACCAAAACCAGCCAAAATACAACACTAAACACAAAAAACAATAGCCAACCATCAACAAAAACCACACTACAACCACCAGCCTAAGAAAAAAGTACACTACAAACCACCATCCACAACAACCAGAAAGATACCAACATCCAACTTTCACCCTGGATACAGAATATGTGCTAGGAAAATTCCATCTCCGATTCAACTCAAGGTTAATCATGTTAAAAGGAAATTTATAATAGGAGGCAAGTCTAGATCAGACTAACAAATCAAAATTAATCCAAAGGATTCTTCTACTATGATGGAGAGAATGATGTAGCCGAGCATTCATCTCCTTCAAAATTAGATACACCAAGGTATTCCAGACTAAGTCTACCCAAAACAGCAGTCAAAGAATCCCCAAAGAAATTGCAAGAACACCGATCAATAAGCTTAGAAAATAACCCAGTAGAGTAGTTAACATTTAATAAGAAAATAAAGGAAGACTAAATATTCTGAGAGAAAATATAGTTAAAAAATATGGTCAATATTCTTGGACCTCCTATCACAAAGAAAGCAATGGTTAGGGAAATAAGAAAAAAATCATGCATGAAAGGCCTATACAGGTGTGAGTATAAGCATACTTAGTAAGGCACCATGAAAAACAAGTGAGAAATATTAGAATATAACAATCAGATCAACCTATATGTAAAAGAGAGACAATAAACTAAACATCATATATGATCATAAATAAATTTCAATCTCCATAGCCAGTTAAAACACAATATATAAACACATGGTTATACAACACATACACATGACACTCATTGTCCTTGTCCCATCTAAAATATAAAAAAAAGATACAAAATAAACACATTGTACATGAACAAACCCTCTCCACTAATAATTTCCCAATGATGAACTCTACTCATCACCCTCTCCATCTCCATCTCTACTTCCTATTACCGGCACTTGTAAGACAATTATATTGAAAATTAAACAATGTTCTATATTTATATTTAAACTTAAAACCAATAAAATTTTGTAAACTAAATGATTTTGAAGTTGTGTGATTTACCTACTCACCACTAGTAATCACTGCAAAATCCCTGGGGATAGATCTGGTCGTCTTCTAATATAAATCAAACAACACTTTCTTCAAAATGGATATCTCATCCCCCTATTCCTGAATTTTGTTTTGCATAGAATCAAACTTTATCTGATCATATTGGAGTAGGGAGCTACTAAAACCAGGATTAGATGAAATTGCAATCCCCTTTTGCCTTCCAAATACCTCATATGGTATTGGTCTCAAACCCATCCCGCGCACTCGACCGGGATACTCCTTCCCAAGGACTTTACCAACTGGGTCATCCTGGGAGACTGAGTAGGACTGCATGGGATTGACATCACATAGTTCTTTAATTTTTACCTATAAATCAAATATCAGTCATATTAGTGACATCTAATAATAAGTTATTATAATGAAAAATGAATTCATACCCCAACTTCTTTAGAAGACTCATTAACAAAACTCCCATCTGATTTTTTATGAACATCCAACCATACTTCTGTTCGGGATACTGGGTGGCCTAAACTCTGTGAATGTATTAAACAAAGATAAATCAATAATTTAATATATTAAATAAATAATATTGTATAATAAATATTTAAACTAATGAAAAGATTACCAGAGTCAATCAGCTTCTAGAAAAACTTTTTGACCCCGTAGTGTGGGGGATGATTTACTTAGCCCAACTTGATACATTCTTCCTTGAAAGATCCTAAAATAAATAAAATGCAATTTAATAGTAATTTATGCAATGCCATCTTCTTTTCACATACATGTATAAATGTAAAATGAGATTAATATAATAATATATATTTAAATACCATGTGCTTCTCATCATGATGCCAATCAATAAAAAATTTCCATTGCTCCCTAGGTACCCCATTGGGTACCTTATCATACATTTGTTAGGAGTTCAATGAAGTATCGTTGACTTCGTTCCATAATATCTATTTATAATCTTTTTATTTCTTATCCAAATTTTTCAATGTCCACTTTCATGCTAGGATGCCAGCAATGGTAAAGTGAAAAAATATCTGTACAAAGAGATTAATTTTGAAAATATTAGCATTTAATAAAATAATGACATTAAATCACACCATAATGTATTAAAACTACCTTTATTTGTGAATCAAAAAAACTTCATTTTTCCAAGATGAAGGCATATGCCTCCAATCATCATACGTAATGGGAAGGGTAGTTGACTCCGCCTCTAGCTAGACTAGAATCTGGCCAAGTAATCTCATGGCGTCATCCGTAGGGACCCCATAGGAATAAAATGGGACAACTATCTTTTTCCTAGTCAGATTCCATACATCTTCACTTTTCATATTTTTCTTTGCAGCAGTATTGTTTCCATATTTTATGAAAAAAATGTTAGTAGTATAAAAAAAGTGAAATAAATTTATTCATATTAAATTTTTTACCTATAACATTCACCCTCTAGTATCCCCATGAAGAACTAGAAGTGGCGCCCTACTCCCTCACTATCGTGGATACTGAATGGGAAGGCATCGACTGAGCTGCTGATGAGACGCTACCGGAGGGTGTGAGAGATGGTTCAGGGGGAAATCAGATGGTGTCTCAGATGTTGTAGGGAGGGAGACAGATGGACCATCATATTTTAGAGTGGTCGATGAAATATTGACTAAGATTTTACTAGCTTCAATACAATGCTTCGTCCTTGACATTCCTGTCATTTAATGAAATAAAATTAATTTCAAAACATATATTTCAAAAAATTCATGAAAAAATAGAAATGATAACAGATGCATAGTACTAACAAACAAAATATACATACCCTTAATCCACGACATCTTTCACATAATATACCATTTTTTCTTGTGATGATAAGATATATGGATCATTTAGTTCACGTTTACCAACATCCATCAAGCAAGAGAAGTTCACAAAATTAAATTGAAAGGAATCTCTTTTAACACCCTTGAAAATATCCACCCAATTGCATTTGAATAAAACAACTAAAAAATGTTTATGCTAGTTTAATTCAATAATATTAGTCAACTTTCTATAGTATTCTACTTCATCAAACATAAACATGCCACTATTTTGTGTTTTCAAACCCTATTCCCAATCAATTATATGGAATCTAAATCCATTCATGTTGTAAGCATCAAACTTTCTATCTTGCTTTAGAGGAACTCGAGCAAGAAACTTCAAATATTCTGACAACTCTGCTCGAGTATTAGTATTCATGATATGAAAAAAGTAATAT
Source organism: Viscum album (assembly GCA_963277665.1). Lineage (NCBI taxonomy): Eukaryota > Viridiplantae > Streptophyta > Magnoliopsida > Santalales > Viscaceae > Viscum > Viscum album. The sequence goes on along the minus strand of OY728119.1, from coordinate 224,008,398 downwards.
ACATTATTAGATTTAAAAAATATATATATCAACCTAATATATATATTAATTGCAATATTTATGAACTTAAAAATCATGCAAACCATTCTACAAGCTCTTTATTAACAAATGTTTTATATCTTTCTCATTTCGTGTTTGTCCTCTCATTCGTATCTTTTTTTGTATCCTCAACTCTTCAATAAATGGATCTGCAATTTCACTATTTTTTAGCACATATCTATGTGCCTATAATAATTCCATTTCTATTAATGTAACATTTGAGATCCTCCCAACTGATCGACTAATAGCAGGAAAGATTTTTTTTATTTCCCATGTATTTTAGATTGAGCTGATGTGTTGTCAACACATCTAACTTGATTGAATCTTATCTCAATATCAACCAAGTATCCAGAACAAAAGGTAAGACACTCCTCTGCCAAATAGTCTTCAGAAATAGTGCCTTCAGGTTGAGATTTATATTTCATGTATGATTTCAAATACCCATGATATCTGTGAAATAAAATAAAAAAACATAACTATGTATTTAATAAAGTGCCAAGAATTGTTTACTGAAATGAAAAACATATAAATAATGTACCTTTCAATTGGATACATCCATAGATAAGGTACGAGGCTTCCTAATTTAGCTTCCTCAGCCAAATTCATAGTTAAATGCATCGTGACAGTAAAAAACAATGGATGAAAGATCATCTCTATTGCACAAAGTGTTAATAAAAATCTCTCCTGAAGGTTTCCAAGCTGAAATGAATGTAGAGTTTTCTTACATAGTTGTCTAAAAAATGTATAGAATTGGAGTAAAACATCAGTAACCTTTTCAGGTAATAATGTACGCAAAGCCAATGGAAGTAACTATTGTAACAAAATATGTGAATCGTGGCTTTTAAATCCATGTAACTTACGATGCTTTAAGTCAACACACCTTGAGATGTTACTTGAATACCCATCGGACACCTTCACATATTTTAAAATTTAAAATAATGTATCTTTATCCCTATTTTTCATTTTAAAAATTGTCATAGCATACTTTCCATTCTTATTTGGCTAGAGATCATGCTTTATGTTCATTGCTTGTAAGTCTTTCTGAGCATTGAGATGATCCTTAAACTTTCCATGCTCATTAATCAATGTGAGGATCAAATTATTACAAAAATTCTTCTCAATATGCATCACATCAAGATTATTTTGTAAAAAAATAAATTCCCAATATGGAAGTTTGAAGAATATATTTTTTTTCTTCCATTGTTACGTTTCGATTTCACTTGACGATGCACTTCAAACTCATTTCCCACTATCAATCAAATGATGCACCTTCCCAAATTCTATTTCAACATTTCAAAGTTGTGTCAATATTTTAGAACCTTTTAACAATTTAGAGGTGGTCTACAATCAATGAAACCATTGAATTTTGACTTGTTTTTCCGAAATCTATGAGATGCATCGAGAAATCATTGATGACACAAGAAGTGACATTTTCTACTATGAGGTAGCTGTTTGGGATCAAAATCAAAGTTACAAACAGGAAAAGAAAAACCTGTGTAAGTGTTCCAACCAACTAAATTCCCAAGTCCAAGAAAGTCACTAATGGTGCACATTAGAGCAGCTTTCATTTTGAACATTATTCTAGAATATGCATCATATGTCTCAATACCATTGCTCCATAACTCCTATAATTCTTTAATTAAAGGTTACAAGTACACATCGGTATCATTTCCAAGAATTTTTTTTCCAGGAATAATCATCGAAATGATAAAATACATTTGTTGCATACACATCCATGGAGGTAGATTGTAAGGGATCAAAACAACTGGCCAAATGCTATAACTAGTACTCAAAGTCCCAAATGGGTTGAATCCATTGGCAGCCAATCTAAATCGAACATTCCTAGGACCAGATGAGAAATATGGATGTAATAAATCAAATGAATTCCATGATTTTGAATCTCTTGGATGTCGCATTAACCCATCATTGTTATTATCTACAGAATGTTACTTCATGTGTTTGGTGGTTTTCGATGATATGAATAATCTTTGCAATCGAGGTTTTAAAAGAAAGTAATGCAAAACCTTTGTAGGTGTGTTCATTTTCTTTTTCTTCATGGTATTATTTTGATTCATACTTCCAACATCACCCATAGATTTCTATCTATAAAAATAACATTTTTTTCAATCTTGTATGCTTGAATCCTCTCCCTAATAAAGCGTACAATCATTGGGACATACATGTATTTTTTTATAATTCATACTAATCCTGTTAACAAACTTTTTCATATCATAAAAAGATTCAGGGATCTTTGTTTTAGGAAATTCATCACGCAATAATTCCAATATCATGGAAATTACCTTATTTATAAATCCATATAGGCATTTGATATAGTATAACTTCAGGAAAAAAAATTGAATATTTCAAACATCCACTATACAACTCTTGATTTCCATCGTCAACAAAACCATGAAACACATTTGTCTACTCATTAAAGTTTTATGTTACATTAGTATCCACAGAATCAAGAGGAGTATCCAATGATATGTTACAATTTTGATCTGGTTGTCCTATAGTCTCAAAAACATCACTTGTCACATTGCTATTTATAGAACCCTCAATTGGTTGTTTTGATATGTTTTGATGTTGATGTTGGTGTTTTTCAATTCCAAATGAATAATTTATAAGGTTTTTCATTTAATTGTCCATTATCAATGAATTTGGGAGCTCATTCTATGGATTGACATCAGTTCTCAACCTTTCTGTAACGTTCGATTCTCCGTGTTAAATCCAACACAAATATTGAGTAGGCAATTGCTTCAATATTAAGTGTTAATAAACTTTATCTCTCTTCAACCACCTTCTAAATTTACATTTAGAACATGGAAATATTATTCTCCCATCAACAGATCAATTGGAAATTCCAAAATCTAAAAACTCCTCCAAACCCTTAGCATACTAAGGTGTGTTCCTCGGTAATGTGATCCAAATTTTATCCGTATATATCACAACGTGTCTACACATTATTAAAAAAAATTAAAACACATAACTATTACTAAATAGGAAAAGAGATTCATGTATACTAGTTGAAAAAAATATGAATATGTTAAATAAGGTTTTCCTATATAAATATATATGGTGAATAATGAATCTTCTAGGTAAATAATATTTAATCCAATTACTAAAGATTATTATATTTACCCCACCTAAAGGGTATATTTCTAATACAATAAATTCCACATTCAATATATGAATGTGATATAGGCGTGCACCATTAAATTCAAGTATTAAATAATTGGGTATTCATAAATTATATTCATTTTAATAAAAAATATTTTTAATCACTTCAAATGATTAGGAAATACAATTAAAGTGGTGTATTGTTCTTATGATAGAAATGAACATCTCATAATCCTTCCTGAGAAAGAAGGTTGATGGTTTAAAAAGAAAATATCCCCTTTGTAACAAAGGAATCATAAATGAATTGTTACATAGAAAAAAATCCTTGATGATGAATCTTTGAATGGTGTTACACAAGAAGGGATCAAGAATCAATTTTCATGACTCTGCGAGTTCAATCACCAAAATGGGGAATGGACGACCTTAAAAAATGGGATATTTGGATCTTTTCATTGTGATTTTTATAATGTTTCTTTTTTCCATTAATCCATTCAAAGAAGCTGGTTTATCGTATAAGCCTTCCAACAATTTTTTTTAAAGTATCCACCTATGCCTACATCATTTTCATTTTATCATATGTATCCACCTTTGTATTTTCTTTCTTAATGTATTCTAATGGTGACACTCCAAAACCTAAACCTCTATCACAACTATAATATTCTATTAGGTACCACCTAGAGCAATGACTAGGAAAGAAGAGGGGTTAATTGGAAATCTTAAAAATCAGAGTTACATAAAAATATATTATGGAATATGATAGATTAAGTTATTCAATAATTCAGACTCTTAAAAATAAAAGCAGTTGATGTGATATGAGATAAAGAAGAAATAAAATAAATATGAACACAATGAATTGAATTGGTTTAGGTCCAAAACATCCTATGTCTACTCATAACATTTCAATTTAGGAATATGGATATTGACTATTGACAAAGTCCTTTTATGTTTAAGAAAAACCTAGAATTTTACAAATAGATTAGTATTAACCCATGACTTTTACTAAAGGTGCAGCCCTAAACCCCACTAGCCTCTTTGAGGGAGTAGATATAAGCCTGTATTTTCTATAAGGAGTAGCCCCAACATATTAATTTTTTACAAGATAAATAACAACCTATTTCACTACCTTTTGGTCGGATGGGGAGAACCATTTAGTACATTTTAAAGAAGGTATAACCCATATTTTTTATAATACAGTGTAGAAAACTATCCAAAAAAATAAAATATAGGGAAAACACTAGATAGTTACGAACTATTTTTGTGTGTGAATATTATTATCATCCCTTTAAAGGGTTTGAATAAAGATTCTTGGACAATCCAAAAATTCCACAGAAAATAGTGAAACAATGAATCTTTGGGAATCTATGTCAAACTATAAAACATGATAGAATAAAAATAAATCATGTTCTCATCCCATTCACATACTGCATGTGTTTGATTCATCCTTTTAATAGAGAAAGTTTAAATGGAAATGTTTCGCTTCAAAGTCTTTGATCACCCTTTATAAATAAAAAATAATAAATTCATCATGTAGATGCAGCCTTAAAGTTGTCTCAACACTTCTATAAAAAAAGAACCAATTTATATAGAAATTTTCATAATAATGATAAATTAATAAAAATTTAATTCTAATAAAAAAAATATAGTCAATTAATACTCCATTAATCATCTATAAATCTCATGGTCAATTACCATAAGTCATTTACAACATGATGGTAAAAAATACCAAGCATCGATCTTTCAAATAATCATTCATTATGGGATTTAGGGGAATGAAAACTAACTCAACAAACTAAGAGATATACTCCATCAGTGAATAACATCCCTACTGAAAATTCTAGGTGGTATTATCTATAAACATAATACATATAATTCAATAAATACATAATTCAATATGGATAACACATAAAAGGCTACCCAATTACTCATAATAGTTGTAAATCACATCAAACCATATCAAAATACCCAAGAACAAAACTCAAATCAAGATGTAATTCCTAAACACCCATGGTAAATCGCATTTTTATATAGTAAAGAGGTAGACAAAAACTCTCTTTCACTTACCACTTGCCCTTTGAGGGGAGGTGAAGTGCTAGGTTGGGAATGGCGGAGAGGGGCGGCGAGCGGCAAGGTCGGGACCAACAGAGAGGGGTAACGAGGGTAAGGGTTGGGGTGAGGGTTGGGACCGACGGTGAGGGGCGGCGAGGGTTGGGATTGGAGGCGACACTTTAGGGGGTTGGGTAGGGCTTCGCGGGGTTGGGGGGGTCGGGGGAGAAGTGCCAAGTTTTTCAAAAAATAAAAGTTTTAACAGTGGTTTTTAATAAACCGTCGCTAAATTATTTTAAAAAAAGTTAGAAATGGTTTAATAAAACGCTGCTAAAGTCTAATTTTGGTGTAGTGAGTGGGTGTACGACATCTCCCACATGTCACAGCTAAGGAGATATGTGCATGTTTCTATGCACATCATCTATGGGGGTAGAGATTCTGAGTATGGACCATCCCTTTGGTTCATGTGTTGTGCCAGCATGAAAACTTGCAGGTTTTCCTGGGAGTGGGACAGTCAGTCAGGTGCAGGCTCAGTTTCTCAATTTGTTTTCTATAGTTTTACTTTTAGTGATGAAAATTTTGAATGAAGGAATGATTTATAGACCTAGTTTTTTCCTTGTAAGACTTTCTAATTTTTTCTAAATATATTTCTAGAGCTAGGTACTGAGACGACGTGCGATTCTGAGACCCGGTGTACTCGAAATAAATTATACAAAAACATGAAGTGTTTGTGTACTATGCACGTGACAGAAATTGGATATCTCTTTAACGGTAGCTCAGATTAGAAATATGAGGTCACAGTTGAGTTTGAAACGTGGTGTTTACCCTAGGTGGGGTATAACTTTTATCGGTGCGAGACTTCTATGAGAAAAGTCATCCATGGGAAAAATCGTAAATAAAATAATTAAACTTAATTATTTTATCTCGAATGCCGAATCGAATAACTTTCAAATGGGGACTCAGATTGAAAATATGAGAGCTCTTTTGAGTTTGGAATGGAGCATTTTACCTTAGTTCCGTATAAAAAGAGGGGGTGTGAGAATTTCAGACTTCCGTGCCAAGTGGGGCTTCTATAAATAGAAGTTTAAGAATTAGAATTAGGGTTAGCCCCTAATTCTCTCTCTCTCTATCTACAAATCCTCTCTTCCCCCCATCTCTCTCTTTGTTATTAGGTTGATCGAGTATGGATCTAGAATGAAACTTCGATGGATTGAAGCAGGATCGCAACAGATCTGTCATTAATGCCGAACAGATCAATCGAGGTAGGATTTCTTCTACTATTGAGTTCCAATTCAAGTTTTTAATTGAAAATCCTATGTTGATTCTTTGTTTCTTTATTTTGAACATCATCGTTGATGACTGATCTAACATGACCATCAATCCTCGCTGAAATTCACTTTTTTTCGTTGTGTTCTTTTCCCATTCTTCGGGTTCTTCGACGTTTATTCATGGACATGTCAAATCTTCAATGGATCGTTGAGTGAGACTTGGGTCTGTGAAGAGCTCGATCTGAGGACCCGAAACAACCTTCGAATCTGGAATCGAATGAGCGGTGGAGTTGCGGTGGTCTGTGCAAGGGACCACCAGAGCAAGGTCGACCGACGACGGTGGCATGCGGCAGCGACGGAGGGTGGCACAGCGGAGCAGAGCCGCGACGGCTGCGGGTCGCGAGGGCGGCCGAGGGATTGCGGGGTCGCGGAGCGCGACCCCAGGCGGCAACGACCCGCATGACGCAGGTTTTCATGGTGACCGACCAGGTCAGGGGCCGTACGGAGCTGGGTTGTGAGCCGACTAAAGTGGACCGGCCAGACCCAGGTGAAGGGGGTCGGCCCAATTTTGGGTCGGACCAGAAATGCTTGTATCTCTTAAACTGCATGTTCGTTTGATGCACCGTCTGCGGCCACGGGTCCCTCCCAATGAGGTGGACCTTTTTATAACATTTTGGGACTTTCAAGGTTTGGTATTGGGACTCGGTTTCATGGAACGTCTGTGTTTAAATAATAATAATAAAATTATTATTATTAAGAAATCTTGTAAATGACCTATCTTCAAAACGGAACATCCGTTTGATGCGCCATCAATGGCGGTGTGACCCTGGTCCTTGGGAAAACATTTCAAGATTACTTTCAGGATTTTAAAACAAAGTCAATGTGTGGGTCCCATGAGGCCCGATTCATACGCTTTTGTAGTGAAATATAACTTTTTCACTGATTATCCGTTTTGGATGAATGAGTAGTCCATCTCATGTGTTTTTCCATTAGGATCCCAATGGTGTGATCCGTATAATTTTTTTGGGATCGAGGCATGGGATCTATGGGACTCCTTTCGAGCAGAATGTGGCGACCTGAAACTTTTCCACTGGATGTCTGTTTGGAGAGAACGAATAGTCAATCTTGTGTGTGTTTTCGTAAGGATCGAAACGGTGTGATCCATTTGGGATTGCAGAGCCTTTTTAGTGACCTTATTAAATATGGAAACATGAAAGGAATATCATTAGAAGATCCTTTTGATGTGTTTTAAGAGAACCCATGGCTTGGGTCAACTTTGAGTCTTGTGAGATTTGAGAAGATGTATGAAGAGATGCGGTCAAATGTTTTGGGCTGTTGAGGCGGTGTGTCAGCAAAGTTACGGTTTTTACCCTCCGGACTAACGACGAGCATTGTGCACTCATCAGTATTTTGACTAGATGTGTCATGTACTCTAGTAGTACACTGGCATGCCTAGGGGTACTTGTTCACAATTTAGTACCCAAGAATGGTTAGGTACACGGCCAGACAACATGGCGGGGTTGTAGGTTCCAGGCGCAGCGGAAGCACGTTGGTGGGTGTACCCAACTTTAATTTTTGCTATTGATGACATTTAATCCGAGATCTGTCATAATAATAAAACATCGGATCTCCAAAATAGAACGAAGAACGAAAGAAAGTAAGGGAGTCCCGGAACCATAGAGAGGATCATCATATGTTGGTTATAATTAATTAAAAGACAAGAATTAACTTGATGGAATTCTCTCTCCATTGATGTTTCTGGTCACGATCTGATGTGATCCATCATTGCATCATAGAATCCAAGTGTAGGATTCCTCTATCGGTGATCCACACATGCTCCACGTATCTCTGGATGTTGCCGAAGGGATCCTCAGGTGCTAGCGTGGAAGAGCCTTCGCTTGCGATTTCCGCCTTTGATCGCCTTGATCCGGTGGAGAAGGATCTCTCTCTTGGGTTGAGAGTGTTCTTGGAAGAAAATAATTCTCTCTTAGATTGAGAGATTTCTCTAGATCCATTATGCACAACCCAAAAAAATTTCTAGGCTAATGAGAATTATATAATAGGAATTTTAATTACTTAGAATAATAAAATGAATTAATTACCCAAAATCATTTATTAGTTTCATTTAATTCTTAGTAAGACTCCATGTCTAATAATAACAATTGAGTATTATTATTAATTGACATACACCCAGCGTATTACACCTAATATTATTTAATTAAATAGATAATATTATTTCTCGCATGTCCCCAGAAAAACTACACAGCATGTATATTAATATACACGGCGTGTACTTTTGTTTTTTTCCATTTTATTTATTTCCTCCACCATATTTATTAGGCCTTGAAAAATGGCTATTTATTTCTCAAATAAATATCACTGAATTACTCGCTAATAAATATATTATTTCTCCCACAACATATTCTTTAAAATAACTTATTTGAAAATAAATGCGATCATGCATCCTTGAATAATTATTAAACCACAATCAGGAATAATCTTTATTCAACTTGTTAAATTAATATTTAACTGAGATACTTGGACACACTTAGTGTGTGACCCTCTAGGACTCTTTCTTAGTGGCATTAGGCGGAGCCTTCCTAAAGTCCAAGGTTAGTGTCTAGCAACACGCCAAGGAACCCATAGAGAAAGAAGTTAATGTCACAATGACGTGCCGCCTCCTATGAACTTTTACCGTGTAATATAATCCCTTTGTCTCAATATCTCAAATCAAGATGGTTGCATGCTAGTGTCATCAACCTATGTGCTCGATTATTCTTTCTTTTAATTTCTAGAATTGAACTTTCTCATTCCTTACCATGGCCATGGATTTATTTAGGCTATATCAATTCCATCAAAAGGCCTAAGATATCTACTTCCATTATGGAACAGAAGGGAAAAAAAATTTCTTGCATTGTCTATTAATGCAGTATTACTCGTGACGCACCCGACATATCCTACCTCGCTGCGAACAGTGTGTCATCACAGTTTTCCTCAATACATATAAGTACGCAAGTTGTAATACCCATTAATAATAATCTTAAATTCTAAGGACCAATACACACGTCCGCAGATAGGAACATCCAATGACACTATGAAATGTGGATTTCCTACTGACGGGTCACATTCTCATAATATCATCCTGGATATTACCAAGGGTGCACACCATGAGAAGGTGCCTCAAAGTTTTATGAGTCCTCACCTCTAATGGAATGTATTATTTGTGTCCTTAAAATAACATCATCCATCTATAGAACATATATTCAAGAACAATGTTATGGAACTTCCAGGTTCTCATCATAGCAGGGATCTGCTATGACCCTTTAATGCAACAACTATCCTTAGGACATTATCATATTCATTGTCATGTAAAAGAGAAATCAAGATGTGATAAGGTATTTATTAATGAATAAAGTACAAATCAGTTGGTTCTAGGCCACCAACTCCAACAGAATCCCACTTGGAATAGTGTCAACTACTAACAACCTTTAACCTGCTAGCTCTCACATGATATTCATGATTCTATTGATATAGGCCTTTAGTCATGGGGTCTACCACATTCTCTTCCATGGACACTATGTTCACTGCAACTTCACCCCTTTGATATAAATCCATCAAGAGGTGATACTTTCAGAGTATGTGTTTTTTCCATTGATGTGACCTTAGTTCTTTTTCAAGAGTCACTGCTGCAGTATTATCACAATACAATGTGATATGATCTTTACTTCTAGGCACCACATCAAGCTCTTGGAAAAAGTTCTGAATCTAGAGGTCTTCCTTGGATGCATCAGAATCCATTGTATATCCAGACTCCACTATAGAATCGGTGACAACTGGTTGCTTTGAACTCTTCCAGCTCACAGGTCCTCCATTGAGACAGAAAACATATCCAGATTACAACTTCAGATCGTTCTGATCTGTTTGAAAACCAGCATCAGCAAACCCTATGATGAAAATCTCTTCGTCTCCTCTATACACCAGGAACATATCCTTATTTCTTCTCAGATACTTAATGATAATCCTAACAACAGTCCAATGTTGTACTCTTGGGTATGTTTGATATCTTCCTACCATGCTTAGTGTATAGGCAACAACAAGCTTGGTACATAACACGGCATACATGATGGATCCTATAGCTGAAGTGTATGGGATCGTAATCATTATATCTTTCACCTATTGTGTCTGGAGACACATTTTCTTAGAAAGATGTAGGCCATGTGACACTGGAACGAATCCCTACTTGGATTGTTCCATACTAAATCTCTTTAGTATCTGGTCAATGTATGTACCCTGATTTAGTCCAAGCATCCTCTTGGATCTATCACAAATGATCTTAATCCCTATAATGTAGGTTGTTTCACCTAATTCCTTCATAGAGAAACACTTGTTCAACCAGTCTTTAACTGACTGTAAGACTGGTACATTGTTTCCAATACGTAATATGTCTTCAACATATATTACTAGGATAATGGATGCATTCCCATTAAACCATTTATAAACACGTGGATCACATTCATTCTTAATGAAATCAAATCCCTTTATAGCTTCATCAAATCGAATGTTCCATGACATGGATGCTTTCTTCAATCCGTAAATGGATTTTTGTAACTTGCAAACCCATTTGGCTTCACCTGGTGTCACAAACCCTTCTGGTTGTGTCATATAGACATCTTCCTAAATATTCTCATTAAGGAATGTTGTTTTGACATCCATCTTACAAATACTGTAGTCATGGTAAGATGATATGGCAAGTATGATTCTTATGGATTTAAACATGACAACTGGTGAGAAGGTTTCATCATAGTCAATTTCTTGATGTTGTCTGAATCCTTTATCCACTAGCCTTGCTTTATAGGTGTTAACTTGACCTTCTATGTCTAGATTTCTCTTGAATACCCATTTGCATCCAATAGGATTTACATCAACTGGCTCATCGACCAGAACCCAGACTTGGTTCTGATACATGGAATCTATCTCAGAATTCATAGCTTCTAGCCATCTTGTATCTTCTGAGATTTCTACTGCTTCCTTGTAGGAGAGAGGTTCATCATTGTCCAACAATAATGATTCACCATCCTTGGTGACTAGGAAACCAAATCTCTATGGTTCCCTTACCTCTCTTGAGATCCTATGCAGTACTTGTGTTTCTGGAACCTCTTCTATGGGGACCTGTGGAACTTGTTTTTGTACCAACACCTGTGTATCTTGAGTATCAACTTTATTGAAGTCAATCTTTCTCCCTCTATCCTTTTTGAGGATTTTCTTCCTCTTAAGAAATACGGCTTGTCAAGAAACAATCACTTTCTTGTATGAAGGGTTATATATGTAATATCCTTTTGTTTTCTTAGGATATCCTATAAAGATACACCTCGTGCCCCAGGGTGCTAGTTTGTTGCCTAAGAAAGCCTTAACAAATGTCTCACATCCCCATACACGCGTGTGCAAAAAAATGGGTTTCTTTCCATTCCATAACTCAGAGGGAATTCCATTTTTCGCCTTAGTTGGTACTCGGTTTAATGTGTATACTGGAGTTTGTAATGCATATCCCCAAAAGGATAATGGAAGATCTGCATGACTCATCATCAACCTCACTATGTCTAACAAGGTGTGGTTTTTTCTTTCACTAACACCATTCCACTATGGTGTATAAGGAGGAGTGAGCTGAGATATAATCTTAGACTCCCGTAGAAGATCGATGAACTCTTGGTTCAGATATTCTCCACCTCGATCTGATTGAAGATTCTTTATCTTCTTACCAATATGATTCTCTACTTCATTATTGAATTCTATAAATTTATCTAAAGCTTCTGAATTATACCTCATTAAGTAGACATATCCATATCTACTCAAATCATCAATAAAAGTAATGAAGTAATAATATCCACCTCTATTTTCAATTGGGAATAGTCCACACACATCCATGTGCACCAATCCTAGAAGCTGTGTGGATCTTTCACCCTGTCCACCAAAAGGTGGATTTATCATTTTACCTTGTAAACAAGCATGACATCTATCAAGTGGTTTTAGATCAATAGAGTCTAAATAGTCATCTTGGTAGAGCTTTGTCAAGTGATTATCGTTTACATGACCGAGATGGTGATGCCATAACTGGGTGAGTATGAGTCATGCGAGTTTGTTTTGTTATCGATTGCCAATACTTGGTTTTCGTAATTTAATACATACAAACCATTATTTAAATTCCCATACCATAAGATATGTTGTTCTTATAAAAGAAGAAACCCTTATTTCCAAACTTGAAAATAAATCCATCCATATCCAAACATGATATATAAATTATGTTTTTGGTAACACTAGGCATATAATTACCGTTATGTAAAACCAAAATCATCCCAGTTGGCAATGAGAGATGGTAATCGCCAATGGCCAATGCAGTCAGCCTTGCGTCATTGGCAGCTCAAAGATCCACCTCTCTTTTGGTAATCTTTCTAAATCTACTTGGTTATGGTATTTGAATACAGATGTGATCCCCACAAGCTATATCTAATACCCAATGTGTAAAAATGGAAAGATTACACTCGATAACGAATGCACCTTTAGAGTCCCCATACTTTTGGGTGCAGTTCCTCTTCTAGTGGTCTTGCTTGCCACATACAAAACATACTACCTCTCAATCCTTGCCCTGCCTCTAGATCTTCCCCTTCTTGGAGGGATGGTGCTCAGGGCCTTCAGATCATTTATGAATCTTTGGACCCTTTTCTTTGTCCTTCTTTTTCTTATTCACCATAATAACTGTGGGTTTGTCACGCCCCATGTCATTTGTTGGGCAGTGATGATAAGAGGATATCTATACGCAACTCATTCGGGAACTTAATCCCTAAGATGTCCAGACGTTCAATGTAGCCAATAAGTTTGACTACATGAGGCCCAGCTGGCATAGAATCTCTAATCTTAGTTGTGAACAAATCATTAGAGATCTCATATCTCTCCCATCTCGCCTTCTCTTGATAGAGATCCTTAAGGTGAGACATCAACCTATACACGTCCATGTTTTCGTGTTGCTTCAAGAGCTCATTAGACATTGATGATAACATGAAACATTAGACATTTGTGGCATCATCCATATGTTTCATATAGAGAGATAGTTCCTCATCACTAGCCTCTTTTCCAGGTGCAACTGGAACAGTCTCTTCCATCACATACAATTTCCTCTCATGGTGAAGGATGATGCGTAAACGCCTCTACCATTCTTAAAAATTGGTGTCGGTGATAAGGTTTTTCTTCTCAAGTATGGTTCACAATGATATGTTTGAAGTCATTTTTCTTGTTGTTTCTACAAATTAAGATCAGAAAAGGTTTAGCACTTTATTATGATAAAATAATTGAGACAAATAAATAAATAAATACTTATTATTCTCCCACTATTTTATCGAAATCCAATATCCCTCACCATTGACTTTAGAATATTCTGTTGCCTGAATATTCTAGTGGCAAGGATCCATATTTCCATTCTCATTACCCCAACTAGGGTTGGTCAAGCAACTTGAAGAGTTTTAGGTAGGCATTCCAAATGCCAACTATATTAACTTTAAACTCCTTGATCTGTTGAGTGGACTCCCCAATCTTGAAACCCTTTTGGATTTCCTCAAACTTTGCCTCTTGGTCACACCAAGTCCTGCTGTGTCAGTCAACCCTTGATGTGAACCAAGTCAAGTCAACCCAAAACCTTGAATTAGAATTCCCCGATAATTGAAAGCACTCCAACTAGGGTTGGTCAATCACTTTGAATTATGGTTCGATTCTAACCAAGATTATGGAAGGCTATACCAACTTAATATTTCTTTAAGGGATTTTATCCTTATACGTAAATTTCCATTTTATTATCTTTGATTACATGCTTGTTAATATTAAGTGGGATATACTTAAGTGATTAACCATGTCTAAGATAATATTTACACATAATCCGGTCTTATTTTAGTTCCGTCTTGCATGCTTGTTTAATTCAATAATTGTGTGATCATGACAACACACCCACAATAAATAAAACATGCAACTGATAGAAATAAAATAAATTGTATGATCATAAGCTTGATTTATTGTTTAGTTTATCTAGCGGTTGATAAATTAACCCAAGACCTAGGGGAGAAACACCTTGATCATTTTGGGTTCGTGTTTATAGCTTTCCACCTATCCACCTTTGTATCTCATTGGATTGGTTTCACCTTCGCTTCTAACTTGAGCTACCTCCACTAGCTTGGGAGATCCATCCATTACATATGCTTTTATCTCATTTGCAGGTGAGGGGTAAAACAGGGTTTTACATAAAAGAAACATTGGGCATGCAGACCCTACATATTAATGAGGAGAAGGCTCGAAGGCCAACAAATTTAATTTAAATAAATAAATTAAAAGAAATCGTTCGCATACAAAGGTCTTGGTCTAACTCATGATCATCCATACATGCAACAATATTTACGCATAAATAAAACTAGAATTTAATTGTTTAATCGTTCTTATTTAAGATAAATCACGCTCGAATCAATTAATTATCTTTAATTAATCAATCCTTTTATCTTAAACTCTTTTCTGAATTTCCTTGAGATTCTCATCCATCATAATTTTAAATAAATAAATTCATTTAAAATTATCTTTGTATGTAACTTGTACCTTGGATGCAACCTAGTGAATTCTCATTCATAACTACCCAAAGAGTAGAAATGAACATTATGCATATGTTAAATTAAAGATAAGTATATAAAACATCTATCACGTGTTGTGTCTCAGCTTTACATCTGCACTATGGTACACGTCTCAAGGGTTTGTATAATATAATAATAAATTTTATTAAATCTGCATAATTTGGATGAGTACATGGCGTGTAGTTCTGACTACATAGCGTGTACTTTTGTTCACCATCCATCGGAAGTACACGCCCAGGGATATGGCGTGTAGATGTACTTTGAACATCTTCGGAGTACACAGTGTGTTCAGTGGGACACACGCCGTGTAGTATCTGTGTTAGATGGTTTCCTGATGGTCAAGTCGTGTAAGGGGTACACGGTCCTACCCAAACCCAAAGGGAATACACACCGTGTTCAGTGGGCCACACGATGTGTAATCCGAAAACTGTGTGCCACTTGTTCCTAGTTAACACACGGAGTCTTAAAGACTTAGGATCCAATGACACGACCTGGTTTAGCAGACCGTCCCGGTGCATAGAACCTATACTACACGGCGTGTACTGCCGAATACACACCTTGTATTCTGGTGTTGTACGACTAGGAATCTTTGACACCTCTAGATGAGATCCTCTGTTTTATTTTAATCAAAATTAAAAGAAAAAAATCGTTTCTGTAAGGTGAATGAGAAACGAAAGAGAAGGAACACATCTCGAGATTCAGATTTAAAGAACGATTAAATTGAATTGAAACAACTAAATTATTAAATGTGTAAATTAGCAACGAAAAACTAAATAATTATAATCAACGATATGACCCACTCTGATACCACTTTTAGGTTCTGGGCGTAGCGGAAGCGCGTTGGTGGGTGTACCCAACTTTAATTTTTTTTCATTAACGACGTTTAATCTGAGATCTGTCACGATAATAAAACATCGGATCTTAGGAATATAACAAAGAACGTAAGAAAAGAAGGGAGTCTCATAACCATAGATAGGATCATCATATGTTGTTATAATTAATTAAAAGACAATAATTACCTTGATGGAATTCTCTCTCCGATAATGTTTTCGGTCACGATCTGATGTGATCTGTCATTGCGTCGTAGAATCCAAGTGTAGGATTCCTCTATCGGTGATCCACATGTACTCCACGTATCTCTGGATGTCGCTGAAGGGATCTCTGGGTGCTAGCGCGGAAGAGCCTTCGCTTGCGATGTCCGCCTTCGATCGCCTTGATCCCATGGAGAAGGATCTCTCTCTCGTGGCTTGAGAGCGTTCTTGGAAGAAAAGAATTCTCTCTTGGCTTGAGAGCTATCTCTAGATCCGTTGTGCACAACCCAAAAAATGACTAGGCTAATGAGAATTATATAATAGAGATTTTAATTACTTGGAATAATAAAATGAATTAATTACCCAAAATCATTTATTCATTTCATTTAATTATTAGTAAGACCTCATGTCTAATAATAACAGTTGACTATTATTATCACTTGACATGCTCCTAGCATATTACACCTAATATTATTTAATTAAATAGATAATATTATTTCTCACATGTCCTCAGAAAAACTACAAGGCATGTACTTTTGTTTTTTTCATTTTCTTTATTTCCTCCACCATATTTATTAGGCCTTGAATAATGGCTATTTATTTCTCAAATAAATATCACTGCATTACTTGCTAATAAATATATTATTTCACCCACAATATATTCTGTCGAATAACTAGTGTCGAAATAAACGCGATCAGACATCCTTGAATAATTATTAAACCACAATCAAGAATAATCTTTATTCAATTTGTTAAATTAATATTTAACTGAGATACTTGGACACACTTAGTATGTGACCCTCTAAACCTCTTTCTCAGTGGCATTAGGCGGAGCCTTTCTAAAGTCAAAGGTTGGCATTTAGCGACATGCCAAGGCACCCATAGAGAAAGAAGTTAATGCCGCAATGACGTGTTACCTCCTACGAACGCTTACCGTGTAATGTAATCCATTTGTCTCAATATCTCAAATCAAGCGGGTTGCATGCTAGTGCCATCAACTCATGTACTCGATTATTCTTTCTTTGACTTTCCGTAATTGAACGTGCCCATTCCTTACCATGGTTATGGATTTATTTAGGCTATATCAATTCCATCAAAAAGCCTGAGATATCTACTTTCATTATGGAACAGAAGGGACAAATCCTTTCTTGCATTATCTATTAATGCAGTATTACTCGTGACGCACCCAACATATCCCACCTCACTGGGAATAGTGTGTTGTCACAGTTTTCATCAATACATCTAAGTGCGTGAGTTGTAATACTCATTAATAATAATCTTAAAGTCTAAGAACCAATACACACATCCGCAGATATGAACATCCAACGACACTATGAAATGTGGATTTCCTACTGGCGGGTCTCGTTCTCATAATATTCTCCTAGATATTACCAAGGGCGCACACCATGAGAAGGTGCCTCAAAGTTTTATGAGTCCTCATCCATAATGACCTGTACTATTTGTGTCCCTCAAATAACATCATCCGGCCATAGAACATATATTCAAGAACAATGTTATGACACTTCCGAGTTCTCATCATAGTAGGGATTCACTATGACCGTGGTGGTTTGGTTGTCCTTAAGTCTTTGATGTCATGTTTGGTTTCTCACTTTTTCCTCAAAAGTGTTGGAATAATAAAAATTTAATTTTCAGTCACTATGACCCTTTAATGTAACAGCTATTCTTAGGACATTATCATATGCATTGTCACGTAGAAGAGCAATCAAGATGTGATAAGGTATTTATTAATGAATAAAGTACAAAGTAGTTGGTTCTAGCCCACCAACTCCAACAGGGGCCACATGACGTGTGGGCCCCACACACGCCTTGTACTAGTTTAGAAATCTTCTATCTCATGTAATTCCTTCTTTTGGACTCAGATTTTAGTATGCGAGTGGCCTATACTGTGTGTTTTTCCGCATAGAACGCAATGGTGCCCACCGTAGTAGCTTCTGAGATACAATGTGAGATGTTCTGGGAGTGACGCCTATTTGGGGCGACACATGATGAATGCAGCGGTGTTTCTTTTCCAAGAGGTTCCATCCAACAAGGATGACCAATGGGTAACTTCTATGACTTCTAACAGAGTGGAATCTCCCTGACGCATCAGGGCGTGGGTAGCCTCTGTGACTTCTTATCAGAGTGGAATCCCCCTGATGCATCAGGGCGTGGGTAGCCTCTACGACTACTATGAGAGTAGAATCCCTCCAACGTACTAGGGCGTGGGTATCCTCTACTTTGGGTTTACACCTCAGTTGTACTGCACAGCGACGAGATGTGGTTGACGTACCTTTGGACTCTCAAGAAAGAGGAACACTTTTCCCACCAAGCCGCATCCTTGTGATGCGACCTAAAACCATGAGGGCGAGACAGTGTTGTCCAAAGCAGATAATATCAAGGTGCGGTGATTGAGTCCCTTTGACTTGCAGTTCAGAGCAGACATGTGGGATGCTAGGCATTGATAGTTACTTCTGGAACTGTTGGTTACTCCCTTTCTTGGGTTGAGCTGTGAGATGAAGATCCCATTACTCTCTCATTTGGGTTTCTTTGCTGAGCCTATATATATATCCTGGTTCGGTATCCATTCCCTGGGTTTTGGTTACTCTCCTTCCAGGAGAGGCGAAGATGCACAGGGTATGCCACGTGTTTTCCGTGCGTAGCTTGTCGTGGTTGGACGAGTCTGCTCACCTACTATAGGTAGCAAAGACTCGACAAGAAGTTCATCTTCTCATTGTTTCTAGCTCCTTGTGTTTGGAAGAGCTTACTTCTCTCTTTCGTTGGGTTGAGTCACACTCTTTTACTGTACTCTATTGTTGTTCCTTCTTCTATCTATTGCTCATCTCTTCAATGTACCCCTTTTTGTTACTCCCTCGAGCCTTTGGGGCATCCTACTGAGTATTTTCATACTCACCCCTACCTGGGTTTTGCCCGCACTTGGTGTGCCCTTGCCGACGACGTACAAGTTGATCATGACTTCATAGGAGCTTAGGGATACTGGAGCTTGGACCGCGTATGGTGGTCGTAACTTGGGATCCAAGAGTGGAGCTCTCTCAACTATTTTACTTTTCCACTTGTTGTAGGGTTGTGGCAATTTTCTGGTTGGGCGTGTACTTTGCCTTTTTTTCCTTTCAGTTTACTTTTCTGTACTTGTACTATTTAGAGGTTGATGCATGTATGTAGTTTATTTATATCCCTCTGCATTTTTGCTTTGAGTGGGCTATGTGTGTGTGTACAAGTTCTTAGGCAAAGGTCTCCCCGAGTTATTGTGCCCTCGACACTAGTCGCCACCCCCTGGCCCATAGAGGCGAGCTTGGGGTAGTTGTGGGTCGAGCTCCATCACAGGTCGGGTCGTGACATAAATAAAGAGTAGAGTTGTTATACGCATGATTAATTCCAATGCATTTACCAGAAGGGTTATCAAGACCTTTCATATCATTCCTTGAGGAACCTCTTACTGAATAAAACTTGGCTATTTGTATAATGAGAAATACGGAAATCAAATAAATAATCAACCTATGTTAGCAATCAATAACCATCAAGAATGTCAATACATTTCCCCATGTTAGTAAAAGGGAAAACATAATCACAACTCATCCAGATGAAGAATGTGGATGGTTAAATAATACATAGTCAACCTTCTAATAATCATCCGTATTGGAATAACAACATATGGAATGCCAACACTTTTCCTCATGTTAATAGAATAACATTCTTTCTTGGTGAACATCATCCAATCTGAATTTTTAAAATGTGATGTTCACACCGTATAGAGCAATGAGAGTTATGACGTTTGAATATTATTATGTGAACATTTGAGTAAACATTGCCAACTCTTGGATCCTATTTCATTAAGGAGAGTGTTTTACTTAAAGGTGTTTTATGCATTACGACATTACACCGATTGAATTGGAACTCCCATATCGATTTTATTGCATCCTCACCGCTCATTATTTATGGAGGTGATAAAACATCATGGGATGCGAGAGATTTTTTGACTAGATCCAAAATTTTCACGGCCAGTGGATCAGTTGAGAAAGAATGGATCATATAGTTAGTGTTTGTGGTGTTTATCAAACATAGTGAAAAAATCATCAAAGGCTTCAATGTAACTGCCCCTCATTTTTGTCATTTTATTCATTTGAAACTTCTCCCATTTAATGATCCATGGATTTCTTAATTTAATTTCACTAAATTTGATCTATTTATACATGGTTTTTATGTTGACATGTATTCTTTGGTGGGTGTTTTTCATTGTTATGTTTTTTTATCTTTTAAGGAATTTTAATTTTTAAAGATATATACAAATTGTGGTAAAATATAAAAGAATTGATTAAAAAATGCAAGTTAAACTAGTTTAGAAGTTCATAATTTGAGTTTTTTTATAAGCTTTTCAAAAAAAGCAAACAAGACTAGGTTATTATTATTATTTTGAAAAATAGGCTGCAAAGTTGTTAAAGCCCTTGACATCTTTCACCTTTTTTTACTGAGGCCAAAGGTGTTAAGAATTTTAATGTCTTTGGCCTTGGGTAGAAGTCAAAGGTGTTTGGGCCATTGAGGGCTTCAGACTCAACTTCTTTTTTTAGTTTAAAATTTTTTATTTTTATTTTTGTTTTGTTTTGTTTATATATATATATATATATATAACAAAATTGTTTTGTAGAATTTAATTGATATCAAATATTCAGCATTACTACAATTAAAGTAGTATGGAATTATGACATAAACTCTCACACCCTGCACATAATTTATAATTACTAATTAATTAATAATAAATATTTATTACTAATTAATTAGTAATAAATAATAATAATAATAATAATACCTAAATAACAATTAAATATTAACATTTACTATTAAATATTAATAATATTAATAAAAATATTATTAAATAATTAATTAATTACTAATTAATTATTAATAGTTAATAGTTTTTAATTAATTAGTAATTGAAAAATATGTAACTGCTTATTAATAATATTAATTACTAATTAACTAATTAAGTATTAATTAATAAATAAATATTAATAATTATTATTAAACAATTTCTAATAAATATTTGAAAATATTATTTAGTTACTAAATATTAATAATGATGATTAAATTATTTAATTACCAATTATTAATTAATGATTATTAAATTAGTATTAATTAATTAACTAATTGTTGTTAATTAATATTAATTTCTGGTAAATACTTAAAATTATTCTTCAGTTACAAATTATATGTAATAATAATATAATTATTAGTTAGTAATTAATTAGCAATTAAGTAATATTTAATTACTTATTAATAATATTAATTACTAATGAACTAATTAATTATTAATAATTACTATTAAACAATTACTAATAAATATTTTAAAATATTATTTAGTTGCTAAATATTAATAATAATGATTAGATTATTAAATTACTAATTACTAATTAATTAATATTTAATTATTATTAATTAAGTAAATAATCACTTCTAATTAAGTACCCAAACACCTTTTACCCCGTTGAGAAATCTCAAAGACGTGAAATGTCCCAACGACTTCGTGGCCTATTTTTTGAAAATCTTTTAACATAGTGATATTTGATTTTTTTGATTTTTTTTTTTTAAAAACCCTCAAGATTTGTAGGGCTCGCTTGTCGCGGCCTAAAAATAAAGTATGCCACGTGGAATCAATCGAAAAGGAGGAGCGACGGTACGGGTTAGTTTTGCGTGTACTTCATAGTGATGCGGTGATGATTTAATTTGACTTTTTTCAAAATAAACAAAACCCACAGGCTGTCGATTTTCTATTTAAAACGCCTGCTTTCTTCTGCATTAAATGGACCCGTACTTTTTCCTTTTCCGGAAAATGTCAACAATTGTAGAAATGGAGGAAATAAATGGACTCCCACACAGCATATTTTTTTTTCGATCATTAAAAATATAATAAAAAATTAATATAGATATTTTAAGTTTTAAAATGCATTATAATTTATCATAGATCTGTAAATTTAGCTTTTAAATATAAAATTTATATGAAGTTATCTCTTTGAAATTAAATTATTTTTTATTTTAAATATAAATTTTTTATACCAAGTAAAATTTGTTTTAAATAGTTGTGTTGATGGAGTGAAATGAAAAACAAAACTTTTTTTGCAAGAAAAATTTTATTCCAACTAAAATTTGTGTTAAATAGTTGCATGATTTGCATGTGATTTTTGTCACATTAAGAATGTTTGTTCGAATTTTGAATTTGAAAACATCATTATATTAAATTGATTTTGTGAATTTGTTTGCTTGCATTGTGTATGTAATCGACCTTATATACGTGTTGTTAAAGGAAAAATGACATGTCGCCGTAGTAAAAATGTAAAAAAAAAAAACAATGTTATTGTTTCATAACAGAACAATACAAATAAAACTCACACATCCATTTTACAAGTTATAAAAAAAGTGGAATCTCAATAAAGATAAACACTATTAACATGATTTGAAAATTTTGGAATGGATAGTATCCAATGAGCACAGGGTTTATTAAAATTTAGACTAATAAAAGAATCACCATTGCTTTAAACTACGTATTTTTTTAAAGAGATGTAAAGAGTTTGAAGTGTGATGTGTGTTTTTGGAAATTACATTTGAGAGAACTTCTAAAAGGAAAAGGGAACATTAATGAGGTGAGGTGGTTGTTATGTCACTGTTGACGCTCCTTTCGTCACAGAATCTAAAGATCGGAAAATGGGAATATCTGAGTCCAATGTGATTCATCCTTTGAAGAAACATAAAAAATCGACAAAGGGATGAACAAGGAGAACATTACCCATAGGTCGCGCAAGTTCCCTCATGGTCGCGCAAGTACACTTGCGCGCCGCCTAGTGGTCGTGCAAGTACTTGCGCGACACCTTATGGTCGTGCAAGTGACTTGCGCGACCTAAGTGGTAACCGTCCGGTAACCGCCCGGGGTCTTCTCCTGCCTATAAATAGACCCTGTGGGCCCCCCATTCGAGAGGATCTTTTTCCAGAAACTCGGATTGAAGCTCCCGACGCCCAAGTCTCTTCTCAAAGCTTCCGGAACACTTCTAAGGTAATTTCTTACCTAGAACGGAAGATCTAAAGAGAAGAAGGAAGACCTAAGTGTTGAAACTTATCAAACACTTGCGCGCCGACTTAATTCCTTCAATATAACTTGCGCGTCCCTTTTCTGGAAGAACCTCAAGGGGATTCTAAAGGGTTTTATCAAGAGTCGCTCAAGTATTTCAATTCTGATTGAAAATCGCGCAAGTACACCATGTGTCGCGCAAGTATACTTGCGCGACCAATACTTGCGTGCCGCCGCAGGACTTGCGCGCCTTTCAAGACTTGCGCGCCCCTATCTTTTTGGGTGCCCATCTTGCCCATTTTACCCCTCTTAAGCCACTTCACCTTTCCTTTTTAAGATTCAGTCTTCAAGACACTCTTCAAAGCCATTTATGACATGATTTCTTGATTTGACTTTCTTATCTGAAAGGAATTCTGTGGAATCTCTCTCAAAGTCTAGTGATTTAAATATCCTTATGTCACTAAAATACAGAGAGTTCATTCATTCAACCTCATCCTTTAAGATGAGAAAATCCTAACTTGGGTCTCCTTTTCAGGAATAATCCCCAGTTATAAAACCTTTAATATGGGCATCTTCCTCAGGAGTAAGCCCCAATCAAGTCCTCTAATCTTGGACATCTTTCTTAAGAATAAGCCCCAACCTCAAATATGGGCATCCTCCTCAGGAGTAAGCCCCAAACCTTAATCCCTAACCTGGGTATCCTTTTTCAGGAATAAGACTCAGTCATAACCTTGGGCTTCCTTTTCAAGAATAAGCCCCAAGTCCCCTTAAACTTCTCTTAACCAGTCATAAATTACCTTTGATTTGGGTTTCCTTTTCAGGAATAAAACCCAATCATAAGTCCCCTCCTAACTTGGGCATCCCCCTTAGGAGTAAGCCCCAAGATTAGAGTATTCAAATCTCCATGAAGCACATATAACTTTGTGGACCCTGTTCATGGATTTTCTCCCTAAAAGTAAATCCTAAACCTTCATCTATCTGGGGAGTCATCTATACATAAGCCC
Source organism: Viscum album (assembly GCA_963277665.1). Classification (NCBI taxonomy): domain Eukaryota; kingdom Viridiplantae; phylum Streptophyta; class Magnoliopsida; order Santalales; family Viscaceae; genus Viscum; species Viscum album. The sequence goes on along the minus strand of OY728119.1, from coordinate 223,984,164 downwards.
CAAACAAATTCTTATGATTACATCTTTTATGGCACAATTGTCTAAATTTTATCAATACCTCTTGTTTCTCACACCGAGCATGACTCACGTGAGCTTAGAGTGTAAAAGTAATTATGACATTCATCTTTGAGCCATCAATCATAAACATCATACCCCATTCCTCGAACTACGTGGGTTCTGATTCCTTTTCCAAAAGAAAGGATACGTAGGTAGCCCATTTATGGGTTCGATCCCAACTTTGAAATAATCTCTGTCCTTCTGAATGACAATAAACTTCAAGTGCCCCACTGAGTGGCTTTAAAACCAGCCTGGTCATCATAAATGACCAAGAGACTTTTATATAAATGTTTTGAAGGATACCATTGACCAAAAATCTCTAAACAGATATAGATGATTCTCTATTGATGAAGAACCTCGAATACCTATAAAAGATTCTCTAAATTTCTTGCATATTTAATCATTGATTGTTAAAACTAAAGGAAAGCACATTTTATACTTGGTAATGTAATAAGGATTCACGAACATAACTTAAATCTATAAAGAGAGTCCCGGAGTAGACAATAATTCCCCTCAAAAAGGTGTGATGAGTCCGACCTCTCATCCTCTCGATCAATGCAAATTCCTAAGTCTCATTAGTCCACAAGCTAATGAGTGCCTGCCTTTGGAAAGTAGGTCCCAACGGATGTGGAATCATTGGATGTTTCCGGTTCTACGAACAAACCCGTTAGAAACCGATCGGAACGTTTGAATCTCCCGTCCAGGAGGTCATCCCCGGATTCCGTGCGAAATAAAAATGGTGAACCCGACGTGAATCCTTAACCAAATGAAAGTGATGTTCTTCTTATTTTTTAGGCCCCTTGGGCCAACAAAGCATTCATTGACATATGCTCATCCAAAAAATGCAGTGGCCGGATTCATCTTGATTATGTCTGTTACATGGAACAGGCACTCTTTTTTCAAGATCTTCTGCAAAAATGGATTTCCTTAAATTCACCCCTGTGAATACTGCTGCTGTGAACACCTCTACTGTGAGGTCTGCTGCTGTGAAAACCAATGCTACTACTCCTGCTGGAACGTCATCCGCTCTGAGGATGACATCACCAACTCAGCGTCTTCAACGCTGTGTTTCTAATGCACTGGTTAAGGAGTATCGTCGCAACGGTACTATCCCAACTCTGGAGGCCGCTCGTCAAGCCCTCCAAGTTAACAACTCTACCTGGTCGTCCGGACAACGACGGCCAGCAATCAAGAAGCAGGCGGTGCTGACTACCGTCTCCAACCGTTTCGGGTCGTTATCCCCGGAACGCAATTTCCATTCACTCCCTTACTCTGAGGAAGTGAATGAGCAGGTCCTGCAGGACCTTAATTCAAAAAGACAGGAGTCCTTCTCAAGGGCTCTCATCAACAATCGCCGCCAGACTCGTGCGGTAGTGCGCCCTCAACATGATGAGGGTACCGACTCCAGGCATTCAGCTCAGGTTCCTCGAACCCGAGCAGGCAAGATGAACCGCCAGAGACGGAATCCGGTTAACAATAGGCAGGTTGTCATCCCTGCCATCTCCGGAGAAGTCCACCAACCTAACTTGGTGGCAAGCAACGAGCAGACATACACACCTGTCCGTTTTAATTCAGCTGTCCAGCAGACTCGTCTGGCAGCATCAAGCCGATCCCGCCAGGCAATTCCGGCGGAGTACCATAGGCAGGAACATACACCTGCTTATACATCATCAGTTAGTCAACAGGCTCGTCTGACTACATATGATGGATCTCGTCAACCGCGTTTGGCGAAGTGTAATCAGAAGGCACATACACCTGCTAATACTAATCAGGTCTACCAACAGTCTCGCTTGGTAGCACCCGGAGAAGTTAGTCGGAAAGTCCCGACGACAAACAGGGGGCAGACTCAACTCTCTGCCTCCACACTTGAGTACTGTCAGGATTCACTGACAGGAAAAGGAGGACAGGAGCAGGCACATACACCTACTCCAAGCCCGGAATGGACGTATATCCCTGTTCTGGCGGCTGAAGTCACCAAACATATTTTGTCAATGGTGAAAGAGCAGAAGCAAATTCCTGCTCATATTCTGGATGCTTGCCAGGATATCATAACATCTTCAGCATCATCTCAGGGATAGACACATAAATCTATCCCTAGCAATGGAGTGACACATCAACGATTCACTCCGGAACAGACACACACATCTGTTCCAGTCCAAGAGGGTTATGGGGCATACTCCCCCATATCATACGGACAACCAAGTCAGGCACATACACCTGATTTGAGTGGAGATCGTCAGCCTAACCTGACCATCTTTCCTGATCAGGCACATACACCTGCTCAGAGCAATCACTTTCGTCATCAAGTGGTTTCTAAAGCGAGTAAGAAGGCATCTAAGAAAAAGATCCGCTCAGCATAGTCAGGAGATCAAAGGCCAATCTGTAACCAAGCCTTGCTCGATGCTGGAGTTCTTGAAGCCCTCAGACATTTATCTGTCAGAATTCAAGATTCTACTCCCTCAGTTCCCAATAACAGGAACATTAATTTTGAAGGTCTTCAACAGACACTTCCTCATGAAGACTTGCTTCATGAAAATTCGGTCAATCTTGAAGTTTCTTCTTCAGATGAGAGCCACAGGAACCCTCTGTGTGGTCAGAAGGCCAAGGAGTAAGAGATTTCATCTTTTGCTGTAACCCATCATGACGGTCCTCCTCATGGTGATGAACTTCGCTGCGAAAGTCCTCTCCGCAGTAGTGATTCACGTTGTCTCGAAAATTCTTCAGTAGGCAATGTAGTGACGAGAAAGCCCTCCTATCTCGAGGCACTTGCAAACGTAAAACCAGTCATGTCTGATGCTTTACTATCGGCAGGTGAAACTCTTTCTCCATCAGAAGATAGCCTGGGGTTCAGATTATTCTCCGAACCATCCCCAGGCCATTCATCTTCCAGCATGAATAGTGATTTCTCTACCAATCTTGTTGAATCCGATGAAGCAACAAGGAAACACCAACTCTGGTCCAAACAGGTAGAAGAATCTTCATTTAATGATAAACAGGAAATGCTGAACATGAGGAAAAAACTGGCAAAAGGTGAAGTACCAGTCATGTTTTGGCCTTTGGCTGATTCCCAGTACGACATTCCAAAGATGTTGACGGATGATGGAATCCATGATATTCGCCTCAACATATGGAAAACTCTTTGTCAATTAAAGAAGAAGATATTATCTTACGATGAATATGAAAATCATCTTAAGATAATAGAAGGGTTACAATGCCAGATTGATTTGGCATCTCTATCAGTCTCTCGGTATCCGAAGGCTGAAAAGCAACAGAGAACCCTTCAACGTTCATGCCTTGGCGCACTAAGAAGATTGCGTCAGTTAATTTCCAATGCTCCATCTAATGTTCATATCAGAGGATGGGGTGTTCACGGAGCACTACATTTCACAGTGCTTTCCGGTCAGCAAAGCCCGCCGAAAATAGTCTCATGCAATGTTATTGCCCATGGCCGACCACAGTCAATGGACTTTGTTCATAATCAAAAGCTTGCTCGAGAACAAGCTTCAACTAGTTCCTCTCAAAATCAAGTATATAGAGAACAGGTTGTTGAATTGCTCCTACATCAAGCAGGCGAGAATATTGCACAAGCCTCTCGTCTGGAGTAAACACGTCATCAAATGACAGAAGTTTCGGAAATCATCCAACGGTCTGTTGAACCAGGTGATAAAAGTGGATATAGGTTAATGCATCCAGCTAATTTCCGAACTAAGATTCGCAAGATCAAGAGAGATTTCAAGAAGATATCAGACATAGCATGTCAAGAGACACCCCAGCTTGCCAGACTGGGGACTTCTCTAACCCAACCCTCAGAGTCAACAAATGGGATTCGAGGAGTTGAGCGGAAGCAGCAGGAACACCCCCAGTCCACCGGACTGGGGACTTTTTCAAATCTTCAATCCCTCCCTCAGAGAAAGTCAGTATTCTCTCGATTAGGGAATAAGCCTCAAGAGGAACGAAGAGCCAAGCTGTCAGGAGATTCTCTCCAAGTGACGGTTCTCCAAGAAATTCCTGAGGGATCAAGTCAACGGAATGCCATGTCTCATCATGGACATAGAAGGAGACAATATCACAGAAATGCTGATAGAAAGGATTCCATGCAATATGCATCCATTAATGTCATCAATGCCGTTGCTACTGATTCACCAGATGAGGCTCAATCAGAGGGATCAGACGAAGAGGTTCCTGCTCAAGAAGTCGCGCACACAGACCTAAATGAAGAAGGTGTGCGCACACGTAATCAAAGGCTTACCCAAAATCTGGGTATTCCTTCAAGTAACCCACTTCCCCCTCTCCGAAAAGGATCCAATAAGGGGAAAGGAAAGAATCAGGTTACTTCTCACCCTTCCTCTGAAGGAGGTCAATCGCTCTCATTAGAGCAAAGATTTGCACAACAGGAGGAAGAAATGAAAGAATTAAGAAGGTTGAATGCAGAACTACTTCAGAGTAGTCTTCTTCTTAAGAATGCTGAAGTCTGACAGCCGAAGGAATTTGTTGTAACTACTGAGATGGATCAAGAATATCCTCCTTTGTCAGTACACCCACAGAGGTCTAATCCTACGGGTCAAACGCAACAACGGTTGGCAGCACTACCATCAGTTGTAGCACCAACCACCACGTCTGTCCAAGCTCCATTCATTGCACCTACCCAAAACCAAGTTCAACCTGACGTTTCTCAAAAGTTAATAACTACTATTGAGTCATTAACAGCTCGGTTAGAAACTATGGAAGGGAAACGGGCGCAAGTTCAACCTGAAAAGAAAGTTTACCCTGAATGGGTAGATTCAATTTCTCCTCCATCCAGTTTTGGAAACCCTATTTTCCCTACTTTCAATGGATCAGGCGACCCTGAACAACATTTGACGCATTACGTATCTTGTTGTGATCCTATGATGGGAACTCCAGAGCAGCAAGAAGCAGTGAAACTCAGATGCTTCGTGCGAACCTTGCAAGGACCAGCTTTTGTCTGGTATACAAGCTTGAAATCCCGGTCAGTCATCGGATGTGAGGATCTTCATCAAAAATTCCTTCTTCAGTTTAGCTCAACTTTGCCAAAAACGACAGTTTTCGATCTTACAAACTGCAAGCAAAGGGAGAATGAAAGAGTCTCTGATTTCATTGCTCGTTGGAAGGGATTAACGTATTCCTTGAGTTTATCACTCCCTCAAGAGGAATTGTTGCCAATCTGTGTGGCAAATTTGCGTGATGAATTACGCATGCCATTGATCCCTGTGAAATACACAGGAGGGTTTCGAGACCTTACTTCAATCGCTCAACAGATTGAAGATTCCCTTATACAGGCTAAGGTTAAATCTCGTGTAATTCCATCAGCTCCAGGAAGAAGAATGGGTAAAGCAGAAACTGCTACAGTTATGCTTAAACAGACACCTGTACCTATTTCTACTTCAAAACCTTCATCTTCTCGAAGGGCTCCACCTCCTGAACGCCAACAACAAAGGCTGTTTCGTCCAAATGATCAAAAAGATCAACGACGAAAACAATTTGAGGATATGAAGAGTAAAACATACTCTTTCCGAAGTGAGAAAGTTCCTGGTTACTTCATTTCAGCTCTGGAAAATAATTTGGTTCAATTACCAGTGCCGAAGAGGCCAAACAAGGAAGGAGATGAAGACCGTCCCAATTATTGTCCCTTTCATCAAATGTTGGGGCATCCCATCCAGGAGTGTTTTGTCTTTAAAGACCTCCTGCAAAAGATGGTCGACTTGGGACAAGTCAAATTGAAGGGTTCTTCAGCTCATGTAGCGTGTATTACCGCTACAGATCCAGAAGAAGGAGGCGAGTGGCAGGAAGTCAAAAGCAAAACAGCGAAAAAATATGATGATTGGATGGTCAGAAAGACAATCAATCGGACCCATTCCATTTTGCGAACACAATTGAAGAAGCCAATTGTGTCTCCTACAAAAGCTGCAGTAAAGCCTCCATCAAAGGACAAATCCTCAAAAGGGCAGTGCAATTCAAAGAAGAAAGAGGAATCAGGAGAAGATGAGTATGCATCAAAGCCTAAATTGTCTTTGACTCTGGCAGATTTCATGCCATCTACTTCAAAGCCACGGGCACCGTCCCACCAAACGGCACAGCCTAAACAGGCTAACCAGGCAGAGTCTTTATCAGACGAAGAGTTAATCTTTGGTTCTGTTAATATGATTCAATTAACAGATTCATATTCCAGTCTTGATGAGCCTGAATTCCCTGTATCAAATAAGGGAACCCGAGGAAGTTCTAGAGGTTCAAGATATAGGGGAAGATGTGGATCTTTCCGAAGCCACTACTCTAATTCTACCCCTGCTAGCACTGTATATGCAGCAGAAACTCGTGGTAGATCCCTTTAGCGAGCTCAAAAAGAACAAGCAAGTTCTTCTGCCAATGGACAACTCAGCTTCGGCACAGTTATTTTGGAAGATCGATTAAAAGTTCCATCTTCTTTATCTCAGCAAGTAAATGAATCTAATCAGTCTAATTTTCCAAAACCAAAGATGTTGCCAACTTCAATACAAGATGCATCAGCTTCCAAAGCATCTGCTTCCAAGGTACCTGCTAAACCGCATATTCCTATTGGGAAACGCAGGCCTCTAGATCAAAAGTATGATATATTGAAACACTTGGCCCAAGTACCAGCCAAATTATCAATTTTGGATGCTTTGAATCTATCAAGAGATCTTCGGGAAGCACTCATCGAAGCTTTGTCAAGTCCTCAGGAGTTTGAAGCTGAAATTGCTGCAGCTGAAATTTATCACATAGAGAATAATCCTGCAGAATGTCATGCAGTGATATCTTTTACTGATAAAGATGAAGATGATGTTGTGCATGGGCACATAAAACCTTTGTACTTATCTGGCAAAGTCAATGGTATAGATGTTCGAAGAGCTTTTATTGACAATGGTTCAGGAGTCAACCTCATGCCCATTCGCACACTTCGTCGATTGGGCCTCATGGAATCTGATTTATCTCCTTCTACCATGATGTTGCAAGGATATGATAAAAATGAACAAGAACCACTGGGAGAAGTTACGCTCAGAACTCAGTTTGGAGATCTTGTTTCCAATTCGGATTTCATGATTGTTGATCAAGACTCAGCTTTCAATATCTTGCTTGGAAGACCCTGGCTACATCAGCATGCAGCTATTCCGTCATCATACCATCAATGTCTCAAATACTGTTTCGATGGTCAAGTTGGAACATTGTATGGTGATAAGGCCTTGTTCAAGACATGTGAGTCTCAATACATTGAGGCGGAATTTTATCACATGAAGGGAATAGAAAAATCTACAATGAAGGAAATTACCAAAGTTAATGCTCCATATGGTTTGGAAAAAATTCCAATAAATCCATTTTCACATGTGAGTACAGATTATGTGTTACCTATCAGTCAAATTGACAAAATAGGCCCAAATCAAAATACTCTTATGGAAAGATCCATAATGTCAATTACGGCAATCGAGCCAAACAATATGGGAGAAATTGGTAACTTACCAAGCAGTGATGAAAGCATAAGTGGTGACGTTTTCATTTCGTCTGCTGAAATCCAACAAGTCTATACTTCGCTAATCAGGCCAGAAGAAGTTATAGCAACACCAGAGGTGAATATTGATGTCGATTCTCAATCCATTATCTCCTCTTTATTTCCCAAAGAAGACCCTTTTTCATCAATAGGGTCGGAAATGGAAGCTTCTTCTTCAAAATGTGAAAATTTTGACATCTCTTATGATCATGAGAATTTCGTTGTTTCATCTACTTTGCAAGTAGAAACGGAAGAAATAACACATGATGAAGAGGAAGAGGAAGATCTTAGAGATGCTCCTCCAGCATTTGAAGAGGGTATCTCTACCACTGTGGATGAACTCAGAGAAGTAAATCTGGGTACAGAGAAAGATCCACGCCCCACTTTAATTAGTGCGGCCATGACCCTTGAAGAACAAGAGATGTATATTTCTTTTCTAAAGCAAAATAAAGATATTTTTTCTTGGAATTATACAGAGATGCCTGGCCTTGATGTTGATGTTTCCACCCATCATTTGGGTTTGCCAAAAGAACATCGAGGATTCAAGCAAGCCGCGAGAAGAACACACCCAACCTATGCTTCCAAAATCGAGGCTGAAGTGGATAAGCTTATCAAAGATAACTTCGTCAGAGAAGTTCAATATCCCAAGTGGTTGGCTAATATTGTCCCTGTAAAGAAGAAGAATGGACAAATTAGGGTTTGCATCGATTTCAGAGATCTTAATCGGTATTGTCCCAAAGATGATTTTCCAGTTCCGATTACAGAACTCTTAATTGATGCGACGGCTGGCTATGAAGTACTTTCTTTCATGGATGGATATTCTGGATATAATCAGATCCGAATGGCCCCAGAAGATGAGGAATATACAGCCTTCAGAGCTCCTCAAGGTGTATTTTGTTACCGGGTGATGCCCTTTGGTTTAAAGAATGTAGGTGCAACATATCAACGCGCCATGCATCGTATCTTCAAACCTTTTCTATGGAAATTTGTTGAATGCTATGTAGATGATCTGGTGGTTAAATCCAAACAACGTTTTGATCACTTGGCTGATTTGTAAGTCGTATTCCACAAGATTCGACAACATAATTTGAAGATGAACCCCTTAAAATGTGTTTTTGGGGTAACCTCAGGAAAATTCCTCGGCTTTGTTGTACGCCATCGTGGTATTGAAGTCGATCCTGAGAAGACCAAATCAATCCTTGGTATGTCACCTCCTCAGAATTTGAAAGAATTAAGAGGACTTCAAGGACACTTAGCCTATATTCGGCGTTTCATCGCCAATTTGGCAGGCAAAAGTTTACCCTTTACCAAATTATTGAAGAAAGGAGTCACTTACCAGTGGACTGAAGAATGTCAAGAAGCATTTGATGTTCTCAAGAAATACCTCTTGAGTCCACCAGTACTCATGCCACCTGTTGAGGGTAGGCCTCTTATCCTCTATGTGACAGATTTAGAGCGATCATTGGGTGCCTTTCTCGCTCAAAAGAATGATGCTGGGAATGAAAATAGTCTCTACTATCTCAGTAGAACTATGCTTGAAGCAGAAACCCGGTATTCAAGTATTGAAAATTGCTGCCTAGCATTAATCTTTGCAGTTCAGAAACTGAGACACTACCTGCAACATCACGAGGTCCAATTGGTATCTCGTAATAATCCACTCAAATTCATCCTTAGTCGTCCAATGCTTACAGGACGTCTGGCAAGGTGGGCGGTTATTCTACAGCAGTTCGACATCCAGTATGTGTCTCAAAAGGCAATTAAGGGCCAAGCTCTGGCTGAACACCCTTCAGTGGAAGACACGTATTCAGATATCGAACTCCCTGATGAGGAAGTTTTTTCTATTCAAGAGAGTCCTCAAACATGGGAAATGTATTTTGATGGTGCTTCTAGAAGTCCAACAGGGAAGAAAATGGAAAATCCTAAATTCAACAAAGTTGGTTTAGGAATTGTGCTCATTTCTCCAGATAAGGCAGTGTTACCTTATTCCTTTTTGTTGTGGGAAGGTGGTACCAATAATGAAGCTGAATACCAAGCTCTCATTGCAGGCTTGGAGTTAGCGCTTCAAGCACAAGTGAATCACTTAAAGGTGAAAGGTGATTCAGACCTGGTAATCAAACAAGTCAATGGGGATTATGCCATCAGAAAAGAAGAATTAATCCCTTTGTATGATTACGTCAGAGAGTTAATGTCGGAATTCCCTTCAGAACCGACATTTTCTTATGTCCCAAGATCACAAAATGCTCAAGCTGATGCACTGGCTAATATAGCCACAACTTTAGCAGATCCAAATCGGGACGAGACAACCATCGGTATTGCCCACCGTCGTGCAATTTCACCTTATGTTCAAGTCAGAACAGAGGAAATTAATGAAATTAGTCCCATTCCTGAACCGTATGGTCATACTACAGGATGGATGTCACCTATCAAGGAATACCTTCAAAATGGAACACTTCCACCTGATAGAGCCGAGAAAGAACAAATTCGGCGATGTGTGGTCAATTTTACTCTTTATGATGGTCCAAACCACCTCGAGAAATTTCTCTACAAACGTGGTTTTGATGGAGTTCTCTTCAGATGTATTGATGGTGAAGAGACAATGGCTGTCATAAAAGAAGTACATGCAGGAGTCTGTGGTGCCCACCAGTGTGGACATAGATTGTCTGATCAAATTCGAAGGCTTGGATACTTCTGGCCTTCAATGATACAAGATTGTGTTAATTTCACAAAGAAGTGTCATTCATGCCAAGTATATGCCAACTTCATTCATCAACCTCCAGAGTTGCTTCATACAGCTAAATACTCATGGCCATTTTCCACATGGGGAATGGATGTGGTGGGACCTTACCCTTCAGCTACGGCCAAGCAGTTTAAGTACATTCTTACTGCTACTGATTTCTTTTCCAAATGGGCAGAGGCAGTACCTCTCAAATAAGTCAGTTCTAAATGCATTGTTAGCTTCATCAAGTCTAACATCATTACTAGATTTGGTGTCCCTCATACCATATTGACGGACAACGGCACCAACTTCTGTTCTTCTGAGATAAAGAAATTGTATCAAGAATACAACATTAAGTCCAACCATTCATCTCGATATCATGCAGCGGCTAATGGACAGATAGAGGCCTTTAACAAGACTCTTTCAAATATACTGCAAAAGATGGTGGATAAAGATAAGAGGTCATGGCCTGATAAACTCTATCATGCTTTATGGGCTTATCGGACTACCACTCGCAATGCAACGCGGTCTACTCCATATTCATTGGTATATGGAACAGAAGTAGTCTTGCCAATTGAAGTTCAATTGCCCTCACTCAGAATAGTCATTTGTGATCAGTTATCAACAGATGAGCAATCCCAAAAGCGGTTGAATGAATTGTAACAGTTAGATGAGAAGAGATTGTGCACTTTGCACCACTTGGAAATCTATCAGAATCGGATAGCACGAGATTTTAACAAAAAAGTTCGTCTTCGTTCATTCATTCAGGGAGAATTGGTATTGGTTCTCAGAACACCAATGATACCAGGAAAGAAGCCTCCCAAGCTTGAACCAAAATGGGAAGGACCTTATTCAATACATAAGGTCTACTCCAATGGAGCGTATTCTCTGATCTCAATGGATGGAGAACACATCACGACTCCAACTAATGCCAGATTTCTGAAGAAGTATTTTGTATAAACACAAAATATTGTTCCCAGAACCAAGACTCTTACATTTGGTTCATACAGTAATGGTCCAGTATGACCTTAAACTGCAACTTCGTCCAACATGACGTTAAACTGTGTCACCTTCAATGTCCTACATGACATTAAACTGTATAATGTCCTATCTACATGACATTAAACTGTACAGAAGTTCCTTATTTGTCCGAGATGACATTAAACTATATGTTGTCCGAGATGACATTAAACTATATGTTGTCCGAGGTGACATTAAACTATATGTTGTCCGAGATGACATTAAACTGTTATTGTGTCCTAGCAACATGACATTAAACTGTGTGGCACTTCCAACGTCCAGCATGACGTTAAACTGTAAAAAGTCCCCAGAACTGATATCCTCATATTTGTTCACCTTAGTCCTAGTTACATGACTTTAAACTGTACAGCACCAGTTAGTCCTATCTACATGACTTTAAACTGTACAGTAATGGTCCAGTATGACTTTAAACTGCAACTTCGTCCCACACGACATTAAACTGTGAAAAAGTTCCCTAAACCGTCCAACATGACCTTAAACTGCATCATCCCTGGTCCATGTATATGACCATAAACTATTTGAAAATTCCTTATGTACAGCAAGATGTTAAACTATATAATCTCAAAAGTCCAGTATGACATTAAACTGCACCATTCACGGTCCATGCATATGACCTTAAACTATTCGCACTTTCATCCGACATGACGTTAAAATGGTACACTCTTTTGTCCTTACTGCATGACATTAAACTGCACAGTCCCCCTTTTCGTCCAATATGACGTTAAACTATATTGTCCCCATCGTCCTAACTACATGACGCTAAACTGTACAGAAAGTCCTTGATATGTCCTACATGACATTAAACTGTTATTTTGTCCCTGCTACATGACACTAAACTGTGCAGCACCAATAGTCCTAACTGCAAGACTTTAAACTGCATAGTCCCTTTTTTATGTCCTACATGACATTAAATTGTGCATCGTTAAGGTTGTTATTATCTCTTGTTTCTCACACCGAGTATGACTCACGTGATCTTAGAGCGAACATCAACCATAACACTCCCTTTGGGCCACTAACCATGTGTAAGTCCCAACAACATTTTTTATTAGATCATTGTCCCCAAGAATAACTTGATCATTGATTCATTCTTTAATTGAACTACACGTACTTTGATCCTTGACCTCCAGGCTGGGTATGTAGGCAACCTCCCAGGGTTCAAGCCCAAAAACAATCTCTTCACATCGGTTCACCACCATCTCATATGATGATGATTTGTGAAACTGCCCCTGGAATCAATATCTTTACATTGATTCACTTTCGTCCTTGTTATATGACGTTAAACTATACAACACTTTTGTCCGGTACGACAATAAACTACAAATATTCTTTGATTTCCTCATTTGAGAAGGAACCATTATTAACATTGATTTTTTTTCAATCATGGTTTTCATTTTCAAAAGACTACGTGCATACATGGTAATGCCTAAACTTTTTATCTTAGTTTAAAACCATCATTGCACTAAAGTCCCCTTTCACCCTTCACATGTACGAACCAAATTTGTACAAAGGGTAGTTCTAGAACTACGTGGACTTGATTCCCATCCTTATGGGATACGTAGGAACATTCGAGTGTCCCTCGAATCCAGTTCCAAGTCTTTTTGGGCCTAACCCCAAATTTCACTTTCAGTCCCTTGGCTGAAAAGTCCTCATGAAAACACACACTGTGTATTCATTATTATGGTCCGAATTCTATGACCCTAAACTAAGATCACTCATACTTTCGTCCTGCACGACGTTAAACTGCATTTCAAGAACTACGTATGGCTTGATTCTCATTCTTATGAGATACGTAGTGAAGTCCAAAATTTCAATTTAGGACCCAGCCACAACATGATTATGGTTTTTCATTGACCTATGTATCTCTATATACATTGGACAATACCCATCTTTATGTGTTATAATCCTAACCTTAAATATTTTCAGATCTTCATAACCCTTTTCATGACTTCTAGTCACAAAAATGTCAAACTTCTGAGAATTCTTTTGCCTGACTATGCAGCACGTGCCCATAGGTGGCCTTGCATAAACAGTCCACATAACAGACTTGTCAGCCAAAAGATTCTATTCATTTGACCATGCATCCAATGCCCATAGGTGGCCCTGCATATTTCAACCCCCTAACAGGTTTTGTTAAATAATAGTAACTTCATTCTTGGGAAGAATGACTCTTTTGTCCTTATTTGTCTTAAATGACAGTATGTAGGGATCCGCAAAAAATAGCCATCCTTAACATATTTGTCCCATATCCTTTTTCATGATCTGAAAGTATTCAAGTCTATGGTTTATTCTTCTTCCCTACGTTTGGGTCAGACCTTCGTAGGAGTGATATTCATCCAGTTCTTCGATATTCTTGTTTGGAAATATCTTCTCCATATTCAAGTACCTCTTTCCATACAACAAACTCTATGCTTTAGAAAATTTGAATCTCCATAAACTTTCACCGGCTTTTAGCACTAGGAAAGTAAATTTCTGGGAGTTCTTTTGCCTGACTATGCAGCACGTGCCCATAGGTGGCCTTGCATAAACAGTTCACATAACAGACTTGTCAGCCAAAAGATGCTATTTTATTTGACTATGCAGCCAATTCCCATAGGTGGCCCTGCATATTTCAACCCCCTAACGGGTTTTGTTAAATAATAGTAACTTCATTATTGGAAACTACTTCTTCTAATGCCTTTTAGCTCTTTTTTTTCATTTCATTCCTCAGATTCAAATATTCTTAAGCCATAGTTTACATTTTTTCCCTCATACTTGAGTATGGTAATATGTTTTCAGATAAATTGTCAAGGAATTGAATCCATTTTAATCCATTTCGGTCAAAGCTATTTCGACCTTAAACATTAGCCCCTTTATGTCCGGTGTGCATGACTTTAAACTGCCCACAAAAGACAAAGGAACTCTGAATAAAAGTCATGTTCCAGCACACTTGTGCCCTGCCCTCTGTGCCCTAAAGTCTTGTGCGCCCCCTTTTCCTTTGGATGGATTAGATTTCCTCAGAGTCAAATCCTCATTTCTTTCCGGATCCAACTCTGAGGGGGGACTTTTGTTGACGCTCCTTTCGTCACAGAATCTAAAGATCGGAAAAGGGGAATATCTGAGTCCAATGTGATTCATCCTTTGAAGAAACATAAAAAATCGACAAAGGGATGAACAAGGAGAACATTGCCCATAGGTCGCGCAAGTTCCCTCATGGTCGCGCAAGTACACTTGCGCGCCGCCTAGTGGTCGTGCAAGTACTTGCGCGACGCCTTATGGTCGTGCAAGTGACTTGCGCGACCTAAGTGGTAACCGCCCGGTAACCGCCCGGGGTCTTCTCCTGCCTATAAATAGACCCTGTGGGCCCCCCATTCGAGAGGATCTTTTTCCAGAAACTCGGATTGAAGCTCCCGACGCCCAAGTCTCTTCTCAAAGCTTCCGGAACACTTCTAAGGTAATTTCTTACCTAGAACGGAAGATCTAAAGAGAAGAAGGAAGGCCTAAGTGTTGAAACTTATCAAACACTTGCGCACCGACTTAATTCCTTCAATATAACTTGCGCGTCCCTTTTCTGGAAGAACCTCAAGGGGATTCTAAAGGGTTTTATCAAGAGTCGCTCAAGTATTTCAATTCTGATTGAAAATCGCGCAAGTACACCATGTGTCGCGCAAGTATACTTGCGCGACCAATACTTGCGCGCCGCCGCAGGACTTGCGCGCCTTTCAAGATTTGCGCGCCCCTATCTTTTTGGGTGCCCATCTTGCCCATTTTACCCCTCTTAAGCCACTTCACCTTTCCTTTTTAAGATTCAGTCTTCAAGACACTATTCAAATCCATTTATGGCATGATTTCTTGATTTGACTTTCTTATCTGAAAGGAATTCTGTGGAATCTCTCTCAAAGTCTAGTGATTTAAATATCCTTATGTCACTAAAATACAGAGAGTTCATTCATTCAACCTCATCCTTTAAGATGAGAAAATCCTAACTTGGGTCTCCTTTTCAGGAATAATCCCCAGTTATAAAACCTTTAATATGGGCATCTTCCTCAGGAGTAAGCCCCAATCAAGTCCTCTAATCTTGGGCATCTTTCTTAAGAATAAGCCCCAACCTCAAATATGGGCATCCTCCTCAGGAGTAAGCCCCAAACCTTAATCCCTAACCTGGGTATCCTTTTTCAGGAATAAGACTCAGTCATAACCTTGGGCTTCCTTTTCAGGAATAAGCCCCAAGTCCCCTTAAACTTCTCTTAACCAGTCATAAATTACCTTTGATTTGGGTTTCCTTTTCAGGAATAAAACCCAATCATAAGTCCCCTCCTAACTTGGGCATCCTCCTTAGGAGTAAGCCCCAAGATTAGAGTATTCAAATCTCCATGAAGCACATATAACTTTGTGGACCCTGTTCATGGATTTTCTCCCTAAAAGTAAATCCTAAACCTTCATCTATCTGGGCAGTCATCTATACATAAGCCCCAAACAAATTCTTATGATTGCATCTTTTATGGCACAATTGTCTAAATTTTATCAATACCTCTTGTTTCTCACACCGAGCATGACTCACGTGAGCTTAGAGTGTAAAAGTAATTATGACATTCATCTTTGAGCCATCAATCATAAACATCATACCCCATTCCTCGAACTACGTGGGTTCTGATTCCTTTTCCAAAAGAAAGGATACGTAGGTAGCCCATTTATGGGTTCGATCCCAACTTTGAAATAATCTCTGTCCTTCTGAATGACAATAAACTTCAAGTGCCCCACTGAGTGGCTTTAAAACCAGCCTGGTCATCATAAATGACCAAGAGACTTTTATATAAATGTTTTGAAGGATACCATTGACCAAGAATCTCTAAACAGATATAGATGATTCTCTATTGATGAAGAACCTCGAATACCTATAAAAGATTCTCTAAATTTATTGCATATTTAATCATTGATTGTTAAAACTAAAGGAAAGCACATTTTATACTTGGTAATGTAATAAGGATTCACGAACATAACTTAAATCTATAAAGAGAGTCCCAGAGTAGACAATAATTCCCCTCAAAAAGGTGTGATGAGTCCGACCTCCCATCCTATCGACCAATGAAAATTCCTAACTCTCATTAGTCCACAAGCTAATGAGTGCCTGCCTTTGGAAAGTAGGTCCAAACGGATGTGGAATCATTGGATGTTTCCGGTTCTACGAACAAACCCGTTAGAAACCGATCGGAACGTTTGAATCTCCCGTCCAGGAGGTCATCCCCGAATTCCGTGCGAAACAGTCACGTTGTAATTTCTTCCATTATGACATCAATATGACTATTAGAATGGTAATTTAGTCGTTATAAGTAATCATCATAGATAATGTATTCAATGCATATAAATATGAATAATGACTATAATTTTTTTAGAGGGGAGAATTCATGACACCAATTTTTAAAAACATTTCATATGAATTGAACATATTAAACGTTTGGTCATAGTTGCAAGCTAACCAAGTTTTGAAGAATTCATCTTAAAGGCTTAGTCATATATCATTTCGAGCTTTTGTGTGCCTTCTTTTGATTGGATTGATGATTTAATGTCTTTTCTTGATTATCTTTAAATTATTATATTCTTAGAGGAGTATAAAACGAGTTTGAAGAGTTCAAATGAAGGTATGTTTAAAACACTAACAAAGCTAGCAACACAATGAATGGAAGTATGTAACACACAAATAAGAGGTTGCAATTTCTCTTTCTAACATTAAGATCATCTTTTAAATAAGATATACTCTTTCATTTTTTTTTTGAATTTCATGGATACATCATTTCATCATTTTCATTGTGTTCACATTTGTTCGTGGGTATTATTTTAAAGAACGCCAAAACATGCCAAACATTTTCTTTACTTCTCTATTTGAGGAAAACACAACCATTTCTTTTTCAACGTAGGGTTTAACTGAATATTTCTTATAATCTATATTAAAAGGTGGGTTTTGATTCACATGCGCACGCTACAAAGAAAGCCCGGAGACTCGACCCCGCGACCAGCACCCCATACCCCAACTCCCCAGCCACCCCAGCCACCTGCGGGGGGCACATTTCTAATAATCTATATATATTTTTTGACAAAGGAAGATGATATATTAATCACGAAGGTCAGCAGTTACACAGTCATGCAACCAAGAAGGGAAGTGGTTGTAACGTCCCGGACCCGGGTGCCACGCAACGGGTGCCCGAGCCCGGTTCGCCACGTGACCTCAAGCGCATTTCCCCAAATGCCAGAGGCTGCCGACTAGCAGCGAGAGACCAGGTCTGATAGTGGGGAAACTATACCCTCATTTGTCAAAGTGTAACGCAACGGAATACCAAAATAAACATACAACGACAGCGGAAGCAGTAAACCATACAACTACTGAAATAAACAACTGCAATGGATATAACCTACAACATATAAAATATGATGCTACATGTTTCAAATTCTAAGAAAACAATCAAAACATGTCATACATCAATACAGTTTAGCAGAAAGCAGAGTACAACAAGCAAAGCAAACAGCTGGCAGCGGCATCGCGAGCCTAGGCTCGGTCTCATGCCCTCCTACTCCTCTGCAACAGTCAAGTACCTGTATAGGGACTCTTGCCCCTATCTACACCTGCATCAACGTAATCTGTTTGAGCCGAAAAGTGTGACCCAAACATGGTGTGAGAAATATATCTCAGTAGGCACTCATCAAAGGCTCGTGCCCAACAGCGTGTAAGCATGCAACAACAGTGTGCAGTAGTAAAATGCAATAAAGTAAGCAGTACTTAAAAGTAACTAATTACCAGTTATATTGCCATTTTATTATCCATTTAATCCATTTAAATATTAGAAATCACCACAGTGCATTTCTAAGTAAACAATTCACGTTCTCAGACAAGTAACCTCTACCCTCAGGTAAGGAGTATCCAACACAAGAATCCGCCCTCAGGCATAACAGAATTTTGCCCTCAGGTGTAGGTAGTGTCGCCCTCAGGCACAGAGTCTATCACCCTCAGGCACGAAAGAAGTTGCCCTCAGGCCGAAAATATCTACAGCCCACAGGCTAAACAGTGCAGTGCCCACAGGCTAATCACAACAACGCCCTCGGGCTAAACAGGTAACCGGGACATGCCCAACATATCAAAATGTAGTAAACAAGCAATTCCTCTCAAGGCAATTCTACAATTACTACCTTTAAGGCATACCCTCGGGTATCCTGGCCAAACGACTAAGCAGTGAAACACACCCCTGGGGTGGTTTCGGATCCAAGCAGCGATCCCAACCAGCATTTTATTATCACAATTAACTACCTAATCAATTCTAGGCATTAAATATAACAATGACCTCAGCCACACGACACCCCAACATGGGTTCGTAGCACAAAAACGCACGACAGTTGGAAAATAAACACAAAGCCACCTACCTTATACGTCAACGAGCGTTATACACGAACACCGATTCCAGAAACGCCCAAGAACGGCGTAGATCTGACAAAGAACAAAAACCAAACAAACGTAAAAAACTTACGTTAGGAGAAGAATTGGTAAGAACGATACCAGGAGAGGAGAGGGCTTACCCGTGCGGTTCCAACGAAATTGTCCGAAGCCGAAACGGATTCCAGAAAAATGCCCGATGGATCTTCAAAGATCCGGCCTCCTCCTTTGGCTCCAAAACGGTTCAAGAGTCTCCTCTGCCAAATGAGGAGGCTACTGCCTGTTTTAAGCCGAAAAAACAAAGTACACGGCGTGTACTTCTGAGTACACGACATGTACTTCTTTTATTTAACTGTTCATTTGGCGGCACCGCCACACTGTTCACCCGTCGACCTGAGTACACGACATGTACTCCTGAGTACACGGCGTGTACTGTCGCCCAGCTGGCGGCGACTCCACCGCTTTACTGCTTAAGCCTGCCAACTGACTACACGACGTGTAAGGTAGCACTACACGGCGTATAGCCGGTTCCTATACCCTTCGTCGCCGGCATGGCTACACGCCCCGTGTACTCATCCCAACATGGCCAAAAGTACACAGCGTGTGGACAAAGTACACGGCGTGTAGTTTCGAAATTTAGCATTTTTCCCCATTTTCCATATTTTCTCAAAAACACTTAAGGAAAAGGAAAAGGAAGAAACTCGTACCTCAAAATTAAGAACCGGGTTCTTACAAACTTCCCCCCTTATAGCAATTCGTCCCCGAATTATCCTTCCAAGGGTGGCGAAGATAAAGCTCAGAACAGCTCTGGCCACTGAGCACGTACGTCGGCCTCCCGCTCTCAGGTCTCGTCCTGCACTCGGCCATGTTGCCATAGCACCCGTACGAGAGGAATTGACCGGCCTCGGAGAACCTTCGTGCTCCTGTCAACGATACGGATCAGATGCTCCTCAAAGGACGCATCATGCTGAAGCTCAACCTCCTCTGGCTGAAAGGTACGAGACAGGTCTGAATGGTAGCGACGCAACTGAGACACGTGGAAGACGTCGTGCATGGCTCGGTACCGTTGCGGTAACTGCAACCAATAGGCAACCAGCCCGACTCTCTCCAGAATCTCGAATGGCCCCACATACCTCAGTGAAAGATTACCCTGTCTCCTGATCCGCTTGTGTCCCAGCCTCGGTGAAACATGTAGAAAAACCTGATCCCCGACCACGACACTCCAAAGGTCGTCTGCGGCGATCAGCATAAGACTTCTGACGAGACTGCGTGGTAGCCATCCGCTTCCGAATCAACTGGACCTGCTCAGATGTCTCCTGCACGAGCTGTGGCCCCAATAAAGCTGCCTCACCTGCCTCTAACCAGCACAAAGGTGATCGACATGACCTACCATATAAAGCCTCGTATGGTGCCATCTCAATAGTTGCCTGAAAACTATTGTTATAGGAAAACTCAACTAAGGGTATATGCTTCTCCCAAGAGCCCCCAAAGTCTAGGACGCATGCGCGCAACATGTCCTCTAGCACCTGTATCGTCCGCTCTAACTGACCATCTGTCTGAGGGTGGTATGCTGTGCTCAGAAGCACCTGTGTACCCAGCGCCCTCTGAAAACTCTGCCAGAAACGAGTCGTAAAGCAGGCGTCCCTATCTGAAACGATAGAACGAGGGACTCTATGAAGACGTACAATCTCTCGGATATACAGCCTTCCAAGCTCGTCCACACTGAAGGTCTCCTTGATCGGCAAGAAGTGAGCTACCTTCATGAGTCTGTCCACAACAACCCACACAACGTCATTGCCTCGAGGTGACTTCCGCAATCCCGTCACGAAATCCATCGCGACATCATCCCATTTCCACTCTGGAATGGGCAACTGCTGTAACAGCCCAACTGGCCTCTAGTGCTCTGCCTTCACCTGCTGACAGGTGGAACACCTCGTAAAAAAACCAGCTATCTCTCTCTTCATACCCGGCCACCAGTACTGATGTCTCAAGTCTCGGTACATCTTGGTAACCCCGGGATGAACTGCCCAAGCTGAAGCATGAAACTCCCGCATCAGTTCCTCGCGTATATCCCCTGGAACCCATACTCGTCCATGGAAACGCAGGACCTCATCATCGCCTATCGTCCAACTGGGAGGAGGGTCCTCACTTGCCACCGACTCCCGTAGAACTAGGCCTTCTGAAACCGATAGCTGCCTCATCATCACTCTATCCAGGAGGGTAGAAGTCACAACTAACGAGGAAAGATAAGCCTGCCCCTAACTGTCGTGCACCTCCAGATGCATCTTAGAGAACAAAGCCATAAGCTACCACTCACCACTGGCCTCCTGCAATGCCTGTATCTGAGTCTTCCTGCTTAGTGCATCAGCTACTACATTACCTTTACCAGGTGTATAGGCAAGCTCAAAATCGAACGACTGTAGGTACTCAACCCACCTTCTCTGCCTCAGATTCAGGTCACGCCGCGTAAAGATATACTTGAGGCTTTTGTGGTCGGTGAAAACCAAAAAATGCTCTCCCAACAGATAGTGTCTCCAACAGCGCAACACATGAACAACTGTAGCCAACTCGAGATCATGCGTCGGGTAATTCCTCTCATGTGGCCTCAACTGCCGAGACCCGTACGCGACAACCCGGTCGCTCTGCATCAAAACGGCTCCCAGCCCAATCCCTGATGCATCACAGTAAACCGTATAGCTCTTCCCCTGCTCTGGGAGTATCAGGATCGATGCTGATGTCAACCTTCCCTTCAAGTCCTAAAAAGCTGTCTCACAAGCTTCTGACCAAACGAACTTCACACCCTTCTTAGTCAGACCTGTCAACGGTGCTGCTAAGCGGGAGAAGTCCTATATGAAGCGTCTGTAGTAACCAGCCAGCCCTAAGAAACTCCGTATCTCAAACACGTTTTTAGGTTGCTCCCAGAAAACTACCGCTCTCACCTTTTCTGGGTCTACTGCAACTCCTTCCTCTGAGATGATATGACCCAAGAAGTGAATCTGGTCCATCCAAAAGTGGCACTTTGAGAGCTTAGCATATAGCCGATGCTCTCTCAGTGTACTCAATACAATCTCAAGATGGGTGACATGGTCGTGTCGAGTGTGATAGTACACCAAGATGTCGTCCACGAATACTACCGCAAAAGAATCAAGGTATGAATGGAACACACGATTCATCAGAGCCATGAAAACTGCTGGCGCGTTCGTCAGTCCGAACGGCATAACTGTGTACTCATATAGACCATACCTACTCCTGAAAGCTGTGAGAGGTATATCAGATGGTCTAACGCGCAGCTGATGATATCCGGATCTCAAGTCAATCTTCGAGAACACTCGTGCTCCACGAAGCTGATCAAACAAATCATCTATCCTCGGCAAGGGATATCGGTTCTTAACCGTCAACTGGTTCAGCTTTCGATAATCCACGCAAAGTCTGAGGGTACCGTCCGCCTTTTTCGCAAAAAGGACCGGAGAACCCCAAGGAGAAGTATTGGGTCGGATAAAACCCTTCGCTTGTAGCTCCTCTAATTGCCTCTTGAGCTCCTGCAAGTCAGGTGTGACCATCCTATAAGGAGGAATGGACACCGGTGCTGCTCCTGGCACAAGATCGATAGAGAAATCCACCTCATGCACCGGAGGTAGACCTGAAAAGTCATCCGGAAAGACATCCTTGAAACGATCAACAACTGGAGGGAAATCCGTCTGATAAGTCCCATAATCATCCAGATATAAGCTCGCAATCTGGGCTGTGACTCCACCTCGCCCATGATGCTCTGGTCCAGCTCGACTCGCCTGAACATCCCATTCGCCCTTGTATAGAAACTCTCCGCCCTCTGGTGACGTGAAACACACCCTGCGACGATAGCAGTCTACAAAGGCTCAGAAGGGAACCAACTAGTCCATCCCGAGAATGACGTCATAGCTCGTCATCTCTAAAACATAGAGGTCCCAAAGGAAGTGACACCCTCCAACCTCAAGGGGGCACTCCTTACACCGACACACACCAGTCGTCCTAGTCCCCAACAGAGTGTCTAGCGTCATGATATTAGAAGAAGAAGAAGAAGAAACACCGAGCCCAAGACTCTCCACAACGGGTACTGAGATGAAACTATGCGTAGCACCCGTATCAAAAAGTACCGAAGACAAGACAGAAGCTACTAGAATAGTACCTCTGACTGTAGAAGGTTTCGGAATCCTGCTCCTGCTGGGTCTATTGCACTGCATATACCTGCCCAGTGCCGCGGCCGTGCGACATAGCCTGGCTACCCTGAGCTGTCCCGCCCTGCTGCCCCTGCGATCCTGGTGTCTGGCTACCACGACCACGAACACCATCTCTGCCTGCACACATTGACGTATTCCAGTTCCCAGACTG
Source organism: Viscum album (assembly GCA_963277665.1). Classification (NCBI taxonomy): domain Eukaryota; kingdom Viridiplantae; phylum Streptophyta; class Magnoliopsida; order Santalales; family Viscaceae; genus Viscum; species Viscum album. The sequence goes on along the minus strand of OY728119.1, from coordinate 223,961,070 downwards.
GTAAGAAGCCACTGGTCCTGCTCCCGCACGCAGAGTCTGCACAGAACCCCTCTCACTAGCCACTGGTAGAAACGGCCTGCAAAAGCGCTACAGATGACCCATCTCGCCGCAAGCTCGACACTCAACTGGGTCTCGTGGACACTGCGGTCTCTTGTGCCCCTCTCTACCACATTGGTAGCACATAACCTGGCCACCCGAAGCATTCTTCTGACTGGTACTACTGCCCTAAGAGAAGTCCATCTGTCTCTTCCTCTTGCCAGCAGAAATAACACCAGTAACTGGTGCTGAACCGCCCTGGCCCACACCACTAGATTCCCGCAGGTTCCTCTCTGTAATCAGCGCCTGGTTCACAATCATGTGTACAATAGGCAACCTGAAAACATTCACCAACACTCGGATGTCATACCGAAGACCATCCTCAAAACGTCTGGCTCTCAACGTCTCATCACCCACCAGCACTAGTGCAAAATGCCGAAGCTCTGTAAAACGAGCAGAGTAGTCCATCACCGACATAGCTCCCTACTGCAGATTCATGAACTCTCGATCTCTATCTGCCCTCAACGTCTCAGGAAAGAAGAAGTCATAGAAGACTGCCTGAAAATCTTCCCACGCCATGTCCCTGTGATGCTCTGACTGGGTGGTAACATCCCATCACCTCTTGGTGGAATCACGTAGCATGTAAGTCGCGAGCTTGACCCTCCTCCCAGGAGGTGTCTCAAGATGATCAAAAATAGTCTGCATCGATCCTAGCCAAGACTCTGCAGCCTGTGGTCCGCCATCCCCTGAAAACGCAGACAGATGCTGCTGCTGAAAGATATGCGTCAGCTCGGCCATAGATGTGGCAGCCTGCGGTGCTCCCTGAAAGGTCTGCATGAACCGCAATAAGCCTTCACGGAACTGCGCCTCCACGCCCGTGTCCGATATAACAGCTGACACCGCATCTGGCTCTGCTGGAGGATCAACTGGTAGCCCATGACCCACCATCTCCGGAGTATAATTGTCGCCGCTTTCCTGGCGAACAACTCGCGGTCGTCTCAGTGACATGACACTACAGGGTCAAAAGAACGCCTTAGATTCAATATTATTAAGACTGAAAGCGAAGGAACCACAAAGGAACAAGAGGAAGAAGGCATTTCAAAGTTTGCAAAACAAGACTACACGGCGTGTACAATAACTACACGGCGTGTACTTGACTTCCCTTCCCCTGCCTGGGTCCTTCTACACGGCTAAGCCACACGACTTCCATTCAACAAAACTACATGACGTGTATAATATCTACACGGCGTGTACGGTGTTATTTTCCAACTGACCGTGTCGTCTGTGACACGACCGACTACTCAGCTTGACACTACACGGCCTGTTACACCCGCACACGGCGTGTACACCACCCCGTTTCCCAGCCACACGACTAACTCCACACGGTCTGTCCTCGGACAAGACTACACGGCGTGTCCCAACGGTACATGACGTGCTCAGGGATAGGTGACACCGGCTCGTGTTGTTAGCTACACGAATGAGTCCCCAGGTCACACTACACGGCGTGTCTATAATTACCACGACGTGTTATGTCAAGGAGTTCACCGACCCGTGTTGTTAGTTACACGGCCGAACTCCGGGTCAACACTACACGGCGTGCACAAAACTACACGGCTTGTTTTACCCAAGCCCTTCCCTACCCCATGTCGCTGCCCACACAGTTTGTGACACGGGAAGAGACTACACGGTATGTACTCAGGGTACACGGCGTGTACTCAAAAAGTTCATTTTTCTTCCCAAACAGAAGAACATACACGACATGTATAAAAAAACTACACGGCGTGTATAATGGGTTTTCGGACATTATGCCTCAGAAACTTCTCCGGAACCCAGAAAAACAACACCTAAGTGTCAAATTCTGACCCGTGAGGGCCCATACTTCCCACGAATCAAAGTTTGACATCTTATATGTGTCATAACTAATAAAAAATCAATGATCCACCAAATTCCGGTCAATGGGGGCCCATAATCCCCAAAAACCAAAGTTTGGCGTCCATTCTATAAACATGCTCAAACAAAAACACCATATCACAAGGTAGGTATTTATCAAGAAGCTATCACAACAACATGCTTTTCTAGCACAACAACTATCACAACAACATGAAAATTCTAATGCACCTACATGGCATAAAAGCTATGCATGGCATGTGATATCTATCATGTGCCTATATGATGCATGAGATGGCATACCCTCATCTCATCGGGTTGTAACTAAATAGAACCCACAGATAAAATATAAACAGCACAATCCAAGTGCATCACCCAACGGTGAAAACATATCAACCGTAAAATTGCAAAATCAAAAGAATGCACAATACGAGGTAGACTGGCTTTTCCCTGTACACGGGTTAGCTATGCCCAGGCACAACTTATTACCATCTACCGTTCCGTCCTATCCCTGACTACGGCTCCAAATAGTAAGTCAAAGAAAAGAAACCCCTCTGATACCACTTTGTAACGTCTCAGACCCGGGTGCCACGCAACGGGTGCCCCGAGCCCGGTTCGCCACATGACCTCAAGCGCATTTCCCCAAACGTCAGAGGCTTCCGACTAGCAGCAAGGGCCTAGGTCTGATAGTGGAGAAACTATGCCCTCATTTGTCAAAGTGTAGCGCAGCGGAATACCCAAATAAACATACAATGACAGCGGAAGCAGTAAACCATACAACTACTGAAATAAACAACTGTAATGGATATGACCAACAATATATAAAATATGATGCTACATGTTTGAAGTTCTAAGAAAACAGTCAGAACATGTTATACATCAATATAGTACAGCAAAAAGCAGAGTACAACAAGCAAAGAAAACAGCTGGCAGCGACATTGCGAGGCTAGGCTCGGTCCCATGCCCTCCTACTCCTCTGCAACAGTCAAGTACCTGTATAGGGACTTTTGCCCCTATCTACACCTACAACAATGTAATCTGTTTGGGCCGAAAAGCATGACCCAAACAGGGTGTGGGAAATATATCTCAGTAGGCACCCACCAAAGGCCCGTGCCCAACAACGTGTAAGCATGCAACAACAGTGTGCAGTAGTAAAATGAAATAAAGTAAGTAGTACTCAAAAGTAACTAATTACCAGTTATATTGCCATTTTATTATCCATTTAATCCATTTAAATATTAGAAATCACCACAGTACATTTCCAAGTAAACAATCCACGTCCTCAGACAAGTAACCCCTACCCTCAGGTAAGGAGTATCCAACACAAGAATCCGCCCTCAGACATAACATAATTTTTCCCTCAGGCGTAGGTAGTGTCTCCCTCAGGCACAGAGTCTATCGCCCTCAGGCACGAAAGAAGTTTCCCTCAGGCCGAAAATATCTACAACCCACAGGCTAAACAGTGCAGTGCCCACAGGCTAATCACAACAACGCCCTCAGGCTAAAAAGGTAACCGGGTCATGCCCAACATATCAAAATGCAGTAAACAAGCAATTCCCCTCAAGGAAATTCTACAATTACTACCTTTAAGGCATACCCTCGAGTATCCTGGCCAAACGGCTAAGTAGTGAAACACACCCCTGGGGTGGTTTTGGATCCAAGCAACGATCCCAACCAGCATTTTATTATCAAAATTAACTACCTAATCAATTCTAGGCATTAAATATAGCAACAGCCTCAGCCACATGACACCCCAACATGGGTTCGTGGCACAAAAACGCAAAAAAATGCACGAAAGTTGGTAAATAAACACAAAGCCACCTACCTTATACGTCAACGAGGATTATACACGAACACCGATTCCAAAAACGCCCAAGAACGGCGTAGATCTGACGAAGAAAAAAAACCAAACAAACGTAAATAACTTAGGTTAGGAGAAGAATTGGTAAGAACGGTACCAGGAAAGGAGAGGGCTTACCCATGCGGTTTCAACGAAATCGTCCGAAGCCGAAACGGATTCCATATGAACGCCCGGTGGATCTTCAAAGATCCGGCCTCCTCCTTTGGCCCCAAAATGGTTCAAGAGTCTCCTCTTCCAATTAAGGAGGCTACTGCCTATTTTAAGCCGAAAAAACAAAGTACACGGCGTGTACTTCTGAGTACACGACGTGCACTTCTTTCATTTAACTGTTCATTTGGCGGCACCGCCACACTGTTCACCCGTCGACCTGAGTACATGACATGTACCCCTGAGTACACGACGTGTATTGTCGCCTAGCTAACGGCGACTCCACCGCCTTACTGCTTAAGCCTGCCGACTGACTACACGGCGTGTAAGGTACCACTACACGACATGTAGTCGGTTCCTACACCCTTCGTCACCGGCATGGCTACACGCCCCTTGTACTCATCCCAACACGACCAAATGTACACGACGTGTGGACAAAGTACACGGCGTGTAGTTTCGAAATTTAGCATTTTTCTCCATTTTCCATATTTTCTCAAAAACACTCAAGGAAAAGGAAAATGAAGAAACCCGTACCTCAAAATTAAGAACCGGGTTCTTACAGTGGTCAAGCCAGAGATGATTCACGCCAGACGTGCTGAAAGACGCCAGGTGATGGACTGCTTCATTTCCATCCCTTTTAATGAAGGAGAAGGAGTAGGTTGAGAAGCATGGACCGAGAGACTGGATGTTCCTGATCACGAGGCCAAAAGAATGGAGGCCGTCATCATTAAGCCCAATAACGTTGATGATGGTGAGACAATCAGATTCAATGTGAATAGCTTTCCATCCTTGATCTTTTTCAAGCGTCAGCCTGATGAGGACAACGAAGGCTTCAGCAACAGAGGGCTCCCAGAGAGCGTGGTGAGATTCATGTTTGGCAGCAATGATCTGACCATGACAATCTCGTTCCACAAGTCCAATTCCAACAAAACCATCTATGGAGAGAGATGTGTCAACGTTAATCTTGAGGATTTCTTCTGGGGGGGACCATCTTGAAGCAGTTGTGTGAGTGCCAAAGAGACCATGACGGCAAGAGTCCTGATTCCACCCCTCAATCCAGGATGAGGCCCGTTCAATCCAGAACCTGGGGGGATTTGCAATGTGATTGAAGATGAAGTCATTGCGTCACGCCCAAACGATCCATGCCACGATGCAAAATGAAGAAACTTTGTCTACAGTGTATGAAGACGACCACATCATCAGCAGCGTCGGAAGGTCCGACGCCATATCCACCATAAGCTCTAGATCTGAGCCCCAAAACGTCCAGATATCTTTCACCCCCGACCACTGGGTGGTCGCATGAAGAGGAGATTCGAGTGCACCCGAGCAGATGGGACAATGCTTGTCATTCGTGACATGTCGGAGGGCAAGGAAGTCCATAGCGGGAAGAATAGCTTGCATACCTACCACCAGAAAAAACGGATTTTCGGGGGGACCTTAAGATGCCAAAGGGTTTTCCAGAGCCCTCCCCTTTTCTCGCTTTGAGTATCGAGAGCAAGCCTGTATCCTGACTTCACCATATAGGATCCAGAGAAATCATTGCTCTAGAAGGGACGGTCTGAACCCGCCTCCCTCACACAGGGGATGCTAAGAATGATCCTTCTGTCCCTTTCGTTAAACCATGAGTTAGTTTTATCAATACACCACCCAGAACCATGATAGTCGAACAAACAACAAACAGTGGCATTCTCATATCCAGGTATGGCATGAGAGGTAGCTTGCAAGCCATCTTTATCAATCATCCACGGATCGGTCCAAATATTAATTTTCGTACCATCTCCGACCCTCCAGCCCAGCCCTTTAAGAAGTAAATTCTGTGATCCCCAAAGGCTTCTCCATAGAAAGCTGGGGCGGGGGCCAAGGGAGGAGTTCTAGAAATCTGAGTGGGGAAAGTATTTTGCATGAAGAATCCGCGCACAAAGAGATGATGGATGAATCATGAGGCGCTGGCCTTTTTTAGCCAAAAGGGCATCATTAAAGAGTCGGAGGTCTCGAAATCCCATTCCGCCACCTGTTTTAGGGGTGCAAAGTGACTTCTAAGCAACCCAGTGAATTTTTTTCCGGCCATTATTATGACCCCACCATAAGTTAGCAATGCGGGAGTGGATATGGTCAACAAGCGTGCCAGGAAGCTTGAACATGGACATAATATATCTAGGGATGGACTGCAGAGCGGCTTTGATGAGTGTTTCTTTCCCCGCTTTTGAGATTCTTTTCGAAGTCCAGTCTTGGATTTTTTTCTCTATTCTATCCACTGTAGAAGAGAAAATTTATTTTTTTGAGCAACCAACAATGGTGGGAATCCTGAGGTATTTGTTGTGTTTGTCAACCATTTGAATGCCTGCAGTAAGACAAAGCTCTGATCTCTTGGTCGGTTGGACTCCAGAACTGAAAGAGATTTCCGATTTGGATGGATTGATCGCTTGCCCATATGCCCTATCATAAAGGAGGATCACCTTGCATATAGAAAGAGATTCATTATGAGTAGCTCTAGAGAAGAGAAGACAGTCGTCGACAAAGAAGAGGTGCGAGACGGGTGGGCTGGCCTGATAAACCTTTGCCCTGTGAATCCCTTTTGAGACCGCGACTGAGGAAATGAGGTTAGAGAATACGTTATCCACTAGGATGAAGAGAAAGGGGGAAAGGGGATCTCCCTGGCAGAGGCCACAGGTGGGTGAGAAGCCTTGGGTGAGTCCACCATTAATGTTAATCCGAAAAGTGATGGACGAAACACATTTCATGATCATATCTGTTCATTTGGGGCAGAAGCCCATTTTTGTCATGACGTACTGGAGAAAGTGTCACTCCACTCGATCATAGGCCTTAGTCATATCCAGTTTCTAGGATATAATACCTCTTTTCACAACGGATCACATTTTAATAGAATGAAACACTTCATGGGCCACGATGACATTATCCGCGATAAGCCTATTTGCTACAAAAGCACTTTGATTTTCAGAGATAATAGTAGGTAACCACGTGCACAAATGATTAACCAGAACCTTTAAGAAAATATTGTAGGATACGTTACAGAGAATGATAGGCCTGAAGTCCGAGGCCGCAAGGGGTTTCTTGATCTTTGGGACGAGGGTAAGAATTGTCTCATTAATAGAGAAGAGGTTTATTTCCGCATCCCAAATGCCTTTCAGTAGCACACATATGTCAGGGCTGATAATGTGCCAATATTTCTTAAAAAAGAGAACATGGAAGCCATCAGGACCTGGGGCTTTTGTGGAGTGGATTTTCTTGAGAGCCTGAAGGATCTCATCGTCCGTGAAGTCTTTTGTGAGTTGGTGGTTCATCTCGTCGGTAATCACATGTTTGATGCAGGACTCAACCTCCGACGATAAGATAGACTCTACTGTAGTGTAGAGTTTTTGGAAATAGCATGAAATAATATCGTGGATACCTTCAATTTTGGTCACTGTTCCCCCATCAGGGTGTGTGAGGGCCGAAATGTTTTTTTTGTGGCGCCTGGCAGAAGCCTTCTGGTGAAAGTAATGGGTGTTTTCATCCCCCTCTTTGATGTGGATTTCTCGTGCACGCATAGCCCATAAGCTTTCTTTAATGCGAAGGGCCGCATCCAGTTCACTTTGCATACTAGAAATTTTGGAGAGAATATCATCCGTTGGGGGTTGGGCAAGAAGGCCAGTGAGTTGTTGTTCAAGGGAGTTACACAGCTTGTCGGGTTGGCGAATTTTTTTATTTCTCCATGATCTCAGATTAGCAGCCACCTGCTTGAGATTAGAATTGAAATCCTCACTTCCACCCTGCCAACACGATCAGATCACTTCTTCACATTCACGGTATTTGGTCCAGCAGCTTTCAAACCGAAAGGGTTTCCCACATCTTGAATTACGGCTACTATGAGAGAAGTCGATAACGATAGGGCAATGGTCTGATGAATGTCACCGGACTCACATTGGGGTTTTTCTACCGTGCGAAGGAGATCTGGCGCGATGACTATCACCAGACCGCTGAATTTTGAGTTGCGCTGAGACTTTGGCTCGTCCTTTTGAAGTCTTTGTGGTTTGTGCCGCATAGTTTTGATCACTGTAAGAAGCCTTGTACGTGAGAGTGCTTGGCTCGTGAAGGGTGCGCTCGAGAGGAAACGTTCAGGTGGTGATCCTTGTTTGTCATGGAATCTGAATTGGTAAATCAGTGGAAGAACCTTTCGTTGACTGACAAAGAGAAAGCATCAATCATCACATGAAAAAATGAAGATGCCTTTCTGTCACACCGCATGTCACTCCTGGTGGTATGGAAATTCTTAGCAAAACGCTCATTCAACCTGAGGGATTTAAAAAATACTCTACAAAACTTATGGATATTTGAGGATGGCATTGCCATACGTGAAGTGGGAGACAGGACCATTGTTTTCAAATTTTTCAACAATAAAGATAAAGAAAAGGTGCTCAAAGGCAGACCATGGTCTTTCAATAATCAACTCATTCTCATGGATGACTTTTCAGGGGGGACGACATTCAGAAAATTAAACTGACTCGCTCAAACTTCTGGATACAAATCAAAGGAATTCTGTTTCATGGTAGAACGGAATGTGTTATACGAGAAATTGGAGAACGCGTTGGTAAATTTTTGGACTGGGACCAATCTGACCCCATTCACTGGGGACCCGTGGTGAGGATCAGAGCCTTAGTTGATGTGACTCAACCACTTATGAGGGGTCTGTTCTTATCAATTGATGATTCAAATGCTTGGATTTCTTTTAAATTTGAAAAACTCCCAATTTTTTGTTTTTTCTGTGGGCGTATCAGACACCTCGAGAAATTTTGTGACATGAGGAAGGAGAATGGAGAAGGCACCATCATCTTGCAATACGGACCTTGGCTCCATGAAAAAACAGAAGGATTTGTGACTCTTTCTGAGGCGGAAAAACAAAAGGATCGTGACTGACTAGCGAAGGCCTTGTCCAAGAAAACTGAACCAGAACTCAATAACATCATCATGCTAGGACCACCAGTTTTTTTGGGGGAAAATCATGATGACCAGTGGGCGGAAGGAGGGTCTTCGGAAAACGCAATGAACGGGGCCGGAACTGGGGACAAGCATGTGAGTCATAGTATAGTCTCAACTGTTTTCTCAAGTCCGACCCCTGCACCTATGAAAGATAGCGTCTCACCACCATTTGGACCGAGGTCAAAATGTAAGGAACCAACCGACCCGGTCTCTGCCCCCATGCAACTTTGCATCGAATCAACAGAGTCTGCTCCTAGGACAGTGTCTGATGCTCTAGGGATCAACCTCATGGATGAAGCCAATACAAGTGGGATTAAAACATCAGGTACCTTTACTCAACGAACATGGAAAAGGGAAAATCGTGGAGATAGGAGTGGTGATATTACCAATGCAAAATCCGGGGAACATAAAAGACATCTGGAGGAGAGTAAAGTGACTGTACGCCTCCCAAAAAGGTGGAAAGCGGCAGGTGATGGATAGTTCTATGAAGTCTCAAAGGTGGAGGCGGGTATGTCCCAGCCCCACCTAGAGCAATGAAAATCCTATGTTGGAACTGTCGGGGGCTTGGAAACCCACGAACGGTTCGGATGCTACAACGCCATTGCACACAAAGTCGCCCTGATATGGTTTTTTTTCTGAAACCATGTTGGATTACAAGGACAACAAGTGCATTGCTCTCAAATGTGGGTTTTAGGGTTGCCTCCCGGTTCCCTGTCAAGGCCACTCTGGGGGACTGGGCCTTCTCTGGAAGGACAATTTCAACGTCAGAATCCTCTCGTACTCGGTGCATCATATGGCGGCTTCTATCCATGATGACCTCTCTCTGCCTTGGACTTTTGTGGGTTTCTACGGCTGGTCTTCACAAAACGATAAATGGAAATCCTGGGAACTTCTCTGCTCTTTACGACAAGGTATTACTGGCCCTATCCTCTTTGGCGGTGATTTCAATGAGATTCTGTTCCAGCATGAAAAACACGGTGGAGCACATCGGCCCTTTGCCTCGATGGAAGGCTTTAGTGATGCAATTTCTAGGGCGGACTTGGCTGATCTGGGCCATGCAGGCAGCCCCTTCACCTGGTTTCAGGGGAACACGGAAAGCACAAGCATTGCTAAGCGCCTGGACAGATTTCTGGGATCGATAGAATGGACTTCTTATAATCTATATTGGATAGTTAGGTTATGGTGATATGTGTTAGGTTTCATAAAAATCTAATAACATTTATTAGACACGATAGAAGTAATTAGAAACCAAATCTAAGGATCTCCCAGGCAAGATAAATGCAACATGCGATAAAACTGAAATGAAGAACTATTGTAAATGAAAGTGTACTGTTCACTGAAGAGCCACCACATCATCTCCTTCACCTTAGAATATCTTTGAATGTGATTGATAAAGATCCCATGAGTGGTAAACAAAAGCATCTCACCTCTGCGGTGTACTCACAGACTAATTTGAATCGCATGTTGTACATGAGGGACTCTTCATCCTCTCTGATGTGCTAGCATCTCATACGCAAAGGAAAAAATAAAGAGTGAGATGATTTGTTGGGAGTTTTGGCCAAGCATAAAGCTATATCATACCCATACCATCATCACATGGTGATATTTATAAATAAGAATAACCCATGCCTGTCGTAGGGTGTGACAAAAGCAAATTTTATTTTCCTAATGAAACTCATAAGCTAACTTGGGTTGTCTCACTTGAGGAGCGTTGCAGCTGGTTCAATCACTAATTTCTAATTCACCTAAACTAATTCTTTTTTTTTGTTTTTATTAATTAATTAAAATAATGTTTTTTTGGGTTTTAGGTTTTGGAAAAATAAATTCAATGTAATAAAATAACTAAACTATCTAACATGCAGATGCAACACAGAATGAAGGTCGGAAAGAAAGGTCTTGGTCCAGGGTTTGACAATACGAATTCATTTATTATTTATTTGTTATTTAAATTAAATTTGATAATTCTTTTAATGAAATCTCATTAAAAAATTACTTTCCGTTGATTTATTGAGTGTGATATTAGCATGTCATTGGCGCGCCAAGTCCCACCTCATCCAATAGTCAAATAGGACAACACCTCAATCGATAATCCAATTCCTAAAAGACTAGGCTCCATCGTATGTCGTTTCATCTGTCACGACCTGAACCTACCCGGGCTTAGGCCGCAACTACCCCAAGCCCACCTCCATAGGCCAGGGGCTGGCAACAAGCGCTGAAGGCTAAACATCTCTGGGAGGCCTTTGCCTAAGTAGCTGTACACACACACACAACCCACTCAATGCAATAGTTCAGAGTAAAAAGAGAAAGTGAAGTACCAACTGCTATAAATAAACCACAAAGTGCATCGACCTATAAACAGTACAAAGTAAAATTTGAAGGTACACTGAAAAGAAAAAGGGAAAAACACGCGCCCAACCAGAAAAGTGCCACAACCCGACAACAGGTAAACAAAGGTAAATAGCTGGGAGAGTCCCACACCTGAAACCCGACTACGACCACCGCACACGGTCCAAGCTCCCGAACTCCTAAGCTCAACTGAAGTCACGACCAACCTGTCCATCGTCTACAAGGGCACACCAAGTGCGGGCAAAGCCCAAACAGGGGTGAGTATGAAAATACTCAGTAGGATGCCCCAAAGGCTTAAGGGAGCAACAAAGGAGGTACTGAAGAGGTGAGCAGTAGATCGGACAGAGAAAAGTAAAGGAGTACCACTGAGAGTGCAGTAAATAGTACAACTCAACCCAACAAGAGGAAGGAAGTAGACTCGTCCAAATTCAAGGAGCTAAAAGCGGTGAGAAGATGAACTTCTTGTCGAGTCTTTACTACCTATAGCAGGAGAGTAGACTCGTCCAACCATGAGAAGCTAGACACGGAAAGCACGTGGCATACCCCATGCACCTTCACCTATTCTGGAAGGAGAGTAACCAAACCCAAGAAGTGGGTACTAGAACAAGGTATATACATATCCATATGCTCAATCAAGAAGCCTGAACAAGATCGTAAGGGGATCTCCATCCCGTAGATCAACCCAAGAAAGTGAGTAGCCAATAGTCCCAGAAGTAAACACCATTGATGCCCAGTATCCGTACACCTGCCCCAAACAGCAAGTCAAGGGGCTCAAATCACCACACCTTGACACTATCCGCTTTGGGCGGCACTGAATCGCCCGCATGATTTTAGGTCGCGTCACAAGGACGCGTCTCGGTGGGGAAGGCGCCCCTCGTACTTGAGAGTTCTGGGGAAAGTCAATCCACACCTCTTCCCTGCCCCACAGTCGAGAGGTCTTCTCAAAGTCAAAGATGTCACATCACTAACCTGTACAACCAAGGGTCCCGCTCTGGTAATCACAGAGATAAGCCAAATACTAGCCTAGTATCAAGGACTGAGTTTGAAAGAAGTCGTCGGGTAACCCACTACCTAGCCCCGCTGGAAGGTAAACCCTAAGAGGTCGTCAGGAACCCACTACCCAGTCTCTACTGGAGGGTAAACCCTAAGAGGTCATCGGGTGACCCACTGCCCAGTCTCTGCTAAAGGGTAAACCTTAAGAGGCCGTCGGGTGACCCACTGCCCAGTCTCTGCTGGAGGGTAAACCCTAAGAGGTCGTCGGGTGACCCACTGCCCAGTCTCTGCTGGAGGGTAAACCCTAAGAGGTCAATGAGCAACCCACTGCCCAGTCTCTACTGAAGGGTAATCCCGAAGAGGTCAGTGAGCAACCCACTGCCCAGTCTCTGCAGGAGGGTAAACCCGAAGAAGTCAGTGAGCAACCCACTGCCCAGTCTCTGCTGGAGGGTAAACCCGAAGAAGTCGGTGAGCAACCCACTGCCCAGTCTCTGCTGGAGGGTAAACCCGGAACTGCTCTGGCCATCCCTAATGGATGGTACAACACTGGCCAATAGAACACGGAGTGGGTATCGTGCAACCACCCAACTCTAGAACAAAACCAGGGGAAACCACTCAACCCTGCTGGTCTAAACCATCGAGAACAGGAGGACCCTCTATGTCACAAGAGGTCAAAGGTACGTAAAGTAGAACACGACACACACATGGTGCCCACATGACTTGTGGCCCCAACTCATCTTCAAACCAAGCTCACAAACGTTCTCAGGTAAAAAATACAACATGTACCTCCAATCATTCCCGGATACTCCCAGAGCATATCACATTGACAACCAAAGGGATATCGTGCACACAACACCCAATGTCAACGCAAAAAGGCGTAAACACAGTTTCAACAACCTGCTTCCTCCACAACCCTAGCATGTCCAACCACATATCTTCAAATGTCAACCTCACTCACACGAGAGTGAACGCGATCACATGCCAAGGGTTCTCTACAACCACCGTAGGAAGAACCACCACTGGTACACCTTTCATGCTTCCATATTTAATGATATCTCGAAAGAGACTATACACATCCAAACGGATCATACCGTTGTAATCCCCATGGAAAAATATGCGAGATAGACTATTTACTTGCCTCCAACGAATATCCGACGAAAAAGTCGCCAACACCGCTTTACGCCCAAACATCGTCCTGTGGTCCCGAGCCTCGGTCCCAAAAACAGTCGGGCACATCGCACCATTACGATCTGCTCGGAAAGACACGTCAAATCGACTGCTCACTTGAGTGCAACAGATATCCAGAGAAAAAGATGTATCGTCGTACCACACACGAGCGGTGCTTCGTGGGACCCACATCTCGGTCCCGAAGTGCAAGGAACGGATCACACCGTTGCGATCCTCTTGAAAAAGTACACAAGATTGACTATTCATTTGTCCAAAACGGACACCCGGTGAAAGAGATGGAATTCACTGTCAACGCCCAAAACAACCCTAATGGGGCCTGCACCAGTGTTCTGAATTAGAGTGAGCAGATTGCGCCATTACAATTCCCTCATAGAAACACTCAGAAACAAGTACTTAAACACCCTAAACGGATGTCGGGTGAAAAAGTGGCGCTTCAACGTAAAACGTGCGAACTAGGCCCTGTGGTTCCCGAACCTTATCTTTAACCTAAAAGCTTCAGAAAGAATCTCAAAAATTCTGTAGGAGGACCAGGAACACGCTGCCGCTGACGGCGCGTCAATCGGACATCCCAAGAAGGATTTAGGTCCGATGCAACAATTAATTAATTAAAATAAATAAATAATTACTCGTATAAAGTATTTTGTGCCACCGAGCAATGAAAACGAACTGCAAGGGCTCCGAACCTGCCTTAGAAGGGTCTTCTCAACTCCAGGGCCACAGTGGCTCTGACGGCACGTCAAACGGACGTCCGGATCGCAAAGTGCGTCCATTGCGGGCTTTATTTAATAATTTATTATTATTAAATTAAAGCTCTTCGGGTCACTCGTCTTCGGGAACGGAATCCAAAAACCATGAAACACACTTTAAAAAGACCACGTCACCAACACGATCCCGTAGCCGCAGACGGCTCGTCAAACGGATGTGCCGTTTATAAGTTACGGCCCCCCGAACGCAAGGGGGTCTAACCGGGCCGGTTCACCCCGGCCAGCCCAGTCTGAATCGCCGGCCTGCGGCCCAGCCATGGGTCCGGACCATCACGTCGCGGCCCACTGGCCACGGCCCGCCCAGCAGCACCGGACCCGAGCGGGTCCGGTTTTCTCCAAACAGACCGACCAACTGGCCGGTCTTCGTCGCCCAACAGGACCCGCAGCGCGCGGGTCTTGGCCTCCTCTGCACGCCTGAGGTGCTGACCGCCTCGGGTTTTGCCTGCCGAACGTGACAGGCCGCGGGACGCCCGCCTACTCCGCTGCATCCCCCTCCCTCGCCTGGCTTCGTCGCTCGACACCGCGCCCCGCCGCACGCCGGACTGCCCCCTTCGCTCGACCGCGCCGCCTTGGCCTCCTGCTCACCTGCCGAGCTCCGCAGCCGACCCCCGCTCGACCCCATCCGCCTTCATTGAAGACCTGCCACGCCGCATGCCTTGGACCTCCGGGCCACCGCGCGAAGCCGCCGGACCGCTGCTACCCCGGGCCGCCGCCGACCGAATGGCTGGAACCTCGCCGGAAAACACCCAAAAACCCGCTAACTTCGACTTGCAGCCACGGACGCCTCGGGACTCCAAATTTAAATCCGAGAAGTGCGTTGGGAAGCTCGGAATGTATACTACTCATTTATGGGTTTAGATAGAAGATCAAACAAAAATACGATGCTATAAATTGAGATCGAAATAGGTGCGGGAATTAAAAAAAATGTAAACGCATGATCCTACCTTAATGGGCGTTGCCCGACGCTTCACCGATGATCCGTCGGAGCTGTCGCGCCTTGACAGAGAGATGGAGGAGAGGAGAGGAGTTACTCCTTAATTGGGAGCATTCTCCATAGGAGGTGAAATAGGGAAGAAGGGGGTGGGTTCAGGTGTTTAAGTAAAGAAATTAAATTAACATTTAATTTAATTTTTAATACCCACCAGAAGACCTGCGTCCGAACCTCCCGACGGGGTCAAGGTTAAGCCTCCCCTAGGGAAAACACCACCTCACGAGCACAATGGTGATCTAGGAATTTTAATACGAGCTTCCATTAGAAAGTTATAAAATTTAACGTTCGAAGCCGCTAAATTACGAAAATGCCTCTGGCGGCATTTTTCACAGAAGGCCCGCGCCTGCGAAAGTTACACCCCTCGTAGGGTAAACGACACGTTCCATACTCAAAGGTGCCCTCTGTTTTCCCATCCGAGTAACTATTTAATAGATACTTGAGTTTAACCATTAAACGAATAAATTAATTATTTTATTTATCCGTTTACGTTACGGTAACAGTCGAGGGGTCCCAACATCCCGCGCTGACATGTTCTATGTCGTTCCTAGGATAAAAACCCCATTTTAGACCCATCTGTATGCTCAGATTTCTAATCCAGATCACCGTTTAGGATTTATCCCATCTATTTGGCATCCCCAGTGTGAACGCACTGAAAATTTAATTCCGGCCACACCGGGGCTCAGAATCGCACGTCGTCTGAAGGGGCTTCTCTGGAATAACATCAAGAATATCCCAAATTCTTTTATAGAAAAAACTGGGTTCTTGTATCATCCATTTAGGCACCCCAACTCCACCGTATGAAAGGTTTACCTGAGAGAAGGTATGAAAGAAAAGAATGAATCGAAAAAAAGAATGGAATTAGAAATAATGTCGTGGTTGATGAATGCCACACCCATGAAATACTCTTGAATATACCACAAATAGAATAAAAATGTGTTGAGTTAAAGTGTAATAATTAAGAATGGTGTGAAACCTCCCTCAGGGCCAAGCATCAGGTTAGTCACTTGTCATTGCAAAATGAAAAAAGATCATAATGGAAAGATGGAAGAGAGAGTGAATGAGATTAGGGTTGGAAGATAAAGAGGCATGGTATAAGAAAATAGAATCACTTGAATTAAAAATATGAAGATACGTTACATTACAAAAGTAATTGAAAATAAAAAGAAAATAAAAATCATAGCAGCAACATCCCTGTAGTGCAACGCTGCGACAGACCCTCGAGATCATATTCATCTTTCCTTTGCCCTGGCCCATTATTTATAAGAGTTCTAGATGCTTGGGTGCCATCAATGGCGTCATAAATGGAATCTCTTGTGGACTCGGGCCATAAAGGAGTAAAAAAAGTGGGGTCCGACTACTTAAACTTTCCAAACTAGCTGTTTTTGTACTATGTTTGAGACTTTCATGTCGTGTAAATGTTGCCCGACGTGTAATATGTGGGGCCAACAAATATTTCATTTTTGATCCCATCGGGCCTTTTCATGTCGTTATTACTATTCATTACGTGTAATGTGTGGGGCCGTGAATCTTCTCACAACTTTCTTCATATCCTATATCCCTTCCAGGTTATATGTCATGAATGACTTACACGACATGTAATGTTGTTTTCTAGTTCATTTTGCTCCGAATCAACCTGGTTATTCATTTCAAAGCTATAGGCTCAGTCCTTCACTTGTCCCTTCATCACGGGATATTATGTACATAATCAAATCATCTTCTTTTAATTTCAAAAAATAGATGTCGCTAGCAGCCTACGCTTCTCTATTTCCAATGGCAGCCTACTCTTCTCTATTTCCCATAAGTCATGGGCAACGTCTCATGTCTTCTTTATTGGGTGGTTACTATAATCCATCACCAATAAATTATTTTTGATATATATTTACATGCACGTTGAAAAAAAAACACATACACAATCCAAATGAAACTTCACTCATATTCAAAAAACACATTAAAAATTTTAAGTGAAAGCATGTTTCGCCCCTTCAAGCTATCTTTCAATTTAACATATCCCCCTTAATAATTAGATTTAATATAATAAAAACGAGTATATTAAAGTGATTATCACACCTCAACCTAATTTTTTTCTAACATCTATTTTGATTTATAGATTTACATAAAATAACCTCATATAGCAGCTTAATCATCTCAACTCCCCCTCAAGGGATGAACTCCATCAATTCCTCATCATGGCTGGTCTTCTTGAAAACAAGCTCCAAGAAACCTTTGGTACTGCTTGAAATATTTGAAGTATACATCATAATATCAATAAAATCATTCTATTATGTCTAACACTCCATGCTATAATCATTTTACAATATTCCATTTCTCCCTTTAGATAAAACACCTTCAATTCCCTATATATATATATATTAAACAAACAAATAGATTTGAGAATAAGTGTGTTCTATATAGCTCCTTAGAGAGAGAAATAGGGCTAAGATTTATTTCTCATCCCAAAAACCATTTTCTTTTCAGATTTAGTTTTATTACAACTCTTCATGCTCGCTCCTCCTTTGATTTTCCAGACTCCTCATCCAGGGGTAATATGATATTCCTTTTGTTTAAGATTTCTTCTTAGATGGAATAAGCTTTGTCACCTTTTCTAGAAATGTAATTTCATTCACTTGTGAATGATCCATTTTCTTTTCCTTTTCCAACTGTGTTGTACATACAATCATTCATTCCTTAGAAAAATGTCCTTTCCCCTTGTGCAGAACCTCCTTTTTCAAAGTATCATTCTTGCCACATGGAGTAAATGGCACTTTATATTTATTTTTCAATGACTCCCACTATCCTGATAGCCATGTCATGCATTTATTAGGATTATTCCAAATTTTTTTTCACCTTCCACACAATTTTTCTTTCATCTTTAACTTACCATTCTTTGGTAAATTATCAAGTTCTTCTTCATGGATGTCTTCCATAAAACAAATCTTCTTATTTATTTCATGGATTGATTCTCCCTTTTTATTCTAGATTATTTCCTTCAACTTTTATATTCATGGACTTCTTACAAATTTCTATGATGTAGCCTTTTATCCCATAATAGAATAATCTCCTCTTTGGCGTATCATCCTTCTCATATTTCTTCTTGGGTGTGTCATACTCAACATTCTTATTTTGATTACACCCCAAGGTAAGCTTTTATAAATTTCTTTGATTTATTCTTATCACTTATGGTCTTCTCCTAATAAAATCTTACAATACATTCCTAGTTTATGTATACCAACATTCTTCACCATTGTGATCAACTATTTTGAAACTTTCATAAAATTTCTTTAGACAATCAAATATATTTTTGATGGAAAATTTTTACCTTTTTTGTGTTCTTTGCTTCTGGTCAGGAAGTTTTCTCTGAAATTCATATTATCCCTCCCTAATTCAAGTATTCTATAATCTTAAAAAATTGAAAATTATTACAACATTCGAGGGACAAATTTTGAAATCTTCCATAACACCAGAAGTGACCAATAAATATTGATCTTTTTATTTTCAACTCAATATTTCTAAATTTATTACCTTGTTGTTTTTAGACAAAAAATCCATTCATTTGAGCTTCTTTTAGGGATCCTGTCCTACTACTCATTCTCAAATCCACCCTTGAAGTAGTGGTGGATTTCTATGTATTTTTTTCCACCCATATTTATCCAAATTTTTATTTTAATCTATACCAACAAATGAAAAAACATTAATACATAAAACATTTTCTAGGAAAAGGGTTACCTTTTACCATGATCTTGCAGTAGATAGATCATTAGATGATCTCAAGCCTCTCTTTCCACTAACACAAGTCTTTCTGGAAGTAAGACACTCAATATAACTTTTCATGTTAGTAACTCTTCTTTCAGCTTCATGTGAAGATCCATCTTGGGAAACTTCTAGATTTCTGAAATTGACTTCCAGATCAAGATATTTTATATTTAGCATGTTGTTGTAATCTTAAATAAATTTCACTTTATATTTACATTCCTCTTTTATATTCTCACTATGGTCTTCATGAATCTTACCAATTTCAGGTAGATAATCATCAAGATTATACTCCTTTTAGCTTTGATCTCTAACTGAGCATCCTTAACACCAATAATAGATTCCAATGCATGGATGTTATCCTCATAGATTTTATTAATATAATATTTCTCACCACTTGATTTCTACAATGATTCTTCTTCTAGGGAAAAATTTTCTTCAAAAATTAATAAGGATTGTTCATTGACTTCAACATGTTGGATAAGAGTTTTTTCACTTTTAAATTTTTTTATCCAATTCTTATTGCATATCATCCAATTCCATAACTAACTATGATTTTTCATCATATATTTCCTTGGTAAGACCACATATATTAGTGAAAAATTAAATCGAAATCTTATTTAACTAATCCTTAACATTAGTGCAGTGGTCTTCAACTCATCCAGTAAACTCATTATCCTCATACTCTTTATAGCATGAACTTGATTA
Source organism: Viscum album (assembly GCA_963277665.1). NCBI lineage: Eukaryota > Viridiplantae > Streptophyta > Magnoliopsida > Santalales > Viscaceae > Viscum > Viscum album. The sequence continues at coordinate 223,941,425 of OY728119.1, read as the reverse complement.
TTCTTGAGAATCATTATCAATATATTTAATATATAAAACACCTATTTTATTACCTTCAGTCAGTGGTGTACTATCTTTTAATTTTAATATTTTTCTCAACGTCTTTTCCTATTTATCCTACCTGTTATTTTATGTTTTAACTGAAACCTTTATGTTGGTATTGAAAAATATGGGAAATATATTTTTCATTTGAGGTAAATCTAGACCTTTTTAAAATCTAAACTTAATATATTACTGAGAAAAAAAAATTGGAAAAAAAACTAGATCTAATCATAATGAAATTATATTTTCTTTTATACCACATAAAGTGCTCAATAGATCATGTAACCGCTCTGACATGAGATAAATCAGTGTGAACCTTTTTACTAAACTATTCTCTCACTACTACAAATAAGGCTTTTAAAAGCGCTAGAAACTGCTTTTAACAGCCCTAGAAAAGCATTGTTAATTGTGGAAAAGATAGGGGGGTCCCCTTTAACAGTGCTAAAAAAACACTGATAAAGGGGGACCTTTATCCACACTAAAAAAACATTGATAAAGGTCCACCCCTTTATCAGTGCTTTTTTAGCATGGATAAAGGGAAACCTTTATCAGTTCTATTTTGAGTGCTAATAAAGGTCTAGTTTCTTGTGATGTGATATTTATTTAATAGTACACCCAACACTTGCACACTTGCACACCTGCACAAAATAGCACTTGCAAACGAACAAATAACAGAAGAACAAAACATTGCACACAAGAGTTTTTCAAATAATTCTACATAAATTTACTTTACATCATGAATACAGAAACACACACTTCTATATACATTTTAAATATTGTTTTATATTGTTACAATTAAAATTATCCAACAAACAGTTAAAAACATTAAAGTTTCATCCTTTGGAATCCGTGATACCCTCTCAAAAAATTTCTTCCATGGTATTAGTTGCCCAAAAAAACATCCAAACTCAAGAAAAAAATTCCACCTATATAAGAAAACAAATATTATGTTAGTAATATGATAATGAAATAAATTAAACATTAATATGAAATAATACATTAACAAAATGTATATTTTTAATAAAAAAACACATTTGGAGTTATACCAGTCACATCGTGTGTTGTATTGAGTTGGGGTTGATTCTTATATGTCACAAATGATTCATAGATAATTGTATTGAAATATTAAAACAATCTGAATGGGTTTACTCAGTTTTGAGTATGTCACTTGTTCTTTTACTAAAATTAATATCAAATTTAGATGACACATTTGGATTTATATCGGTCACATCATTCGTCAGATTGAGGTGTGGTTGATTCCTATATATCACAAATGACTAATGGATCATTTTCCTAAAGTATCAAAACAGTCCGAATGTGTTTGCTCAGTTTGCAGTATGTCACTTGTTTCTTTTCTAAAATTAATGTCAATTTTAAATAAAAAGAGACACTTTGAGTCATACCAGTCACATTGTGCGTTGAATTGAGGTGTGGTGGATTAGTAAATGTCAAAAATTACTTATGGATAATTGTCCTAAAGTATCAAAACAATTTGAATGTGTTTGCTCAGTTTGCAGTATGCCAGTTGTGTTTTTTTTATTAAAATGTCATTTCAAACTGGAAACATGCATTTTGAGTCATACCGGTTGAATCGTGCATTGGTTTGATATGATAATTCTTCATACATGTCATGAAGAACTTATGAATTTCTATCCTAAATTATGAAGACAATTGGAGCAAGTTTTCTTGGTTTTAAGAAAGTGACACATTTTGAGCTAAAATGTCAATTTTAAACTGATAACAGACACTTTTAGCCATATCAATCACACCGTGCATCAGATTGAGGTGAGGTTGATTCATACACATCAAAAATGACTCATGGATTATTTTAATAAAGTATAAAAATTATCTGAATGCATTTTCTTAGTTTTTAGTATGTCACTTGTGTTTTTTTCTAAAATTAATGTCAATTTTAAATAAAGAGACACTTTGAGTCATACCAGTCTCATTGTGTGTTTAATTGAGGTGAGGTCAATTTCTACATGTCACAAATGACTTATGGATATTTTTTCTAAATTATAAAAACAATATGAAAGTGTTTTCTTAGTTTGTAGTATGTTAGTTGTGTTTTTTTTATTAAAATGTCATTTCAAACTGGAAACACGCATTTTGAGTCATATCGGTCGCATCGTGTGTTGGTTTGATATGAGACTACTTCATATACTTTAAAAAGAACTTATGAATCATTATACTAAATTATGAAGATAATTTGAGTGGGTTTTCTTGGTTTTTAGTGAGTGACATGTTTTGAGCTAAAACGTCAATTTTAAACTGATAACAGACACTTTTAGCCATACCGGTCACACAGTGCATCATATTGAGGTGAGGTTGATTCATACACATCAAAAATGACTCATGGATAGTTTTCCTAAATTATCAAAACAATCTGGATTTGTTTTCTTGATTTTAAGTATGTTACTTGTGTTTTTTTCTAAAATTAATGTCAATTTTAAATAAAAAGAGACACTTTGAGGCATAACAGTCGCATTGTGCGTTTAATCTAGGTGCAGTTGATTCCTACATGTCACAAATGACTTATGGATCATTTTCCTAAATTATCAAAACAATCCAAATGTGTTTTCTTAGTTTGTAGTATGTCAGTTGTGTTTTTTTACTAAAATGTCATTTCAAACCGGAAACATGCATTTTGAGTCATACTTGTCGCATTGTGCATTGGTTTGATATGAGACTGATTCATAAACATCAAAAAGAAATTATGAATCATTATCCTAAATTATGAAGACAATTGGAGTGAGTTTTCTTGGTTTTCAGTGAGTGACACGTTTTGAGCTAAAATGTCAATTTTAAACCGATAACATACACTTTTATCCATACTGGTCACATCATGCGTCAGATTGAGGTGAGTTTGATTCATACACATCAAAAATGACTCATGTATCATTTTCCTAAAGTATCAAAACAATCTGAATGTTTTTTCTCTGTTTTCAATATGTCACTGGTGTTTTTTTCTAAAATTAATGCCAATTTTAAATAAAAAGAGACACTTTGAGTCATACCTGTCGCATTGTGTGTTGAATTGAAGTGCAGTCGATTCTTACATGTCAAAAATGACTTCTGGATAGTTTCCCAAAAGTATCAAAACAATTAGAATGTGTTTTCTTAGTTTTTAGTATGTCAGTTGTGTTTTTTTACTAAAATGTCATTTCAAACTGGAAACTCGCATTTTGAGTCATACCGGCCGTATCGTACATTGGTTTGATATGAGACTGCTTCATAAACATCACAAATAACTTATGAATTGTTATCCTAATTTACGAGGAAAATTAGAGTAGGTTTTATTTGTTTTCAGTGATTTTTGGAAAGATCAATTTCACTTTGATTATCACAAAGTGTATTCAATGGTTTAGAAAATTTTTACTTTCAAATCTTCCAAATGAACTTTCATCCACAAAATTCGAGTATAATCCTAAGTAGATGCAATATATTAGGATTCAGATATCCTGAAAGTTACTAAACCTTTTTTCTTACTATGCCAACTCACACAACATTCAACCAACAGAAATGTTCCTCTTGAGGTTGATTTTATATCATTACAATCTCCATCCCAATCGGCATCAATATAACCATGAAACTTCTTCTCACTATTTCTTTTATATAACAACCCATGTGAAGTTGTTCCTTTGACATATCTCATAATTATTTTTTTGGAAACATATATGATTATTTCAGATTACTTTGATATTTGACACACAAATTCACAACATAAACAATATCAGGCCTTGAGGATATAAGATAAAGTATAATTCCTTCCAGCTTCTGAAATTTTTTACGATTCACAATTTTTACGGATTCATCTTTACTCAACTTTGTGCTTACTAAAATATGAGTAGAAACTTATTTAGATTCTACCATGATTTTTTTTAATAATTTCTTGGCATACTTTTCTTGAGATATAAAAATGTATTTTTCTTTTTGTGGAACTTGTAAGCCAAGGAAGAAAGTTAATTCTCCCAACATTGAAATTTAAAAATTCATCTTCATTTCCTTATAAAATATTTTACAAACTTCTCTATCCCCAATTTTTTTTATCATATACATAAACAATTATAATTAGAGTTCCGAAGTCAACATATTTCACATACAAGTTGCTATCAACTTTTTTTAGAAAAGTTCAACATTCTCAAACAATTGTAAAGTTTAGAATACCATGCTCATGGAGATTGTTTCAGACCATGAAAAGTTTTCTTTAATTTAAAAACTTTGTTTTCATCTTCATCAAGTAGAAACCCACAAGGTTGTTTAATATAAAATTCTTCCTCAATCTCACCATTTAAGAAAGATGAATTTACATCCATATGATAAACATTATAATTTTGATGTGCGGCTACTGAAAGAACATTCTGATAGTTTCTAATCTTGCAACTGGGGAAAAATTTTCTTCAAAATCCACACCTTCCACCTGTTTATAGAATTTAAAAATAAGCATTTCTTTGTTTCTTGAAACTTCTCCCTATTTATTTAACTTGTTTCTGATAACAAAGAAGCCCATATGATAGAGTAAGAGGATCTCCATCTCACAGATTAGCCCAAGAAAAAGAGTAAAAAATAGTTCCAAAAAAATTCCATCAATAATGCCCAACATCTCACGCATCTTCCCTAAACACACAAGTCTAGGGAACTTAATCACCAAACCTTGATACTATCTGCTTTGGGTGGCATTGACTCGCTTGTATGGTTTTTAGGTCGCATCACAAGGATGCGTCTTGGTGGGGAAAACATTCCTATTCCTCGTGAATCAAAGTCTACGACAAACCACATCTTTTCACTATGTCACACAGTCGAGTGACCACAAATTCTAGGTAAAGATTCTATGTGCTGGTACGACATGAGGGTCCACTACTACAAACACGGCCTTTATCAGCGCTAAAAATGGCCTTTATCAGCGCTAGAAAAGCGCTGATAAAGCCAACGTAGATAAAGGGGGGGTCCCCTTTATCAGTGCTCTGAAAAGCGCTGATATAGGACCCCTTTATCACCGCTAAAAAAAAGCGCTGATAAAAGGGGTCGTTTATCAGCGCTAAAAAAAAGCGCTGATAAAAGGGGTCTTTTATCAGCGCTAAAAAAAAGCGCTGATAAAAGTACCCCTTTATCAGCGCTTTTTTTAGCGCTGATAAAGGGGTCCAATATCAGCACTTCCTTTATCAGCGCTTTTAAAAAAGCGCTGATAAAAGTTAAAAAAATTTAAAAAAATTTAAAAAAATTTAAAAAAAATTAAAAAAAATTAAAAAATACTGCCAATCGGGGGGGGGGGGGCTTTTATAGCGCTTGAACCCCCCCCCCCCCTTTTATAGCGCTTTTCGACCCCTATACAACACCCCACGCACCCTACGCACCCCCTCCACCCTTTAACAGCGCTTGCTCCAATATTCCCCATGCGCGCGCACCCCTGCCTCCACCAGGATTTGAACTCGAGACCTCCCCCCTGCGCGCCTAAGCCCTTACCACTACTCTATTTTGATTTGCTTTCCAATTCATGATATCTATATATATATATTTATATATTTAGTTATATTTATTCGTATAGTAATATACATTGATATTAATATATATATATAGTTATATTATAATATATATATATATATAGTTATATTATAATATATATAGTAATATTAATATATATATATAGTGGTATTAATATATCTATATATATATATATATATATTTAGTTATATTTATTCGTATAGTAATATATATTTATATTAATATATAGTTATATTAACATATATATAGTTATATTAACATATATATAGTTATATTAACATATATATAGTTATATTAACATATATATAGTTATATTAACATATATATAGTTATATGAATATATATTTATATAGTTATATTAATATATATAGTGATATTAATATATATATTTATGGTGATATTAATATATATATTTATAGTAATACTAATATATATATATGTAGTTATATTAATATATATATATATATAGTTATTAGATTAATATATATATAGTTAGATTAATATATACATATAGTTAGATTAATATATAGGTATATAAATATTCATATATTAGTATTTTAAGTAAAATGGATATTAGTTATTATGTAGATAAAGCTAATATATTTTATATGTAAATATGTTTAATTATTTATTTAAAAAATTTAATTTTTAGGTGCGAATATATAAAAAATATGTACATATAGTTATATATTTGATTATAAATAGCAATTAATTATAAAAAAGGATGAAATTTCAAATACATAATATCAATATGAATGTAATACCTTGGAATAAATTGAGTCCCCACCAATAAAAGCCAATAATACCCCCTTAAACGAGTTTGAAAATCCACAAAATGTTAAAAAATCTGTGTACCCCGACAAAAAAACCAGTTTTGGAGGCCTTATGGGCCTATTTTGGCCTCGAAAAACGCTCGACCGGGGTCCCCCCAAGTCATAGCGATGTAGAGCTCGTCGCAGGCTTCGATTTGATATGTGGTAGAGCTCAAACGGACACCCGGATCAAAAGTTATGGCCGTTTGAAGTTTGAGTTGCATTTTCAACATATTTTGGATCTTTTTTTAATTTTTTTAATTTTTTTAGTCCTCAAATTGTTATTAAATGACTATTACTTCATAATTATTATCAAATTATTAATTAAAAATATTTTTTTAATTTTTTAAGAAGTCATTTTCACTAAATATCTTATATATTAAGTATAATAAGTGTAAATGTACATTTATACTTATCTAAAATATATTTAAAAATTATATATTATATTTATATAACAATATAACTATATTTATATATTAATATATATATTTTTTTGAATCTGACCCTTTATCAGCGCTAAAAAAAGCGCTGATAAAGGTCCCCCTTTATCAGCGCTACTAAGCAAGCGCTGATAAAGGGGGGCGCTGCGAAAAAACTGTTTTTGTGGTAGTGGTCCTACTTTTTTAGTCACTGACAAACTCCACTGCCCAGCCCGACTGGAGGGTAACGCTCAGGAATGTCATCGGGGAACACCACTACCCAGCCCGAGGGTAATCCCAGAAAGGTTGTCGAGGAATGACACTACCCAACCCTACTGGAGGGTAAGCTCGGAATATCGAGGAACTCCAATGCCCAGTCTTACTGGAGGGTAACTTGGAAAGATCATTGGAAAATTCCACTGCCTAGCCCTGTTGGAGGGTAAGCCAAAAACACAAAGGAACTCCACTGCCCACTCCTATTGGAGGGTAACTCGGAAATATCATTAGAGAATTACACTTCCCAGACCTGTCGGAGAATAAGCCTAGTACTATCATCGGGGAACTCCACTACCCATTCCTGCTAGAGGGCTATGGCCGAAATGCTCTAGTGTTTCTATATTATCACTTCCGTCATTGAGTGTTGCCTCATCAAGTTCCAAACCCAGAACATTTCACATTATATCTCGAAATCCATTTTCAGGGGAACCACTATGTTCTACACAGAAAAGTTTTTTGAATAGGCTACTCATAAGAGAAAATCCGAGTTCAAATGAAGAAGATACGATTGTTCAAAATTTGATCAAAAGAGTCCAAGGGGTACATGGTGTGTGAGGGTACCCAAATGACATGTGGTACCTCTTAATTTATTACCTGTGTCCCTTATCAGTACATGGGTTCCCATTCGTGTAGCAGTACATGTCGTGTAGGTGGACTACACGGAGTGTCCGGGCTATCCGGGACTAAGGCCGTGTCTGCTAGCCGTGTCCGTGTACCGGACCCCATGTCCGTGTACCAGACCCCATGTCTATGTACTCACACATCGTGTCCATGTGGTCGGCCACACAGACTTTTCAAACAAAAGAGGGAACACGACGTGTGAGGAAAGTTTACACACCGTGTAACCCTTAATTTTCATGGAACCCTAGCACCACCGCAAAAAGATTCTATACGCCATGTGTTCTTTATTATACACGACGTGTAGTCATGATTTTGACAGAAATTCCCGATTCGATCCACCACTCCAAATTTTCTCTAACCACCTTGGATTTCACCCTGATTATGCTTGAAAAACATGGATTTATCTGTAGATTTAAGATCTCAATCGTTTCTTACTGCAAATATTCCCTGATCACCGATGAGGGTTTCATCGTGCGTTCTCCACGCACTCGAAACTTCAACACTTGATGATCTGGCCCCAAATCATCGAATTGAACATCCTTTCATCGCAACGATTTCAGATCTATGCTCCGTTCACAAAATCATTGTTGTTTCGTCGATCCTCCATGAATCCGGGTACCTGATCGATCTCGAGTCGCCCGACAACTATCAAACTGGGAGCCACAAGGATTCCATCAGCGAATAACGGAAAGAAATTTGGGAGGAAAGCACAAGAACAATGTTTTAAGCGATTGTTGGCCAAGAGTTCTTGGCCAATGATCAAGAACATGATCCAGGGTTAGATAAACCGATGAAAAATAATTTAAACTCCAATATTTGGGCACATGTGAAGGGTATCAAAGGCACCTATCGAAGAAAAAATAATGATATACTAAATCGTTTAATTATAAGGGTGAAAAACCATATATAACGAGCCCTACCTCTATTTTGGATTGATCGTTGGTGAAGAACGTATTCGCCGACAATTTCGGTAATAGCCGCTGCCTTCATCATGCTTCAATTCGCATTGATCCAAGGATTTTTTGTTCATCGAAGGGATTCACCAACAAGGGAGGGGAGGAGAGCTTCACCAAAAAATGTGAATTATGACCCAAACCTGGACAAAATGTCATAAAAATGAATTTATAGACATTTCATTTAGGTTAAATGAATTTAATTAATTAATTAACCCACTTAAACACACTGCCAATGAACTAGGGGTCTGAACGTCCAACGTTGACTCATTTCATGTCGAGCCTAGGGTAAACACCACGTTCTGGACTCAACTGTGGTATAAGATTTCTAATCTGATCAATCATTTAAGATTTATCATGTATTCTTTGAGGTATCATGTGCACGCAATATAAAATATATTTAATATTTTTATAAAATTAATTTGGAGCACACCAGGTCTCAGAATCGCACGACGTTTTAGCGCCTAACTGTGAAAATACATATAGAAATATTTCGAAGTATTACAAGATAAAAACAAGATCTCTACACTCAACCTGATGAAACTTTTATTTGAATCTCTGAAGTGTCTTCCTGTATTCATGTTTGCTTCCTTCTTAAAAAACAACATGGTTTTATTTTCATCTTGAACTTACTTCTTATCTATAGTTGGATTATTTTCACGAACTAACAAAGTAATTCCACTATTTTAAGATTTCTATAACTCTCTTTTCTTTTCGAGTTGATCAGGAAATCTGATCAAACACTCCTTAGGAATATTCTCTCGCTTATTCTCTTATGTGGACTTCTACTCAACAACATCAAATTTAGCATTTGGAACCAGTGACGCTTTTCCTTTTGTCACTAGTAAGCTCTTTTTGACTAGAAATCCAAGTAATACAATTATTGTGGATGTAGCCTACCATGTTGCACCTTCCACACACTATCTTATTTTTTTTCAGTTTAACTTTCTTAGGAATCATCTCAAACACTTAATTAGGGGTTTCAATAACTAATACAATCCTGATATCTTTATATCAGATGGATTCCCTTCTTGGTTCTAGCTTACCCCCTTAGTTTTTTGGTTTATGGCTAATTTTCAATAGTCCGTGATATGGCCTTGATTGCCACAATTAAAGAATCTTTTCTTTATGAAGACACCCTATTGATCTTTTCTTCTTGGGCGAACTTTGTTTAGCATTATTATTTTGTTTGTTCACCATGGAAGACTTATTCACCTACTCCTCCAACTATGGGATCCTCTTCTCATCAACATATGAATAATACCTGGTAGGATTGTACTGTCCTTCTTCATAGTTGTGTCCACCAATGTTGCACATATCATAGAAATTTTCAAGGTATTCAAATCTATTCCCTGTGGATAAATTTTCTTCATCTATGATGTATGCTTCTTAACAACAAGATTATTCCTAATTTCATCCTTTCTCCCACCTCCATTTCTTATATTTTATGGAAATCTGTCCGATTTTTTATACATGTTGTTTTTAGATGGAAACCTCATTATTTTGGGATCCAACTGTGGAAAAACTCTTCCTACACATACTCAAATCTACCCATGATAATGCGGTAGGATTCTCAAAATTTCTCTTTACCTATGTATGTATAGAATTTGACTTTTGTCCAGTACTGTTTGACAAATAATATTCAGTGCATTCATCTCTTTTGGTACTATCGGTGATCTTCTTCTATGTGCATGAGATGGATACATTCCCAACACTTATCAAGCTCTCATTACCATCGATTTGATCCTTCTTAAAACTAGGAATATTATATAAAGTACTTATGGAAACCATTCTTCTTCCAGTATATAGAGAGGATTCAGGTTGAACTACTTCTAGATTTATCAACTTTTCTCCAATATCTAAGGATTTCATGTTGAGGGAATATTTTTTTTACCTCAACTAACTTCATCCTCTCTTCCCAATATCTTTTCACATTCTGGTTCTACTCATCAAGAATTTTTATCAACTATTGATGTGAATGGTCAAGTTCTTTTATCATTTTTACCTTTATATCTAGTTGTGTATCTTTGACATTCACCGTGACTTTATTTACTTTTTCCAGTGCATGGAATACTTCATCAAAAAAACTCACGAACACTTAATTCTAACAAACTAATAATTTCAAGTCTTCATCAATTAAAGAAACAATTTCTTTGAAAACTGTGAAAAATTCATCCTTGGATTTCATATTCTTACTAAGAGAGTTATAACAAGTCACCTTTTTGACCAATTCCACTTACATTGCATCCGTGTCTTCTTCTAGATGTGATTTTTCAACAAATGGGTTCTTGAAAAAATTCAATATGTAGGAAATAACCTCATTAAAAACCTTCTTGAGATGCATCCCAACATGAGAGTAGAATTTCTCAACCACTCTAATCTATTCAGGCTCCTTACATTCTACACAACTTAAACTAGAATAATCAAAAGGATCTTTAACAACAACATCATCTAATGAGCACTGAAAACCTTGAACAGATTTAACTAGTGGTTGATCCTTTTATTTTTTTACATTTTTCCTTATCTTTGCCTATTTCTTTAGCCTATTTTGTACTGTCTTAGCCAAAACACCCATTTCAGATTCAATAAAACTAGATATTTAATTCTTGATATGAGACACGTCTTCAAACATCTCAAATATATACTTCATCTAGATTTTTTCGAAGGGAACCTATGCTCTAATACCACTTGAAGTTCCCATAGGATTGTTGGACCATTGATAGGTGAGGGTTGATTTAGTGGTCACTTAAATCTTTTATAAATACTTCGTTTTTAATTCAACCCACTAGACTTGTTTAGTCATGATTCACTCTATATTGTGTCTTTCATCCTGATAATGTAGTAAATAAAGGCATATGAATACAAAGATTTAGAAGGATTAGTACTAATCCCTACTCCTTTACTTGATTGATTATACACCCAGATTTCTCAACTATAATCAATCACTAAATATAATGGAGAGTGCTTCAAACACCAGCACCAGATCAGAGTCCCACTGATCTTCTATTGGCCAGAGTCACACCAGCCACTTTTCTCTTGGGTCTCACTTGAATTCTCTTTCCAGCTTTACATTGGAATTCTTTAACAACTTCTCATTATATTCACATAGTCACACTATGATCTCCTTGCATACCCTGTGTTGGACATGTTCTATAACATCACATCATATATATGAAAGTGGTTTGTTTAACTCCTTGGAAGTATATTTCTGATCTACTGGGATGTCTCTACACCCATATAATGATCTCCTTTAATTAAATATAAGATATTAAAATTCTTTTAGGTGTTCATGATATTTTTCATGAAACTCGGTTCAGGATAACAACTCATCTTCATAGGATTTTACATAATCTTTTTACCTAGATGACTCACTCAATGTGCTTCAGATCACTAAATTTGATCTTAGATTAATGGATAACTCTCGCTTCTTCTCCTTTCAACTTCGATATCCAAGTGATCTATCTAGGATTTTCTAGTATCAAATTTTTCTTCTTCTTCACTACAGGTTGCAATGACTCCTTGTTCTTCTTCCTTGAGAGTTCTAAGATCTTCATGCCAAACTACAACCCTCAATCATCTCACAAAATTTTTCAACTAGCTTCCCCTTTATTTATTTTTCTCATTTTTGGTATAGTAGATCCTTTTTTATGTGATACTTCTCAAATTTCTATAGCTAGAAATATACAGGAGTTTTCTTGTAAGCCAAATTCACATGCACCAGCTACACAAACAATCATCAAAATCATCCTTTTTATTTGTCAACTTCCCTCCATTATCAAATCAAAGGTGTATTACAAAAAAACCCGCATCATATTCTTATTCCTTATTTCACTCTCTCTCTGTGGATGGATATATATTCAGGTATATCCACAACAAGCCTGACCTCTTCTTCTTTCTCAAAATAATCTCACAATAACTGCACTTCAATATCCCCATCTATATGAAGATAATGCAACATCATGTTGCAGTATGGAGCAACTCCCTTCATCTTAGAAACTTATCATGAATACCTGTATAGAATAAAATTGAATCTGTGCACACCAAGAGATCCTCAACCCTTCTTCATTCTCACTCAAATAGGCTCATATCATAATAAGTTTAAGATTTATGGAGAAACGATCATCATTGTAACATCATCTCCATTATTCTTGAAAATTTAGCGAATTCATCTTCTTAATCACGAAATACATATATTATATCTTCTTCCATTTAAGTATTGGGAAAATTTACAGCCTTCCATATTCATCTTAGGCTTGGATGATGGCTTCTCTAAGCTTTATAATGTTCTAAACTTGAACTCACAACACAAGCATCATCATATTTCACTTTCATTAGAATTTGAGAATTTTGGAAGCTCCATTTATCATACTACTTTGATCTAGCCTTTCCATTGATGAAGATTAGCTCCTATTTCTTTCAATGCTTGTATTACACACCATTAGAGGCGTTTTTGATGTTTTTAACACTTAAGATAATCCCTTACATCATCAAAATTTATTTCTTTCTTCATAATCCAGTGTATGTTTCTTTATACGCTCAGCATGAACCTATTGGAATTGCAAACCAAAAATCTGAGTCAAAGCTTCCTAAGGCGTCATTTATTACTTGCACATTTTTTTTCATGGGTCCACCTCCATTTATTTTCTTTGAATGAATTTAAATGATTTGCATTAAAAGATTTGGTAAATCTATGTACCGTCATAGATTCTCTGTATTTTATGTTTTGGCCTTTCTTTGAACCAACATAAATGCTATGCATTTAATGTTGTGAGTCTATAAATTGATGTAATTGTAGTCTGAAATTTCAAGTGTGAAAAATTGTGAAGTTGTGTGAAATTGTGAAAAGATTGAAAGCTTCTTTGTGTTCTGTGCCAATTTTTCTACCTCTTCCATTATTCCTATCATATTTCTCGGCTTTTATAGCCAACAAACTGGTATCAGATCCAAGTTACCAAGATTCTCCAATTTTTTTAAGATGGCCGCAATCCAGTCGCAAGTTCCGAAGTTGTCCAAGGACAACTATGAAAGATGGTGCATCCAGATGAAGGCGTTATTCGGGTCGCAAGAATTATGGGAGATCGTTACCGACGGGTATGTTGTACCCACTACGGCGGAAGAAGCTGCCTTCACGAATGAAGAAAAGACATCCCTCAAAAATCAAAGAAAGAAAGACAACAAGGCGTTGTTCCTCCTCTATCAACGGTTGGATGAATCAACGTTCGAAAAGATTGCCGAAGCAACATCAAGCAAGCAAGCTTGGGATACCCTTTCCAACGTCTTCAAAGGTGTTGATCGAGTGAAGTGGGTACGTCTTCAAACATTAAGATCGGAATTTGAATCAGCGCACATGAAAGAAGGTGAGAGCATCTCTGATTATTTCTCAAGATTAATTGTTATTTTTAACAATTTGAAAAGGAATGGTGAAAAAGTGGAAGACATTCGAGTTATCAAAAAATCACTTCGATCTCTCACAACCAAGTTTGAGCATGTGGTTGTGGTAATCGAAGAATCAAAGGATTTGGAGAAACTGTCCATTTGATGGGGTCGTTGCAAGTGCACGAGCAACGGATGCAAAAGAATACCGGTTCAACAATAGAGCATGCCTTGGAGTCCAAGTTGACTCTACAAGAACAAAAGAATGGTCACACGCAACGAGGCGGTCATCATGGAAGAGGAAGAGGGTGTGGATATTATCCAAGCCATAAAAAAAAGCAACAAAATCCTACCAGCTTTCGTGGAAGAGGGAATGGTGGAGGACGATTCACGCGTGGTTGTGGAAACGCAAAGAACATTCAATGCCACAACTATAAGAAATTTGGCCATTATGCGTCTGATTTTTAGAGCAAAGTGGATCATGATGAACGATCCAACTATGCTGAAGCATCTCATCATGAAGAAGAAGGTACCACACTCCTCCTCACACAAGAAAAGGCATGTGAATGCCCCGATGTTTGGTATCTCTACACGGGTGCAAGCAACCACATGAGTGGTAACAAAAAACTGTTCGAGGAACTCACCGAAGAAGTTCGTGGCGACGTGAATTTTGGCGACTCATCCAAGGTACCCGTGAGAGGCAAAGGTAAGATCAAAATCTATCTGAAGAATGGAGAGTCAAATTACATTTCTAATGTATATTACGTACCAAGTATGAAAAATAATATCATCAGTCTCGGCCAACTTCTTGAGAAGGGGTATGTCATACACTTGTAAAATTCTTCTTTGTCTATAAGGGATTCTCACAGGAGACTTGTTGCTCAAGTCCAAATAGCGAAGAATCGCATGTTTCCGCTGCGAATCAACACAAAGTCCGAGGAGTGTCTCTTGGGACTCATGAAGAATGACTCATGGAGATGGCATCTGCGATTTGGAAATCTGCATTTTAGTGGGCTTAAACTTCTATCCTCATCAAGCATGGTGCGCGGATTGCCGGCAATTGAAGTTCCAAATCATGTGTGTGAGGCGTGTACACTCGGAAAACAATAAAGGAACTCCTTCCCAAGTGGAGTGTCTAGAAGAGCAAATGAACCACTTCAGTTAGTTCACACTGATATCTGCGGACCGCTTGAAACACCCTCACTTGGAGGTAATAGGTATTTTATTACCTTCATTGATGATTTTAGAAGGAAACTCTGGGTGTATTGCATCAAAGAAAAATCTTCTGCATTTGCTATCTTTAAAATGTTTAAAGCTCGTGTTGAAGCTGAAAGTGGTTATAGAATCAAAGTTCTCAGATCTGACAGAGGTGGAGAATACACTTCAAATGTTTTTCAAGATTTTTGTAGGGAACATGACATCAAACAACAATACACTGCAGCCTACACGCCACAGCAAAATGGCATCACATAAAGGAAGAACCGCACCATCCTCGACATGACGAGGACCACGCTGAAGGAGAAAGGCTTGGCAAAGAACTTCTGGGCAGAAGCAGTGGCATGTACTGCCTATCTTCTCAATCGGTTCCCAACGAAGAGCGTCAGAAACATGACACCACAAGAGGCATGGAGTGGCTACAAACCGAGCGTAGCACACCTAAGAATCTTCGGGTGTGTTGCCTACGCTCAAGTTCCAGAAGCGAGAAGAAGGAAGCTTGATGGTCGTGGTGAAAAGTGCATCTTCATCGGCTACAGTGAAGAGTCTAAAGCCTATAAGCTCTACAATCCACTAACCAATAAATTATTGTTGAGTAGAGATGTTGTATTTAGTGAGGAAGAATCTTGGAAGTGGAATGATGAAGAACCAAAAAAAGAGATTCCAATCGAAACAGAAGATCCTGAAGAAAGGAGTGATCATCAGGAGCAAACGCCAACAACACTTTCCCCGGGCACATCATCAGTACACAGGAGTCCAGGAGGACATTCCATCACTCCTGAAAGGACTCCACCAAGTCAAAATTGGGCGAGCTCATCCTCACCCATGGCACCCATAAAAATGAAAAGCTTAAGCGACATTTATGAACAAACTGAAGAGGTAAATCTTTTTTCCCTGTATGCAGATCATGAGCCTCTGAAGTTTCAGGAAGCCATAAGGGAAGAATGTTGGAGAATGGCTATGGGAGAAGAAATTTGCGCCATAGAGAAAAATGACACATGGGAGCTGACCACACTTCCTAATAGCCAGAAATCCATTAGTGTCAAATGGGTGTACAAGATCAAGAGAAATGCTGATGGTGAAATCGATCGATACAAGGCAAGGCTCGTAGCAAAGGGGTACAAACAGAAGTATGGGGTAGACTATGTAGAAGTATTCGCTCCTGTTTCTCGCCTTGACACGGTGAGAATGATTATCTCTATTGTTGTTCATCACAGTTGGATGATCTACCAATTGGATGTGAAGTCTGCATTCCTGAATGGAATTCTAGAGGAAGAGGTCTATGTAGACCAACCTGAAGACTTTGTTATGCAAGGGGAGGAAGACAAAGTGTATCGACTGAAGAAAACTCTTTATGGGTTGAAGCAGGCTCCTCGTGCTTGGAATGCATGCATTGACATTTATCTTCAAGAGAACGGCTTCACCAAATGTCCATATGAGCATGCAGTTTACATCAAGAAGAATGATCGTGGAGATATAATCATTTCATGCTTGTATGTTGATGATTTGCTGTTTACAGGGAATAGCCGACAGATGTTCGATGATTTCAAGAAGGCTATGTTTAAGGAGTTCGAGATGACCGACGGAGGTCTCATGTCCTTCTTTTTGGGCATAGAAGTAAAGCAACAACATGGAAGCATCTATATTTCTCAGAAGAGGTATGCTAAGGAGTTGCTTGAAAATTTCAAGATGGCTAATTGCAATGCTGTAAACACACCTGTGGCAATGAGCTTAAAACTGACAAAAGATGGAGAAGGAAGAAGTGTTGACTCGACTTTGTTCAAGAGTCTAATTGGAAGCATGAGGTATCTCACAATCACAAGGCTTGATATTGTCCATAGTGTTGGGCTTCTAAGCAGGTACATGGAAGCACCAAAAGAGTCCCACTGGTTAGCGGCAAAACGTATCTCAGGTACGTTAAAGGAACGGGGAATTTTGGTCTTTTTTATCCATACAGTGAAGAAGAAAATCTGCATGGATACTCAGACAGTGACTGGGGAGGCAACCAAGATGAAAGAAAAAGCACCACTGGGTATGTATTTTTTCTTGGATCGACTGCTTTTACGTGGAATTCAAGGAACCAAAGTGTGGTCGCCTTGTCTACATGTGAAACAGAGTACGTGGCGGCATCATCCACTGTTTGTGAAGGAATCTGGTTGAGAAATCTGCTGAAGGAGTTGCAGCATCCGCAGGATGGATCCACAGTGATATATGTGGATAACAAGTCGGCAATTGAACTTTCCAAAAATCCGGTGCAGCATGGAAGAAGCAAACATATTGATACCCGATTCCATTTTTTGCGAGATCATGTGAAGCAGAAAACGATAAAATTGGAATATTGTCATACTACGGAGCAGGTGGCTGATATTTTCACAAAGGCATTACCGTCAGATGCATTCAAAAGACTCAGAACGATGCTCGGAAAGAAGCCGGTTTTGGTTTTAAGGGGAGTGTTGGAATTGCAAACCAAAAATATGAGTCAAAGCTTCCTAAGGCGTCATTTATTACTTGCACATTTTTTTTCATGGGTCCACCTCCATTTATTTTCTTTGAATGAATTTAAATGCTTTTCATTAAAAGATTTGGTAAATCTATGTACCGTCATAGATTCTCTGTATTTTATGTTTTGGCCTTTCTTTGAACCAATATAAATGCTATGCATTTAATGTTGTGAGTCTATAAATTGATGTAATTGTAGTCTGAAATTTCAAGTGTGAAAAATTGTGAAGTTGTGTGAAATTGTGAAAAGCTTGAAAGCTTCTTTGTGTTGTGTGCCAATTTTTCTACCTCTTCCATTCTTCCTCTCATATTTCTCGGCTTTTATAGCCAACAGAACCACACTTATGCTGAGAGTCATTTGATAATTTTTCTATTCTGTTGAGCATCACACATTTGTTGACTCTTATCCACACATACGTTGGTTAGATTGACACCCATGCTGAGTGACTTCACACATATACTGGTCTGGCTTTTTCTGAGATGACACTTATATTGAGACCCAAATGAAACATACACTGGATTCCAGACTCAGGCGATTCTGTTTTTTGTTATGAAATTCCAAAATACTTGAAATTCAATCGGAGGAACTTCTAATTCAACTCAGGCTTCTCTAAAAATCTCAAACCATATTGTATAAACTCCAATTAACTCAATATATTATTAAAATAATCCCTAAACCATTTTATCTCGTTCTAAGGCACTTGAAATCATATATACTCAAACTTGAGTATTTTCTAAGAACCCCACTACCTTCATCATTCTTAGCTCTACTTCATCCTTTCTAAACCTTTATCCGTGTGTAGTTTCGCACTGATTTCAACCACCAAAATTCTAGGTACTCCAAGGATGGTCCCTATAACTTTATCTAGCTCTCCTAAAAACTTTAAACCTGATTAGCACTTTTAATTCACAGTTGTACAAGCCATCCATCAAGGTTCAACAACCACCAACTCTTCCTTTTGTTTATCTTCCATTCAAATCCTTATACATAAATCCATGGATGGTTACTTAAATATCTCGGGTCTTCAATATCCTCAATCAATCTATCCATTAAAACTAATAATAAAAACTTCTTTACACTGTTCACTATAGCCTGTAACTTCCCCACTTTCTTCTAAGTGTTGTAGACAACACCTATCCCTTTAGTACAAGTATTTTACATGAGGACCAGATCATACAATAATATGATTTAATGGGCTACCCACTTGAATCTGTTCAGCTAGGTATTCAAGGGAAGCCATATCTTTATACCCCTTTTCCAGTATATGAATCTTTCATTTCATCTCTAATAGCATCCTGCTCTTCTCTATTTCCCATAAGTCACGGGCATCGTCTCATGTATTTTATATTGGGTGGATACTATAATCCATCACCAATAAATTCTTTTTGATATATATTGACATGCACATTGAAAAAAAAAACACAAATAAAATCCAAATGACACTTCACTCATATTCAAAAAACACATTAAAAAAATTTAAGTGCAAGCATGTTTTTCCCCTTCAAGCTATCTTCCAATTTAACATATCCCCCTTAATAATTAGATTTAATTCAACATAAACGAGTATATGAAAGTGATTTTCATAACTCAACCTAATTTTTTATAACATCTATCTAGATTTATATATTTTCATAAAATAACCTCATCTAGCAGCTTAATCATCTCAACTCCCCCTAGAGGGTTGAACTCCATCAATTCCTCATCATGACTGGTCTTCTTGAAAATGAGCTCCAAGAAACCTTTAGCACCACTTGAAATATTTTAGGGATACATCATGATATCAATAAAATCATTCTATGATGTCTAACACTCCATGCTATAATCATTTTACAATATTAAATTTCTCCCTTTAGATAAAATACCTTCAATTCCCAATATATATATATTAAACAAACAAACAGATATGAGAATAAGGTGTGTTCTATATAGCTACTTAGAGAGATAAATATGGATAATATTTATTTCTCATCCCAAAAACCATTTTATTTTCAGATTTAGTTTTATTACAACTCTTCATGCTTGCTCCTCCTTTGATTTTCCAGACTCTTCATCCAGGGGTAGTATGATATTCCTTTTGTTTATGATTTCTTCTTAGATGGAATAAGCTTTGTCACATTTTCTAACAATGTAGTTTCATTCACTTGTGATTAATTCATTTTATTTTCCTTTTCCAACCATGTCGTACATACGATCATTCATTCCTTAAGAACATGTCCTTCTTTCCCCTTGTGTAGAACCTTCTTTTTCAAAGTATCATTCTTGCCACCCGGAGTAAATGGCGATTTTATATTTATTCTCCAATGACTCCCACTATCTTTATATCCATGTCATGCATTTATTAGGAGTAGTGAAAATTTGTTTTCACCTTCCACACAATTTTTCTTTCATATTTTACTTACCCTTCTTTGGTAAATTCTCAAGTTCTTCTTCTTGGATGTCTTCCACAAAACCAATCTACTTATTTCTTTCTTGGATTGATTCTTCCTTTTATTCTGGATTATTTCCTTCAACTTTTATATTCATGTACTTCTTAAAAAGTTCTATGATGGATCCTTTTATCCCATAATAGAATAATCTCCTCTTTGGCATATCATCCTTCTCATATTTCTTTTTGGGTGTGTGATACTCAACATTCTTATTTTGATCGCACCCCAAGGTAAGCTTATATAAATTTCTTTGATTTATTCTTATCTCTTATGGTCTTCTCCTACTAAAATATTAAAGTACATTCCTTGTTGATGTATACCAACATTCTTCATCACTGCGACCAACTATTTTGAAATTTTTATAAAATTTCTTAAGACAAACAAATATATTTTTGATGGAAAAATTTATCCTTTTCTGTGTGCTTTGCTTCCGGTCAGGAAATTTTCTCTGCACTCCAGATTCTCCCTCCCTAATTCAAGCCTTCTATAATCTTCAAAAATTGAAAATTATTCCAACATTCAAGGGAAAAATTTCCAAATCTTCCACAACACTAGATGGGACCAATAAAAATTGATCTTTTTATTTTGAACTTAATATTTCTAGATTTATTACCTTGTTGTTTTTAGACAAAAATCCATTCATTTGAGCTTCTTTTAGGGATCCATTCCTCCTACTCATTCTCACATCCACCCTTTAAGTAGTGGTGGATTTCTAGGCATTTTTTCACCCATATTTATCCAAATTTTGATTTGTAATCTGTACCAGCAAATGAAACAATATTAATACATAAAACATTTTCTAGGAAAAGGGTTACCTTTTACCATTATATTATAGTAGATAGATCATTAGATTATCTCAAGCCTCTATTTCCACTAACATGAGTCTTTATGGAAGTAACACTCTCAACATAACTTTTCATGTTAGTAACTCTTCTTTCATATTCATGTGAAGATTCATCTTGGGAAACTTCTAGATTTTTTAAATTGACTTCTAGCTCAAGATATTTTAGATTTAGTGTGTTGTTGTAATATTAAATAAATTTCACTTTATATTTACATTCATATTTCATATTCTCACTATGGTATTGATGCATCTTACCCATTTCAGATAGAGAATCATCAAGCTTCTTATCCTTTTTTCTCTGATCACTAACTGAGCATCCTTAACACTAATAATAGCTTTCAATTAATGGATCTTATCCTTTTTGATTTTATTAATCTAATATTTCTCACCACTTTATTTTTTCAATGCCTCTTAATCCAGGTAGGAATTTTATTTAAAAATTAATAAGGATTGTTCCTTGCCTTCAACGCGTTGGATAAGAGTTTTTCACTTTTAAAACTTTTTATCCAATTCTTAATGCATATCCTATAGTTCCATCATTAACTATGATTTTTCATCATATATTATCTTGATAAGACCACATATATTAGTGAAATATTCAATGGGAACCTTATTCAAGTAATCCTTAACATTAGCGTAGAGGTATTCAACTCATTCAGTAAACTCATTCGTCTCATACACTTTATAGCATGAACTCGATTATTCTTGAGGATCATTATCAATAGATTTAATAGATAAAACAAAAATTTGATTACCTTCAGTTAGTGGTGTACTCTCTTTTTAGTTAAATATTTTTCTCAACTTATTTTCCTTTTTATTCTACCTGTTCTTTCTGATTTTATCTGAAACCACTATGTTGGTATTGAAAAAGACATGAACTTTATTTTCAATTTGAGGCAACTCTAAACCTTTTTCAAATCTAAACTTAATATATTAATAAGAAAAAAAACTAGAAAAAAAACTAGTTCTAATCATAAGGAAACTATATTTTCTTTGATACCACATGAAGTGCTCAGTAGATCATGTAATTGCTCTAACATGAGGTGAATCAATGTGACCCTTTTCAATGAATTATTCTCTCTTATAGTTTACCCTTGTAAAATATTTTTACTATTTTTAGGTACTTATAAACCCCTATTTTTGATCTTTCTTTGGTTGGGTTTCATTTGGGGTTGTTTTGAGAGAAATTTTGAAATTTTTGGAAGTTTCTGGGGGTGTACGGTTGGCGCACGGTTAGTCCAAACTGTGCACCCTCTCAGAGTAAACTGTGCAACCCAAGGTAGCGGGATTTTGCATAGTTGGCACATAGTTAGTCAATCTGTGTGCCCTCTTAGGAGAAACCATGTGGCCCATTTAAAAAAATTGAACGGTTAGTCTACACGGTTTGTCAAACCATGTGGCTATGACCAGGAAACCGTGCATATGGGTTTTTAATTAATCTGAATTTTGATTAAAAATTCCCAAACCCCACCTTTTTTTTCCTTGATGGACCAGAATGATCGATAAGCAATTTCTCTCTTTTTTAGAGCTCCCAATAGGAGTTATTGGACCCTTGGATCCCTCCCAGAAGAAATTCTAAGCTTGAGGAACACCCTTTGATCTTCTCCCAGTTAGTTTTCTCTTCCTTTTATCATTCTCCCGTGATCTCTCTTCTCCTCCCTAGGGTTCTGTGAATCCTCGTATTGATTTTTGGATCTAATACCCACTTTTTTGGATCTAAACCTAGGTTTGATTCATGGATCCTTGTAGTCATTGTTCTCTATTGGAGTTTTCTGTGTATGGATTTGTGATTTGAAATCCTGTGATCGCGAGGTGGGTGGTTCCGTTATGATACCAATTTATGTTTACCTTAAATTGATTTATTTAATTTCGATTGTTTGAATTAAATGTAATTTCTTGATTTTAATTAAATTACTTTCAATTGTTTTTTTGGAAAAACCCAATTCCATTGAATCGGGGTTTTAAAATGAGTTTTTGGTATAAAATTGGAAAACCCCCAATTCCATTGAATTGTGGCATGTTTATGAAAATTTGTGAAATTTAGATTATTTATTTTAAATAGTTGATTTGATGGAAATTTTTTCAATTTAATTGATTAATTTAATTGTGGAAATTGGATTTGATAGAAAAAGTGTGAGAAACCCCAATTCCATTGAATTGGGTGTTTATTGTAAAATTGATTGAAACTTGTGAAAAATTATATTGTTGAATTTAATTTGTGAAAGTGGATTGTGAAATTGAATTATGAATTGATTTCAAATTCTTATTTTGAAAATGACTTAAAAATGGTTTTGATAGAAACCGTAGGGTTTATCTTGGTGAAAAGACATGTTTTGATTGAAAACCTTGTTTGGTTTTTAAATGTAAAATTGGAATATTTTAAATGTAGAATGAGATTAATTGTATTTTAATAATTCTTAAAATAAATTTCCTATAGTTGATTTTTTATTAGAGCACATGAAATCCTTAGGTAGTTAGTGAGTTATTTGGATGACACTTTATGATTTACGATGTTTCAAAACATAAATGCAACATGTCACATCCCCTAGGTGATGGTGATAAGTTCTCTTTGGCCTAAGTTCAAAGGAACTTATGTACATATTTTCATGTCATATTTAGTGTGGATTCCCTATATCCTAGATTTATCATAACTTCTTAGGCATATGACAATGTTGCTCACTTATTTGTATTTCAAATGAATATATTCCATTGTTGTAAACTGTTTTACATACCTTCTGATTTATATACACTATTTTATATAAAAGTGTTCATTTAAGCCATTTGTGAAAAGTTCCACTATTTTGGAAATGTTCCATCAATTGAAAAGTAAATCCTTTTCTTAAAGTTTTTCCATCTTTTGAAATGTAAATAAAGAATTGTTTTAATTATTCTTATGAAATGCAAAACCTATTTTAAATTGAAAGATCTCTTTGGTTAATTTAATATTGGCATATATTATGGAATCCTTGGTGAGACCTTACTAGGATTTTTATCTCACACCCTACCTGTGCCTTTGGGTGTTTGTATATTATCTCCTTCTGAGTTTGAGTAGCAGTAAAGAACCACTTGGAGCTGGTTCTAGCTGTTGATTCAAAGACTTGGCGAGTCACGTTCGAATTGGGACTTGGGATGTTTTCCATGTTTTTGGTACTTTTTTGTAGTACTTTGGGTTGTTATTCCTGTTTGACTTCTGACACACTACTCCTAGTGGAGCTTCTTTTGTATGCATACTATCTTGTTTCTTTTAATCCTGGAATGTTTGTGTAAAAATAATTCCCACTCTAATTTTGTATGATACCAAGTGCTAGTCGCCAACCCATGGGAATCAGGAACTTCCTTAAGGATATTTCAGGACCGGCTTGGTTATCAGGTTACCAGGGTACCCAAGATGGTTCATGAGAACCCTCTTAGTATTTGGACCTCTGTCTCAGCTAAAATGTTTGGATATTCTTATGAATTCTTAGTACACACAACCACATGCAATGAAATAAATAAAAAAGATAAAAAAAACATGAAGTATTTTTAAAAAGTTTATCTTCAATATGAGAATATACTCCTTGTTGTGTTCGGGTCAAGTCTAAGACACATATTTATCATTAGTGTAGAAAAGTGATCACAATGGGGTATCATCCTTAACTTGAAACCTACGCTGAGTGGGAAGGTACCATCCTTTACCCAAAAATTATCTCTCAATATCACTATATCCTGATAGGTATACAGACTCCCTATTGGTTTGGATAAGATTATAATGGATCCTTCCAGTATTCAATAGTCCTCCAACTTCCTCTTTGGAAGAAGATCTTCTGTATATTCCAAGATGTCTATCTAACACAATTAAATATCTTATTCTTGAGTAATAGGTATTTAACTTCTAATACATATGCAACTAAAATATCATTCATTCTAGGGCTGCTATCTCAAGTATCCTAATGTCCGAACCTTATTCAGGATCAAGATAACCATAATTTATCACTCAATCATCTTTTTCTTCTTCTTTAAGTGCTTAGACACACAAAGCATGAACATGAAGTAACAACTTCAAACCTTCTCATCTCTTTTATTCTTTTTCTTCTTCCTTAACACATAATATATACTTTTAGGAATATCATCCTCTTCACTCTCTTTGATACTTAGAGTTTTCTGTGGGATCTCAGTATCAGTTCTTTCACATACTCTCAACCATTGTACCTCTTCTTATTCTTAGTTATATTCTCAGAATCACAAGAATATTATTTCTCTATTTTAAATATATAAATCCCATGACTTTCAACACAATAATCTTATTAATCTTTTATTTTCATTCTCTTTCAACCCTAGTAAAAAATATCTCCATTTAATCTTCCAAGAGAATCAATATTTCTCTTATTAAAAACTTTTACAAAATCAACATTTCATTTTCCATGTATGCATGATCACATGCAGTGAACTATTGTAGTATAAAGTATATCCTCACATCACAAATCTTTCTCTATTTTTATTATATTTTTTCCTTGGGTTTTCATTGTAGCATTATCCACATCTCACAGTGCAACCTTATTACTCATATCTCAAATAGTATCATAATAATTCTCTACATTATTTTGATATTTATCCTTTATATATTATCAAAGTATCATATAATTTTTTAACTTCTAAACTCACCTTCTATAAATCTCAATTTCTCAAAATGTTAGTTGAAAACCCTTATGTATGACCTAAAAGAGTCATAGTAACTCTTAAGTATTTCTATTAAAACCCTTACATATCCTTTAAATCTTTATCTGACCCTTACATATACTCTATAATATCTGGGTGAATCTTACATATGTTCATGTTAACTATTATATATCACAATGAATCTCAGTAATTTTCTAGATTACCAAATTTCTCTTCAATTACCCTTACACATTCTCCTATGATTAACATTACATATTTCCTTTTACAACTATGATAACTCTTATGTATCATTTTTTCCCACGAAAACACAATTTTTAATTTTTGAATGGTTTCCAATGGTTTTTTTTATGGAACCAAGAACACCTAATGGTTCTATATCCGTGATGGTTCAGGGACCTGATTTCTAAAGGAAGAATCTCATTAGGAGGTTTGGACAACGATACTTAAGAACTCACATTGGTCAATAGAATGGGAGGTCGGGCTCATCACACCCTTTTGGGGGGAATTTTTTCCTACTTCGAGACTCTCTTATAGATTTAAGATATGTTCGAGAATCCTTTATTAATTCCCAAGTATGATGTGGGTCATCCTTGAATTAACAATAAATTATTACCATGAATGGAAATTAGAATCATATGTATGTATATGTGGTTCTCCATAAATGGTATTCCTTCATATACTAATTATAGATTCTTTGGTCGTTATTACGACGATGCTAGTTTTCTAGCCACAGAGTGGGGCACTTTGGAGTGTTTCTTCATCCAGGGAGATGGGAGTTGATTTGATGTCGGGATAAGACCCATGAAATGAGATTCCTATGTATCCTCATGATAGGAATCAGAACCCACATAGTTCGGTTCCACTTAATAGGTAACATCACCTTTTAAGGTCATGTGATAAGGATCCAACTGTATAGTTTAACGTCATGTGGCAAGGATGTCTAGGTGAAAGGTTCCTAGTCAAGATTTTGTGTGAGACTTGTAGAGACCCGAAGCCTGACGTACATAGACTTTACATTACTTTTGCAGAATACTTAGTACATAACAAAAACACACACACAAGGATCGTAATAGTTTAGTGTCTTTGGAAACTTGGAACGTAATCTTCTAATCGTGGTGAAAGATCTTCAATATCTCCCATAAAGATCTTCCCTTTTTTTTTACCTAAAACCTTTCTTTATATCCTGGGGAAAAGAAAACATAAAAGGGTGAACTCAAATGCTCATTAAGGGTAAACAAAAGAAAAATCAATCACATCAGATTCATAATAACATAACTTTTGGAAATCTTAACCTGCAAAAGAGAGCATAATTTCATAACATGGGATAAATCATAGTAGTGAAATGAAATCCCAATAATCATAACTTAAAACATGAAACTTTGTGGAATACACACATAATCATATAGAATCATTTCTTGTTAGTCAAGACTCATTGCCAAGACTATCTTAGTGGACAAAGTCCCTTTCTGAATCGAGTAACCCTCGTTTCAGTCCTGTTTCACTAAACCGGTATAACCTACCATTTCAGCCATGTCTATCTCATGAGATATAAAATCTTTAACCAATGCATTGGAGGGAGATATAGGTCCCACCCATCTTATAATGAATCCTTTCTTATGTGTGCCACATAATCATAAACCATACATCATAGCGTAACCCATGTAATAAAAAATGGGATTCTTAAACAACATGACATCATAAAACAATTCATATAAGATAAAGGAATTCATAAAAATATTTCCATCACAACATAATCAAATCAATGTAATAATAGAGATAGAAACATAACCCTATATTATCTTAGATGGAAAATAATTTTGATAAAACACTTGAACTCCATTCTTGAGGAAAATATCCTTTCAACTTCAAAAACACTTTTCCTTTCTTAACATGTCATACAATTACAAACTAAAAGAAGTTGATTAAAAATAAACTTGAAAACTTGTAAAGGAAGATTCTTGTAAATAATTTTTTAAAAATCCATTAATTCCGTATAAGTTAAAAAAAACATTCTTCGTACTTTTGTCAGAAAAGTCAAAAAGTACCTCGTACGAAAAACGACAAAATATTCCTTTCTTATCTTTTACTAAAAATTCACCGAAGGGTAAAATTGGATTTAAAAAATTGTAGGTGTATGGAAATAATATTACATATTGAGGAAACATGGATGTGGATGATAAAATACACCCCAGTAAATGCCAAAATAAAAACAATCTTGGATAAAAATGAGATTGTGATATTTTCCCTTACCTTAGGTTCGACTTGCTTTGTAAGTGTCCGAACCTCCTGTATAATGATTTAAATAATGTTATTAACTTATTCCAGAATCATATTCATTGTTATTATATCATATATGGTCCACTTATGACTTTATATTACCCGTTCTTTTGTAAATTCATGTTAAAGTAGCGTTTTGGGTAAAATCGTCTCATTTGTCGTTCGTGTTTTAACTTGTAATTATTCATATGATTGGTTAGATCATAATTACTTAATTCCAGAATATAAAACATGATTTATATATAATATATATTCAGAATATACATATATAATAAATCAGTAAATGGAAATAAATACACCGTTCATGGAGACGGTAGTCCGTACGTACGCATGAACGTTGTTTTCGTTTCTTTATTGAATTGAATGGAATTAAGTAGATGACATACATATAAATATAAATAATTCCAGTATCATTATCAGGTCATATATTTCATTAGTACTTATTATATATACTTTATAATCATTCATGAATGGTTAATCATTGAGAATGAATCTCATCGCGTCGTGGAGACGGTAGTCCGTACGTACACACGAGCGATGATATCGTTCCCATGGTCGTGGAATTGTGTTGAAGTGTATGTATACTATTTCAGTATCAATATCACTTTATAATAATCATATATATTTACTAATTACACCTTTATACCCATCCAATTAAGGTGGTGGCGGAAAATAGATTACACCACGGCGTGGAGACGGTATTCCGTACGTACGCACGCGCGGTGATTTCCTTTTTCCGTAGGATGGATAGAAGGTTAATTAGAGTTGTTTCATATTTATAATAACATATCAGTATATAAGAAATACCGATGTTATTACTTTATCATGAAACAAATAAAGAAGAAGAAGTTGAAGAAGAAATAAATTGAAAATGATCGGTAATGGATATTACCTCTTTTTGACGCGCCTTTTCTTAGCCTCCACTTAAAGAACTAATGATGGTCTTTGAAGAAGACCAGGACCTCTAGGATGATACTAGGGAAGTGGAGAAGGTATTTTGGCAGGGGTTGGCCGAGTTTGAGTGCTCAAATTGGTGTGAGGAGGAGGGGGAGGAGGTGTCCTTTTATAAGGGAGGAGAGGGGCACCTTAGGAATATCTCAAAATATTATTTTATATTAAAGTTAAAATCGGTTTATAATGGTTCCAAAGGGTATTATTTCGAAGCTAAAGTGGGGATGGGTCTAAATCCTATCAACCAATAGGATTTAGACAAGTTTAGGGTATTATTTTAACCTTATCAATTATATTTAACTCTAAGTTAAATAATTTAACTTTTACCATGTCTTTTTATTTTCTTTCACTATATGGTTAATACACTTACTATAACATGCCAAACGAACCCCAAATTATTTATTATTAATATATATATCCTTATCTAAGTCATTTGGCCGAACCTTAGATTTTTAGGAATACAATAACAATTAATAATATAATATTTGATTTAAAAACTATTTTGTGTCAATTTTGACACTATTTGATATATGATTTTTGTGAAAGTCATAACAGAATTATATGTTCGAACCAAGTTGATTAAATCAACACTAATATATCATAGTAACCTATAAAATTAGTGTAAGTCATAAAAAGTCTCAAATTACATTTATTTGGGCATTTATAATATCAATTATGTCAATATTTCATTAATAAGACAATTACTGCATCATCTATGTGTCATAATAAATGATAATTATTTAATACCTAAAAATTCTAAATAAATTCCTATGATGTAGATAATTGTATTAGCTTTCTGGAGACTATTCATATTCGAAGTTTCATGAAGTTTATTACTAGATTAAAATTATTATACTTATAAGATTTAAGAAAGTGACATGTTGTCACATTCTTTAGTTTTAATAATAATAAAATTATTTTCATTGAAACAATTTAATTAAATGAATCTAATCTGACCCTTAGGTGATATGGGTCGAGTTTTAGTCATCCAATAGGATTTTGACATTTGTTAGGGTAATTTTAAAATATTATATTTACCCTTAATTACCCGATTTACGTTTAACTATGGTAAATAAAATTTACCGTAGTTACTATTCATAATTCCCAAAAATAAAAAGTATCCTATTAACATAATTTGGACCCACTGATTCCAAATATGGAATCCATTTTTTAAAATTCAATATACAGAAGTTGCATAAATTAAATTAAAATTAATCCCGTTGTCGAATAAAAACGGGTTTTTGTTTAAAACATTGCAAAAGATTGAATTGATTTAACCTACAAATTCAAGATAAAATCAATGCTAATGACATAAATTATATTAAATGGTAAAAATATATTCTATTTATACTTTAAAACCATTCAATATTATAATTTAACCACATAAGATATTATGATGAAAAAAGTTGTTTTTATTTAAAATATAGTGTGTTTTTACTATTCATTAAAATATGAAAGTTATCGGAAAAATATCAAAACTTTATCTAATGTAAATTTTTACGTCTTGATTCAAAAGAATAATTTTATTTTGTCAAATTTAACATATAAACATGTCAAAAACTAGATTTAAAGTGGGTGCGCCATCAAAAGGCGGCAAAACTGCATTTTTTGAAAAATACTTATTTTACCCGAAAAATTTATTTTGTTCTTATACCATGTTCTAGAAATGTGTAAGATGAATAATAATGTTATAAAATTCAAAATTTAGTTAATACTATTCATAACGGCTAGTTCATGACAATATTATAATAATATATCATTGTTTATTAAAACCCGGTATTGCGTACAACACACGCTATCGAGGAAGGTCGCGATTGCGTGTAATGCAATCCAAGTCAGGGTTGCGTGTTGTGAAAGAATCCTTCGTTGTTTCGTATAACAGAATCCAACCATATTTCATTTATACATTTAATATATATATATATATATATACTCAATGTTGCGTAGAATAACTATTATCAAAATTGTATGTAACACGATCCAAGAATAGTATTGCGTATACTGCAAGCTAATACGGTGTTGCGTATAGCGCAAGGTAATCTTGGTGTAGAATACAACACAAGACATTAATGAAATTAAAATAATATTTTTCATAAAATCTCGGGGTGTTACATTCTACCCCCCTTAAAATGAATTTCGCCCTCGAAATTCGTCGGGGTTATAAATGGTTTACTATTTGAAAGTTTCTTTGACAGAAACCCACATCGCAAAAAGGAATACCAAAAATTATCTTTAAAAACTAAAGTATAAAACGTAATGGTTACCCAAGTTAACTAATCATTGGGTATCCACATAGGTGAAAATATGGATATGGAAGAGAAATCTAACCATCATGTTCTGATGGAGAGTGGTAGAGAACATGGCTATGGAAAAGCTAGAAATCACAAATCCATAAATTTGTGACGATCTAAGGTACCATCTGATTAACCAGATATAAGAGCACCAGGACAACATTTTTGGTTTTCAAGATCGTTTCCCTAAAGTTGAAGAATTTGAATTAGAATAAATATTTACTTTATTTTGGTACAATCTCACTGTTGTTCGTGCCTTGAACAATTTCCACTTCATCTCTTAAATAAATGAAGTTGAATTTGTTATTCGTGAAGTGTTAGTATGACAGGTCACTCCATTTGTCTCAAACAAAAGGTTAGCAAAAGTTATTAAATATACATAAGTCATTCTTTAGTGAGATTAATCATATATGGTTCCTAAAATGGACTTATACTTCATATATCATATTGCTTAATATAATAAGACTAGTTTCTACTAAACAGGGACTTCCTGTAGGCCAGTGGTAGGCGATAAAGGCCAGTCGCACTTCGGTTGTGGGTTCGATTCCCACAGCCTTGTCCGACACGATGGTCTGTCGCCCGTCCTGCAGGTTGTCCTTTTTCTAAAACTATAACATCCCATCAATAATATCTAAAGAACTTCTATCCTTAAACAATACTAACTTATGTCCTACATAATTCATTTCAATCTTTAGGCTTATCCATAATACTGCAGTCCACACTCATAACATAGTGAAAACGATTTCCAGAGATTTAATACCGTCGTTGATCCCCATATATCATAAGATATGTCTTGTTGGTCACATTCTAAACATTCAAAGGCCTTAATCATGTATTCTCTTGAATACCCATTGAACCTTATTGAAAACATGAATGCAGTTAAACGTTAACACTTTCCACATACCAAAATCCTCAAAATTCTATATACTCAAACCATGATATCACTTAGTCCTTATATCAATCATGAGCTCATGAATACTATTAAACATTTCATTTTCTCGTTTTCCCTTCATTATGCGCATATCATCTTATTTCCAAAAAATATCTCAATCACTTTGAATACCACATCAATAAATATTGCAATACTCAATGATATAACATTATTTTGGAATCCCATTACATAAACACTTAATCATTCCAGCACATCGTTGTCATATTCAACATTGCCAATAGTGATCGCATGTGACTTCCCTTTGTCCTTTGCCTTTAGTGGTTGCTCATGTTGATCATCACTAACCCTTGGATTAGGGCATTTATTAGCATAATGCCCCATTTTCCTTGCACTTGAAGCATTGAAGTGTTGGTGGTGCGTTCTCTGCAGTGTTTGCTTTATTCACATCATTAGAAACCCTTTTTCCATTACTTCGACACTTAGCTGCTCGATGACCTTCTTTTCCACACTTAAAACATTTTCAAGTCCCTTTAAGACAATCTCCACCATGCTTCTTTCCACACTTTGTGCATAAGGAAACATTCATCTTCTTTTCACCATTGTTCTGAGATTTCTCCTTGAACTCCATCTTTCGTTTCTTGTCAAAACCATGAGATGGATATGTAACACCAACTTCCATTTCTACCTTGATAGCACAACGCACAATTTCTTCATAGCTACTGAAGTCTCTTATAGCTAATGCCCTTCGAAGACTTGGTTTTAAGCCACTGAAAAATCGATCAACTTTACTTTTAGGTTGGATGATAATGCCAGATGCATACCTTGCAAGTCTTGTAAAATTCGCTTCGTATATACCAACAGATTCATCATCCTTTTGCTTTAGTTCAAGAAACTCCTTCTCCATCTTTGTTCAAAGAATACGGGGGAAGTACTTACTGAAAAATAAGTTCTTGAACTCGTCCCATTCCATGGACTCAATTTCATCCCTTTTCCTCGTATTCTTAATAAGATTCCACCATTGATCAGCATCACCTTCCAAACGATACACTGCTAAGATGACTTTGTCATGTTCAGAACATTGAAGAACTGAAAATATCTTTTCAGTGGTACTGATCCATTGTTCAGCAAAAAGTGGATCAGAAGACCCACTGAAAGAAGGTGGACGTTGCCTCATGAAGGACTCAATAGAATATTGTTCCCTTCTCTGCTCATTTGGAAGTCCAGAATGATTCATAGCTTGTGTAAGTATAGCAATAAGATTTTGCACTCCATCTCCCATAACATTTGTTTGTTCAGGAGGACAATCATTGCATTGTCCATTGCATTGATCAACACGGTTCCTTCGGGTTCCAGCCATCGTCTAAAACCCAAAAAGAATAGTGTGAGAGGCAAAAATCATGCTAGGGAAAACAACATAATAAAGGGGGACTACCTTCAATATCTAACATCTTAGGTTTAATTCTATGATCGTTAGCGTAATTCTAGTACTATAACCTATACGTATACTTAACCTTAGGGACATCCCTAGACATACCTTAGAAATATCTCTAGGGATCTCACTAAAGTTCTCCATCCTAGTTTCCAAAGGTTGACTAAACCTTTCCTATGATACCAACTGTAGAGACCCGAATCCTGACGTACATAGACTTTACATTACTTTTGAGGAATACATAGTACATAACAAAAACACACACACAAGGATCATAATAGTTTAGTGTCTTTGGAAACTCGGAACGTAATCTTCTAATCGTGGTGAAATATCTTCAATATCTCCCATAAAGATCTTCCCTTTTTTTTACCTAAAACCTTTCTTTATATCCTGGGGAAAAGAAAACATAAAAGGGTGAGCTCAAATGCTCAGTAAGGGTAAACAAAAGAAAAATCAATCACATCATATTCATAATAACATAACTTTTGGAAATCTTAACCTGCAAAAGAGAGCATAATTTCATAACATGGGATAAATCATAGTAGTGAAATGAAATCCTAATAATCATAACTTAAAACATGAAACTTTGTGGCATACACACATAATCATATAGAATCATTTCTTGTTAGTCAAGACTCATTGCCAAGACTATCTTAGTGGACAAAGTCCCTTTCTGAATCGAGTAACCCTCGTTTCAGTCCTGTTTCACTGAACCGGTATAACCTACCATTTCAGCCATGTCTATCTCATGAGATATAAAATCTTTACCCAATGCATTGGAGGGAGATATAGGTCCCACCCATCTTATAATGAATCCTTTCTTATGTGTGCCACATAATCATAAACCATACATCATAGCGTAACCCATGTAATAAAAAATGGGATTCTTAAACAACATGACATCATAAAACAATTCATATAAGATAAAGGAATTCATAAAAATATTTCCATCACAACATAATCAAATCAATGTAATAATAGAGATAGAAACAGAACCCTATGTTATCTTAGATGGAAAATAATTTTGATAAAACACTTGAACTCCATTCTTGAGGAAAATATCCTTTCAACTTCAAAAACACTTTTCCTTTCTTAACATGTCATAGAATTACAAACTAAAAGAAGTTGATTAAAAATAAACTTGAAAACTTGTAAAGGAAGATTCTTGTAAATAATGTTTTAAAAATCCATTAATGCTGTATAAGTTAAAAAAAATATTCTTCGTACTTTTGTCGGAAAAGTCAAAAAGTACCTCGTACGAAAAACGACAAAATATTCCTTTCTTATCTTTTACTAAAAATTCACCGAAGGGTAAAATTGGATTTAAACAATTGTAGGTGGATGGAAATAATATTACATATTGAGGAAACATGGATTTGGATGATAAAATACACCCCAGTAAATGCCAAAGTAAAAACAATCTCGGATAAAAATGAGATTGTGATATTTTCCCTTACCTTAGGTTCGACTTGCTTTGTAAGTGTCCGAAACTCCTGTATAATGATTTATATAATGTTATTGACTTACTCTAGAATCATATTCATTGTTATTATATCATATATGGTCCACTTATGACTTTATATTACCCGTTCTTTTGTAAATTCATGTTAAAGTAGCGTTTTGGGTAAAATCGTCTCATTTGTCGTTCGTGTTTTAACTTGTAATTATTCATATGATTGGTTAGATCATAATTACTTAATTCCAGAATATAAAACATGATTTATATATAATATATATTCATAATATACATATATAATAAATTAGTAAATGGAAAGAAATACACCGTTCATGGAGACGGTAGTCCGTACGAACGCATGAACGCTGTTTTTGTTTCCTTATTGAATTGAATGGAATTAAGTAGATGACATACATATAAATATAAATAATTACAGTATCATTATCAGGTCATATATTTCATTAGTACTTATTATATATACTTTATAATCATTCATGAATGGTTAATCATTGAGAATGAATCTCATCGCGTCGTGGAGACGGTAGTCCGTACGTACGCACGAGCGATGATATCGTTCCCATGGTCGTGGAATTGTGTTTAAGTGTATGTATACTATTTCAGTATCAATATAACTTTATAATAATCATATATAGTTACTAATTACACCTTTATACCCATCCAATTAAGGTGGTGGCGGAAAATAGATTACACCACGACGTGGAGACGGTATTCCGTACGTACGCACGCGCGGTGATTTCCTTTTTCCGTAGGATGGATAGAAGGTTAATTAGAGTTGTTTCATATTTATAATAACATATCAGTATATAAGAAATACTGATGTTATTAATTTATCATGAAACAAATAAAGAAGGAGAAGTTGAAGAAGAAATAAATTGAAAAAGATCGGTAATGGATATTACCTCTTTTTGACGCGCCTTTTCTTAGCCTCCACTTAAAGAACTAAGGATGGTCTTTGAAGAAGACCAGGACCTCTAGGATGATACTAGGGAAGTGGAGAAGGTATTTTGGCAGGGGTTGGCCGAGCTTGAGTGCTCAAATTGGTGTGAGGAGGAGGGGGAGGAGGTGTCCTTTTATAAGAGAGGAGAGGGGCACCTTAGGAATATCTCAAAATATTATTTTATATTAAAGTTAAAATCGGTTTATAATGGTTCCAAAGGGTCTTATTTAGAAGCTAAAGTGGGGATGGGTCGAAATCCTATCAACCAATAGGATTTAGACAAGTTTAGGGTATTATTTTAACCTTATCAATTAGATTTAACTCTAAGTTAAATAATTTAACTTTTACCATGTCTTTTTGTTTTCTTTCACTATATGGTTAATACACCTACTATAACATGCCAAACGAACCCCAAATTGTTTATTATTAATATATATATCCTTATCTAAGTCATTTGGCTGAACCTTAGATTTTTAAGAATAAAATAACAATTAATAATATAATATTTGATTTAAAAACTATTTTGTGTCAATTTTGACACTATTTGATATATGATTTTTGTGAAAGTCATAACAGAATTATATGTTCGAACCAAGTTGATTAAATCAACAATAATATATCATAGTAACCTAGAAAATTAGTGTAAGTCATAAAAAGTCTCAAATTACATTTATTTGGGCATTTATAACATCAATTATGTCAATATTTCATTAATAAGACAATTACTGCATCATCTATGTGTCATAATAAATGATAATTATTTAATACCTAAAAATTCTAAATAAATTCCTATGATGTAGATAATTGTATTATCTTTATGGATACTATTCATATTCTAAGTTCAATGAAGTTTATCACTAGATTAAAATTATTATACTTATAAGATTTAAGAAAGTGACATGTTGTCACATTCTTTAGTTTTAATAATAATAAAATTATTTTCATTGAAACAATTTAATTAAATGAATCTAATCTGACCCTTAGGTGATATGGGTCGATTTTTAGTCATCCAATAGGATTTTGACATTTGTTAGGGTAATTTTAAAATATTATATTTACCCTTAATTACCCGATTTACGTTTAACTATGGTAAATAAAATTTACCGTAGTTACTATTCATAATTCCCAAAAATAAAAAGTATCCTATTAACATAATTTGGACCCACTGATTCCAAATATGGAATCCATTTTTTAAAATTCAATACACAGAAGTTGCAGAAATTAAATTAAAATTAATCCCGTTGTCGAATAAAAACGGGTTTTTGTTTAAAACATTGCAAAAGATTGAATTGATTTAACCTACGAATTGAAGATAAAATCAATGATAATGACATACATTATATTAAATGGTAAAAATATATTCTATTTATACTTTAAAACCATTCAATATTATAATTTAACCACATAAGATATTATGATGAAAAAAGTTGTTTTTATTTAAAATATAGCGTGTTTTTACTATTCATTAAAATATGAAAGTTATCGGAAAAATATCAAAACTTTATCTAATGTAAATTTTTATGTCTTGATTCAAAAGAAGAATTTTATTTTGTCAAATTGAACATATAAACATGTCAAAAACTAGATTTAAAGTGGGTGTGCCATCAAAAGGCGGCAAAACTGCATTTTTTGAAAAATACTTATTTTACCCGAAAGATTTATTTTGTTCTTATACCTTGTTCTAGAAATGTGTAAGATGAATAATAATGTTATAAAATTAAAAATTTAGTTAATACTATTCATAACGGCTAGTTCATGACAATATTATAATAATATATCATTGTTTATTAAAACCCGGTATTGCGTACAACACACGCTATCGAGGAAGGTCGCGATTGCGTGTAATGCAAGCCAAGTCAGGGTTGCGTGTTGTGAAAGAATCCTTCGTTGTTTCGTATAACAGAATCCAACCATATTTCATTTATACATTTAATATATATATATATATATACTCAATGTTGCGTAGAATAACTATTATCAAAATTGTATGTAACACGATCCAAGAATAGTGTTGCGTATACTGCAAGATAATACGGTGTTGCGTATAGCGCAAGGTAATCTTGGTGTAGAATACAACACAAGACATTAATGAAATTAAAATAATATTTTTCATAAAATCTCGGGGTGTTACAAGACTTATACCGAATCAACCTAGTAAACCTAGAAGAGATATGGATTTCTAGGTTGAATAAGACCCTAATGGGAACATAACCCAGAGAGAATAGGTTTGATTTGGGGTGTTGGGTTTGGACCTCAACGAGGCTTCCTACATATCCCTCTTGGAAAGGAATCAAATCCCATGCAGTTCAGTCAATTGTATTATAGGGGAGTGTGGCCCTTTGAGAGTATTAATTTAGGGCTTATTCCTGAAAAGGATGCCTGGTAAAAGGGACCTTGAGGGATGCCTTGACTCATGGTGATTTTGGGGTTTGTTTTGGGGATTACTCTTAATGATTATGCTAATTGTTTTTGGTCTAGGGGTTACTCTAGAAGAGAATACCCTAATGGTTGGGGGTATGATTGAGGCTTACTCCTAAGGAGGATTCCCAAGGATTATCTTGTCTTGGGTCTCACTCCTGAGGAGGATGCCCAAGTTGGTAAAATTTTGGGGCTTACCAAGTAGGAGGACCTAATTTGGTTAGGGCTTACACTTGAAATGATTCCCAAAAAAAGGTTTGGGATCATGTGTATGTCATGACCACTGTCAACCTATAAACCCACATGAGTCATGATCAGTTTGAGAAACAAGATAAAATGAATGATTCGGGAATCTATAAGATTTTATTTTTCCCTAAGGTTGGATACATGGCCTTGAGGAACCATGCCTATGGAGGCACTCTAAAGGACGGTTAAAGGAAGATTCAAAGGACGATCCTCTGCTGAAACATTAATCCAATCGTGTAGATGCTGTGATTGTGGATATCTTGTGTGTCCACATGAGTCAGGATGATCCATTCTTGAATTTCATGGACAAAGAGGAAGAGGAATATCCAAAAAACCACACTTCACCTCCTCCGTTGGTGGTAGAGGATGAGGGTATGATAGAGAGAGGATAAGACTCCAATTCCCATCCATTATTTGATTTAGTAGCCAAGGGGGTGAGGAGGAGTAGGAGTGCAACCTCCTTCAAGAAATTCTAGGGGATTAAACCTGGAGGGATGCCCTGAAATTGGTCCTGTAGTGGGAGAGGAGTATATCATACCACGTTGAATGGAAAAGAAAGTGTGATCCTTACCCTCCCCATTGGGAACTAGAGGCTCCGAGTCTTTGATATGACAATAGGAGAACATAGTTCTAGTCCTTATGCCCAATATTGGGAATTCGGTGGCATAAACCCCGAGTACCCTAATCGACCAACCAAATTGGTGAAGGAAACCTATGATCATAGGAATAAAAATCCAAATGGGGTACACGTTGGTGTGTGTCTCACCATGGTTGTGCAAGTCGAGAGGCCTTGATCGAGGTTTCAAATTAGCCCCCTTTAGGTGAGGGATCCAAATGTACAAGAGACCTTCCATTGGTTACTTGAAAGAGGGATCAAAGGTAGGCTCAAGAAGGTCTGGGATTAGAGGGTATTGGTGCCTCACACAGGGTTTCAGAGGAACTGAGAGTGCTTCACGCTGGTCCTTGGCTCAGGTACTTGGTGTAGATGCTTGGATCAGGTATTTGGATTAGGTCCTTGGATCAAGTCCTTAGGTCAAGTACTTGGATCAGGTACTTAGCTTAGGTCCTTGGATTAGGTCCTTGAATTCTATGCCTTTATGGTAATTTTATCCAAATTATCCCCTTTAATTATCTCTTCTCTCAGGTTTCAGATATCTACCTAAGATATTTCAGAAGATCTAGGCGAAGGGGATGCGTGACCAGAGCTCTGGGGATTCTTTCGAATTTTTAGTTGTACAAATGATGAGACCAAGAGTTATATTTAAAGGAAAATATATAACCCTGGGTGAGGGAGTTACTATACACAGGTCCTTCTCTTAGGTCCTTGGCTCAGGTCCTTAACTCAGGTTCTTGGATCAAGTCCGTGGCTCAGGTCCTGGGCTCAGGTCCATTTCTCATGTCCTTAGCTCAAGTGCTTGGAACATATACTTGGATTAGGTCCTTGGATTAGGTACTTGGCTCAGGTCCTTGGCTCAGGTCATTGGCTCAGGTCCTTGGCTCAGGTCCTTGGCTCAGGTCCTTGGCTCAAGTCCCTGGCTCAACTCCTTGGCTCAGGTCCTTGGCTCAGGTGAGGAAAATACATTTATAATTTTTTTTCTTTTAAGTGGCATAACATTTGATCCATAAGTCCTTTTGGGATCCATGATCAATGAAATAGAAGATGTCATGGATATATACACTTATTTATATGATGAATACACCAAATTTTCTCAATATAAATGAAAAAATTATATTTTAATGCCTCAACACCTTTTTATCAGTGATCTTAGAAATCCACAGCCTACTCCTAGAGGGTGGGGGGGTCATTCCACTTATCCCTATTTGTGGATTATTCTTTTGGAACATGGAAATCTAAAATTCATCTGTATTCATCATAGAGATACATCTCTACTTAAACTTGACATTTTTTTTATAAGTGAGGATCGCATCATGAATTTCACAGAAAAGTGTATGAAACCCATTTTGCAGTGTCAAAAAAGATCTCCTAGAATTAGATTCATTTGTAATAAAAAAATAATCAGGTTATAAGGTAACTATAGGGAACTTTGATGCATTCTAACATTATTTTGTTGATTTTGGAGCTATGTAAAGTTTGTAGGGATGATCTAATTTTTTCCTAAGCCAAGGGGCCTAGCGAGAAAAGTTCAACTATTTCTAGGGTCGTATGGACAACACTATAAACTTTCCATCTTTTTTTGTCATTGACCTAATTTTTTCCTAAGCCCAATATGAATTAGAGTTAGTAGTCAAGACTGGGCTTTTTCTTAGGCCAATTTTTATGGGTTTTCACCATAACATGTTTTATTCATATTCCTTTTCATTGTTTGATTTTTTTTATTAGAACATATAGAGTGAGGGTCTAGTGAGTTGAGACTTGACTTTTTTCTATATTTCCCTTTGTGGGTTTTTAATTTGGTGAGTGCTATGTATCCTTTTTTGGGAAGTTTAAAGTCATGAAAACTGGGCTAGTAAGACTGGTGTTTAATGTTGAATAACTTTGACATTTTTTTTGAAATGATGACCCAAACAAGGATTGTAGGATAATAATGTTCCCACATTCTTTAGATACTCGATGGTGAATATTTAGATATAATTTTATGGTTTTACAAATCTAAAACAAGTTATCCAGGAATCTCTTCTCAGGATGAAGTTACCACTAATTGACAAAACTATTTTTTGGGATTATTTATGCAAAGATAACTGGGCCGTGTTAATGCATAGCCAATAGTGGCATCCTTCGGCTTATTTTATGCACATCTAACTGGTGATCATCACAACATAGTTAGGCAAATAAGTCCTCAGTAATTCTAACATTCTATCTTTTATGATTAAAGGTATTTTATAGATATTCATATTTATCAAGACCATGATGAGTAACTTTTCCAAAGGGAGGTGTATGAAAATGAAGAGAGAATCTGTATTGGCATTGGTCGTGAATGGGAAACTGCTCCTACATGAATTTGGCTTGAGTGAAGGAGGGTAAATTTTGTTAAATGAATGATTTTAGTGGGGAGTCCCCTTTATGAAAAGGGATGAAACATCATGAAGTTTAATGTCATGTGACCAGAACATTGATCGTGTAGTTTAACGTCTTATAATAAGGAAGTTGTTATATGGTTTAACATCTTTTAACTAGGACATTTTTCTTTTAATTTTAAATTAATATAGAAAGGACATGATGGAGGTTATAATTTAAGGTCTTTAGATTTGACTGAAAGGTTAATGATTTTGTCATTCTGTTAATCTGTCTGGGAATGTATCATCATATTCAGGTATAAGTAAGGGAATATTGTGAGATGTGATTTGGGGATATTCAGATCTAAAGAGTGTTATGGAAAAAATAAATTCTTATGGAAATAAATGAGGTCTCTCCCAAGGAAGAATTTACCACTAATTGTAAAACAAAATTTTTGGGTTGTTTTATACAAAGATAGTTGGGGCGTGTTACAATAAAATCAATAGTGGCCTCCTTTGAATGAAAACCCATTTGTGGGATGTTTTATGCAATGAAAGATGGGGTGTATTATAGAATAGCTAGGAAAAGAAGTTCTCAGGAATTTTGACATTCTATTTCTAAAATATGATGGAATTTTATAGATATTTGGATTCCCATAGGAATAGAGTTTGGTTTGTGGAAGGAAAATATCTGAATATGAGGGGAGAATTTTAAGTCATAATGATCTGAGAATTGGAGGAAAAGGTTTCCTACACTGGTATGACCTAGGAATTGGGAATACGGTGCCTATAGTTTTAGGTCATATGACTAGAACTATAATATTATGAAAATGAAAAGTGATATATGGATTATCGAGCCAAGTTCATTCTTGCAAACTTCAGACATAAAGGAGAAAGTTTTAAAACATAGTCAGGGAGATCTTTTAGATTGAGAGAAAGGATATGTGACAAATATGCAAGGAATGACCATAGACCACTGCAAATTATGGGTCCCAACATAATGTTGTGAAAGATTATGAGGATGGAAGATACTTCTCCTAAGGGATATGTTACCACTGGTCAACAAACCCATTTTGTGGGTTGTTTTATAAAAAACCATCTGGGGCATATTAAAACATAGTCATATAGTGGAATCCTTTGACTGAAAAACCCATTTTGTGGGATACTTTATAAAAATCCATCTGGGGCAAGTTAAAACATTGTCAGGCAAAGGAGTCCTTAGGTACCAGACATCCTATCATTAGAAGATGAAGAAATATTATAAATATATGAAAATGTTCAAGATTAGGAGTATGACCTACATAAGGGAGATGTTTGAGTATAAAGGAAGCATTTGGACCAATATTGGCCATGATTTTGGATTCCATTGTATATATATGACTCATATGTAGAAGGGGTACATCTCTATTTCCTTAGTGGACCCCTTGATGAGGGGAATCA
Source organism: Viscum album (assembly GCA_963277665.1). Lineage (NCBI taxonomy): Eukaryota > Viridiplantae > Streptophyta > Magnoliopsida > Santalales > Viscaceae > Viscum > Viscum album. Next base: position 223,898,473 of record OY728119.1, on the reverse strand, counting down.
AATTAAAAGATCCTTTATAGATATTTTTTGGTATGTAGGATAGGGGGATTTTTCTTTAACACATGGCTAGGACTTGGACTTAAGGCCTAGGTATCACTATGCATCTCATTGGGATGAGAATCAAGCCACATGTAGTTCTTGAAGAGTTGTTTCCCACATTAATCAGGCTTTGACACAAGGAAAAATGGATTTAGTATTTTCCAGAATAATGGCTGGGCCCAACACATGAGGTCCATGTGTCATTACACATCTCATTGTAATGTGAATCAATCCACATGTTTTGGAAAAGTTCCCTGTGAAGATCTAGTTCATACATAAAGAAAAGGGTAATTTTTCTTTGGGTCATGGATGGTCTCGAGATTGGAGATCTAGGCATCACTATGTATCTCATTGGAATGAGAATCTAGACACACATAGTTCTTGAAAAGGTTCCCTATGTTGGTCTGATTCATACATAGGGAAAAGGGGATATTTTTTTTGCATATGGAACCATGATTGGAGATCCAGGTGTTACTAAGTATCCCATTGGAATGAGAATCAACACACACATAGTTATTTAGATAGATCATACAGTTTACCATCATGCGATGAGGATGTTGGCTATGCAGTTTACCATCTTGCGATAAGGACGTGATAATATTGGGGATTATGATTATAAAGGGACTGAAATTCCACTATGTAGTGGCAATGACGTGAGTGGGTCTTGTGTATGGGAGCTACCCATCTTTTCTTCCTCATGTCTATCCAAGAGGGAATATCAACCCATTGAGGGGTTGGAGGGATGCTGTTGGGACTTACACCTAAGATAGATGCCCATTTTTAAGGAACCACAAGGATTACCTCAAATCATGGTTCTTTGGGGATTTCTTAACTTTGAATGAGAGGGATTTTAACCATACAGTTTAATGTCATATGGTGAGGAAAAATTATGTCTTGTAGTTTTAAGTCATTTGACTAGGACCTTATGTTGTGTAGTTTATCATCATGCGATAAGGAAGATGATACTACATATTTTATTTTCATGTGATAAGTATGATTATGCTACATGATTTATCATCATTCAACATGGATATTATATCATTCATTTTAAGGTCATGTGACAAAGACCCACTACATAGTTTAACGTCTTGTAGCTGGGACATATATGGTGGTATGGAGTTTAATGTCCTATAGCTAGGAAGAATCTCATGTGATTACATGTAATATTTATTTAGGAAACATTCATTATTTGGGGTCGTAATGAGCTCTCCATCCATTTAAATTAAGTAATAAGCTTCATTATAGTGGACCTTGTGTATGGAGTAAGATCCCTCCTACTTTGGTTAAAGTTTCAAAGTCTTATTTCCTAGTATTGTTGGAGTTATGAGAACTAATACCAGTTTTTCTTGGATGAATGAGCAGATGCATAACTTCTTGTTAAAGGCCTATAATATCCTATTTTGATAGTCTTCCATGTGATTCAAGGTATGAAATATTTTTTTATTAAGTCTCTCTAATTCATCCAGTCATTTTTAGGATTTCTCATTTGTGGATAGTTGATCACAGATGGAAACATGGAGCGATGGAAACTAGAATTCAATGGTAAGGACTTCTTCTGTTCTATATACCAATGAATATGGGGTTGCCTATGTGTCAATATAGGTTGTATTCCAGTAATCCCAAAGGATTGAAAGATCTTGTCAGGACAAGAATTTTTATATTTATCCACCATTATCTGGAGTATGTTAGACATGGTATTATTGAAATCCTCAATCTATATTTTAGCCACTACGTGATAGTGAGATGAATGGTTGGATTTGATATTCTACTCCTGATATAGATTTTACAACTCAGAGGAATAGAAATTGGTTCCATTGTCCATCAATATTGTATAAGGGATAAAAAATCTGATAATGATGTTAGTTTTGACAAAACTAACAATTATTTTGGACCCAAATTATTTGAGGGATATTCTTCATCCCATTTGGATAAAGAATTAGCAGCATTCAAGATTTAATTGAGTTTCTTGGATGTAACTAGTAGGGTATGGCCCCAAAACATCTATTCCTTATATGGTGAATGTCCAGGAGTATTTGGATATATGTAGCAACTCCGGGGGTTGATGGATGAAGTTGGCATGTGTAAAGAATGAAATATCTTGGTGAATTCTGTGAAATCCTATTTCATCGAAGGCATAAAGTATCTAAAATTTATATTTGATCATAAATCCTACACCCTAACTAGTGGGAACCACAGGCCCCCACCTGTACTTCTTTTATAATAGCTGTAGTCTCTTCTCTATCGACACATCTGAGAAGGAATCCATCAAAGCCTCATTTATAGAGGACTTTCTGGTGATTTGGGCATCAAAAAGAGTGAAGTTAACTATCTTCCACTAGATTTGATCCTTCCTAGATTTTTCTAATGGAATTACTCAATTTTGGAGGTATTTTATGATCAACATCATCAATATAGTGGTAGGATCATATGACTCAGGGATAGGACTGACTTCGATGATCTCCTATGTTTCAATTTGAACAAAATGTGAGACCATCTGAAGATGTGAAATAATGATTACTTTTTCATCTCAATTTGGATCTACCAGAGCTGTAGCTTCATTCACCAATGCATCATCCTAGGAATTCTGTGATCGCAGGATGTGAGTCAATGTTGGATCTAAGGATAATTCTACCATTAACCCTCATACATAGTCAAGAAGGAGGATTAATTCTTCTTTTTTGATAGAATAATCCCAGTTGATATGTTTGATTAGAAACTCCGAGTCACCTTTCATATCCAGGTGGTCCAATGGTATTTGGAGTTTCAGTTCTAGGCCTGCAATGAGGGCCTAATATTTTGCCTCATTATTGGTACAACCTTTTGAAAATAAAGAGGAGCATGGTATGACTGGTTTTGTTGGGGAAATGATCACAATTCGTAAACCAAATTTATTGAGCTTAGGTTATTTCATTATCTTCCCTGTTGGGCTCCTGGATGTTCTGTCAAAATATATTTCCCATGTTTGGGGGACACCTTGAATGAAGAATATATCTTCATATGATAGTTCATTATTTAATGATTTCATTTCTATAGATGGGTGTTCTGAAAGAAAATCTGCCAAGGCATGGCCTTTAACTGTTTTCAGAGGTATGAATTTTATATCAAACTGCTTCAGAATAACCGCCATTGTGATAGACTTCCTTTCAATATAGGATGAATAAGCATAAATTTGAATGGGTTATCTTGAGAGACCAATTGGATCTCATGGTGATTCAAGTAGTGCCTGAGCTTCTGAACCATGAATATTAACACTAGACAACTCTTCTCAATATCCAAATAAGGAGTCTCTACATCTATCATGATTCTACTAAGATAATAAAGGTTGTTTTCATTTCTAGCATCCTTCTTTTTCATGAGGAAGGTGCTCAGTGATCACTCCAGGGCCATCACATATAGGATGAGTGGCCTTCCCTCAATAGGTAGTATTAATACTGGTGGGATCAAGAGGTACTTCTTAAGGTTATCAAATGCCTCGTGGTATTCACTGTTCAACTAATATGTGACCCCTTATTCATTAGTTTTGTGAAGGGAAAACACTTTCCTACAAGGTTGGCTATGAGGCGCTGAATGTAGGCCAAGTGTCCTTTAATCCTCTCAACTCCTTATAGTTTTGAGGAGGTGACATGCTAAGGATATTTTTTTTCTTAGGTTCAAATTCGATGTTTCAATGTCATACAACAAAGTCAAGGAACTTCCCTAAGGTTACCCCAAAAGCACATTTTAAGGGGTTTATCTTTAGGATATATTGTCATTGCATGTTGAAGATAGTATCTAGGTCATCCAAGTGATCAAAATGTTGTTGAGACTTGACCAATATATCATCAATCTAGCATTCAATAAACTTCCCCAAAAAGGGTTTGAAGATGTGGTGCATGGCATTTTGGTATGTGAAACAAACATTCTTTAAGCCAAAGGGAATTTCCCAATAAAAAATACTCCTTGGGTGGATCCAATGTCTGTGGATTATTCATCTTTTGGGTCCATCCAAATTTGGTTATACCCTGAATATCAATCCATAAAGGAGAGGGATTGATAACTAATTGTTTTATAAATCAGAAGTTTTGTGATTGGAACTAGGGATTCATCTTTCAAACAATTCCATTTGAGATCTCTAAATTCAATGCATACTATAACTTACCCATTTTTCTTCTTTTTTGGGATGATATTGGCTATCCATTTTGGATATTGTACCTCTTGGATGAAGTAAAACTTGATGATTTTTTTCACTTTAGCCTCAATTTTGGAGGCGTGAGTCAGGTGTATCCTTATGGATGCCTTCCTGTATCCCCAATGGTATTTTGGAAAAACCAAGTGATGGGTGGCCGCCTCAGGGTTAAGTCCTGGAATTTCTATGTAATTATAGGTGAACACATCCCATTGATACGTTAGGAAGGAGGCATATACCTCCTGTTATTCAGAATTCATGGCCACACTAATCATAGTGGGTCATGGATCTTCATCTATACCCAAATTTATTTCTCTAAGTTCATCCATAGTAGTGGAGAAACCTTCTTAAAATGATAGAGGGGCATCCTTGTGGTCTTCCTATTTTTACTCTTCCTCAATATTCACTTCTTTTAACTTTAACTGGTAGGTAGGTGATGAATCATGAATCTTGTATTTAGGGGAGGATTCATCATTTGGACATCTTGAAGATGAAGCAATAATTTCTATCTCAGTCAATGGCACAAGGCCTTTTTGGAGCTTTGAAGGTGAGATGAGGGACCGAGAATGAGCATATTTTTCTTCTACCATTGATTTGAAAACTTCTTACAGTTTATCTAATGAAATTGGGATTTATTGAAGATAGAGGGATAGAATGAAGAAATTTTCATCTAGACTTTCATTACTACCCAAAGAGCTGACAACTTCTCCTACGCTATCAGGTTCAGTTTTCAAAATTTACATTACTGAAGTTGTTGAATGTGTGATCACATTTGGACCCATATCTTAGATTTGGTTAATGGGGGAGAACATACTCTACACTGATCTTCTTGAAAGGATTGTCCATAATCATCTCCAGACCATTAGGGGAATTTATCCAAGCGACATTACTAGCCACAAACTATTTTCCTTCCTTATGGTAAAATCCTGCGTCAATGTACTATTAATCACAAGATTTGAATGGGTATTTTTCATCATAAATTGTCCCAATTTTTCTATTAATTAAATATTTTATTCATTGGTTGTATGATGGGGGAATAACCACATATTTATGTAGCCAAGTTCTTCCAAGTAAGATGTTGAAGGATGTATCCTTCCAAACAACCATGAATTCTGAATCAGACATAAGATCCTAACACCGAGTCCTGAGTTTGATTTCACCGAGAGGATTTTAATAATTCTTGTCATAACCTTGTAAAATTAGGGTATATGGGGACAAATTAGATTCATTTATGCCCAATTTAAAGAGAGTTCATATTGGAATTATATTGACTCCTGAGCCGTTGTCAATGAAGGATCATTGGATATCAACATAATTTATCCTACCAGATATATAAAAAGGTATGACATATCCCAGTATGATGGATCCCTCATCCTAGTTTGTGAAAGAGATGACTGTGTGGAATTCTTTAGGATCATTCTCTATGCAATATACCTCAACAATTGAAACTTCAACCCCAAACTCCCAAGGGCTTGATAAGGCCTCGATAAGTGCTTCACAAAGATCTTTTGATAGACCCAGGGAATCCATGATTGTCAAATTAACTGACACCAAGGATAATTGTTTAAAAAAAACATATTTTTGGTCCAAAGTTCTTTGTTTCCAAGCATGGGGATGCTCATTCACAAGTGCTTTAGGAGTCAATGTTCATGATGTAGATGGACTGTCCCTTGGAATATAAGTTGAAGGTGATTTTTCTCTTAGTGGATTAGGCTGGCTAGGTCTACCTACATGCTGAGGTTGATTTGATGGTGATGTATCCTCTAACCAATCTTTAAGTATGATCATGTCAGGGAAAACCCTATCATGTGGTGGGTGTAGGTTCTGGGTGTAGCGGAAGTGCAGTTGGTCCAACACCCAACTTTAATTTTTACCTTGATAAATGATTATTCCGGGATCGATATGAAGATGAATGATAGTCTCCATAGAATAGAACCAAAGATTTAGATAAAGAAGGAAGAGGCCCAAAACCTTTAGAGAGGATCTTGCACATCATGTTTATAATTAATTTAATTAATTTCATAAAGAAAATAATACCTGGATCTTTGATATTTTCTTCATTGATGATGTTGATCATTCAGAATGACCCTTCCAGATTATCTCGTTTTGCTTGCGAGGATCCAAAAAAGAATCCATCTAGCAGTGATCCACACATGCTCTGATGGCCTCCAATCAACACCACTCATTCTCTGGGTGCTAGCGTGGTTAAGAGAGTGTCTTGTTTCAGTCGTTCCTGATCTCTTGTTCTTCGGACTTGAAGAACATCTCTCATTCTTGAGAGGGACAGTAAGAGGATTCGAGAGAGAAATTATTTAGCTCAACAATTCTCAATTCACCAAGCGTGCGATGTGTTCACAGTGTCACAGTAGACATACTTGTCTATTTATATGCATGGAACTTCAGTTAAAATATTTAATTGCATAATAGAAATTAAATACATTCATGAACTTAGAGAAAACCCATGCTCATAATAATAATACCGCATCATTATTTATGGTGCGCCAACTTGCGCAAAAAAATTATAAATAAAATTCCACGTCACAAAATAATATTAGAATCATTATTATTTTAAATTGTTCAAACTAATAATTATTTACCCTTTTGAAAATAATTATTTTACGACTGGACCGACCTTGGTCCGCTCGAACTCCACTTCCATTTATTGAACACCTGAATAAATAAATAAATAATTTATTATCTTAAATAAATATTTTATTTACAAAATAGTAAATAAATATTTATTAAATGTTCAATAAAATAAATAAATATATTTTATTTAATTTATGTGATCATCTTAACTTGAATAAAATTATTCCATGGTCTTGAGAATAATATCTATTTCATTAATTAAATTCAAATAGAATTTAACCGATACCACCAAAAACACTTAGTGTGTGACCCTCTAGGATTATTTATCATTGGCATTAGGCAGGTTTGCCTAAAGTCCAAGAGTACTGTCTAGAAACGGGTCAAGGAACACAAGATAAATAACATAAAGTCACAACAACGACATCCACATACAAACGCTCACTGTGTAATATAATCCATTTGTCTCAATATCTCATCAAGAAGGTTTCATGATAGTATCATCAACCTTTATACTTGACACATCATTCTTTGAAAACCTGAAATAAACTTATCATTACACCATGACCATGGAATTTCGTGTGATAGTTCTATTTCAATCAAAGGGATGAGATATCAACTTCCATAAATGGAAGGGACAAATACTTACTTGACTTATCCATTAATATCATGTCACTCGTAATGCACCCAACATACCCTACTTCCCGCCCACTGTATGCGTGATGGTGTTCGTCATTAAATCAAATTATGTGAGTCATGACATGTATTAATGATAATTTTAAAGTCTAAGGATCATTACACATGCTCGTAGATATAAATATCCAATGACACCAAAACATGCATAATTCCTAATGGCAGGTCTGTTCTCATAATATCCAGTCTTAGAGATTACCAAGTGCGAACTTCATGAGAGGAAGTCTCATATGCTTACGAGTACTCACACCTGACGGTCTATATGCTATGTGTCCCTTCATAGTATGTCATCCAACTCTAGAACTATATTTAAGAATATTGTCATAGAATTTCAAGGTTCTCATCATAGCGGGGAACTTACATGACCGTATCAATGATAAAAATACTCTAGGACATTATTATATCATAGTCATGTAGAATAATGAATAATATGTAATAAGATGTTTAATATTTAAATACATTAAATATCCATGTAATCAAAGTACAACCGGTTGGTTCTAGGATACCAACTCCTACAGTGGGAAACCTATTTTTTCCTACTGAGCTTGCTAGAGATCTATCCCATGAGTTTCAGCCGTGTATATAGTTTGAGTGGGGGCGTGATTAAATTAGTGATTCCTAGAATGACTGCTTCCTCCCCTGTATCCTTGTTTCAGATGGCCTCTTCCCCTAGTTCCCCAATCAAGTGTATGGAATTCAGGTTCATAATAACATTCATCATCTGAGAAGGGGTTCATTAAGTGAATAACATTAATGGAACTTAAGATCAAATCCTCATCTGATGAAGATTTTGTATGGTGGGTGTAACCTTGTGTGTTGTTTGGGGGGGCAGTGATCATGCTTTTGGGATTTTTAGTATGAAGTCTGCTAAGGTCAAGTCTAAATTTGGACTTGATACAATCTCATATTCATAAGTTTTCTTCTTACCCTTCCGACCATGTTGCTTTTTAGAGGACTGGTTTTCAAAGGATTGAGATGTTTTTAATGTTAATTGTGTTGTAACAAGAACATTCAGAGGCACAATTGGCTGCTGCAACTATGATCGTAGGATATAAAGAGTTTATTTGATCATTTTTCTAACCATTTATTCACTGAAATTTCATGTAACCTTGATATTAACTTCTTTCCATTCATTTTATTCCTATGGTTTGATGGAAGAGACACATTATACCTGAGCATGCAAGTTTTTCAACTTCACTTGCTCAGAGTCCAACATTTTTTGTAGGAGGTATTTGAAAAAAATCCCTCTCGGATGTTGTGCCCAAATATTTGATGGAAGATGCAATAATTTAGACGATATTAATCATCTTATTTGCTAGTATTCCTGTGCTTTGCTAACACTATCATGTTGTTTTCCAATGCTGATATTAAGTATCCAGAGACTTGGTCATTTCAGAAAGAAAAGACCTTTTTTTTATCTCCTCAAACTATTTTCACCTCTTCTCTTTTTTGATCATCCTAAATAGGAGAGAATTATTACTGATATTAGGAGGTGTAGCAGTATGATATCATGTAGACCTTGGAGTAAGAGTAGGTATAGGGGCCTAATTAAGTGCAACTATAGCAAACTCTTATTTTCCTACTCTCATTCCTTGAGTTAATGGAATTACTCATGAATTTTCCTTAGTGTCTATAATAGAGTCCACTACCTTTTGAGAAATCACAAAAAGGTCCCAAAACCCTCATGTATCTTTCACAGGAATCAATGTTATGTGAAACTCATCACAAATATTTTCTATATAAATGAGAAACAATTCTTCTTCAGGGAGCAATAAGTTTAAGGAGTACATCGATCCTTTACATTGAGCATTGAAATTCGAGACCATCTCATTCTCTCACTATTTACATTTTGTGAGATCAAAGAATATTTTGTTCTACATCGTTGAGATAAATTATAAGAAAAACTTCTGAAGAAGGTCTTCCCACTCTGTAATTGACCGAGCATGAAAACTCATGTACCATACAAAGGTTGGCCCCTGAAATGATTGCATGAAGCACCTATGTTTCACTACCTCCTGTTGTTCAGGGGTCTCCATCATGGGATCACAGTGAGAGACGAAATGCATCAAGTTCTCTTATGGGTCTCCCAATTCATTAAAAATGGAAAATTTTAGATTCCCAAAGTTTGGTGGTGGAGGAGTCGGATCTACCCATTCGAGGTATGAATTATTTTCTGGTTGTATTAGTGCTCGTCATCCCACCATAGATTCTAATCAAACCATGAGTGAATTAAGAGAATTCATAATCCCTTAAGGAATTTCTGGTTGGGCCAGAGATTAGGCAGGTTCAGCAGCTGGTAGTGCCATAGGTGTTGGTACTGCTAGTATCCACCGTGGGTAGCCCATAGGGGAAGACCCGTAAGGATGTTCCAGTCCTTGTTCTGGTTGTACACCCAATAGAGGGAATTTCTTATTTTTACTACAGAATCCAAGTGTATTGGTGGTAGATATCCTAAATTAACCGAGTTTTCCAGATCTAATATGGTTTATGAAATGAACCATTTTTGTTGAGGTACTCTGGCTGGGGGTGCGAGTTGAGGATTTCTTGCAGATTATATCCAGTAGGAAGGCTTCCTTGAAGTAGTTCTACATTGAGTCTCCTCAATTATTTCATTTCATCCCCTTTTTGAGAAAACATTTCCTCAAGTGAAAGGGTCTGAACATCCTTGGGATAGAGGTGAGCCACAATTTGACCCTTACCCTTTTCCTTATTGGATTCCTTTCGAGGAGGTAATGATGGATTGTTTAAGGGAATGCCTAGATTTAGGGTAATCCTATGGTTATGGGTACACACACCTCCATCAATTATTTCGGTGTGGACCACATTATGATGCATAACTTCCTCCTCTATATTCTCCTCTGAATTAACCCCGTGTTTTATAGGATTTCCAAGGGTAGTATTGATGACATTCACTGATGTGTAATTCATCAAAAAAATTATACCAGTGCCTCTGAAAGACTGCCTCTTTTTATTCCACCCATGAGGCCTCATCCTATACTTTTCTAGGTCTTCAAGAACTATTTGACAGAAAGTGACCCAAAGGGAATATCTAGATAGTTCAGTTATGCGTGTTCCTAATGATGGTACCAAATCATGAGATGGGACAACTGGGAGGATCCATTCTATGGACCTTCCCTTAATAGGTAGAAGAATTATTTCCACTTAGGTGGAGGTTATTGAGGTGAAAAATCCCCTATATTTGAGGGTTAGGGATGTTCCCATTTTACTTTTGTAACTCTTTGGTCCTGGTTTTCTAGTCTCAAGGGTTGGGTTAAAAAAACCCATAGACCTGTGGGATGAGGTTTCTCTCAAACTACTGTGGCTGCTACTATCGTATCTTCCCTTCTGATTCTAGGGAATTTTTTTGAACATAGGTTGGGTGCATCATTTGGTATGCACTTGGATCATGCATTTCCAAAGATCATTGTGCTATTTCTAACATATATGATATCTGTCTGCTGACTTATCCTAAATGGGAGGCTAGATCAATATTTTCTAATATCTGATGAAAAAAATATTTCAATAGCCTTCTCTCTTCTAGATTGACATTAGTGAGAGTTGTCTGGGGCCTGTTTTTGTTGAGTATATCATCAATTGTGGATAGGGTCTATTTTTTTAAGTTGTCCTGAAGCTATAAAATTTCATGCTATAACATTTGGCATGCTTTGATGATTAGGGAGCATGGTGAAATGTATCACTCAGTGTGAACCCCATCCTCTAATACATACACCAGATGGAGCATCAGTGATCAGCTATTGCAACCTCATTAATTCACTGGGGCACACACGTTGAAGGGTTCTTTGCTGTTTCTCGATCTTTGGATGTCATGCAGTTAGGAGTGATGACAATTCAATTTTGTGTTGCAACCCTTATATTACCTTGATGTGACTTCTATACTCATTTTAGGGTAATATTTTTTATTTCAAGTGATAAAGAGTTTTATATATATTGAGGTGAATATCCAGTACAAAATCTTCCAACAATGCCTTAGGAATGTTATATTGAGGGGTGGATAAAGGCTAGAGCATGACTAGCATGTCATCTTTATCTAGCTATTTCCTCATGTTCAGCAAGTCTTCTTCATCTTTTTCAGTAGGGGTTTTATCTATTACACTAGAAGGTAGGTGACCCAAGGGAGGTTCAAATAATGACTATAACCTTGGGCTATATTCCAGTTAAGAAATCATTTCACCTGCTAATGAAAAGAAATCAGACATTATTGGTCTTGTTTTTGCAAGTCCCTTATGATATGTGGTATTTATCATCACTACTTTTCCAACTGGAGAATTATCTTGACAACATGAAACACTAATGAGGAGAGAAGTTTTTCATCAAATGTCATCATGGGGAGGACCACCATGGTAGATTATTGCAAGTGGAAGACCCTATTTCTCCTTGATCTTTTAACCACATGTAGGGATTCTGTGTCTCTCATTAGAAAATAGGATATTGAGATCGATCAAATTGTGGTCATGAATCAAGCCTTTATGGTGAAGTTTATGGAGAGGACCTTCATAATTATAGATACCCCCATAATTTGGTAATGAGAGATTAGGATATTGATCGGACATAGATAAGAATATGAGGGTTTTGAGAACCCCTTCATTGAGTAGAGCAGGATCATAGATCATCTTCTTCTTTTCTAGTTTTCTTTGGCGAGGATTCTTCTTGGATGCAGTCATTCAAGCGACTAGGGACACTTGTTGAGGGAAGTGGTCTTCATGGGAAGGTGTTTGTGCCTACCTTGGAGTGTCTATTAGGATAGAATGATTAACTCCAATTGGAGCGGGTGTATGTTCCAAACCCAGTTGTCTATATAGTAAGGGGATTTTTTTCCCGTGACTCTCCTGAACAGAAGAAGAGGTGTGTATCTGCTCAGGGGTGACATGCTGATGAGCCACCATACTTGTAGAGAAAGAGTTTTGTGTCCTTCACTCAGTCACTACTTTCATTTCCAGTATGATTTCCTGGAAATTCTATAGGATGTGGGAAGATATTTGTGTCTACCCTTTCACCATTTTCAGGATATGATTGGTGGCTTCAGTGACTAGAATGGGTATATATTCCCATTACATATTTGGATCAGGCGTATATACCTGCTACTATCCTCTCTTTCTTGCCAGTGGATACTAACAATACTCGTGTGTGGGGGAAGAGAGTTGATTCTTCCTCTAATCATCATGAGTACTTTCCAACTAACTTCTCTGGATGCTGCTAGACAAAACTGATGATATGCTTGATGAATGCAGACATGTGTCTGTGCCTGCTCGTGGATTACCACCAAACTTGGTTGGACAACTTCTTTGAGTGCTTCCAGATGAGGATACAGGTAGTCTTGATGGGTGTAGGTAGGTGTATGTTCCTTATCATGGTATGCCATTGGATTTAAACAATGAGAATTCTTGGGTGCTGCTAGATGAGTTTACTAGCCAGCTAAATTAAGGCGAGTGGGTGTATCTGAGTCTAGATTACTTGGGCCGGATGACCGAGCATGAGACCCTCATCATGTTGATGGATCACTACCATGCGACATTGGTGATGCACACATGTTTTAGTGTATAGAAAAAGCAAATTTTATTTTCCTAATGTAGCACAAAGGATGATTAGGGTCATCTTACTTGAGGAGCATCATAGTCAGTTCAATCACTAATTTTTTATTCACCCAATCTAATTCATTTTTTTATTATTTATTGAAAATGATGGTTTTGGGTTTTCTGGAAAACATGGAATTAAAATAATGAAATGTATAATTTAAATCTAAATGTAGATGTAGACATAATCAAATTAGGGAAGAAAGGTCTTGGTCTAGGGTTTGATAACATGGGTTCATTCATTATTTATTGGTTATTTAAATTCAATTTAATAATTCATTTGATGAAACCTCATTAATAAATTATTTTCATTTGATTTATTGAGTGTGTGATTTTTCCATTATTTCATTGCACCAAACCATACCTCCTTTAATAGTCAAATAAGATAACACCTCAACTGAGAATATAATTTTTAAAAGACCTGTCACCACCATATGTCGTTTAATCCCTTCAGGCTACCCCAACTCCACCGTATAAACACTACTAAAAATTCCACTTATAGTGACCACCATTGGGGGTCGCTATTGGCCTGTAGAGACCGCCCAGCAGCCGCTGAAGGCGGCCGAGACTTCGGCTTACAGCGACCGTAACGGTCGCCGAATCCGGATGGAATTCCAGCCAAAAGCGATCGCCAGTGGCGGTCGCTGAAGCCGGACGAAAATATGGCCTACAGCGACCGCCAATGGCGGTCGCTACACTGGAATTTTTTTTTTAATTTTTTTTTTCATGGTACAGAATAAAAAAAACCGCATATAAATCATAAAAAATGAAAAACAAATCCAAACACAATAAACATCAAGATCATCATAAACAATAAATGATAGACGTGCTTCAATGATCCACGGTCATCTGCTTTAAAAACCTACAATAAAATACAAAGAAAACTAAACAAAACAAACGTAAATTTGAAATCTTTATTTAGTTATTATATACATATAATAAAATGAAATCTGACATCTCATGGGCACTATAATAATTTAAAACCACCAATTTAATAAATGTTATCATCTTTGAATTTGTTTTTCTTATTTTAGAATCTTTTCTTTAGTTTAGGAAAAGTGTTTTTTGTTGTCTTAAAATGAATGCTTTCTGTGCACACCGCATGTCCGATGGATGTTCTGTCTCCTCCTGCATGTCATGAATAATATTCCTATCGTTCTCGTGTGGTTTCAGGTCATTCGGGGCACGTTTTCTCTGAATTTGACCGTGACACGCCGTTTTGGTGTTTTATGACTCCGGAAACGCATTTCCGGTCACCACGGTCAAATGGCACCTCCGATTGATGTTTCGTCTATCCGACCATTTCAAAATTCACATCGCGGTTGTTTTAGTATGATTTCGTGGCATTCTGACGTCGTTTGGGTGGTTTTGACCACACAACGCACCCTTCAAGAGCGCGCTGAACTGCTAAAAACGACACATTTGGTCGTACCGCATACACCGCACATCCGATGGACGTTCCCTATCCTCCTGCATCTCACAAATAATATTCCTATCGTTCTCATGTGGTTTTAGGTCATTCAGAGCATGTTTGCTCTAAATTCGACCGTGACACGCCGTTTTGGTGTTTTATGACTCTCGAAACGCGTTTCCGGTCACAGCGGTCAAACGGCACCTCCGATTGACGTGACATCTGTCCGACCATTTGAAAATTCACACTTCGGTTGTTGTCATATGATTTCATGGCATTCCAAGGTCGTTTGGGTGGTTTTGACCACCCAATGCGCCCTTTAAGAGCGCGCCGAACTGCTGAAAACGACACATTCAGTCGTACCGCGCGCACCGCACGTCCGATGGATGTGTCGTCTCCTCCTGCATCTCATGAATAATATTCCTATCATTATCATGTGGTTTCAGGTCATTCAGACCACGTTTGCTCTGAATTTTACCGTGACACGCCGTTTTGGTGTTTTATGACTCCAGAAACACGTTTCCGGTCACCGCGGTCAAACGGAACCTCTGATTGATGTTCCGTCTATCCGATCATTTCACAATTCACACCGTGGTTGTTGTCGTATGATTTCGTGGCATTTTGAGGTCGTTCTGGTGGTTTTGACCACCCAACGCGCCCTTTAAGAGCGTGTCGAACTGCTGAAAACGACACATTTGGACGTACCGTGCGCACCACACATCCGATGGACATGTCGTCTCCTCTTGCATCTCACGAATAATATTACTATCATTCTCATGCGGTTTCAGGTCATTTGGAGCACGTTTGCTCTGAATTCGACAATGACATGCCGTTTCGGTGTTTTTTGACTCTGGAAATGAGTTTCTGGTCACCGCGGTCAAACGACACCTCCGATTGACGTTCCGTCTATCCGAAAATTTCACAATTCACACTACGGTTGTTTTCGTATGATTTCGTGGCATTCCGAGGTCGTTCGGGTGGTTTTGACCACCCAGCGCGCCCTTTAAGAGCGCGCTGAACTGCTGAAAACGACACATTCGGTCATACCGCGCGCACCGCACATCCGATGGATGTTCTGTCTCCTCCTTCATGTCACGAATAATATTCCTATCATTATCGTGCAGTTTTAGGTCATTCGGAGCACGTTTTCTCTGAATTCGACCGTGACACGCCATTTTGGTGTTTTATGACTCCAGAAACGCGTTTCCGATCACTGCGGTCAAACGGAACCTCCGATTGATGTGCCGTCTATCTGAAAATTTCACAATTCACACTGCGGTTATTTTCGTATGATTTTGTGACATTCCGAGGTCGTTCAGGTGGTTTTGACCACCCAGCGCGCCCTTTAAAAGCGCGTCGAACTGCTGAAAATGACACATTCGGTCGTACCGCGCGCACCGCATGTCCGATGGATGTGTCGTCTCCTCCTACATATCACAAATAATATTTATATCGTTCTCGTGCAGTTTCAGGTCATTCAGAGCACGTTTGCTCTGAATTCGACCGTGACACGCTGTTTCGGTGTTTTATGACTCCGGAAACGCGTTTCCGGTCACCGTGGTCAAACGACACCTCTTATTGATGTGCAGTTTATCTAAAAATTTCACAATTTACATTGCCGTTGTTTTCGTATTATTTCGTGGCTTTTCGAGGTCGTTTGGGTGGTTTTGACCACCCAGCGCGCCCTTTAAGAGCGCGTCGAACTGCTGAAAACGACACATTTGGTCGTACCGCGCGCACCGCACGTCCGATGGATATGTAATCTCATCCTGCATCTCAAGAATAATATTCCTATCGTTCTTGTGCGGTTTGAGGTCATTTGAAGCATGTTTTCTCTGAATTCGAACGTGTCACGCCGTTTTGGTGTTTTATGACTCCGGATATGCGTTTCCGGTCACCGCAGTCAAACGACACCTCCGATTGATGTTCCGTCCATTCGAACATTTTAAAATTCACACCATGGTTGTTTTCGTATGATTTCGTGGCATTCTGAGGTCGTTCGGGTGATTTTGACCACCCAGCGTGCCCTTTAAGAGCACGCCGCACTGCTGAAAACGACACATTCGGTCGTACCGCGCGTAACGCACATCCAATGGATGTGTCATCTCCTCCTGCATGTCAAGAATAATATTAATATCATTCTCGTGCGGTTTTAGGTCATTCAGAGCACGTTTGATCCGAATTCGATCGTGACACGCCGTTTTGGTGTTTTATGACTCTGGAAACGTGTTTCCGGTCACCGCGGTCAAACAACACCTCCTATTGACGTTCCGTCTATCTGACCATTTTACAATTCACACCGCGGTTGTTGTCGTATTATTTCGTGGCATTCTGAGGTCGTTCGGGTGGTTTTGACCACCCAACGCTTCCTTTAAGAGTGCACCAAACTGCTGAAAATGACACATT
The DNA here is from genome assembly GCA_963277665.1 of Viscum album. NCBI lineage: Eukaryota > Viridiplantae > Streptophyta > Magnoliopsida > Santalales > Viscaceae > Viscum > Viscum album. The sequence continues at coordinate 223,881,582 of OY728119.1, read as the reverse complement.
CGGTCGTACCGCGCGCACCGCACGTTCGATGGACGTTCCATCTCCTCCTGCATATCAAAAATAATAGTCCTATTGTTCTTGTGCGGTTTCAGGTCATTCAGAGCACGTTTTCTCTGAATTCGACCGTGACACGCCGTTTCGGTGTTTTATGACTCCAGAAACGCGTTTCCAGTCATCAAGGTCAAAAGGAACCTCCTATTGACGTGCCGTCTATCCGACCATTTCAAAATTCACACCGCGGTTGTTGTCGTATTATTTTGTGGCATTCCGTGGTCGTTCGAGTGGTTTTGACCACCCAGCGCGCCCTTTAAGAGCGAGTCAAACTGCTGAAAACGACAAATTCGGTCGTACCGTGTGCACCGCATGTCCGATGGATGTGCTGTCTCCTCCTGAATCTCACAAATAATATTCCTATTGTTCTTGTGCGGTTTCAGGTTATTCGGAGCACATTTGCTCTGAATTCGACCGTGACACGCCGTTTCGGTGTTTTATGACTCCGGAAATGCGTTTCCGGTCACTGCGGTCAAACAGAACCTCCGATTGACATGTCGTCTATCTGATCATTTCAAAATTTACACCTTGGTTGTGTTTGTATGATTTCGTGGCATTCCGAGATCGTTCGGGTGGTTTTGACCACCCAACACGCCCTTTAAGAGCGCGCCGAACTGCTGAAAACGACACATTCGATCGTACCGCACGCACCGCACGTCTGATGGATGTGCCGCCTCCTCCTGCATGTCACAAATAATATTCCTATCATTCTCATACGGTTTCAGGTCATTCGGAGTACGTTTTCTCTGAATTCGACTGTGACATGTCGTTTTGGTGTTTTTTGACTCCAGAAACACGTTTCCGGTCCCCGTGGTCAAACGACACCTCCAATTGATGTGATTTCTATCCAACCATTTCAAAATTCACAACGAGGTTGTTGTCGTATGATTTCGTGGCATTCTGAGGTCGTTCGGGTGGTTTTGACCACACAACGCGCCCTTTAAGAGCGCGCCGAACTGCTGAAAACGACACATTCGGTCGTACCGCATGCACCACATGTTCGATGGATGTGTCGTCTCCTCCTACATCTCAAAAATAATATTCCTATCGTTATCGTGCGGTTTCAGGTCATTCGGAGCACATTTGCTCTGAATTCGACCGTGACATGCCATTTTGGTGTTTTATGACTCCAAAAACGTGTTTCCAATCACCGCGGTCAAACAGCACATCCGATTGACGTTTCGTCTGTCCGAACATTTCACAATTTACACCGCGGTTGTTTTCGTATGATTTCGCGGCATTCCGAGGTCGTTCGGATGGTTTTGACCACCCAACGTTCCATTTGAGAGCGTGCCGAACTGCTGAGGATCCCAATAGGAATGCATCTTCATACATATAGAAACTAATGACTCGAGTGGGTGCCCTATTGATAGAATGATCCTGAGTGGGTTTGTGTGTTTGGGTAATGATGCTTGCGAGTGTTACATTATAATCTGAATCGATGTGGAATCCGGGTTTGGGATAAGATGTTGAGGTCAGCTGTGGATGATTCTACAACCATTGTTTTATTTTTATTTATGTTTATGCATGATGCTTAAGATTCACCAGGATTCCGGGGGTGGGGCGGGCTGTCCGGGGTGGGGGGGGGGCTCTCCGGGGGTGCGGGTGGGCTGTACGGGCGGCTGTCCGGGGTGGGGGGGGGCTGTCCGGGGTGGGGGGGGCTGTCCGGGGGTGGGGGTGCTGTTCAGGGTGGGGTGGGGGGGCTGTCTGGGGGGGGGGGGTGCGGGGGGGCTGTCCGGGGGTGCGAGGGGGGGGGGGGGCTGTACGGGGGTGCGGGGGGGGGGGGGGGGCTGTCCTGGGGTGGGGTGCTGTCCGGGGTGGGGGGGGGTTGTCCGGGGGTGCGGGGGGGGGGGGGGGGGCTGTTCGGGGGTGCGGGGGACTGTCCGGGGTGGGGTGGGGGCTGTCCGGGGGTGGGGGTGATGTTCGGGTTGGGGCGGGGGGGCTGTCCGGGGTGTGGGGGGGGGGGCTGTCTGGGATGGGGGGGATGTCTAGGGGTGGGGGGTGCTGTCCAGGGTGGGGGGGGCTGTCCGGGGGGGGTGGGGGGGTTGCCCGGGTGGGGGGGGTTGTCCGGGGGTGGGGGGTGCTGTCTGGGGGTGGTGGGGGTGGGGGGGGGCTATCCGGGGGTGGGGGTGGGGGGGGGGGCTGTCCTGGGGTGATTACAGAACATGGTTTTTTCAAAACTATTACAGAACATGCAATTTAAAACATTAAAGAATTAAATGAACAAAAAATATCCAAATCATTAATCAGTTTCATAGTTACTTCTCAATTCGTGCACACAAACATTGCGTGAGACCAAAACACACATGATACCCCCAAATCACAAAAAATCACACTAGAAACCCAACTTATACATCAATAACAACCCCAACAGTAAAAACAAAAACACACCTCGTGAATATGATGCGTCATGCGTGGTCATCACTGCTAACTCCATCTGGTGGGCCAGGGGCCTACAACAAATAAACATTATGAATATTTTCGTAACAAAAATAATTTAAATTAAATAAATAAATATAGTATAAGCCTGTGTCGTATGATCCCCTGCACCATCACCTGGACGCACATATTCCCGTTGTGCTCTAACCTCAGCGATCAATTGCGCATTTGCCTCCTCGGAAGCACGCAGCTGTGCCTCAAAATCTGACAACTGCCGTGTCATCTGAGCAACAACAAGACCGACAACCGCAGCGCGTGACACTACAGAACGAGGAATCCCTATTCTATAGGTCAAACTATATCCATGCCCGTCCTGACCAATAATGCGATGAAAGATCTCATCCCTTCGCATGGGAAGCTGTCATTGGTCCTCTGGCAGATGCTCTAATTCAAATTCAAATTGAGCCTGTGAAATATTTAAATATATATACATATATTAATATAAAGATTTTATTTAAGTATTGGTAATGAGTACAATAACTTACTATCAATGTTGCAGCCTCTGGATCATTGCGATCACGAGTCCTCATCCACACCGACATTTTATCAGTTGGTGCACCTTTCTCCCGCAACTATATATGAATAGAATATAAAAACAAAATCGTATTAATTAAAAAATTAAAAAATGAATAATAAATACCTCATGTCGGATCTGAGACACGTGACGAGTCCCGAGCCTGTGAGGTGGTCCCTACAACACTCGATTCTCAGAATGGCATGTAGACACCTCCTACATTCAATTCATTCAAATATCAAACAAATCACACATTCTTGAAAATATATATACCAAAATAAATGTAAAAATTGCAACACCCTCAGTAGACCAATATGCAACTAAATCACGCCACTGAGCCGGGAGGACACCTCTCGGGACTTTTTCTAGAATGTCTGGGGCACCCACATTTGGTACCCAGTGGTCCCTCTTCACTTTGCCTTTATAGTCTTTCCACATCTTACGGCATTTGCTCATACACATGGGCTGAAACTCTTCGGGACATACTTTAAAATTTTTCTGTAAAGAAAAAAAATCACACATATTAGTATTGTTTATACATAGAGAATAAAGTAAAATGGTCTTCTTACCTGAACCTCCCTCCAAAGATGATCTAATGTGTCCTGAGGGATAAAATCCCAGTCACACGTGGTCAATGGAAATCAATGTGGGTCATGTATGATATGACCTATCTGACGAATAAATGAAGGGGCATTTGGTCCCACAGGAAGAAATACCTCATCAAATGAAACATCAATCGTCGTGTCGGAATTCCATGATAAAATGCCACGACCGGGGCCTCTTGTGCGAGATGAAGAAGCAATTGAGTCTAATCCTATTGAAATTTTATATATAATTTGACAGATGTTATAAATAAATAAATAAATATATATATATATGTTTATCAATTACATAAAAAATAGAGATAGTGACATTCAAACATACCTCGACCCTGAGTCATAGATGCCTCAGATGGATGATGTGGATCTGCTGCCTCTTCCCCTAACATGCCTGCAGTCATAGAGAACATTAGTAAGGGGTCTATCCAAAGTGTGTAAAAGATAAATTGGATTGTTCTTAAAAAAATAAAACATGTACAATTTTTAATCAAACAAAAAATGGATTGAATAATTAGTTGTGAATGAATTTTAAAAAATCAGAAAGTTAAAAAATCAGATATACAAATTATGCACAAAGCCAGTCAATGCATAGCCAAATTTCAGAGAGAATTAATAAAAATTCAAGCAGCACATGAACCAGATGAAGAATACCTCAAAGGGAAGATACACCGACAATAACATCAATAAACCAAGAGTAAAATCACCCTAAATATTTATAACTGAATAAACTTCCAAAAGTGAGGATTAAAACTTTCAAGGATTTATAAAATGGTTAGATAATTTATAATATCCTAGGACATTCAATACTGAATAGCAGGAAAACAATCATACCTTTTATTAAGAATGCAAATTGACCATTTCTCCTTCAACGACCGCTCTGACCCAATAAATATCTTCTTCATGTTGAACTAAGGTATGTTGATCAAGCTGTTGGTAAACAAACAGAATAGTCTTAGGTTCATCTTCTTCAAATAAAAACACTCCTCGCTGAGACATTTTGACAACAACTTGCCAACTTGGATCTGAAGGAAAAGTAATGAATAATACTTGTTCCGCTTGTAATGTCAAAATGAAAGGTTCATTCTCAACTCGTTCACTATTTCTGTATAACATATAGTTAAAATTCACCAATGAAAACTGATATTGATCGACTTTACATCCATGCACTGGATCAACCCAATTACACTTTAATAATATGTACTTCAAACCGTGTGTGTATACAACTTCAATGATGTCTATCAATTGACCATTGTAATAACCAGAATCGACAAATGGACAATCGATTCCACTATTTTGTGTTGCTCGTTTGTCGTCAACATCTTTAATGCGAAATCGAAAACCATTAGCATCAATAGATTTATAACGACGAGCCGTTATAGATGGACCCTCATCCAGTTGGATAAATACTTCAGTTAGCGTGGGGTCCCCTAACTCCCTCAGCCTACAAACCTACATAATTTATAAAATTCAATACTGATATATGCAGAAATAAATTAGTATAATACTTCACTCATAATGAAAATCAATTTATACATACATAATCCTTGAACCAATCATGAAATGACGCATAATGTGATTGTTGAATTTGCAACTCATTCGCACGATACATCTCTTCTTTTATCTCATTAATGTGTTTCCTGCAAATGATAACACGATGTTTAAATGATCAACTTATGCAAACAAAACATGTAAAAGTTATACAAGCACATTGATAAGATACTTACTGCATTAATGGTGCAACTGATGGAGTATTGAACAAGATATATTGATGTGCTTGTATCCACTCGATGTTGTCCATATCAAATGTGGTTCCTTCTCCAACTGGACCATCATGAATCTGAGAGGGCTTATCTATTTTTTTTTCAACATCCGTAATATATTCTGCAAAAAACGTAGTACACTCATCCATCAAATAACCATTGGCTATTGATGCCTCCGGACGAGCTCTGTTGCGTACAAATATTTTCAATGTACTCAAATACCGTTCAATAGGATACATCCACCTGAATTGCACTGGACCAGCAACCATTACTTCATCAGTTAGGTGAACTGTCAAGTGGACCATAACATCGAAAAGTGAGGGGGGGGGAAGTTTCTCAAAGTGACAAAGAGTAAGTACATTTCGGTCCTACACACTTTTTAAATCACTCATTCATTGATTTCTTAAACAAAGCTATCTAAAAAAATTACTCATCTCAATCAACGGCTGAACAACATTGGGGGATAAACAATCACAAATTGTGATTTGAATCAACTGCTTAAGTAGTGTGTGATTGTCATAACTTTTCAACCCTTGCAATGTCTTGCTCGTCAAATTCACACACTTTGAAATATTTGAAGAGTAACCATCAGGCACCTTAACCATCTTCAAAATGGAAAGAAATTTCTCTTTCTCCTTTGTAGTCATCATATACTATGCAGTAGGCATATATGACTTGTTTTCCCCAGCTAACAGTAAATGCGACTGTTTCCTTAAACCCATTTCTTCCAAATCACGGCGTGCATTAACATGGTCCTTTTATTTTCCACTGACACCTAAAATGGTCCACAATATGTTATCACAAACATTTTTTCAATGTGCATGACATCCAAATTATGCCTCAGCATGTTAGTTTTCCAATACGGAAGACTATAAAAAATAATTTTCTTTTTCCAATTGTGACTGCGCTGCCTACCCGCAACACGAATATTACGTACTGGAGGAGCCACCAAATCCTGGATTTCATATACCGTGAGGATGTTTTCTTCCTCAATCTACGATAACATTTCGACTCCTGTCATGATCTTTGGTGCTGGGCTGGACTCTCTAGAACCATCAAATTCCACTCTGTCCTTTCTGAACCTGTGCTGAGGGGGAGAAAACGTCTGTGACCCATGTATGCCCATTTTTTAGAATGTTTAAGCCATACATATTTTTTACTTTTATTGCAATAAGGGCAAGAAAATTCCCCTTTCGTACTCCAGCCTGATAAATTTGCATAAGCTGGGAAGTCATTGATTGTCCACAATAAAGCAGCCTGCAGTTTGAACATTCCATTCATTTCGCAGTCATAAGTCATCACACCATCGCCCCAAAATTCATTCAACTCATCAATCAATGGCTAAAGGTAAACATCAATCTTATCCCCCGAAATTTTAGGTCCATCAATAAGAGTGGAAAGTAATATAAATTTTTGCTTCATACAAAGCCACGAAGGAAGATTATATGGAACCAACACCACGAGCCATGTGCTATGAGTTGCACCAAACATAGAATTGAATGGATTGAAACCATCTGCTGCCAATCCCAATCGGATATTACGAACATCTTTAGCAAAGTCGGGATGTCTCTTATCAAAATCCTTTCACGCATGAGAGTCTGCCGGGTGAGTTAACATATCACTTTCATGAACTCTTTCTGCATGCCATCTCATTAAATTAGAAACTTTAGATGACATAAAAAATCTTTTCAACCTCGGTTTAAGGGGAAAGTAACGCATTTGCTTTACGACAATTGGTTTCCCCTGTATCGCAATCTGACTTTGATGAGTCTTATTTCCCCTGTTCTCTTTCCACCTAGAAGCACCACAAACCGTACAAATATCCAAATGGGAAGTTTCCTTTCTAAACAACATACAGTTGTTTTCACATGCATCTATGGTCTCATATGTAAAACCTAAGTTCTCTATCAACTTATGAGCATGGTAATACGACTCAGGAATCTTAGCGTCGACAGGAAGAACCTTTTTCAATAACACCAAAAGCATGTCGAATGATGTGTCTAACCAATTATTCAAAGTCTTAAAATGCAACAACTCCACGATAAATGACAGTTTATTGTAAGAAGTACATCCAGGATATAATTCTGTTTTTTGCATCATCAAGTGCTTCATAAAACCTCCTCGAATCACGATCTTCCCCAGAGCGAAGATTTATCTCACCGGTCTCAAGATTCTAGATGTCAATGCCTTCAGGATCAAACCCACGTACCATTTCAGTAAGCATTTCATGCATTGGATTATTCATCCTTGCATCAACATCCATCTGAGCTGCATCCGTATTTTGAAAACAAACATATTCTTCTCCATGACGAGTCCAAATCTTATAATTTTTCAAAAATCCATTAAAGAATAGGTGATCCCTCACAATATCTCGTGTGAATTGATATCTTTTAGCACATTTTCTACATGGACAACTAATATAGTCACTTTCAAATCCTCTGGTGAAGTCAATAAACTGCATAATTCCATTGAAATATTCTCTAGACGCTCTATTTGGAAGATCAATCCAACTCTTATCCATAATAATATATGTATAACAAACATTTACACAATACTTATTACATTTGCATTTTTCAAATCAACTATATTTAAAATAAATACTAATCATTTGTTTATGAACCATTGATAAAATAATAATGTAAGTGAAAGCCCATGTCATACCTGATTGCGCTACAAACCTGGAAGGGAGGGGAGCTGAAGGCGGTGCTGTGAGGGAGAGGAGAGGCAGTGAAGGGGAGCCGGAGCCAAAGGCGGTGCAGCGAGGGAGGGGACGGGCGGCGGGTGGCGATGGAGAGCCAGAGGAGAGGAGGTGCTGAGGGGATGGGGGACATGCAGCGAGGGGGGGGTGTCTATGGTGCGGGGGGGGGGGGCGTTCGGGGTGCGGGGGGGGGGGGGGGCTATCCGGGGTGTGGGGGGGGGGGCTGTCTGGGGTGCGGGGGGGGGGGGTTGTCCGAGGTGCACGGGGGGGGGGGGGGGGGGGCTGTCCGGGGTGCGGGGGGCCGTCCGGGGTGGGGGGGCGAGGGGGAAGAGGGACGAGGGCGGAGGCTGGATGCCAGAGGGAAGAGGGGTAGAAGATGGAGGGGGTGGAGGCCGGAGGGAGGAGGCCAGAGGGTGGAGGGACGCAGGAGGGGAGCGGAGAATGGCTGGAGGGCGGTGGGCGGCCAAAGCGGGAGGGCAGAGGGTAGAGGTCGTGCGGAGGGCGGAGGCCGACGAGGACAGAGGGTGGATGGTGACGACGGCGGTGAGCGGTGGAGGGCGGCGGGGTGCGGGCGAGGCAGGGCGACGACGGGGGGGGGGGGGGGGGGGGGTGGCTAGGTCGAGGGAGAAAGGGGGGGCATCGAAGCCCTTAATTTTTTTTACAAAGGGCAACGACCGCCAATGGCGGTCCCTATTGGTACCTACAGCAACCGCCTGAGGCGGTCGCCCGTGTCAGGGGGCTTCAAAGCCCAATATTCTAGTAGTGAAAGGGTTTTCCCAAGATAAGGGAGAGAGAAATAATGAATCAAAGAAAATGAATGTAATTGGAAAAAAATTCATGGTGGAAGACCGCCACACTCATTCAATACTCCCGTATCCACCATAAATAGATTTAGAACATGTTAAATTGAAGTGTAATAACAAAAAACATTGCAAAACCTCCCCGAGTGACAAGACTCGGGTTAGTCACTTTCTATTTCAATGTGAAAAGTGATCATGATGGAAATATGAAAGAGAGAGTGGATAATATTAGGGTTTAAAGATAAATAGGAATGAAATAATAAAAGAAAACACTTTTTATTAAAATTTGAATGCACGTTACATGGGAAAAGAAAACTAAAATAAAAAGAAAAGAAAGAAATCCTAAAGTATCATGGACCTTATCAAGATCTTTCCTCACCAATCAATATCCTCCTAAATATACCCCAAGCCTCTTATTTATAGGCATGGAGGTGGATTAAAGTAATTATAAAGGACCATTAATTTGTTTCATGAAATAATGGGTTATCTACAGTTGAAATTTTAATTCTAGAATTTTCCTTAAAATATTTGTGCATAGTTTCACCTTGTTTTGACCAAATCATAAATAGTTTTATTATATAAAGTTTTTCAAAAATATTTTGGGAGGATTACCTAAAAGTTTCAACTTGATCCTCCATGGGTAGAATAAGTTATCACACTATTACTCATAAATTTTATTCTTCCCAAATGTTTCTAAAATCATCATCCACTTTTGAGCATCCAATAGCCACATTAATTTGTGAATAACTCATTTAAGTTTAATGTAGAAACTCTCCTATTTCCAATAAAACAATTATAAACTCAATTGGAGGTGTTTATAATGATTTATGCCTCATTTATAAAGTTGGGGTCCAATCTATTTACTAGAAAAGTTTTCAAAATTATTGTTTTTTGGGCCTCTAGATGTTAAAATTAGTGTCTGGTCCAAAAGATAAAGTTGAATCCCACAAATCCTGGAATTCTAGAAAAATATTAATCACTCAAATTGAATCAATATTTTAAAATTTATACTTAAAATACCAAAGTGAATAAATTTTTTATAATTCTAAATATAAGAAATTTTCACATTTTAGTCCAAAACACATCATAAATTCAAAACTGATGAAAATAAGATCAAATTTATAAATTTATAGGATTTAAATAATTTAAATACATATAAAAAATGATGAAAATATTATATATATTAATTCACCCACACTTAAACCATGCTTTTCTTCAAGTATAAAATCTCAAAATTAAATAGCATAAGGAACTAATGCTATCATTTGTCAAATTTTAAGGCAATAAAATTAAACAATCATCAATGTCCAATAAAATTATCAAATGTCACATAAAATATCAATTCAATTTACCATTTTTCCAATAAAAAATCAATTCATGTATTTTACTTTTCCCCTTTGAAAAATTATGTAAATTCTCCTTTTATTCATTCAAGATCCTTAATTTATTATTATTAAATATATTAAATCATGATCTACCTCTATTTTGAATATTTTCTCCATCAATACTGATACAATTCAAGTATATTTATTCTCATATCATGATAACATTAACCATATGAATAATATTTTAAAGGAACTTCTTTCTCCACTTTGTAATTTAAAAAGGCATATAAAATCATGAGGACTTGCAATAAAGGCTCAAATAACTCTGAGGCTTAAGGTTGGTAGGATTTGGTGCTATAAAAATTAAGGCTCGGGGATGAGGTTTATATCTTAAGTACAATGAATGATATCGAAAATAAACGTGCAATTAAATTTCCCCCTTCAAAGTAGCAACTTCCATTTACCCAAAACACAAAGCAAATCTTATGCTAAAAAAGAATAATGAATTATTTTTCTACCATCTTGATTTTTTTACTTTTATTCTTCTTTTTATTTTTCAAATAAACTTTTAAATTTTTTTATTTTTTAAAAATTTATGATTATAATAAACCTCACATCCAGTACCTAACCATGTATAATAAAAATTATAGGTCTATTAATGGTTCTTTTTGGTTTTTACAAATCACAACTGATTTTTTTCATTTTTTGGTCCTTTTTTTCATTTTCTATTTTTTTAATTAAAGAGGGAAAAAAAATAAAGTATAATGAATGAATCAAAAACCTTAATTTATTTCCAAAATAAGAACCCCCACACTTTTTCCTTACAATTTAAATTATCCCTTACAATATGATTCTATTTACCCCCACACTTTAACTTTAAAATATCATAAAAATTCCATGAGTAAGGTAGGAATGGATAAAAATGGATTAAAAAATGGATCATCCCTATAAACCTCATTCATGGTGTCTATTTTCTAAAGAATTGTTGATTTAAAGGTTATATTTTAAGGATAATCATATTATCAAAAGATGCCTCAATCATTTTAAATGTGTTTTTTCACATTCATAGCTTTGAAAAGTTCAAATGAAAGTTTTGGTCGGTGACATGTCCCAAGATCACTCAAGAAATATTATCAAGAATAAATATGAAGTACTTGGTCTAGACATCCTCTTGGGAATGGGAAAATATGATATTGGACAATCACTGAAGGCCTGATTATTAATAAAAAATCAATTCACATGAATTTCAGAAATTCAAAGCATGAAAAATGTTAGGTAAGTTTCATTTATATGAATCAATTAATTCCCTCAAATCACGAGTCCTCATTTCAATATCCATGATTCAATTTAATCATCCAATTATCCATTTTAATCATTCTATTTCTTTAACATTTTAATATAAAACATGGTATCACATGATTTATAAGAAACTCATGTCTCCTAAATAAGTCAAGTAAAGCATAATTTAAGCATGGGAATAAAATTTACAATTTAATCTCTAAACAGCTTTTTGGAAAAAATGTAGAGAGTTTAAAAGATAAATATTAAAAGTAAAATACCTTTCCCATGAAGCTTAGTTTTCCTCTTATATAGTTTGGGGGTTCTTTCTACCATCATGAACCAACAAAATATAATCACTCAATTAAGGAAAAGGATTATGTTATTTAAGATAAAAAATATAGGAGGGAGAGGGGATGCATGATGGATAATTCTAAGAATAAAATTAAAATATAAATTCCTAGAAATAATATTAATAGATAAGTCTTGGTTTGATCCCCGAAGTGGGCCCTAAATTTTTAATACCTCCATAGGGAATTACCAGCTACTATCCAAATTCCGATGGTGGATGGAGATTCTTTGATTTGAACCACCACATGTGGATTTTCCCAGCTTGTGCTTCTTACTTTTTAGCGAGGAATGATCCATGGATAGAGTATACGAGATCTATACCCTTCATAATTAAGTTCATATTTCATGTATGGGGTAGGATGAAGTATGAATCATCCTCCTTCTTGGTTTCCACTTGCTTAAACTCATTCTTATTTTCCAGTGTTGGCTCAACATGGGATGCATGTATTGAAATATCAAAAGTAAGGTTAAAATTTATTTTAAATTTGATATAATTTAAATATTAATAATGTAAATAATAATTCCCCCTTTTAGTGTGAGAAATATTTATCCTAGTTTCCTCAGGCACAACTGCTTGGATTTCTTCATGGGCTTCCATAAATGTATGTTGATTAAAATCAGGGAGCTCCATGTGTTCCTCAATAGGTGCATATAGTAATTCATCATATTCCTCTAAAGAAAAGAAAGTATTGACCAAATATAAAAATTAAAATCATTTTGGAGTGATACTCAAATAAAATTTAATAAAATAATAAAATAAATAGTTCAAATAAATACCATCTCCCTGAGTTGGTTATAGTTCAATATTTTTTTCAACGATGAGTGCCTTTTGGAGTCGGATGGTGGAAAGTGAAGGTAGGTGGTCGGCCCCCTCAACCTCGAGTTTGGACTCAACTTATTTGATGTCCTCAATGAAATTGAGGAAAAATAGGGGCACTTAATTCTTGGCCTTGAATCTTTTCAAGTCAGTTTGGAGTTCATCGATCATGTTCATTAAATATTGAGGTGTGATCCATGTCTCTATGCCTCTTTTCTTTTTCTTGACCATTATCATAAGAGAATCATCTCTTAATTGGAGTTCCTTTTTATTATAGTATATTTATTGTTCATGAACCTATGAGTAACTATTATATGAAATGAAAAAAGGATCATTTTAAAACATCATGTTTTTTTGGGTTTTTCAAAGAAAAACAATAAAAATTTATCTACATTGTGAAAATAGAAAAAGTGATCAAAAGACTACTTATCTCCCCATCAATGGTGTTAGTTTTGACACACACCGGTTGTAGGTCATGACAAAAGAATATTTTATTTTTCTACTGCAGAGCAGAGGCTGACTAGGTTCATTTCACTTAAGGATCATCACAGTCAGTTTAATAACTAATTTCTAATGTGTTTCAAGGCATAATGGGTTGTCAACGGTTGAAATTTTGGTTATAGAATTTTCATTCAAAATTTTTCATGTGGTTTCTTATTATTTTGACCAAATAATAAATAGTCGTACTCTAGAAATTTATTTGAAAATATTTTTTCATTTGACCTCAAAATTTCAAATTCATCCTCCACATGTAGAAGAATTTATTTCCCAATTACTAAGAAATGTTATTCTTCCCAAATGTTTCCAAAATCATCATCCAATTTTGAGAATCCAATAGACACCTTATTTAGTGAATAAATCATTTAAATTTAATGGTGAAATGGAAAAATGGTTCCTATTTCCAATAAAACTATTATAACCTCAATTGGAGGTGTTTAGCTTGATTTATGCTTTATTTATGGACACGGGGTTCACTCTTCCTGCCAGAAAAGTTTTCAAATTGATTTATTTTTTCAGGCCTCTAGATGTTCGAATTAGTTCATAGTACAGAAGATAAATTTGAATACTACATATCATAGAATTCTAAAAAAATAATAATCACACAAATTGGATCAATATTTTAAAAGTTTTTTTCAAAATACCAAAGTAAATAAAATCTGTTAAAATTTCAGAAATAAGTAATTTTTACATTTTATCCAAACCATAAATTCAAAACAGATGAAAATAAGATCAAATTGATAAATTGAGAGTATTTAGATAATTTAAATATATATAAAAAATAATGAAAATATTATCTCTATAAGGCGGTGACAACTATTGCTGGAAGGAGCCTTTTGTAAGGACCCATGTGTCTTCTAGATATGGATGTATGTGGGCTTTTGATCGACATCCCTGAGATACGGGAGGGATTTATTATCACATTCTAGGGATAATATACAGAAATGGTTGAATATGATGGTCAAATCCATCTACTTTAGGACCACCAATCATCACTGATAGGATGATTAGTGGGGTTTCATGAGCTGGAGGGCCTGTCGGGCAGGCTCCAGGGCCAGGATTGTACTGTGTTAACGATACTCCTGAACCAACAAGTTTGAGACCCAACATTGAAGATGATGGGTTGGTGATGGTGTCCTCTACTTGGATGAAGACCTGACCTGATTAGTATCCAGGGAATTCATTGGTGAAATCTAGAAGGATGTCATTGGATTGAATGGAGTTCTTAGAATGAAGTGCCTAGACATTAACAACCACAATCAAGAGAACATATCATAGAAACATCTCATTTGAATGAACACATTCATGGTTTATTTTCTCGCTTGGACCCCTTTATTTTTGAGGTAGAAAAGGGATTGATAGATGGGTGACACTATCATCTTGGTTAAGGATACATGTGAGGTTCACCATTTTTCCCATGAAAACACGATTTTTTATTTTCGAATAGTTTCCAATGGGTTTTGTTCATGGAACTAGAAACACCCAATGGTTATATATCCCTAATGACTTCGGGACCTTATTTATAAATGTAGGTGCTCATTGGGATGTTTTTCCAATGATAGTTAAGAACTCACATTGGTCAATTGGATGAGATGTTGGTCTCATCAAACACTTTTGGGGGGAATTATTTCCTACTCTGAGACTCTCTTATAGATTTAAGATATGTTGACGAATCATTTATTAATTCAAAATTATGGTGTGGGTCACACATGAATTAAAAATCATTTATTAGAATGTATGGAAATTAGAGTCATCTGTATTTATCTAAGTTTCTCCATCAATGGTATTCCATCATGAACTAATTAGATATTATTTGGTTGTTTTTACAACGAATCTGGTTTTATAGCCATAGAGTAGGTTGATCTAGAGTGTATCATCATCTAAGGATATAGAAGTTATTTTTCTATTGATATCGGACCCATTAAATGGTTTTACTATGTATCCTTGTGAGAGGAATTAGAACCCATGTAATTCGGTTCCACTTAACAGGGAACATCACCTTTTAAAGTCGTTTGATAAGGACACAACCATAGATTTTAATGTCACGTGGAAGATACATCTATATGAAAGGTTCCTAGTAAAGGTTTGTTGTGGGATTTATACCAAAGAATACCAGTGAACCTAGAAGAGATATGGATTTATAGTTTTAATAAGACCCAACTGGTAATGTAACCCAGAGAGAATAGGGTTGACTTGAGGTGTTGGGTTTGGACCTTAGAGAGGATTCCTACATATCCGACTTAGAAAGGAATCAAATACCACATAGTTAAGTCAGTTGTCTTCCAAGGGAGTGTGTACCTTTGAGATGATTAATTTGGGGATTATTTATGAAAATGATACATTGTAAAAGGGATGATGAGGGATGTATTGACTCATGGTGATTTGGGGGTTTGGTTTGGGGATTAATTCTAAGGAGTATTTCTAGATTGTTTGGTCTAGGGGTTACTTCTGAATAGGATGTCTTGATGATTGGGGGTTATGATTGAGTATTATTATTGAGGAGGATTCTAATTAATTATCCTATCTTGGGTATTACTCCTAAGTAGGATTTCCCAGTTGGTGAAAGGTTGGGGATTATACCAAGTAGGAGGCCCTGATTTGGTTGGGGATTACACTTTGAATGATGTCCAAAAAAAGATTTGGGATCATGTGGATTTCATGACCACCGTAAACTTATAATCCCATGAAAGTCATGCTTGGTGTGAGAAACAAGAGGAAATAGAAGATTTGAGAAACCACATGATTCACTTTTCCCTGAGGTAGGATACTTGGCCTTGAGGACCCACACCTATGGAGGCACTATGAAGAAAGGTGAGAGGAAGATTCAAAGGATGATCCCCTGAAAAAACATGCATCCATTAGTGTTTATGTTGTGACCATGGATATCCTATTGGTATACATGATTCAGGACGAGTCATGATTGAATGTGATGGACAAGGAGGAAGTGAAGGATCATGCAAACCACACCTCTCATCCTCTGTTGGTGAAAGAGGCCAGGGTAAGTGAGAGAGAGAGAGAGAAGAGACAAATTCGGTGGCCATACCCTCTCTAATCTAGTAGCCAAGGGGGAGAGGAGGATTAGGAGTGAAACCTACTACAAGAATGGATAGAGGATTAATACAGAAGGGATTCCATGAAATTATTACCACATTGGGAGAGGAGGATCTCATTCCATGTTTAATAGAAAATAAAGCATGATCCTTACCCTCCCCACCAAGAACTAAAGGCTCTGGGTCTTAGATATGAAAATGGGAGAACATAGTTCTAGACCTTGTGACCGAGACTGGGAATTTAGTGGCATGCACCCTGGGGACCCTAGTTATCCAACCAGAAAAGGTACAGAAAACCTATGACCATAGGAATACAAACCCAAATGGGGGACACACTGGTGTCTCACTCACCATGGTTGTTTAAGTCTGAATTCGTTGGTGTAGGTTTCGAATTAGTCACCCTCGGGTGAGGGATCCAAAGGGAGAGGATTCCCGCCATTGGTGACTTGGAATAGGGATCAAATGTTGGCTTGAATTGGTCATCAATTAGAGGGAAGAGGTGCATCGAACATGTCATGGGAGGAACTGGGATTGTTTTCACAAGTCCTTGGCTCATATCCTTAGCTCAGGTCCTTGGCGTAGGTTCTTGGCTCATGTCTTTGCCTTAAGTCCTTGGATCAGGTCTTTGGATAAGGTCCTTGGCTTAGGTACTTGTCTTAGTTACTTGGACCAGTTCCTTGGATTAGTTCCTTGACTCAAGTCCTTACGTTTTAGACCCTAGTGGGAATTTGATCCAACTTATCCCCCTTAATCCTTTCTTCTCTCAGGTTACAGAGAGTTACCTAAGAGATTTCAGAAGTCCTAGGTAAAGGGTATGTGTGGACATAGTTTGGGGGCTTCTTCAAAATTTATAGTTGTACAAATGAGAAGCCCAAGGGTCCTATTTATAGGAAAATATGGATCCATGGTTGATGGAGTTACTTCATGCAGGTCCTTGGATTAGGTCCTTGGCTCAAGTCATTGGATGAGGTCCTTGGCATAGGTACTTGGCTTTGGTCCTTAGCTCAGGTCCTTGCCTCAGGTTCTTGGCTCACATCCTTGGATCAAGTCCTTGGCTCAGGTCCTTGGCTCAGGTCCTTTTCTCATGTGAGGAAAACCCCTTTATAAATTTTTTCTATCCTTAGAGTTCCATCAATTTTGATCTATAAGTTCATTTTGGCTCTACGACTAGTCAAATTTAAGCTATCGAGAGATATAATCTTCTTGATACGGTGAATACAACAAATTTTCTCTAAATAAATGCAGATATAGTATTTTAATGCGTCATTTTTTATCATCAATCTTATAAATCCACGACCTAATCCTAAAGGGGGTTCAGTCCACTTATACCTTATTGTGGAGTAGTCTTATGGAACATGGAAATCCAACCTGCATCTTCTTTCATCATGGAGACACATCTCTACTGAAACTCAATGTTTGTTGCATAAGAGTGAGGGCCACATCATGAATTCCATGGAAAAGTGCATGAAACACATTTTTCGGTGTAACCAATCATACAACTAACTTTTACATATAAATGTGTGTGTAAATTACTTTATAAGTCCTCGTTAACACTACGTAACTTTAAGTATAAATTTTGATAACCTTTATATATTGAGAAACATATCTTTATGTATCATAGTGGTTTTGTACTCTATAAAATCTCAGTTTTCCCATTGAGTACCATTATGCATACCCACTGTGATAACCCTTACGTATTAAGTAGTAAAATCTTATATATCATAGTGTAACTTAGGACTATTATCAGTATTCAAGTTATGGGAAACCATTATGTATTTATTTTTGAGCACCCTTATGTTTTCAATGCCTTTTCAAACTTTCACCCAAAACTCAAAATTTCAAAAATTTGGAAAATTAACCCACAAACTCTTAAAACAATATCAGAGAATCTCCATTCACTCCATTTCAAATCAAGATAAATTAAATGAATTTTAGAATATGTTAAATCCTATAAAAATATTCAACACGGTTCCCATAGCATCTTGTATCATATGTACTATTCTTTGAGTGATTCCGGGAAACTCCACCGCCTCAAAACCTCCAGCTTTGTACTCAACCTCATACAATCATCATCCAAGTGTTTTAATTAGTATATAAAATAGCTTCCATTCCAGCTAATACATGGAATATTTCACACTATTTTAGCTAGATTTACTCTTCTATAAAATATACAATAATCTCAAGCTCATCAAGTATCATTTTGTAGATCGTGATTTCATCAAACATCAACACTTTTCATTGATTTATTAAAAGACATGATCTATAATCATTAGATATGTACGATTCTATCATAAATTTACTTATTCAAGAAAAAACATGACACTGTCATTTACTTATTCTTTTATAATATTCATAATGGCATCAACTAAAGAAAACTTCTTCTCTATCATATGAAAGGATCTCCATCAGTGAGTTATATGGAATAAATAAATGTATATATTTGATCTATAGGCACTATAAGCCATATCTCAATCTTCTATCTTCTCCATTCATTGGACTCTTCAATATCACTCAACACACATTGACATCCACCTTACTCATTGATAACAAATACAATCAGCACAATCCATTTGGACCTTCAATTTTAATGAAAGAGTTCATTTCCATTAAGGTACATGATTAAGATAATCAATGGGATAACACATATATGTGGATAATTGGAAGTTCCTAATAGGATAATACCTAAGGACTACATGGGAGTGAGGAGGTTTATATGCTAGTAAGTGAAGCTCAGTTGTTACAAATGTAATCCAGAAAAATATTTTCTTAGAATTGGTGATGGAAGAATACACATGTGAGGTTTTTTTTGGGAGTTAGTGTAACATTTCTTGATAGATTTGAATTCAGTCTATCTGGATATGGAAACCAACTAATGGTGTATATAACTAATATATTCTTCTACAATGACTCTAATTGTCTATTAATTGAAATTAATTCACAGATCAATATTTTTGGGGTATAATTAGGTAGATGCATTCATTATGTAGTGATTGTTAAGTCATGGGTATTTTGCATCCTTACTTATAATAGGGGTTATCCTTGGATGGTTAGTTTAGTGAAATTTATTTTCCTTTCCATACCATAAATATTATCTCTTTTCATGATATATTAATGATATTCTAATTTTATGCATCTTAATTTCATTATAATTCCATGTAGGTACCTATAAGGGATATAGGGATAAGGTTGGGCAATACATGAACCCATTGATGTATAGCATAAGGATGATCAACATAGTGTTAGAGAGCCAGTTCACAGGCTCATGCCAGAGGTACATGCTCCACAACTAAGGCTAGTATAAATCTTTCTGATGAAATTATGATTTCCCATAGAATTGAGAAATTTACCAAGTTTTAATACAAGAGGATTCCTAGATTCAAGAGATAACCTAACTCATTGGTGGAAAAGAACTATTTAGAGCTTGTTTCAAGGCTGTTTCACCTAGTGAGGACACTCACATTACCAATGGTGGTTCTGGAGACAAGTCACCTTCTTGATTCAACTATCCAATGAAATAATTAATTATATAGACACATGAGAAGGCTACCATGTCATGTGTAACACTCCAAAATATAATTAAAAAGATCTAAGGGGTTCCTTATGACATGGAAATATAATACATAAAATCACATACCTATGATCCAAAGTTTTGTAGTACTTAGAGAACTAGATACGTACATAAGTATTACATTTATATTACAAAAAACGTAAAATACATGGTTTTTTTAAAATTAATCATTAAATATTTATTAATTATTCATGTTATCCATAGAATACCACACATAATGTTCTTCTTAATTACATAGGAAAATGTGGAAACATAAGAAAAGGGCGATCTCATACACTTAGTAATGTATAACATATCAAAGAGGCTATATATGACATGATCCTAGAATAAATTATATAGAAGTAGTAAATAATCAATATAAATCCATATCAAATAATTCAAAATAATAACACAATGAATACATAACGATGGATATCATAATGAATATATAACATAATTATGGGAATGAAAAATATCAAACATCACAATAATACTGTCGAGGCCTTATTCAAAGACATCATATATAAAGGGTAAGAATGCTCTCATTACCCTATCTTAATTATCACCTTAGACTTACTAGTTTAATATGGGGATATATAATTTCATGCCTCACCAATGGAAACAATAACCATATTTCATAGTGTGCAAGTAAATTCCTCATACACTTCTATTCGAAGTGGTTATGGCAGGTTGTGGATAACTTTAGGGTGTGAGATGGCATGGACTGGCAATAAGAAAGTAGAAGGGGTTGTTATAGTTTAAGCCTTTTTCCCCTAGGCCTTTGGTTTATCAAATTTTAATCCATTGAGTCATGTGTTGTTTGGAACCTAGTTCATTTAATTGTTCCCTCTTAACGCATTTAAAAATATTATTGCCCATAAATAAAAATAAAAATATAGTTTGAAGCGAATAATACCCTGTAACAAACTCGGTGGGCCTAAAGCCCAACGAACTCGGCCACGCCCGAGCCCAGCCCTCTGACAGATAGTGGACCCCCATTCGTAGGCAGATAATAGGCCCCCACCTTAGACTGTCCCAGATAACACGTGGAAGGAACTGTCCCCTGCCTGACGAGGATTTAAATCGCCTCCCCCACAACTCGAACCCGTGACCACAGGCTTAAAGGCCAACCGAGAAGCGTTACAAGTACCAACTGGGCCTAAAGCCCAATGAACTCGGCAATGCCCGAGCCCATCCCTCTTGCAGATAGCAGACCCCCACCTGTACGCAGATAACAGACCTCCACCTCAGACTATCCCAGATAACACGTGGCAGGAACTGTCCCTTGCCTGAAGAGGATTTAAATCGCCTCCCCCACAACTCAAACCCATGACCACAGGCTTAAAGTCCAACTGAGAAGCGTTACAAGTACCAGCTGGATTGTCACACCCACCTCTTTTCCATTATTTATTTATTTATTTTTTCATTTTTTATGGGAATTGGGTAGTTCGGGTTGAAGCCCATCTTAAAATTTTGAGTTCATATCTAAAAATGCTTTTATTGGCCTTGACTGCGTCCATCGCACCGCGGTTGAAGCCGCACGGCCTCGCTTGGGTCGCCGTGCGACCTCACCCAGTTCACCGTACGACCTTCCCGGTGCACGACTAATGAATGAATTAATTAAGTGAAATTATCAATAATGGATTGAAATTAAAAGAGGTGTTAAGGATGATGATTTTGTTATGTTTATTATTATTATCATCATACCATTAAAATTTTTATGGGCCGCTTGGGGTGACCACGCGGTCGCCCAACTCTTTAAAAGAATAACAATAAAACGATGTTTAAAGAATTATTTCTTTAATGATAAAAAAATGGTAATTTTTTTATTATTATTACAATTATTAATATTATTAATATTAATAATATGTTAATTATTATTATTATTATTATAAAAATTATTATTTTTATATTATTATTACTAATTCATATTATTATTATTATATTTAAGTTGATTAGTTTTTTAGGGTATTTATTTCATTTCTTTTCCCTCTTATTTTCTTATTTTTCCCTCTCTTTTTCTCCCCCCTCTCTTGTTGCATTGCGCTACAATTTTTTCCCCCATGGGTCGTGGCGCACACCCCCTAACCCTAAGCACTGTTTTTTTGCTTCTCCCTTCCGGCTAACCAGAACTGAGCCGAACTTTCTCCCCCCCTGAACCGAGCCAGCATCGTTCCCTGACCTCCCGGCCAGCATCGCCGTCACACGCTGGGCCTCTTCCAGGGACACTGTCATCGTGTCTCCAGCCTGCGCAGCACCTCTGGCGAATGACCCTCCCCTCCGACTTCCATCCGCCGCCACACCCTGCTAGCCGCGGCCTGGTTCTGCGCTCCCCCTCTCGCTGGCCGGTGGTGCTCCAGATCCCCCACCGGTGCGTCTCTCTCCTTCCACGAACGTCGCACCCCCTTCGGATAGGTCCCTACCATCTTTTCTTTGAGTTTTGTTTTGATTGTTTTTTCCAGCGGGTAGGATGTCAATTATAAGGTTTGTTCTTGTTTCTTAGGGTTCAATTTTAATGTCTTATACTTGATCTTTCTTGATTGCTGTTCGGTCGACGTGCAAACAGGGTTGCGCGCTATTTTTTTCGAAATCCTCTTGGTTTGAGGTAGGTGGTTCCAGACATCTTTTAGATAATTTAAATTGGTTTTTTTAGTTAATTTAGTATGTTCTATAATTTAATTGCATGGTGCGAACTGTGTTTAGAATGATTGGCATGCTCGTTCTATGAAATTAAATTTCTGATATAGTATAGTCTTGTCGTCTACATATGTGTTGTTATATAAATGATTGGCTGTGCTTCATAGGTTATGCGAAATTAGTTTTAAAAACTGTTTGACATGAAGGCGTGATGAAAATCACACTTTTTTTTAGAAATGGTCATGTTTTTCGTTTCTATATTATTGTGGTAAATTCTAAAAGTGATTAATCAATTATTTATGTGGTGTAGATGAGCTTTTAGAAAAGTTGAGTGTGCAATTGATTTTAAAATGGTCTCTGCTCATAAAAAATTGTGTGTTTTGAAGTGATGTCTTATGGTATACATGTGATATGTTTTATAAATTGAGAAATTGTTTATTTGAGTGGTGTTTGGGATGCCAAACATGGTTGGAAAGGGTTTTTGGGCCGTTTGGTTGGTGCGAAATGCGTTTTTAGGGTCTTTGAGTTGTGTGTGTAATTAAATAGAGATTTTTCAATGGAAAATGAGTCACTTTGGGTGTGTTTTCTATGTTGAGTACTTTTGAAATTAAATTGAAAATTGTTTGAACAATGGAAAACATGTTTTTATAGGTATATGCTATACTTTTGGTTTTAAAGTGACATTCTTATATGAAAGCGAGTGCGTCTCGCTTGTGTAAACTTTTGTTTTCTAATTTTAAATGTTTCATAAATTGTTTAACGGAGCATTTTTCATGTGCGAACCCTTGTTGTGCTATTTAGAAATGTTATTTAATTTGTTAAAAGTATTTATCAAGTCATGCAAGTGATGCAAATTATGGTGTGAAATGGTTTTTGGTGTGCGGTTGGTCTAAAAAGTGGATTTTGGGTATGCCTTCGAGCGTAATGCCTTGCGGTGTTCTTTTGGAAAATATTTTGGAATTTCATTTAGTGAACTGTTAAACTGCATAAGAGATGCAATGCATATTTTTGAACTGATTTGGTGTGCGTGTGTTTTTTTTAAATGGGTTTGGGTATGCAAGCAGTGGATTTTGTGTGTGTGTAATGTCTTGTTTGGGCTTGTATATGTGAAAGCGATGTATACTATGTGAATATGGAACTTGATTGAGCACAAGGGAAAACCCCGACTATCTAGGTGGGCAGACTAGAACTAGTGCGCTAGTGATCCGGAGGGGTTTCTTCCCTGTTCCACTTAGCTGGATTGACAATTGAAACACTAACTAAACTTATGAATGACTGAGGTTCGTGGTTTCTAATCCACGTTTACTGAGGGTCATGGTTTTTAAGCCACGTTTACAGAGGGTCGTGGTTTCTAAGCTACGTTTCACCGAGACAATAGGTTTTAGGGTCCCACTCGAGCTAGATGAACCTTTGGGGATTTACCCATAGTGCTCTACCATCCATGACGTGGTGCCTTCCATCGGCATATGGAGGATCACTTGTGTGTGTGTGTGTGAGAGTATGTGTGTGTGTGTGACTTTAATGATTATTTTTCTCTTCCTCTTTAAAACAGGGTTTGTGAAATGGTTTTTCTTAGTGTCTTCTTTATCATTTAGCTTGTAAATGTTTTCTTTAAAAGCGTTTTGAAAGTATAATTTTGAATAAGCACGTTAAATTATCTATTGGATGTTGTGGCATGGAATATTTTCATTTGGTGGTATCCTACAAGGACTTTGACTCACACCCTAAATACACCCTTGGGTGTATGTAGACCTTGTTTCTTGTGTATTCCAGGTTGTGACATCGTGCTCAGTGATGGTGGTTCGGGTTTTTGATGGTTTTCTCATGTAGGTTGGTGTTTGTGGCTTGTGGATGTCACCCCACTCTTTTTTCTTGGAGGTTGGAGTTAGATTTTAAGTTTCTCTTATTGTATTTACTTTCTGGATGTTGGTTCAAGTTGTAAGGCCTTAAAATTTGATTTTAGTTTAAGGCCTTGTTTGGTTGTCTGTTTTCAATTTTAGTTTATTTATCTTATCAATTGTTTTGTGTTTACTATTTCGGGTAAACCGTTCCCACATATTACTCTTGATACCCGAGAACTTGTGCCAGCCCATGGGGATAGGGAATGCCCTTCGGGCCATGTCGCGACCGGGTCAGGCCCTGGGTCGGATGGCGACCCGACCTGGTTCGTGTCAAAATGGTATCAAAGGAGGTTTTATCTCTTGGGTCATGTTCTTTTGGGATAGGGTTAGGGTATACCAAAGTTAAGGGTTTCAGAACTCAACGTTCTAACTACGAGCAAGGTGCCTAGCCAGCACACCTTGTGGCGGGACTTGAGTTACCAAAGTAAGATGTGTTTTGTCTGAGCCGTTGGTTCTCGTGATTAATCTTGTTTAGGAGAAATGAAAAAGGAGTAGGGTCAATGGTCCCAGTGAGTTCGCAGGGTCTGGAAAGCCATGTGGAGCCAAGGACGCTATCCTAGAATTCCCTCTGTGGTGGTGGGGTGATTGGTGTGTGGCCACCAACCATATGTCCCAATCACCTGTTGACACCAGTTCCCTCTTGAATCGTTCCTCGTCTCTTTGTTTTGGATTCATGGATATCTGGTTTTTTAAGAAAAAAATGATTTGGTCTTGAAAAATGTTTTGAAATGAAGTTCTTTCAAAATAAAATGATGTGTAAGGTTTGAAAAGTGTGGGTTGAATGTTTGGTTTTGAAAAAAAATTGAAGGGTATGGTTTTGATTCATGATGTTCTCATGGGAAACCACAGGCATGAGCATATACGAAAAGAGAAATGGTTGATGGCAGAAGCGGATGAGTGTCTGTATGAACATGAGGTGGGTGCCAGTGTGGCATGAGAACATGCATGTGCGAGGCCCATGGGACACCAATGGTGTTTGTGCAACCCACTAGTTTTTCTTATTTTCAAAAAGTTTTGTTAAATGAAATTTGGTGTTTTAAATAACCAGTGATTGTGTGGTGTGTCCTTGTGTTTTTGACGTGTTGGATGTGAGGTGTTTCGAGCTGAGAATCCTTTTTGACTGATTTTTGTCTCATTCTGAATTCTTATCTGTAAGTTGGTGTGCAAACGTGTGGTTAATGGTTTCTTTTGTTAAGTGCTTCGGGGAGCCCTTGCAGTGGTTCTCCCTGCACGTTTGGTGTTCGCTTGTAGTATGTCTTGGCCATTGGAACAGTTTGATTGGGTCCTTGGTTTTCTTTCTTGACTAGTGCACTCCCCCCATAAATCATTAACATGCGATTGAAGTGTGTCTACGGGTAATTTGCTGTTGGTCGACCCTCTAGTTGATTAAAGTGAGGACTCTCCCTTTTTAGCGATAGTGCTAAGTTTGTCCCTTATCCTTTTTGGTTAAGAGAATCCTCTCACATCGGGATGACAGACGCGAGAAGAGTTGAAGGGAGGTTTGGTCTCTTTGAGTTGTCTGACTCGTCGGGTATGAAGTTTGACACCGTTGTATTTGAAGGCCACCAGGAAACGGTGAAAGGAATTCCAGCGGGAAAGGGTGAAGGCGGTTCAGAATTATTGGTGCTGACTGATGTCCTGAAATGCTTGAAGTGCTTTCATCGGGTGCAAGGGTCCTGTTTGGTGACGTCTTGCGGTGTGAGTTCTCTACGAAGAGCAAAGGTGGATTTCGTAGGATCATTAGGGGACCCCTGTTTTTATAGGTGTGTCCTCCTCTTAGGG
The DNA here is from genome assembly GCA_963277665.1 of Viscum album. NCBI lineage: Eukaryota > Viridiplantae > Streptophyta > Magnoliopsida > Santalales > Viscaceae > Viscum > Viscum album. Next base: position 223,855,535 of record OY728119.1, on the reverse strand, counting down.
AGTTTTGTTTCTTTTTTTTCAAAGGAAAGTGGTTGTCGTACGCACTTCCCCTCTTTAAGTTCCTGGTTAATGTGAAGGAGTGATGCATGTGCATCATCTAAACCCCTATTTTAGTGGATGTGCTACGATGGAGTAGGTGGATGTCAGAGTGTGTTGTGTTTGCTGGTGTTGTGTCAGTTGTGGTGTAGATGCGTGTGACACCAAAAGGAGAAGCTTCGTTCGGGAGTCTTCCATGCCTGACTACAAGGCAGGAGATGCTTCAAACACCAGGGCTCCCGCCAGAGGCCTCGGAGTGAAGTTGGTGTGTGGTCAGGAACCCCAAGAATGTATGAGACCCCCAACCTTATTTCTATCGTCGGTATTGAAGGTGAAGGAGGTTTAAATTGTTTCCTTTGGTTCCATTCTGAACGACCCGTTTTGGTGCATGGGATTTCTCGTGGCTATGAGGAGGTGTGGTCGTCTTGTTACCTTAAAGTCCCGGGGGTTGCGTCCCATTAGATGTAATCGCTTTTAGCGGTCCTCATGGGGTCTGTTTGGGTAAATTAGTCTCAAAGTTGAATGATGTTCATCTGGGGATGTTGAGATGTTGATTTGTCTTCGGCTGTAGTTTTGATGCTCGATGGTTAGGCCCCGCCCTCCCCTCCCTTTTGGTGGGGTGTTGGGTCAGTACTGGGAAGCATCTGAGTTTGTGTGTTTTCATTGGTGCCAATAGTTGTGAGACCCATTGGGGGCCTCACTGAAATTACCCATAAATAAACTGAAATTACCCTATTCTTATGGTGGGGAGTCCGCTCGGGCCTCCCCGTGTCGGTTTTCCAATCTCGTCTCGGGCATCAGTAGGTTTCTGATAGTGGGGAGCCCTTTGGGCTTTCCCATGATGGCCTTTAAGTTCTGTTCCTAGTGATGACTTTGTGGTAGGGGATCAGAGTTTTCCTTGGACGTACTTGGTCTTGTTTGTTCGTTATAGGCAAACGGTGTGGTTTTCGTTGAATGGTGTCAAGGTGTTCTGGTTTGTGAAGATGGTTTTCGTGGGTGCGAGATTTCCTTTCCTTGATCAGTCAACTGGAGGTGTTCTATCTCTTTGGGGTGGGCGACACATATCAAAAATTATTTTTACGAGTTTTTTTAGATTGTCTTTTTAGTTACCTTCTCCGAGCACGATGCGTTTGCCTCTCTCCGCTTGTTTTAATAGGGATCCTCTTTAACCTTAAGCGGGTGTCGTTTCCTACTTTGGGTCTCAGCCTTAGTGTGGATTTTCGGGGATGAAAACCTTTATGGTGGGGAGAATTGTCACACTTGCCTCTTTTCCATCATTTACTTATTTATTTTTTCATTTTTTTCTGGGCATCAGGTAGTTCGAGTTGAAGCCCGTCTTAAAATTTTGAGTTCATATCTTAAAATGCTTTTATTGGCCTTGACTGTGTCCATCGTACCGCAGTTGAAGCCGCACAACCTCTCTTGGGTTGCCGTGCGACCTCGCCCGGTTCACCGCATGACCTGCCCGGTGCACAGCTAATGAATGAATGAATTAATTGAAATTATCAATAGTGGATTGAAATTAAAAGAGGTGTTAAGAATGATAATTTTATTATGTTTATTATTATTATCATCATCCCATTAAAATTTTTATGGGCCGCTTGGGGTGACCATGCAGTCTCCCAACACTTTAACAGAATAATAATAAAACGATGTTTAAGGAATTATTTTTTTTAATGATAAAAAATGGTAATTTTTATCATTATTATTACAATTATTAATATTATTAATATTAATAATATGTTAATTGTTATAATTATTATTATTATAAAAATTATTATTTTTTATATTATTATTAAAAATTCATATTATTATTATTATATTTAAGTTGATTAGTTTTTTAGGGTATTTATTTCATTTCTTTTCCCTCTTATTTCCTTGTTTTCACTCTCTTTTCCTCCCCCTCTTGTTGCATTGTGCTATAGTTTTTCCCCCTTGGGTCATGGTGCACACCACCCTAACCCTAAGCACTGTTTTTTTTTGCTTCTCCCTCCCGACCAACTAGAACCAAGCCGACCTTTCTCCACCCCTGAACTAAGCCCGCATCGCACCCTGACCTCCCGGCTAGCATCGCCGTCACATGCTGGGCCTCTTCCATGGACACTGTCGTTGCGTCTCCAGCCTGCGCAGCGCCTCTGGTGAACGGCCCTCCCCTCTGACTTCCATTCGCCGCCGCACCCTGCTGGACACGACCTGGTTTTGCGCACCCCCTCTCGATGGCCGGCGCGGCTCCGGAGCCCCCACCGATGCGTCTCTCTCCTTCCATGCACATCGTACCCCCTTCAGATAGGTCCCTACCCTCTTTTCTTTGAGTTTTGTTTTGATTGTTTTTTTTTTCAGCGGGTAGGATGTCAATTATAAGGTTTTTTCTTGTTTCTTAGGGTCCAATTTTAATGTCTTATACTTGCTCTTGCTTGCTGTTCGGTCGACGTACGAATAGAGTTGCACGCCATTTTTTTTCGGAATCCTCTTGTTTTGAGGTAGGTGGTTCCATGCCTCGACATATTTTAGATAATTTAAATTGGTTGTTTAGTTAATTTAGTATGTTCTATAATTTCATTGCATGGTGCGAACTGTGTTTAGAATGATTGGCATGCTCGTTCGATGAAATTGAATTTCTGATATAGTATAGTCTTGTCATCTACATGTGTGTTGTCGTATAAATGATTGGTTGTGCTTCATAGGTCGTGCGAAATGAGTTTTAAAAACTTTTTGACATGAGGACATAATGAAAAGCACATTTTTTTTTAGAAATGGTCATGTTTTTCATTTCTATCTTATTGTGGTAAATTATAAAAGTGTTTAATCAATTATTTATATGGTGTAGATGAGGTTTTAGAAAAGTTGAGTGTGCAATTGATTTTAAAATGGTCTCTGCTGGTAAAAAATTGTGTGTTTTGAAGTGATGTCTTATCGTATACATGTGATATGTTTTATAAACTGAGCAATTGTTTATTTGAGTGTTGTTTGGGATGCCAAACATAGTTTGAAAGGGTTTTTGGGTCATTTGGTCGGTGCGAAATGCGTTTTCAGGGTCTTTGAGTTGTGTGTGTAATTAAATGGAGATTTTTCAATGCAAAATGAGTCCCTTTGGGTGTGTTTTCCGTGTTGCGTACTTTTGAAATTAAATTTCAAATTGTTTGAACAATGGAAAACATGTTTTGATAGGTATATGCTATACTTTTGGTTTTAAATTGACATTCTTATATGAAATCGAGTGTGTCTATCTTGTGTAAACTTTTTTTTTTCTAATTTTAAACGTTTCATAAATTTTTTAACGGAGCATTTTTCATGTGCGAACCCTTGTTGTGCTATTTAGAAATGTTCTTTTTTTTTGTTAAAAGGATTTATCAAGTCATCGAAGTGATGAAAATTATGGTGTGAAATGGGTTTTGGTGTGCGGTTGGTCTAAAAAGTGTATTTTGGTTATGCCTTCAAGCGTAAAGCCTTTCGGTGTTCTTTTGGAAACTATTTTGGAATTTCATTTAGTGAACTATTAAACTGCATAAGAGATACAAGGAATGTTTGTGAACTAATTTGGTGTGCGTGTGTTTTTTTTAAATGGATTTGGGTATGCAAGCAGTGGCTTTTGTGTGTGTAATGTCTTGTTTGGGCTTGTATATGTGAGAGATATGTATACTATGTGAATATGGAACTTGATTGAGCACAAGGGAAAACCCTGGGTATCTAGGTGGGCAGACTAGAACTAGTGCACTAGTGACCCGGAGGGGTATCATCCCTATTTCACTTAGCTGGATTGACGATTGCCACACTAAAAAAACTTATGAATGATTGAGGGTCGTGGTTTCTAATCCATGTTTACTGAGGTTCGTGGTTTCTAAGCCATGTTTAAGAGAGTTGTGGTTTCTAACCCACCTTTCATCGAGACACAAGGTTCTAGGGTCCCACTGTAGCTAGATGAACCTTAGGGGATTTACCTATAGTTCTTAACCATCCATGACATGGTGCCTTCCATCGAAATATGGAGGATCACTTGTGTGTGTGTGTAAGAGAGTATGCGTGTGTGTGTGCCCTTAACAATTCTTTTTCTCTTCCTCTTTAAAATAGTGTTTGTGAAATGGTTTTTCTTAGTGTCTTCTTTAGCATTTAGCTTGTAAATGTTTTCTTTAAGAGCGTTTTGAAAGTATAATTTTGAATAAGCATGTTAAATTATCTATTGGATGTTGTGGAATAGAATCTTTTCATTCGTTGGTATCCTACAAGGCCTTTGAATCACACCCTACATACACCCTTGGGTGTATGTAAACCTTGTTTCTTGTGTATTCCAGGTTGTAACATCATGCTCAGTGATGGTGGTTCAGGTTGTTGATGGTCTTCTCATGCAGGTTGGTCTTTGTGGCTTATGGATGTCACACCTATCTTGTTGCTTGGAGGTTGAAGTTAGAGTTTTAGTTTCTCTTGTTGTTGTTACTTTCTAGATGTTGGTTCAAGTTGTACACCCTTAAAATTTGATTTTAGTTTAAGGCCCTATTTGGTTGTCTATTTTCAGTTTTAGTTTATGTATCTTATCAGTTGTTTTTTGTTTACTATTTCGGGTAAACTATTCCCACATGTTACTATTGATACCCGGGCACTTGTGCCTGCCCGTGTGGATCCGGAACACCCTTTGGACCGTGTCTCAGACCGGGTCAGGCGCCGGGTCGGATGGCGACCCGGCCTGGTTCGTGTCATACCCAATAGTGAACAACTAAAATATTTGGAATGATATTCAATAAAGACTAGATTATAAAGTTTTTCTATATGAAATCTAGTAATATATGAGTATATCAATGATTCTTATCAAACAATCAAATGGTATGACTATCCAGGTGAATACCCTTCAATCAGAATAATAAAGTATATAGTATTCAAAATGTGGTGTATATGTGTTGTACCCTGTGGTCCCGTTGTACACTCTAAGAGGGGGGTGGGGGTGAATTAGGGTGACATGGAAGTTCTTCTTTTATTTTCATTAATCATATCTTTTATTCACATTGGTGAAGTCACCTTGAATTAGTTTTCTAATAAAAATTAATTGTAAAAAAATAAAGAGCTTAGGCACACATTTTTTCTTGGTTCACAAATAAAAGGTTACACCCAAGGAGCACATATCAATAGTGTATTGATATGCTAATAAATCACCACTTCACTAGTATGCCATTACAAATTTTCTAAAATCTCACCGCACATCTAAGGACTACGACCTCTTCCTCTCTACCACTCATTATTTTTAATAGGGATAGAAAGATGATAAAGAAACATAGGCCAATCTTCAAGATATCAATAAAAGGTTTGACACCAAACATCAAGGGTGTTCTCCAGGATGCTCTATTATTCTATTTATAGATATTTAATGAAATACACAACACAAACTTGTTTTCAAACTTGATCTTCAATGTAATTCAACCTCACACAATTAAATACACAATTCTACATGTTCAATAGACCTCCAACTTATGATTCACTATTTCTCAAGATATATAAATATTTTTTTAGTGTGTTTTCTATATAATTTACTATAAATCCCCTATTTTAAATCTCTGTTAGAATTAGAATTTCAAATTTTAAAATTCAAATAAACTACTACTTCTAATCCATCCTTTTGATCAATTTTCAAAAAATATCCCCTCCATTGAATTTTGAATGGGTGGTTACTATATATTGAAATAACCACCCAACCATAATGTGGCTACCATATAATCATCTTAGGTCAAAACCTATAGAAAAATACTAATCATGGCATGACATACTGTTTCATAGCGTGGTAGGTTAGTTTCACTATAATATATCTCAACTTCCAGATAGGTAATAATGTGACCTATATCTTCATTAAGTATAATCTTTGAGCTTGAAAATTAATGGACCTATAATATTTATATGACCGAATATCATGAAATGTAGATTTTAAAAATAATGGCATGGAATACCATCCACAATATGAGTGCTTTAACTCTAGAAGTATATGAATCTACCCTAATTCCTTCATGGCATGTCATTAGCTTTGCAACACGACACATCAGTTGATAGATTTAGTGTTATTTTCTCAAAATCCCTTCATGGTGTGATATTTTTAGTTGTGACACATATAATTATTATGTTGGTGAAATTCACAACCCTAACTTCTATATCATGATGCATACTATACATATGAAACATTCATCCTTAAAAAGGTCTCAGTATTTTTCTAATTTTTATCAACTTCAACTACTATTTAATGCATGACGTATTTCACTTCTATAATTTTTAGAAACTTCTTCCAGCAATATTACACTTCATTCATCTAACTTTGAGACTTCCAAACATAAAAAATACACCATATTGGTAAAAATATTGAAAGAAAATCCTGTTGGAACCAAGGTTATTCTTTGCTGGAAAAGGAGCATGGTTTGTGTTTGTTTTCAATCCTCTAATGGATGACCAGAGACATTGTAAGGAAAGGGATCATACAGGTCAAGCAGTAAGCAGCTTTGAAGGTGACGTCATTTCCCAGTGTTTGCCAAATTTTTGGAGTCCAAAATTTGTAGAATGGAAAGCATTATGAAAATTAGTTCTTCTTGAAGGCCTTATGAAAATATGGAAAAGGCAGGAGTTTCGCGAATATAGGATTCATGAAGTTGATTTCACAGAGACTGGAATATTTGAAGCGGTGTGCTCTGTGATTATGAAAGTTTGATCTTTGAGCTTCGCGAAAGGTATTATTTTAGAATCAACATTTTATTTTTATGGAAAAAGAATGGATTTTGTGAAGACTGGCATGAGAATTTTGAAGAAATGAAGCATCACAATTTGAGATGGCTTTTATTTGCGATTAGAACGATAATCGCGAACAACAAAGGGAAGAAGCATTGTGGTGGTGCTTTGTGGTGATGCGAAGGCTTTTGATGGAGAGCTTCACGGTTATGATGAGCTCTACGAACCAGAAATTTTAGAGGAGCTTCATGAGATGGAGGAAGTGCCATGAAGATGTTTTGACCCATCTGGATTTCACACTTGAACAAGAGGAGCTCCGTGATCGACCGTTCCTATAAATAAGAGGCCACCCCTCTCCATTCTAGATGACTTTTGAGAGAGAAAATCCATGTTCTTTGTGACTTCATGAATCAAGGGGTTCTCCGCGAAGCAGGTTGTCCTAAGGGAGATTATGCTTCATGAAGAGACTTCCAAAGTCCTGAATAAGGTTCTTGCTCTTAAGGCATATGAGTTTCATGAATATAGGGGGTTTCGCGTTGGCTCAGTGACCTTCACGAGGTTGGTTTCTATGTGAGGTAGTGAGATTTGTGAACTGTTGTGCACCGTGAGGTAGTGAGATTTGTGAGGCTGGATTCTCTGCGAGGCAGTGAGCTTCTCTAAGGGTTTTGTACTGCGAGGTAGTGAGCTACGCGAAGGGTTGAGCATTGCGAAGGGGCATTGTGAAGGGTTTTTTTGATTATCAGTGCAGAGTGTTCAGGGATTTCAGTGAGAATCTACTTAGGTCCTTGATGCAAGAAGTTTCTCATTCTTGATAGATACAAAGACACCAATTCCAATCTATTGAAGAGACCTTCAAGTCGATAAACGGAGTTAGACTTCTCTCACAGTAGTGAGCTAGGGGGAGTTTATAGAAGTGTTCTCAGGGAAGTGGTGAGTCATCCCTGAATTTTTGTAAGGGAAGTGTGCCTGGCATAGAGTGTCTGTGACCAAACTATTGTTCCCCACAACTGGTTAAGATTAGTGGATTTAGGTATGACAGACACACTATCGATGTATGCTCCTTGGACTTAGCCCTTTGCAATGAACCAAGTAAAAGTACTATGTCATCTCCCTGTTTTTTTTGAAAAAGTTAACGGGTTCCTACCAATGTGGGAACAAGATCCACAACTTCAAGAAGAAAAAGTTGACACCCTGATTCACCCCTCCCCTCTCAGGGTGTTCTTAGGTCCTTCAAGTGGTATCAAAGCGAGGTTACTAGTGTTTGATCTGTCTTAACATCATGGAGAATTCATCCAATGTCAGGGGAGTCCCCCTCTTATATGGAAGTAATTTTTAGATCTATAAGAACAGAATGAGATCTCATCTAAGATCTCTTGGAATGGAAGTTCTATTTACTACAGTGCAAGGAATACAATTTACTGATCCAACAGGGCTTGCTGCGACCGATGTAGACAAGAAAATTCTTGATGTAGATGGTAAAGTGCAGAATGATCTCACTGCAGCCCTTTCTGATTAGATCTATCTAAAGGTGATGAGCTGCACCTCAACAAAGTCCATGTGGGATAAACTTGAAAATATTTATGAAGGATATAGAAAAGTGAAGGAGGCGAAGCTACAGGTCTTGCACAATAGGTTTGATGATTTGAGGATGCATCCATATGAGAATGTGGACTCCTTCAATAAAATTACTGAATTAGTTGTATAAATTCTAGGTTTAGGTGAAGAAATCAAGGACTTTAACATTGTGAAGAAAATAATGAGAAGACTTCCACCCCTATACATTGAAAAGGTGTCAGATCTTGAGGAAAAAGATCTTTCCAAACTTCCTCTGGATGATCTACTGAGCAGCCAAGTGGCATATGAAATGAGAATCAAGCTAGAAGATGCTACAACTCGTGTAAGTAAGAAAATGGCATTCAAAGACATGGAAAACTGAAAATTTTAAAAGATAGTAGTTGTGAAGACGACGAAGAAAAAGAAATTATTTCTCTCATTTCCAAGAAGTTCTAGAAGGGAAAAGGGAAGTTTAAAGGGAAATTACCTATGACTTTCTTTTGTTGTTGAAAAGTTAGGCACATTGCCTCTCAATGCTCAATAAATATCAACGATAAAGAAATATAAGATGAACACATTGAGAAGCCTCAGAAAAGGTTTTTCAAAAGGGTAGACTTAAAATCTAGAAAGAAAGTACATAAAAAGAGTTTTGTCTGTGAAGAGGAAGATGATGATAATGAATTCTATGAAGAAGGATAGCCGAAATTTAAAACTGGAAACCATGCATCCATGATGGCTACCATTGAAATGTCAGAACCATCAGTAGATAAAGCTAGAGATAACCAGTTGACAACTACTGTCGATTCCAAGTTACAACTTAAGGAATCTTTTGGTAAGCTTGAGAATAATTGTAAGATATTCAATAAGTGGAAGAATTATCAGAATATGTTGATTTGCTTGAAGTTGAAATTAAAAGACTAGAAGACAACGAGCCCGTACCTAAGTGGTAAGGGATCCTGCTTGGCATCCAAGAGACCCATGTTCAAAATGGGTGGAGGTGAATTTTCAGGTTACTGTAGTAGTACTGTAGCAGTCACTCTGGCAGTTACTGTTCGGTACTGTAGCAGCCAGAACTATTCACCCGATTTAGGCCTTCAGGCCACCGGTTTGGGCCTACGGGTCTCCAGAGCCTTCGGGTCATCAAAGGCCTTCGGGCCACATGGCCTTCGGGTCACATAGACCATGGAGTATCCTAGTTCACACAGAACATGCCCCAGAGGACAAAAATCTGGGGAGGGGTAGTTCAAGTGGGCTGGGCCTACGGGTCATGTATTGGGCATGATATGCCTCTGGGCCTTCGGGTCATGTATTACGAGTTTGTCGGGCCTTGTTCCTTGGGCCTACGGGTCATGTACGGGTTCCACTTCAACCCTTAAAAGGGGGATTATCAATAATAAAATAAAAAAGAAGGCCTTCGGTCCATTCAGGGAAAGACTAGAAGAATTTGTGAAAGTTCAATAAGAAATTCTTGAAAGGACAGATGATGTAGTGGAAATAAAACTCAGAATCAAAGAACAAGAAAAGGTCATCAATGACCTTAACTTGATACTAGAGGAGAAGTCCAAAAATGTTGATGGACTCTAAGGAGAAGTTGTTACTCTTAGAAGTAGGCTCAAAAGTGAATCAAGTTCAACATAAGCAAAGAAGAAAATAAAATTTGGTAGGTTCTTAGATGTTGAGCTGCTTTAGAGAGAAAAATTAGTGTCTGATGGAGTTGAAAAGATTTTGAATGATCAAATACCCGCACACATGGGAAACAGTGGAATCAGTTGTGATGCCAAAATATCAAATGATGCAAATAAAGTGTGCTAGAATAAAGGCAATATGAAAGTTGATCATGTTGAAAAATCACCAGAAGTGCTGAAAAAGAGACCCTTAAATCAAAGTGAAAGGAGAATAGAAGACTTTACTTGAGCTTCTTGGAATGACAGAAATTCATACATTTTTCCCAAGGAAGATGTCATGAGGACCAATAGATGTGAGAAGAAATTTCCTCTCATGAAATGTCAGTTCTATTGATATCTAGGTCATACTATTTCATACTGCGAAGAGGAAAAGATCTATCTGAATGGTGGTGATCTAGGAGTTCAAAAGATGAGAACAAACTCAAATCCTTACTCTTATAGAAGAATCAATTTTTATGGATATTGTTTTCGTTGTTATAACTTTGGTCATAAGGTCGTTGATTGCAGGCAGAGGAGGAACATGGAAACCTCATACCGGAGCCTGAGACAAGTCAAATCTCATCAACAAGATAGTGTTTCTCTTTCAAATAGGTTTTCTTCTCTGGAAGAAGACTTTGATTATAAAGAATCCATGAACATGGAATAGAGAATTGAATGGCCATCAGTGTCCAACACTCAATCCAATGTCTCATAGAAAGAAAATAAGAAAATTGAGAAATCCAACCTTGTAGAGGTAGCCCTCAAAGATACAAATAGAAGTAGCACCTGGATTTTGGATAGTGGTTGTTCGTCCCATATGACAGGTAATGCATACTTGTTGATGAATATCAAGAGGAAGGTTGATGAAACAATACTATTTGTTAATGATGGAGCTCTGAAAATAAAAGGCAGTGGAAGTAATGAACTTTCTAATGAAGAGTTAAAGAAAACTGAAGTCCTTTATGTGGATGGACTACGTCATAATCTCATCAGTGTGTGTTAACTCTGTGACTCCATAATTATAGTTACTTTTAATCAGAAAGATTGCACTATTTTGAGAAAGATAAGAAATTCACTTATGAAAGGATGCAGAACAGAAGGAAACTTATATTAGGTTGATAGTAAAGAAAACATATGCTACATGACTATTGAAGAAGAAAATAACCTGTGGCATCGGTGACTGGGGAACATCAATCAACAAGACATAGAGAAGATATAAAAATTAAATATTGTCATAGATATTCCAAACCTAAAGCGTGAACATGAAAAATATTGCGATGCTTGCATGTGAGGTAAGCTGGTCTGCAGTTCATTTTTTCCAAATAAGAAAAGGGCATCACATCTTCTTGATCTCATTCATACAGATGTATGTGGCCTGATAAATTTTGCTAGAACTCATGGAGAAAGGTACTTTGTTCTTTTAATAGATGATTACAGTAGAATTGCATGTGTGATGTTTATACATAGGAAATGAAAAGTGCTTGACTGCATGAAAACATATCGTTGAATCATCGAGAATGATACTAGACGAACAATCAAAGTGATGCTATCTAAAAATGGAGGGGAATACACATCCATTGAATTTGAAAATTACCTGGAGAAGCATGGGATACAACATGAGGTAGCTGGTGTGAGAACTCCATAGCAAAACAGAGTTGTTGAGCATAAGAATTTACATGTGAACAACATGGAAAGAACTATACTGAATGAGAGTCATATTCCACAATATTACTGGAAATAGGCTGTTCAAGCTGCAGTGTATATTCAAAATCAAACATGGCTTTATATGGGTGATAGGAAGACACCATATGAATTTTGGCATGGAAGGAATCCCTATTTGAAATAATTTCGTGTTTTAGGAAGTAAATGATTCATCATAAACAAAGAAGGAAACCAAGGGAAGTATGGCGACAATACAGATGAAGGAATTTTCCTTGGATACTCAATGAAAAGTAAAACCTACAAGTGTTTCAATAAGCACTTAGGTTGGATTGTCAAAAGCAGTGATGTTAAGATCATTGAAGAGAAAACCAAAAATTATTCAAGGATTTCATATGATGATGTGATAGAAAATGAGGATGAAAGTGAACGTGGAGTAAATGTAAATAAAGAAATAGAGGAAGGTGTACAAAACACTCAGGAGTCACATGATGATGTTGAATCAGAAGAAGAATATGAAGAGGAAACCATTTCTAGAGAGAATTCGACTGAACCTCACAGGAGAAGTTGAAGAGCTAAGATTGATCCTTCTAACATAATTGGGGATAGGAGTGCACCCACACAAACAAGGAGAATGAAGAATAATACAAAATCTGCATTCTTATCTTTGATGGAACCATCTTCATTTAAAGAAACTGCCAAGCATGAATCATGGGTGAAATGCATGAATGAAGAGTTAAATCAGATTGATAAGAATCAGGCATGAGATCTAGTCAAGAGACCCAAAGGTCACAATGTGATTGGTACATAGTGGATCTCCAAGAACAAGTTTGATGAGCATAGAAGTGTCATCAGAAATAAGGCACGACTGGTATGTGAAGGATATTCCAAGATTGAAGGTGTTGATGTTGAAGAAACCTTTGCTCCAGTGGCTAGACTGGAGTCAATCAGGATTTTTCTTTCCATGAAAATCCAAATAGGATATAAATTATATCAAATGGATGTCAAGACAACATTCTTGAATGGTGTTCTCAAATAAGAAGTCTACATTGAACAACCAATGGGTTTTCTTCTTGGTACTGATGAAACAAAGGTTTGCAAACTAAAGAAAGAACTATATAGATTGAAACATGCACCATGAGGTTGGTACTCTCAGGTGGATTCTTATCTATGAAAGCTTGAATTCAAAAGAGGAGGAGTGGATCACAACCTCTGTGTGAATAATTCTTAGAAATATCAGTTCATGGTATTGGTATATGTGGATGATATAATTTTTGGTGGAAGTAGGCATGGATCAGTTGTTGAATTCACCAATCACATGAAATCAGAATTTGAAATGTCCATGATTGGTGAACTCACATATTTCCTAGGGCTAAAAGTAATTCAAAAGAAGAATTATACCTTCATTTATCAGGAAAGGTATGCAACAGAGCTGTTGAAGAAATTTAATATGCATGACTCCAATCCAATGTCGAATCTAATTACAGTTGGAACAAAACTTGGAAAACATGAGGATGAGACATCTGTAGATCCCACAATGTACAAAAGGATCATTGGGATCTTATTGTACCTAACAACGACCTGACCAGACATTTTCTTTGCAACATGCTTAGTGGCACGCTTTTAGAGTAATCCGAAAGAAGAACATATAGAAACAATGAAAAGAATCATGAGGTATATTCAAGGTACTCACAATTATGGATTGTACTTTGCTGTAGGTAGAGACAATGAATTATCAGCATTTTCTGATACTGAATGGGCTAGAGAAGCAGTTGACAGAAAGTCCACCATTGGAGGAGCATTCTATATTGGGAATAAATGTGTTGATTGGTTGAACAAGAAACAAGAGAGTACTTATTTGAGTACTGTTGAAGCTGAGTATATCTATTCTACAAAGGCATGCACTCAGTTACTTTGGATGAAGTAGCAAATGACTGACATTGGTTATGAGGTGAAACAACCAATGGTGATTTACTGTAATAATAAGAGCGCAATTGATCTTACGAAGAATCTTGTTCAGCATTCCCGTAAAAAAATATTGAAATCATATATGACTTCATCAAGGAAAAAGTTGAACAAGGAGAGATTAAAATGGATCACGTGGGAACTGAAAATCAAGTGGCTGATATCCTGACCAAGCCACTATCAGCAGCTATGTTTGAGAAACATCAGTTTAACCTCAGTGTTCATCTACCTCCCAATGCTTAAGGAGGTTACAGAATTCCCCTCTCCCCAAATTGTTTTAACTATGTTAATATTTTTGTGGAAGTGTTGCAGGATTATGGGGGAGATACGATCTAGGGGGAGTTTGTTCTGAGCTCTAGAATGTTTAAATCCCTATCTTTGGGTTTATTTCCAATGGGGGAGAAATGACTAAATTCAATCAATGTGGAAATATGGAGAATCTCTTGTCAATAGAGCTTTCATTCGAACACATGATAATACAGTTCATGTCTTCCCTCTTGTTTTCTACAATGAGCACTGCTCACGTAGACTTAGAGTGATAAATGAGTTGTTTCTTAAAGGTTCTGGTTTTGATAATTGTCATCTAATTAGTGATTTTTTTGAAGATTGCCAACAAACCCAAATGGGGAGATTGTTGGAACCAAGGTTATTATTTGTTGGAAAAGGAGCACAATTTGTGTTTATTGTCAATCCTCTAATGGATGATCATGGATATTTCAAGGAAAGGGATCATATAGGTCAAGTAGTAAGAAGCTTTGAAGGTAATGCCATTTCCCAGTGTTTGCCAAATTTTTGGGGTCCAAAATTTGGAGAATGGAAAGCATTGCAAAAAGTGGTTCTTCTTGAAGGTCTTATGAAAATATGGAAAAGGCAGGAGTTTTGCGAAGACAGGCTTCATGAAGTGGATTTCACTATGACTGGAATATTTGAGGTGGTGTGCTCTACAATTACAAAAGTTTTATCTTTGTGCTTCGTGAAAGGTATTCTTTTAGAATCAGCATTTTATTTTTATGGAAAAGGCATGGATTTCGCAAATACTGGCCTGAGAATTTCGAAGAAATGAAGCATCTCAATTTGAGACGGTGTTTCTTTGTGATTATGATGATTATTGCAAACAGTGAAGGGAATGAGCATTGTAGTGGTGCTTTGCGGCGATGCGAAGGCTTTTGACGGTGAGCTCCGTGGTTAGTACAATCTCTATGAACCAAAAAATTCAGTGGATCTTAACAAGATTGAGGAAGCACTGCGAAGATGTTTTGACCGATCTGGATTTTGCGCCTTAAGAAGCGGAGCTCCACGATCGACCACGCTTATAAATAATAGGCCACCCCTCTCCATTCTGGATGACTTTTGAGAGAGAAAATCCATGTTCATTTCGACTTCATGAAGGAAGGGATGCTCCGTAAAGCAGGTTGTCCTAAGGAAGCTTGTGCTTCATGAAGATACTTTCAAATTCTTGAATAGGGTTCTTACTCTTAAGGAATATGAGGTTTGCAAAGATAGGGGGTTTCGCGTTGTCTTAGTGATCTTCACAAGGTTGGTTGCTCTATGAGGCAGCGAGCTTCACGAAGGGTTGTGTACCATGAGGCAGTGAGCTTCACAAATGGTTGAGCATTGCAAAGGGGAATTGTGAAGGGTTGTTTTTGATTATCAGTGCAGTGTGGTCAAGGATTTCAGGGAGCATCTACTTAGGTCCTTGATGTAAGCAATGTCTCATGCTGGATAGAGACAAAGACTCCAATGCCAATCTATTGAAGTGACCTTCAAGTCGATAAACTGAGTTAGACTTCTCTCACAGTAGTGAGCTAGGGGGAGTTTACAGAAGTATTCCGAGGGAAGTAGTAAGTCATCCCTGATTTTTTTAAGGGTAGTGTGCCTAGAACAGAATGTCTGTGACCAAACTCTTGTACTCCACAACTGGTAAAGGTGAGTGGATTTAGGTACGACCGAAACACTGTCGGTGTATGCTCCTTATACGTATCCCTTTGCAGTGAACCAAGTAAAAGTGCTTTGTTATATCACTGATTTCTTTTGTTTGAAAAAGCTAACAGGTTCCTACCAACGTGGTAACAAGATCCAAAACTTTAAGAATAAAAAGTTGGCACCTAGATTCACCCCTCCCCTCTCAGGGTATTCTGGGGTCCTTCAAATCCAATAACAACAACCTTTGGTTATAACAACACCCCCTTTGGATTTTTTTGTCTACTAATTTTTCAACCATAAGATCAACCATACTCAAGCTCAAACATACTCATCAAAATTCACCTAACTTTGATATATAGTCTCCCTCCTTCACCAGACTTCTTTTTTTATTCATGATTTTATCCTCCTTTGAAAATAAAATTCAAAGTGTTCTATCACTTTAGTTCAAACTATTCCTAAAATCCTTGATACTTATATTGTTCTTGATATTAGAAGAGTACATTCAATTAATCTCTAAGTCTATGTGAGTTAGAGCTTGGTGAATAAAACCATTAAAATTACTAAATTCATCAATGTCATCTAGTATTTTCTTTAATTAGTTCCACCTTTCTGCAATTCCATATAGATATTATATCTACACATGTTCTTACTTCAAATAAATGATACACACATTCATACATAACAATAACCAAATATATCATTAAGTTCAATGGGGAGAGGGGTAAAGTAGAACACTGTTGTTTAAGGAGATTGATTGAACTATAAGGTTAAACTATGCCATTAAAACATATGAGTAACCAATGGATTTTTAAAAATATCAGCCACTTGTTATTATGTTCTAAAAAATTCCTACTTCACAATATTATTATCAAATTTCATATTATGAAATGATACTTTATCTACATATGACTCATGTGAGAGTGATGAACTAGATTCGTTTTTAGTTAAATAGCCCTTTTTTGTAACACTTAATGATCAAAGGCTATTTCACCACTTCAACGATATCTTCCAATTTTTTATTTATCTAGATAAATTGCGTGCAAGCTTTGGTTACTGAGATATATTCCTCATCTTTTATACTTAAATAAACACAATCCTATTTCTTACTTATCTAACCTATATGATTGACTCCAATATAATAGGCTCCTCTGATTGTGGATTTTTGATCCATAATTCAAAAACCTAATTAGTATAAAAATATACCAATAAATCCACATTTTTTCTTATTTTGAATTGAAAACTAAAATTTAGAATTCCCTAAACAAATGTCATTATTCTCATTGAAAATTAAATATTTTCCTTCTTTGGAAAACTCTATAAATGTGCAGCTAAACATGTAGTATAGAATATATCCATCCTAGTATCAATAAGATAAATTAATCTACCAATTATTCTTCTATACAAAGTAGAGTATACTAAATATTTGTTTTCATGATTTCTCAACTTAGTTTCAACTACCATTACAGTTGAAATGGGATTTCAATATTCCTTTTTGAATTTTCTTTTTCATAATTCACTTTTCAGATGAATATATTCCCTTAATTTTTATGAACTTGTAGCCTCATAAAATTTAGCAAATCTTTTATCATTGACATTTCAAATTTAAAACTCATAATTTTTTCAAATTTATCAAAAAGATTTATCTTTCTGTAACCAAATATGATATCATTTACATACACCAAACCATGAATTGGTCCTCATATAAAATTTTAACATAATGGCTATGATCAATCCTATCTCTATAGAACTCTATCTTACTTATGAAGGCATCCATCCATGTATACCAAGAATGATGTTCTTATTTTAGGCCATATAAGGCCTTATTTAACTTGTAAACTTTTTTATCATCATCCCCCAAAAACAAATCTAAAAAGATTCTCTATATGTACTTATTTATTCATGAATTTATTTTAAAATGCTCTATTCACTTCCATTTGAGTCACTTTTAAGTTCCTCATAATATCCACTGCTAATATGAGTCTTGTGTGAAAATATACTCAACTAAAACACCTTCAACCTGAGTATATCCCTTATAAACCATCCTTGATTTATTTTGGTTAATTTTTACTTTGTCATCTAGATTTTTCTTAATGACATACATAGTACCAATCACATTATTATTTTTAGTACTATCAAAAATATCCATTATAATTTTTTATCAATTTAATCTAATTATTTATCAATAGATTTCATCCATGATTCCTATACCATTTATTCAAATGAAGTGGGTTCAATCTTAGCTGATAGAGAAATATGATTAAATATCTTCATCCCTCAAGTCTGTATTGGAGTAGAGTTTTCTCTAATAATATTTATTAGATCAACTTAAGCCCTTTTTTCTTAACCGGGTCACAATTTTACTCACTTGTTCACTTTATTCTTCAACAAATTCAATATTAGAATCACCATCAACCGGAATATTTTGAGTGTCACCCAAATTTATATTTTTTTACTTCACCTTTATCAAAAACTTATTCATAAGTATACATTATAGAATATAATTTACTTTCATTTTTACCACTTTTTAATCAATACACTCAACAATCTTATCGATCCCCTTATTAAAACATTTATAAGACTTACCCTTTATTGAGTATCCTAGGAGGACGTTTTAATCTTATGCATAACCATATTTTCCATGATTTACTTCCTTATTTTAGATGAAATGATTTATTCCAAATTCCTTGAGATGCTTCAAAGAGAGTTTCATTCCATGCCACATTTTGTTTGGCATCTACTCTACACCTAGAGTAATTAATAATCTATTTTGAGTATAGATTTCTACTTGAACTACTTACCTCTAGTAGTGATGTGGGATCCTAATATCTACCAAAAATGTCTTTTCAATATTATTAAATATTAAATTTATTCTTTCTATGACTCCATTCTATTGGGGAGTCCCTACCGAAGACATTTTATGTTTAATACCATACTTTTTTAGATAAATTTCCACCATATCGGATGTGTACTATATTTCATTTTTTGATCTTAAAATTTTCAAGGTTCTTCCAATTTAATTTTCTAATATTCTTTAAAACATTTTTATAAATTAAAACACTTTTTTATTTTGTCAAATAATCATTGAACATTCTATTATGCTATAATCATTCACAAATAGGATGAAATACCTCTCACCATTGGTTCATGCTTGAAAAATTGGACTGTACACATCAGTGTGAAATAAATTCAATAATCTTGATACTCTCTTATTATTTAGAGAGTACAGATGTTGAACCATATTTATTCATATACAAGATTCAAAAATATTTTCTTGATATTATTAAAAATTAATAATTTATACCATAACTCTAAATTTTGAAAATTTTACTATGTTTTTTATTAACAAGGCCTAACCACTGGTGCCAAAATTTGTTTTCTTCTTCCATGGTTATAATAAAATTATTTTATATACTATAAACCTGTTAAATATTTCTATTTTCATCCAACATTTCATTAGTTAATTCTTAGTCTTACCTTTGATTTTCTATCTCTTCAAACCAAATTTGACTTCCAAACCTGAGTCTCGAAGTTGATATACGCTTAATAAATTATGAAGAAGTCCACCAAAAAAATAACATTGGTATTCTTAAACTCATCACCAATGAGTAGAGTCTTTCCACTTCCTTTAATCATCAATGCTCCATAATTTCCAAAGCAAGCTGTTCCATCAACTCGACTCTTAACATTTTTCAAAAAAATTATATTACCTATTATATGAGAGGAACACCCAATATACATAATCCTAGTGCTACTACTATTTGTTTATTCAAGGAAAATTTAGCCAAGATTTCCTTCTTAATATAATTTATTTCCTTTCAAGATAACCCCTAAGTAGTTGGGAGTTTTTTAGTTCTATACTTATTATTTCATCATAATCTCTCAAGTAAGATTCTTCTTTTTTCCATAGGATGAAACCCATTCTTCCAATGGATTAAATTAAACTTCCTTGATTCTTATTTTCACTTTATTCTATAAGAATATATTCATCTTTTCTACCTATAATATACTACTTTATACCCAAAATTTTAGCAATAAAAATAGTAACTATTGAAACAATTTTTTATACCTTATTAAGTGTATGTTAAAACCCTTCTTTGTTGATTTACATTGCTTATAATCTTAGATAACTTCAAATTTTACTATAGTAAGACATTGTGAGGTCAATAAAACAAAAAAATTGAAAATTAATTAATGGAAATATCCTATTGTTTTTATTACTCCACATTTATCAATATTTTATGTAATTACTTGGTTATTGATTAGTTGTCATTGGTTGAAATTTTTTTCCCTTCAACTGCTTCCCAATGATTTTCATGATTATATAATTTATATTTGATGTTTCACAATCATGTTCAATACCAGTTTTACCTATTTTTTTGGCCTTTGATAACTCAACATTTATTCATAAGTTCCTATTCCTCATTCAACCCCCTCTTTAAAAACTTCATCTAAAAACTTCCCAAATGGAAGATTCCTATTTTAACCATCTGTTTTGATTTCTGGTTTAACCTTCTTTCTCAAAGAAAAAATTTCTCCATCATGAGTTTCAATATTCTTGAATCTAAATTTGAAATTTAAAATCACCAATAATGTTAGTTTATTATTCAATATTAAATTTATAATTCAAATCTTCTTCATATTTTATTGAAACTTCTTTATATCCTTTCACAAATTTCTTAAGGTCATTAATTACACCTTCAAGTTCATCTATATAACTTGAAGAGTCATTCAATAAATATTTTATTTTTCTTTTCTTCCTTCCTTTAAAATCAATATATTCAAGATCCCATTCCAATTAAACCAGAAGATATAAAACTACTTTTGTTTGATCATTACCTTCTTCTTCATTTTTTGACATGTCAACCAAATACATCATTGCATCCTTTACTTCAGAAATAAAATTTTACAAGTACCTTATAATGGATTTTCCTTATGATCCTCTTAATCTTTTATAACAAATAATTTCATCTAAATATTCTTTCCATTTTAATTTAAAAAGTTAACGTTCCTTCTAAAATGAAAAATTCTTTATTTGTTTTGATGAGAATTCAAACTCACCATCCCCATTATCAAATCTCTTTAGACACATAAAAATGATGTGTCCAACCTTCCCATAATGGAAACAAGATAGAGGTATCTTTCCCTCAAATATGACTTTGAAAATGTTAAACTTTATTATAATAAGTGAAAGTAAATCACCATTTACATCATCTTTATTTTTAACCTCATAAAATTCATAGTTATATACTAATTTAAAATCCATATCTTTAGCGAAATGATCTAAAGGTATTTATGATTTAACCCATATCTTATATGTAATTATATTTATATATAATTTATCAAGATTAAATTCACTAAGATTAATGGATTCAAGTTTTGAAACATTTGTAATGTATATTGAAGATAATATTATGATAATCTTCATCAATATTTTAGAAAATTTGATTTCCTAAAAAAGACCATGAATAGTATCAATAACTTCAGTATTAAAGTTAAAGTAACCATCTATATTTTCAAAAAACTCCTCTTTACATCATTAAATATGTTACGTGAAACCCAAAGTTTTACATCCTTCATTTTGGTGTTTCCTTTAAAAATATTAGTATGATTAACCGACATACCTTTGGTTATTGAATAGTCCTTCACCTTCATATAGACCCGATTAGACAATGCTCATAAAAAAGTGTTTTGAGACTTGGAATAATCATTTAATATTTTATTTTCTACTTCTATCATTGACCTACAAGTGTGATAATTAACTTGATTCCCATTAATTTTAGCTGAGTAAGCATATAGTGACCCATGCTTTTCATAAATAAATATTACCTTATTTTAGATAAATATTCAATACATTTCAAAATAATACATGTATGAGGACTGTATAGTTTTGTGTTTTTGGAAACATTGATATATATAAAACTAGTGCATAAAATATCTACATTATTTCCTATTAACTTTTTCACAATTACCACCCTTCATAAAAATAACATACTTAAAACCTTTATCCATAACCTGGGAAGGGAGACATAAGAAAAGGTGATCTTTGATTCTCAATAAGGGTAAACATAAGATATATCGATAAATGACAATAAGTGAGAATAAGATAAGAAAAAAGGTATAAAATTAAAATATAAACATTCGAAAATCATACCCATCAATTTATATATCCTAATCATGAATCATGAAATAAAGTTTTATCATTTTAAATAAATAAGACATAAGAGCATGGAATCATAAATAATCAATCATGTGCCATGAAAACATATCATAAGTATAAGGTATAAGTTTGTGTCATACACATAAGAATTAATATTAATTTCCTTAGTCAAGTATCACTTCCAAGACTATCATGGTGGATCGGGTTCAATCCTTATTCCATCATTTCATAGTCATGGTTTACTCCTAAGACTATCTTATTAGATAAATTCTCTTACTGAACTTGGTTGACTTTTCATTTTTGTCCTTATTATCTCATTATATATCCATATTTAACTAATTCATTATATATATATATATATATATATAATTTTGGTCCCACCCATCACATAATGAAAACCATACAAATGTGTTCCACAAGATCATAAAACATTCCTCATATCATCAAATCATAACCTGTGAAAAGGATACAAGTTTCATAAACATTCTGTAATCATAACCATAAACCATAAAGTGAAATAATAAAGATGGTAAAATTGGATAAAATACCTAATAAATCATAATAAACATAAAAGGATGTTATTATATATAAAAATACCTTTAAAAGACCACTAGAATATTTCTTGAGGAAAATACTATTTTTATTTGAAATCACTTAGAATTTAAAAATGTTAAAATATAAAAGAAAAAATGTTATTTGATAATAATCCAGTAAAATTATAAAGAAAGCTTCAAATAAAATATTATTCATGATGGAAGAGAAAACCATTCATGTATTGTACGTTAAAACAAAAATTTCTTTCACATTGTCAGTAAAAAGTATAAAGTACCATGTTCAAAAAATCTCTAGAAGATTCCTTTAATTTTTTATATAAAGTAAAAAAAGAGTAAAAATTAATTTAATATATATTTTTTTAATATTAAAAACATTATCAATTTTTTTAATAAAATATGGACATAGAAGAGAAGATTCCCAACAGATGAGAAAAATAGGGTCGATTTTCCTTAAAAAAATCCTTGCACTATCCTGAGTAATTAATTAAAGGAAAATGAAAAAAATACAAAATATAAAAAAATAACCATATTAGAATAAAATATATACTATTTTAGAGATATATATCATAAAATTTCATCATTATAAAATTTAAGGATAAAAAATCCTGCTAAAAATGAGATAGTAACACAAAACCCTACCGTTGTGGTAACTTTTGAATCATAACCCCCATGAAAGAAAAAACTTCAAATAAAACATTAAATAAAATTAAAATATGGATATTAATGATAAAAATTATCAATTTCATTTTATATAAACCTCATAAAAGATATAGGTGTATAAAATTAGACACTCCTCAATGAAACAAAATTGAGATGAAGAACCATTATGACTTTAGAAATTTTTGAATCGAAAGTCATTGAAAGATTGAAAATCATATGATTCCATAAATACATTTAATTAAATCATGTAGTATTAAAAAAATAAACTATAGGGTATTATATACATCATATAAATAATAAATTGGCGCATAACATTAATACATGTCTCAATGAAGAGAAATTAAGACGATACCTTTACCTCAAGTTAGTCATGGTTTGTAAGTGATCTAAACTCAGGTAAAATAGATTTTAATTTATTATAATTATATATAATGACTATTATAGTACCTATAATACCATACATTATTTACTTATATAATATTTTCAACCCTCTATCAATAATCATTCACTATCATAATCATTTCAGGTGTCAAATGCTTCATTTTTAATGTATGTTTTGGTTTAGCAGTTATGGTCCTTGCATCTTGATCATGGTTCTTTAATATCCCAAATTTTAATCATGATATAAATATCATATATATTCATTATATACATATTTATGAAAATTAATATAATGCGGTGATGAAAAATGAATTATATCACTATGTGTAGACGATAGTCTGTACGTATGAACGAGTGACCTTTCCATTTTTTGATGTATAAAATAAAAGAAAGATAAATATTAATTACTCATTTAAAAATAATTATTATAAAATAAATTTCATATATAAATATTAAATCCATCATAATAACTAACCATGAATTATGGTTATGGAAAATGAGCCGTATCGCTGCGTGGAGACGGTATTCCACATATACACAAAAGCGATACTTTCAGGTCCCATTTGGTTGAGAAGTGGTACTAAATGGTTGTGAAATAAAAATAATAACATATAATTATTTTTATTATACTATATTAATCATGTTTTTATGGGTGAAACATGTTTATTAGAGGAAAATTAATAAATAATGTTGAAAGAGCTTGGTTAAGATCCAGACCTCTTCTTTGAGAGACCTCCTTTGGCTTACACCTAAATCCTTGAAGGATTGGTATTATAAGATGAATAGAAGACCTAGGATAAAATTAATGATTGAAGGAAGGTTTTGGATCAGTTATTTTTTGAGATAGAAGGCTCAAATGGTCTGAATAATGGAGGATAATATATTCCCTTTTATAAGTGAGGGGAGGGATACACATGATTTTTTTAAAACCTTCATCATGGTAACCAAATTTTACTATTTTTACTATTCACTATGACAAAAAATTAATCTTGAACTATTAAATTATATTAATTGTGAATAAAAATATTTAATCCATTTTAACATATTAAATTTCTACAAGTGGTGGAATTTAATTTTAATTAAGCACGCAAACCTCAATGAAAACTCGTTTTCAAAAAATGAATTTTTAAGCGTAAAACTTAATTAAATTTATTTCTTTGGATTGTAAAAACCATAAAATGATTTTTAAAATATTATATTCATTATATAATCTATTTATTTCATTAAAAAGTTAATAAATATTGATTAAATTAATTTATTAAGATAAAATCACATTATGTGCATAAAAAATAGTTTTTAGAAAAATGTTTTAAGCCCAAAAAATAACTTATACCAAAATCAAATGTAATGATTATTAATATATAACTAATTAGATTATATATAAATAAATTAAAACCATGTTAATTTATGAAAATATTTATAACATAATATGATATTTACTTGAGAAGAAATGACAATTTTAAAAAATCGGGATTTTTACTATTCATTGAAAAATAATTCTTTTTAGAAAAATCATAAAACTACACAATAAGATAATATTGAAAAGATTATTTTAAAAATAATATTAATTTCCCAAAATAAAATTTATAAAAAATATGTAAATTAATTAAAAATTTCATGTGAAAAAATACGATAAATACCATTTTAAGAAAACATATTTTTGAAGCATTAAGTGACTACTGAAAATTTAGTAGTCATTTATTATAAATTAATCTATTAATTTTCATTATTAAAAACCTTTATATATATTTTTAATAAAGTTTTGATCACTATTCATACCTTCTAATTTAATTTCTAGGTTATAACAATTTACTATATCATAGATCATATAGACATGATGTTGTGTGTATGACAAGCTATCGAATACTTGAAGTTTTATTTCAAAGAAATACATATAAAATCTTAGGTTGTTACATTATAACCCCTTAAAACTAATTTCTCCCTCAAAATATTATCACTATGGTACAAAAAATGAGGATAAATCTACTTCATCACATCTGCTAATTCCCATGAGGCTTCCTCAAATTTTTGATTCCTGCAAAGAATGTTAAAAAAGTGAGTAGTCTTGTTCCATATAAATTTATCTCTATGATCCAATTTTTGTTATTGGTTATTATTCATAAAAAATATAATTATCTAAGGGAATAAACTCTAAGTTCAATACATGTGAAGGATCAGGTACACACTTCCTTAGGAGAGATACATGGAAAAAATCATGAACTTGAGGGAGGTTTGGTGATAGTTTTAAGAGATAAGGTATAATCCATACTGGATTAATAATCTTGAAGGGGATAATATACTCATGTCTTATGTTTCCATTATTTTTTAATATGACAACCTTATTTAATGGAGTAATTCTTATGAAAACCTTCTCACCAACTTTGAATTCCAGATCTCACCGATGATTTTCAGTATAACCCTTCCATTGACTTTGAGCTACCTTGATGTAATGTTTAATGACTCTAAACTTCTATGAAATTTTCTTATCCATATCAAGTAAAAATAACATTTTTTATCAAACTTTATCCTAGTATGTCACAGTTTTACACTTATTTCTATAAAGGTCTTCATAATGATCCATCTGAATGCTCGAGTAAAATTTATTATTGTATGAATGCTCGAATAAAGAAAGGTGTTGATCCCAAATACCTTGGAAATATATATAAAATGATCTCAATATATCCTATAGGGTTTTAATGGTCCCCTTATAATGACCATATATTTGAGGATGATAATCAATACTAAAACACAACTCTATATCTATAGATTGTTGAATACTTATATAGAACTTTGAGGTAAACCTCATATCTTGATCATATATAATAAAATATGGTACCCCAAGTAACTTTATCACTTCCTTAATGTATATATTGAAAATAAAATCAAGATAGATATATTCTATGATATAAATTAAGTGCACTAACTTTGTAAGGAAATAGACTACAATTCAAATAGCATTATGGCCTTTAGATTATTTGGGGAGTTTGATAATAAAATCCATGGTGATTTTTCCCATTTCCATTTTGGTATGGGTAATAGTTGTAACATCCCCTTATAATTTTATCTCCCAACCTTAACTTTATAACATAAAAATAACTGAGATACATAAATTTTAATATCTCTCTTCATGTTGTCTCACTATAAATACCCATTAAGATATCTATATATATTTGTACTTCCAAGATGAATAAAAAATGATGAGCTATGAGATTGTCCTAATAATTATTTATTTAGGTCTAATATTGATAGGACACATATTCAATTATTTAACCTTATCATTCTATAACAATAATGGTTCAACTCAAAAATATTTATCACCTTCTTTTTCTACTCCACATACTCCTTTTGTGCCTCTTTAATATTTATATGGATAGATGGTTGGACACTCATTTGAGAAAGATAAGATTTCTCCCCTTCCTTCAAGATTTCAGGTTTGATCCTTTGTAAATCCATAAATATTGGAACTTTTATGATCCTCATCATTGATAATCTATCATGATCCACTCAACTCAAAGCTTCATACACCTTGTTAGCTTTCCTATGGTGGTAGTGTGTTGACCAATCATAATCTTTAATCCACTCAAACAATATTCTTCAGAACATATTAAAATATTTCTGGGTAATATATACTTTAATGTTTTATGATCAGTATATATGTCACAACTTTGTCCATAAAGAAAATTCCTCCATATATTTAGTGTAATGATTACCATTTCTAATTCCAAATCACAGGTCAGGTAATTTTTTTCATGAACCTTTATTTGGTGTGAGACTATGCTATCACTATATCATTATGCATGAGAAAACATCCCATCCCTTTCTTTGATGCATCATTGTAAATCATAAACCCTTTTCCACCAAAGAGGAGTCTGATCATAGGTGAACTGACTGACCTTCTCTTCAATTCATTGAAATTTTCTTCACACTCATTGGTCCAAAGGAACTTAAATCCCTTCTAAGTTAACTTAGCGAGTGGATTAGATATCCATGAGAAATCCTTCACAAACCGTCCACAATATTCATACAATCCAAGAAAACAATGAATTTTAGTCACAATGGTTAGTTTGAGCCTATCTTTAATAACTTCCATCTTTGATAGATCCACCGATATACCCTCACTTGAGATTATATGACCCAAAAATGAAACTTTCTATAGCCAAAATTTACACTTAGTAAATTTTACAAACATATTATCCTTAGGGTCTTCAAAACAATCCTCAAATGATCTTCATTGTATTCCTTCTTATTGTAATATATAAGAATATTATCCATAATGACCACCAAAAACTAATGATGGTAATATCTAATGAGTCTATCCATTAAAATAGTGGGGGGATTATTAAGAAACAATGTAATAACTATAAATTCATAGTGTCCATAGCTCAAATAGAGATATTTCTTGGGTATGTCTTCACTTCTAACCCTCAAATGATAGTATCCATATTGAAGATCAATCTTGGGAAAATATTGAGCTCTTAATAATTGATCAAAAAAATTATTAATAAGGGGTAGATGATACATATTCTTGATTGTGATCTTATTAAGTTCCCATTAGTCAATGTAGAGCTATATTGGTATATTTTTTCTTAAAAAAAGTTTTGGCGTGCCCCATGGTGACATACTTGGCTGAATGATCCCCTTATCAAGATTCTCCTAGTGTTTCTTCTTTAATTACTACAACTCAATCAGGGCCATTCTATATAGAGTATTTGAAATAGGTGTAGCTCCAAGTATGATTTCTATTGAAATATCAACTTCATGATTTAGAGGAATACCAAGAAAATATTCTCGAAAGACATATTAAAACTTCCATAAAATAGGTGTATCATCCATGTTGAGTTTCTCCCCATCCATATGAGATCAATAACCACATTAAATAGGAATAAAGACCCATAAAATGAATGTAACTTCCATTGGAGGTTCACATTTATCATCACACCAATAGACAATCATAGGTTGGTTTAGAAGATAAAATGTAACTTACATTCCTTGGAAATTTATGTGGGATTTATATAAATAAAACCAATACATTCACAAAATTATGTCAAATTAAATTAAAGGAATAATATCAAGATTTGTAGGAAGTATATTTCTACAAATTCCAATTAGGGGAATATTCATAGACTTCAGATTATATCTTCATACCATTAGGAGTTTTTACTTCTATTTCAACATCTAGTCATTTTGGTGGTAATATGATACTATTTTAAAATTCTTCATATATAAAAGAGTGGGTAGAACTAGAATCAAATAGTACATTAACAGTTCTAGAGTGAATTGTAGGTGTACTTTTCACTACTTCATTATTATACCCCACATAAAAAATTTTGATCGTATGATATTTCCCTTTGTCTATGGGCTTAAGAGGTAGCTAATGTCGATCATCATAATTATCCCTCAATTTCGATCATTGGTTAATATAATTTTTATAATCCTTGAAATTATAGAATTGGAGTGTGAGTGGTGCATTCTGTGGAGATTTATCTCTATTTTCATTATTAGATAACTTTTTCCCATTACACTAATATTCTATTTCCTCATGGCATTATTTTCCACACATAAAATATTTACCAGTCCCATTAAGACAATTCTCTTCATGCTTCTTTACACACTTATAGTATAATGGAAAACTAATTTTCTTCCCTCCATGGTTTTTGTTATTATAATATCCATTGAATTTAATATTTTTTTCTTATCAAAACCATGAGATTGATGGGTGACTCTAATCTCTATTTCCACCATGGTATCACATCAAACAATTTTTTTATAGCTACTAAAATATTTTATGGATAATAACCTTCAAAGAATTGGTTTTAAGACACTAAATAATTGATTAATATTACTCTCTGGTTCAATAATAATACAAGAAGAATACCTCACAAGTCTTAAAATTTACCTCATAGGTACCAACTAATTCATTATCATTATACTTAAGCTCAAGGAATTCATTCTCTATATTTGTATGAAGAATATGGAAAAAGTACTTAGTAAAAAATAATCTCTTAAACTTATCCCACTCCACAGATTCAATTTATTACCATTGCCTCATATTCTTGATAAGATTCCACCATCGATCTGTTTCACCTTCTAAATGCTAAAAAACTAAGATATCCTTTTCATTTCCCAAGCACTAGATAATATAAAATATATTTTCCATTGTACCAATCCATTTATTAGTAATTAATGGATTGAAGGACCCACTAAAAGAAGGTGGATGTTGCCTCATGAAGGGTACAACTGTATTTCATTACTTACTTAGCTCATTTGGAATCTCAACATGTTCTTAGATTGATAAAGTTTCATAATTATATCAATAATATTTTTCATTCCAGAACTTATAACATTCGGTTTCTCAATGGGATAATAATTGAATTATCTATCACATACAGTGTTAACACAGTTCTTTTTGGTTTTATCCATTGACCAAAACGAAAAAACCTTGTATTCACAATAATAATCATAATGAGAAATCATATAATTATGAAAATTATTTATAGAATATAGAAATCACAAAACCTTATTTTCAATCTATGACACTTTAGGTTTAACCTTGGCCATCCATGGACAATATCTATTTAAATACTTAATAACGGTTCTTAAAAAAATGTGAATTAACATAAGAATATATTCTGAGAGTGTCAAAATAGGTGCGTAGTAAGGTCCCATTTACCATGAACTAGAATGATGGATGAGATATACCCAAACAAATCTTTTTAGGGTTATCACCCCTTGATACATCTATGTCAAAACCATACCCACAAGTAGTATCTAGACTGATATGTATTTTATTAGAGATTCCGCACTCCTTTATTTACCATAACTTATGATGTTTTCCTATACTTAGTATTATACTAAGGGTTATGACTAATGTATCATCATCCTAGTTCTAAAATGTCACAAAACCTTTCCTATAATGTTAACTATAGAGACCCATACTTTTCATATATAAATATTACATCATTTTAGATGAATATTTAATACATTTCACAATAATATAAACCTAAGGAAATTTTAGGTTTAGTGAATTTGATACATTTCACAATAAGGTTATGATAAAATTATCTAAACATTATAAAATAATACCCATCAATTCATATATGATAATCATGGAACATTCTATAATGTTTAATCAATCTAAAGACATAATACATAAGAGTGTGAAATCATAAAAAATCAATCACAAGCCATGAAAACATATCATAAGAATCAGAAATATGTTTCTTACATACATATAAGCATAAAAATCATTTCCTTAGCCAAGGTTAACTGCAATGATTATAATATTGTATTGGGTTCACTCTCTATTTCATCACTCCACAGTCAAGGTTCACTCCAAAAAATATCTTATTTGACAAAGTCTCATTCTTAAACTAGGTTTACTCCCCATTTCAGTCCTTATTATCTCATAATATATCCATATTTACCCAATTAATTAGTAGGATATATAATTATAGGACCACCAATCACACAATGAAAACCATACACATGGGTTCCATAAGATCACAAATCATTCATCATATCTACCAATCACAACACATGGAAAGGATACAAGTTTCATAAAAATTTCATAATCACAATCATAAAACAACCATGGATATAATAAATATGGTAACATTGGATCACATACCTAATAAATCATAAGAAACATCAAAGTATGTTGTTATTGATAAAAATACCTTTAAAAGATCCTGAAAATGTTTCTATAAGAAAATAACCTTTTTATTTGAAATCACTTATTTAGAATCTAAAAATTTCCAAAATATTAAGGAAGAAATTTTCTTTGAATATAACCAAGGAAAATTATAAAGTAATATTTATGTAAAAGATTATTCATGATAACATATAAATTCTTTCATATAGTGTATGTTAAAACAAAAATTCCTTTTATATTGTTGGAAAAAAGTCAGAATCACCATGTTCATAAAACCATAAGAATGTTCATTTAATTTTTTTTATAGAAATCCAAAAATTGGTAAAAATTATTTCAATGAATATTTATAGAATAGTAAAAATTTTCTTGAATTTTTTTAAAGAAAATATGGACATTGAAGAAAAGATTCCTGACCAAATAGAAAAACATAGCCGATTTTCCATGAAAAATTTCTTTTTATCTATTTTGTATTGAAAGAGAGGAAAATGAGAGGAAAAAACTAAAATATATATAAATAATTAGAGGAGAAGAAATGAAATAATATTTGGGATATATATATCATACAATTTTTTCATTGTAAAACTTCAGTGTAAATAATCCTGGTAAAAATGATATTGTAACATAAAACACTTACTACTTTGAATTTTTTTTGAATCATAACGCCATGAAAGAAAAAAATTCAAGTGAAAATTTTAATACCATGAAATTAAGGATATTTATGATACAACATATCAATGGGTTAGTATAAACACCTCATAAAATAATATAGGTGTATAACATCAAACATATCTCAATGATACAAAATTAAGACAAAGAACCATTATAAATTTAGTAATTTTTGAATTGAAAGTTATTGGAATATTGAAAATAAAATGGTTTTATAAATACCTTGAATTAAATTATGTATGCCAATACACATTATTGGGTAGTATATACACAATAAAAATAAAAAATTGGTTCATAACATTAAAACGACTCAATGAAGAGAAATTGAGATGAAACCTTTTCCTCAAGTCAATATTGCTTCGTAAGAACTCTAAAATCTTGTATAATAGTTTTAAATGTATTATTATTTGATACCAAAACCATAATTATTCCTATAATTATATATCCCTAGGTCGTATTGACTACTAAGGGGGTGGAGGTGGGTGGGTGGGTGTGGGTGGGTGGATCAGGGGTTTACTTTTTACAAATTCTTTCCTTTTAATTCAACCTCTTGAACATGTTAAGGTTATTGATCCTCTCAATGATTTATCATAGTCTTACCTCATATAATAAAATAATAAAATATACAATGAAATATTTTATTTAAAAGGTTTGGTACAAATAACCAATCCTTTCTATGTTGGTTAGATCCCCCAATATGGATTATCCACTGTAATATTATCATCAATTAAAATGGTTTAGGCAGCAATTGATTATACACCAAAGTAGTAGATCCTACTTCTACCCACCAACAATTAAAATATTCTGCCTTAGTTGTTTATACAACCCAACTATCTTCTCTTGTCTTTGAATGGCTAGACACCCCATCCATGATCCTCTTTAGCAACTCATTAGACCCCCCTATTACAAGATCCTCCTTTTTCTTGGTTTTGATCCTATAATAGAATGTTCTATTATATCTTGAGAGTGATATTATACCACAATAATACTAGATCTGCTTAACTTGTGTACAAATTAAAGTAACTTTACATCTTACTAGCCATTCTCAAATATATCTAATCACCTGTGTATGATCAGTTTCCTTAGTGAAACAATTCTTGTTCACGTATTATTCCTTTTGTTTGATGAAGTCTCAACCTCACTTTAAAGTGTAAAATTAATACATTCAGAATTTTATTCAATATTATTTTATGTAAGATATAAATTTCACCATATCAAACCGTTGTCTTCTTAATCCTCAATACAATTTCACCAAGCAAACTTCATTCATAATTCATGGTGATAAATCTTTCCAAAACCCTTGCACACACACACACACACACACATATTTACTTCAATTATTTCTCAAGATTTATTATTCAATTTTATTTAATGTTTCTTTGTATTGCCTTTAATATATCACTGAGTTATCCACTTCATGTTTATAAGGTAATACATGATTTATTCTATATTCCTAAAATCATTTCACATGTTTTCATGTGCACGAGATCATGCATGTGTTCTTCTGCACATATGTATAATCATGCATAACTGGAACTTTTCTTATGGTTCTATTTCTATGAATTGGATCACATGATATCTCAATATCCTATACCTTTCATTATGTATACAATATTACAAAGTATATTTCATGTATCCATGAAGGTTAATGGCTCAATTATTCGTGAATCTTTTTGGATGTGTGTAACGCAAGCGAAGGACAACAATGAATTAGTTTCTTTACAAAACTGTTGATTGTGAGAGTCACAAGCAAGAGGCCGGGAGATATATTTTCATTCTTGAAAATGTAAGTGTAGATATTCTATTCATTTTTTCCCAGGGTGATCTGTTTCTCTCTCAAAAACAAGATTCCTATTTAAATAGAAGTTACACTGTCTTTGGTTGGATGCACATTATTTATAGGATATGTTTCACCACCTATCCTTTATTTCTTAACTGACTTAGTACTCTATTTTCTATACTGAGTCAAGGATGATTTTAAAACTCTTAAAGATATTGGGATTTTGAATCCGTTGAATGCGTTTTTCCATGTTACAATTATGTGAAACTAAAAAAGTGGTATCTTATTATGTCACAAAGCCTCCCGAGCATATGAAAATGATTGCATGATCCATAATTTTTTATAATATCAAACTCATGTATAAATATAGATAATTGGTTGGATTATAGATTTTTTTATCCAACGGTATCAACTTCGAATAATTACATGAATGTAGGAAAAATATTTCATGAATAGAATATCATATTATTGATCTCAATATCACAATCATAAAATTATGAGAATGGATATGATGTTGATACATTCAAATATATCATGAAAAAATGTGTTGAGATTTCTAGGTTAAGTCCCGGGAAGAATAAAACACAACCGAGTTGATCAGATGGTTGTTATTGAATGGATAAATGACTTTGCTTATTGGAATAAAATTTTAATGATGGGTTAAAAATACCCAATTGCTGCTGTCCCACATCGGTTTATTCCATGGTTAAGTGATTATTAATAATATATCTCATTCTATTGATCTCTAGAGCTAGAAGTGGGTTCAACACCCAGACACACTATCAGATAGGGGATTCACAGGCTATGCCTCTCTATGTAGGCCCACCTCACCATCAATATGCATTATCACCCATTCACATCCTATAGGCACAATGTGGCCACTATACTTTCTCGCTTGCAAGTGCTTCCACAATGCTCTAACTGTGTGACCTGTGCATCTAAAATCCACTTCCCATGGTTGGTTATGCTGGTTTACCTCCCATGTGGTCGACCCTTGGTCCTATATGTGGCTGAGGTGGGTCCATGTTTTGATAAGGTCTAGCTTATTTTTTGGTATAAGGACACTCAAAAAATATTTAGATTCATTATAATTATAGAATATAAAATAAAACTATTTATCACTAAAAAATAAAATCTAAAAATTATAATTCAAACTATTAAATCAAAAATCCTTTTATTTACCTCAATAATATTCCATCAAATATTTATCACGCAAAACATTAATTTTTTTTCATGGAATTCATGCCACCAATTTCCTCATGAAATAATAGTTTATTGAATGGACTTATTTAATTCCTATTATTCAAATTTTTGTAAATAATGTGTCTTCATTGACATAATTACTTGACATTAAAGAACAACTAAACAACCCTTTCAATTAAAAAGGAAAATTTATCAAGCATGAAAATTATTTCTATTTTCTAAATCCATAAAAATCCTCCAAGAATCATTACATTATATTCACTCACCAAACCCATATTGACTTATTTAAAGAAAATAGAATAATTACTTGGGATAAAAAATATTACCACACATGTTTTACTTATAAAATCATAACACCTATTCATTGATAATATTTTATTATCATTATCATTTTGGGGGTTAATTCCTTCGTTTTTCATGTTTGTTTTGGTTCAATAGTTTTGGTCCTTGTACTTTTATCATAGTTACTTCATCTTGAAAATTTTAATCATGATATAAATATCAAATATATTCCTTATTTTCATATTTATAACCATTCATATAAATCAGTGATGAAAAATTAATTACATCACTACATGGAGATGGTAGTCCAAATGTATGCTAGAGTAACGTTTCCATTTTTCTATGTATGGAATGAAATAAAGGTAAATATTAATTCATATTTATTGAATTATTATTATACAAAAATATCATATATAAACATTAAATCTATCATAATAAATAACCATGAATGATGGTGGTGGAAAATGTGCAGTATCACTACTTGGAGGCGGTAGTCCACCCGTACGCACGAGCGATACTTTGATCTCCCATTATATTGAGAAGATGTGGTAAATTTTTATTCCATAATCATAATAACATGTCATTATTTTGATGATACCAGATTCATTGTAGCGACCCAACCCCATTATCTTAGATCTGGTGCTGTGCTACCATTACATTGGCATAAGATTCAAGTAAATCACAACCTAAAGGAACAAACAGTTTAGTAGTCTTGGTAAACCAAATATATACACGAGTCTTGTTTTAAAACTGAATACACTAGTTACAAAATATATATTTTTTCTCTCAAGGATAATAACTTTATTCCATCTAAAATATCCTTTCATATCTTTCTTATCACACTTTAGGGAATCCTAAGGAAAGGAAACAAAATATGGGTTAGCTCAAATAATCAATAAGGGTAAATATAGAGAAAGAAATAATAAATCAATGAGAATAATCAATATAAAAAGGTAATAACTAAATAAACATGTCATGAAATCAATAATCTGAGAAGGAAGTGTGTAAAAAATATGACAAGGTAAATAAATGGAAACACATTCCATTTAAATACCTAGATAAGGAAAAATAAATATAGAAATGTAAGAAACTCAAAACACATGACACTTAATCAATAAACAGAGAATGAAATGAATCCATAGAATTTTTTATAGTGAAAATATCTTGTAAAATAAATACTGAATAAAAATGAAGATAATGATTAATTATTGGACATTATGTCTCAAGCACATGAAAACCTACACCATCTAAACCTTTCACAAGACAGTTTAAAAATATAGGTGGAAACCCATTTAATTTTCACAACTTATTTGTCCCATAAGAACCTATCAATGCATCAAGGGGATATATAAAGTTTGGGCCCCACCCATTATTGACTATCCAAAGCATTCCTTATATCGAATAATCGATTTAATTAATAGAAAATATGCCTTATCAAATATACATATTGAATAAATAATATAAAGTTATCAATATTTTCCCATATAATCAAATAAATTTCAAAGTTAAAATCATATGTAAAAATGATATATAGGATAGGTAATAAACTTATCCATGATAAATGATATGGATAATTAAAAGAAATTCAATTTTTAATGACCATAGGGAATTGAATATTTCAAGGGGATTTAATGAAGGATTCAAGGAAGTGAACATCAATATTATCCTTTAGAAAATCAATAATAAACCATCTAGAGGAAGAATAAGTATGGTATCAATTCAAAATATACCAAGTGGAGTAAAAAAAATGTTTTTTGTCATTGATGAATATAAATAGTATAAAAATATATTTTAAAAACATTATTGGGAAAAACATCCTTTTTATTTTGATTTTTTGAAAATCCTTTTATTTGAAAATCACTTTAAAAAAAATTTTATTTAAAAATCAACCTTTTAAAATTGAAAAGTAAGCTTAAAATAAATGACGGTGGGTAAATCCATAAAAGTCGTACAAGGTAAAAATATAATTACATTTTTATGGTAAAAAGGTTATAAAAATGAATTGTTCGAAAAGCGATAAGAAGATTCCTTTGAAAATATTTGTAAAAGAAAAAAAGGGTAAAAATTTCTTTGATTAATCATTTTAGAAAGGTTAAAACATTTTTAAAAACATTTTTATAAAACATGATTTTTAAATGAAGAAATGTTCTTTGACTAAAGAGATAAATGGAGTATGGTTTTCTTAAAAGTATTTTTTAATTTTTTTGAGTACCTATGGATGGAAAAATGTTAGTATTACTTGGAAAAGGTCATCACTACTAGAAATCCTAGTTTTACCAATGGTTATATCCCAACGGTTTACTAAAACATTGGGAATAGCCATCTATACCAACGGTTCTCAGAAACCGTTGGTATAGATGGTTTTATAAACACTTTTACCAACGGTTCATTACAACCGTTGGTATAGAGGAGTTTTTACCAACGGTTCTATGAGAACTGTTGGTAAAAGTTGGATTTCGATGACCTTTTACCAATGGTTCTCATTGAACCGTTGGTAAAGGTTTGGGCTGAATGTATATACCAACGGTTTGTAAAAACCGTTGGTAAAAATTTCCCCCAAATTGGAAGTAGCCCATCCTCTCCCCCATTCGTGATCCAGAGCCCTAAACGGGAGCTATCGGCGATTTTGGAGGTGCTTCCGGTTCTCTTCCTCCATCCCATCCAAGGTGAGTTATTTTCTTTAACTTTCAGTTTTTATTTTCGATTTTGATGTGTATATGTTTCTCTTTAGGATGAGACCAATTTCTATTCTCATATTCCCACCCAATTTATGTTCCAGCCCTATTTATGTTTCGGTTCTTTTTTAAATTCCATGCATATTCCAGCCCATATAGATTGCATTAGACGGTTGTCTAATTTTTTGATGTGCCTTTCATGTTTCATTACTAATAAATTTTTATTATATGTTATAAAATTCAATCACATGTTTAGTTTTAACATTCATAGTTACTTTATTATCTTGTATCAATAATTTATATTAATAATCTTTTCATATATTCCATTGTTGAGTGTTTTTACTCGTGCAATAGAATTCCAAGCTCATGTTACTTCATAGTGATTATTTAGATTTGAAAGTGTTTTATTTTTCATGTTAAATTTATTAAAAAGTTTTGGGGACTAATTAAAGTTATTAGATTCCAATTTCCATGCTTCTATGCTTGTTAAGAATTAAATGAAATATGATGGTTGTAATTAAATGAAATTCAATGTTCAATTTTTATCATGTATGGGTGATTAATAAATTGGAATGTGATGAACCATATAATTGAACCATTGTTGATGCAAATTATATACCAAAAGGTTATTGAATAAAAGTTATTCTTGTGAATTTCGTTACATCATAGATAAAATGGTTGTGGTTATATGAGAGATACCTCCGATGGTTCTTTGATCATTGTTTTATGGAGAATGAATGGTTTAGGTCCGGTATTAATAGTAGCTTCCAGTGAGACCATTTTAGTATAAGGGGAAACAAGATTATGATCTACAAGGGGGTGATTGAGTTGGTAGAGACCAAACATTGTTTGTTCCTTGTGTTCAAGAACCATAAATAGAGTGTTCCAATTAGGTGGTCATCAGTAAAGTCATAGGTAATATTTCCAAGTCCTGTTTCATGAAGTTGAATATGTGGTGCTATAGTGGTTTTGGATTGTTTGAGGTACTCTTAGTGTATTATAAACCCTCATTTGTTCCATATTTATTTAAATTTATTTAATATCATTTTTTTCACACACACCATTATATCCTATCAAACTATATTTAGAGTGTATTTCCATTCGTATGGTGTTAAATATTTTAGTAAATGTCCATACTAGCTTCTTTTATGTGTTCTAGGGGTTTATACTAATGACAAGGATGGATGATTATTGTGGGGGTATTCTTTTCATATAAATATACCTATACACCCCGACCCCCTTGGACAACCTGACCACCCCCACGGACAGCCCGCCCACCTGGACACCCCGACCCCCCTAGACAGCCCCCACCCCCTGGACACCTCTGACCCCCCGGATGGCCCCACCACCCCCTAGACACCCCGCACCCCCCTGGACACGCCACACCCCCCTTGGACAGTCCTGCCACTCCCATGATCCTCATCCTACTCCTCATCCTGTTCTACTTGAAGAAGTTAAAGTATAAAACTCATATATTCCCAACAAGACCCTTAAGGATTATGTATTCCTTGATCCACTTCCAATATCTTACTGGTCAATCCTTGAATATAGGCATTAGAAATTTTGTATCTTATTTTCTTATATACATTGTATTTTGTTGTATTTTTTAATATGATTCTCATATAGAGTAATGTGTCAGTTATGCTTTTATATAGAGTAAACAATTTTCATTTACGTAAATATTTTTTTGATTAAACTTTAATATTATTGAATTGCTTTGAAATGACTTATTGTGATTTTTTTACAGAATGGATAGAAGTTGGATGTACGAAACTGATCGGATTTCAACTGATTTTCAAAATAATTTGAACAGCTTTCTAGATTTTGCATTTGACAAGGCTTCAGATAGTGGTCGATACACTGCCCATGTTTTAATTGTGTTGGAAGACCTTGGTTGAGCCGTGAAGTAGTTAGCTATCATATAACCAAATATGGTTTCCAAACAAACTATTATGTGTCGTATCACAATGGAGAGAAAATGGAATCTCAAAATGTTGATGATCCAAATGATAGGACTGAATTGGAGAGTTTGATATATGATCGATTTCCATTTATTATACATCATGAGAAGGAAAGGATGTCTAACCAACAAGATTTTGATACAAGAACACATGATGCGTCCAATGAAAATGATGATGTTGATAGGGTGAAAAAATTGAATGATGCTGCGACGACTCCAGTATATCGACAATGTGATAAAATGAAAAATTTGGAATTTTTAATCTGATTGTTTCATGGGAAAACTATGTATGGGATTTCAAATACTGCAATTGATTACATTCTTACCTTATTGAAGGACTTACTTCCAGATGATGCAGATATTCCCTCAAACCACTATATGGCATGGAAGTTGGTTGTTGAACTTGGATTCTCAAAAAAAAAAAAAATTCATGCTTGCCCAAATGATTGCAGCTTATTTTGGGAGGAAACTGCTGAAAGAAATGATTGTATAAAATGCGGAACCTCCCGATGGAAGCCAAAAGATGATGGAACACCATCGCGTGTGCCACAAAAAGTAATGTGGCACTTTCCATTGATCCCCAGATTACAGAACCTTTTCATGTATGATGAAATATCCGTAAAAATGCGATGGCATGACACCGAGAGAAAAAAGAATAATGAAGAGTTGGTTCACCCTGCAGATGGATTTTCATGGCAGAGATTTGATGCTCGATATCCTGAATTTTCAGTCGACGTGCGTAATGTGAGACTAGGTCTTTCATGTGACGGTTTTAATCCATTTGGGAAGATGCTCACTTCGCACAGCACATGGCCGGTTTTCATACACATTTATAACCTTCCCCCTTGGTTGTGTATGAAAAAGCCTTACACTTTCTTGAGTATACTGATATCTGGCCCTTCTGATCCCGACAATGATATAGATGTATACATGCAACCTTTAATAAAAGAGTTGAAACTTCTTTGGTATGTGGGTGTGCCCACATACGATGCATGTACGAAAGACATATTTCAGATGCGTGCTGCACTTATGTGGACTATCAATGATTTTCCTGCTTATGCAATGATGTCTGGATGGAGCACAAAAGGAAAATTATCATGTCCTGTTTGTATGAAGAATACTTGATCGAGAAGACTGAAATATCGTCGTAGTTTTAGTTTTATGGGACATTGACGATTCTTGCCAATGAACCATCCATATAGAAACAATCGTCGAAGATTTGACAATACCATGGAGAATGATGATCCACCTCAGCGTATGTCTGGAACTGATTTACTTAATGAATTGAAAGATTTCAGTTATTCATTTGGGAAGAGTGTAATGAAATCTAGAAAGAGGAAAAATGTTTCCAATGATACCTGTTACAATTGGAAGAAGAAGAGTATATTCTTTGAGTTGTCATATTGGTCAACCAACTTGTTACGTCATTTCTTAGACGTAATGCACATTGAAAAGAATATATGTGAAATGTTGCTTTCGATTCTTCTAAATGTCAAGGGGAAGACAAAAGATGATTTACGATCTCGGCGCGACTTGGTAGATTGGGGGATCAGACCAGAATTGCATCCTGTCTGTATCAGTGAAAATAAATGGCAAGTTCCATGTGCTTCTTATGTGATGACTCCTGCTGAAAAAAATCAATTTCTAGAAGTGCTAGAGACTATTAAAGTTCCTGATGGCTATTCAAGCAATATATCAAAACGGGTCAACAGAAAAGAGTTGAAGTTGAAATCTTTGAAGACTCATGATTATCACGTCCTTTTGCATGAGTTGATTCCAATAGCAATCCGTCATCTCTTGTCCAATAATGTTAGAGTCTCAGTTATTCGGTTGTTCTATTTTTTAGAGATCTTTGTGCTAAGAGGTTGTCCAAATCCCTCGTGCAAAAATTGTTGGCAGAGACACCATTAATTTTGTGTGAGTTAGAGAAAATATTCCCTCCATCATTTTTACATGCATGTTGCATCTGACTGTCCATCTTCCGACCGAAATACTTCTTGGAGGACCCGTTGCTTTCCATTGAATGTATCCAACTGAAAGAAACATGTGCACATTGAAATCATATCTTCAGAACATGAATTATCCCGAAGGTTCTATTGTGAATGGTTACTTGGCTTAAGAATGTATGTATTTCTGCTCAATGTATTTGTCTGATCATACTACGAGAATAAACAGACCAATGAGAAATAAAGAAGAACAGTATGGGAAAATTGAACCCAGTTTTCCATCACTTCCTCAGACAGGAGGAATTCTGGGATCATATACATTGACAACATTAAGCCTTAAAGAGTGAGAGATGGCACATCGCACAGTGTTGTTCAATTGTGATTTGTTCAATGAGTATATCAAGTAAGTTAATTGTACATGTATCTCTTATCTTATCTCTTGTAATTTTAAATATTTGTTAAACTATTATTATTTTTATCTACTGGGAACATAAATAATTGATATATAGAAAGCATCGTTCTTTATCTTTGAGAAAGAAGGAGACTTTGCATAGAAAAGGGTTTTCTGCTTGGTTGAAATTGAAGGTAAATATATTTCTGTAATAACTAAATAAAAATAATATTTAATTAAGTTTACTATTTGTTTATATTTCAGGTATCGAGTTTGCCTACAGACTCTGTTTCTGAGGAAATAAGAGCTTTGGCTTTTGGTCCTAATACCATGGTTCGTGCTTGTAAATCACTTACGATCAATGGATACAAATTTATTATCACTGAACGAGCAAGAAACATGAGAACACAACATAATGGTGTTATGCTAACTACCACAACAGACTGTTATGCCAGTTCATCGGACACTAGACCTCGTTCTGAAAATGTTGCTTATTATGGTGTCATGGAGAAAATAATAATTTTGGATTATTACTCGCATGGTCGAGTCATGATGATGAAATGTCAATGGTTTGATTCAATGACGAGGCAATGCACCTTTATTGATGATTGTGGATTTCGAGTTATTGACATGACTCACACTCTTGCCACCGATGAACCACATGTATTGGCATCAATGGTGAAACAGGTTTTTTATGTCAAAGATCATCATCATCCTAAATTCGGTGTAATTATTGAAGTAAATCCCAGACATGTTTTTTATGATGGTGATGATGAAGTTGACACTATCCCTACTGCAATTGGAATCAATCCGTTTATTACTTATGATGACCCCAACAGCTCAATTGTCAAAGTTGATTGTGAACCTGAAGTTGTGGTGGGAAATATATAGAATCATACAGTCGTGTTCTCACATACATGTTTCAACTACATCATTCAGAGTGTTTATCCTAGTACTTACCTTCATAACACCATAAATCTTCTGTTTCATTATGTTCTTTTTATCATAATGGTTTTTCTATATTTTGTTTTTTGGGTTACACATTAGTTATCTGTTTCTAATTACTTCCATATTTGTTTTCATTGCAGGAAATGACACCCATTGAAGAGAGGTGGCAGAAAAAGATGACAGATAATAATCGTCGCATGGTACAGATGGGTGTTCCTCCACTCATCCCTGTTGTGAGTATTTTATTTCAAATATAAATATTTCAATAACTTATAATATCATGTGTTTACTTTTCTATCAAACTTTTTTTCAGGATCCACCCCCTAGATGACAGATATCTGACGAGGAGCCTGATATTGCTCCCAGTAGAGAGGTTGGTGGTAGGAGGGGGGGTGGTGTCAGAGATGGATGATCATCTAGTGGTCCCGGTACTGAGGCCAGTGGTACGAGGGATCGTGGGGCGAGAGTTAGACGACCCACTACCACAGACGTATCTTCTACGCCCTATTTTGATCCTGGCGTGTCTTCAGGGACATATGAGATATTTAGACCTCCGATGCTTACACTACCAGCTGGCCAGACGTCTATGCCATCATCTTTTGCTTCTGGTTCATTATCTCTGGGCTATTATATTCCACCTTCTTCGACTCCTGCTGCGACACAATATGTGGCCGAGGAGCATACACTGAGGGACACTGCACCTGTACAGGATATTCCTTCAGCTTCTGCACCCATTGATCTGACTACCACATGTATATTTATATAACTCTATCAAATTTTTATACCAAAATTTATTTTTATTATAACTTGTATTGATATTATTTTTCTTTAATAATAGATTCATCTACAGATAGGAGGCGGGGGAGGGGGCGTACTCGCTTGCGTGCAGTATGGAACTGCCAGACACAGTTGATGGTTGAATACAATGTTGATGGAAAATGATTGAGAAATCTGGGCAGCAATGTCAGGGTTTTTTTGGCGACGCTAGCCAAATACTCCGATATCTTTCCGGTCAGCCCTCTCTCTTGGAGACATCTGCCACCCGAAGTCAAGGATAATGCGTGGGCACAAATATGGGTAAAAAATCTATTGGATTTAATGTAGTATATTTTTGTATTTAAATGAACTAATCAATTTAGTTTCAGCTTCGGTTTAACTTCCCTGATGGCGAAGGTGCACGACCAGCGCGTTTAAAAGAGCTAGGAGAGCTTTGGAGAGCTTATAAGCATGAGCTGTATGTTGGATGGTGTGATAGAGTGGGCACGGAGTTAGAGACATTACCTATCGTGGATGAC
This sequence comes from Viscum album, assembly GCA_963277665.1. Lineage (NCBI taxonomy): Eukaryota > Viridiplantae > Streptophyta > Magnoliopsida > Santalales > Viscaceae > Viscum > Viscum album. Next base: position 223,811,495 of record OY728119.1, on the reverse strand, counting down.
TGCCTGATAGAGCAATATTGCCAAATGATTATCCATTGGGTGACTTCCAAATTTAAGGTATTAATCTCATTTTATTTATTTAAATGAGAGTTTTCACATTTTTCATTAATATAATCTTATTAATTATTAATCATTATTTAGGAATCTTTTGAAAAAAACAAAAAAAAACATTGATTCAAAGCAATACCTCCACACTTTGGGGCGCACAACTATGTCAGATCATGAGAGGCCGCAGGTACGATATAGTTGTTTATAAATTTTCTTTAAGACTTTCCCTTTTTAATGGATCATACTTAAATTATGTGATTTATTGAATAATGAATATATGATTATACTTTCACTTTATATTGTTTCAATTTCATTACAGAAGCACAAAATGAATATTGAAGGACGTATCCCTCGAGCAAAATTGTTTTGCTCGAGTAGAAGAAAAAACGATGGAACTGCAGTAAATGAACCGACCCAAGAGAAGATTGTAAGTTTTAATTTGTTTATTTAAAAGTTTAATATCTAATTTGAAATTTAATAATCTATTAATATTTTTTACAGGCTGCTTTAGAGGCTCTTGATGCCCAGGAGCCTGAAAATTTTGGGCCACACGATCATTTATATCAGGTTTTGGGAGATGAGCACTCTGGTCGAGTACGCTGCCGACCTGGTAAGAATATAGTCCCGACGAGGTGTTGGTCGTCTCCAGGTATCCATTCTAGTACCACCGAGTTGGAACAGGTCAAGGAGCATGCAAGACAGTTTGATAAAAGGGTCACAGAGTTGGAAGTACAAGTTCAAACAAGAGACAAAGAATTTATGAAACTGATGAAAGCATTATCTTCATCACTTCCACCAGAGGATAGTGCGGATTGTCAGACATTTATGTCGTCGATGGGTGCATCATCCAATGCACCAGGCGGCAGCTCTAGTGGAAATCGAGATGATGACGTTCCTGGTGATGACGAGGATGCTGAAGAGGAATAGGGCGAGGATGAGGATGTGGACGAGGGCGAGGATGGGGCCGAGGGCGAGGATGGGGCCGAGGGCGAGGATGATGCCGAGGATGAGGATGAGGCCGATGATGAGCATGGGGATGATGACGAGGACGACGACGAGGACAGAGATGGCGACGAGGATGAGGCTGATGATGATAGTGGTGATGGTGATGGTGATCAGAGGCAGATTGATCCATTACATTTTTGAATTCTGTATAACTCTTTATTTTTGGACATGGTTTTCCACTTTGGGGTTTTCCTTTGCTTCATAGGGACATTGCATTTAGATTCTGTTTTTTGCACTTGATTCTTATTGTATGATTAGTCTACTACCTAGACCTTTAGTATTCCTTGGTACTGTGATACTCATTTTTCTAATTTTTTTACTTAGATTTCTTAGTTAGCCATGTATTTCATGTTTATGCATGTGGAAAATGATATGGAAAATGTGCTTTGAAGTAGTCGCCGACACCACTCAAAGTGTCTAACTTTTATTTGAAATGGACAGGATTTTAAGTGAAAACAACAACTGGCATACATAAAACAGACCAAACGCATTCGGATTCTGTTTAAACTATAGGACAATGATCCATGGGTCATATGTGATGTGTACGAGTCAACCCCGCCTCAATCCGAGGACCGGTGTGGCCGGTACCACTCAAAGTGTCTTTCTTTTGTTTAAAATGGATGCGCTTTTAAGTAAAAAACCACATACGGAAAATAGACCAAACACATTCGGATAATATTGATACTTTAGGACATGTATCCATGGGTCATATGTGACGTGTACGAGTCAACCCCGCCTCAATCCGAGGCACGGTGTGGCCGACACCACTCAAAGTGTCTAACTTTTATTTGAAATGGACATGATTTTAAGTGAAAACAACAACTGGCATATGGAAAACAGACCAAACGCATTCAGATTCTGTTTAAACTATAGGACAACAATCCATGGGTCATATGTGATGTGCATGAGTCAACCCCGCCTCAATCCTAGGGCCGGTGTGGCCGGTACCACTCAAAGTGTCTTTCTTTTGTTTAAAATGGATGCGCTTTTAAGTAAAAAAAACCACATACAGAAAATGGAACAAAGGCATTTAGATGTTGTTGATACTTCAGGACATGTATCCATGGGTCATTTGTGGCGTGTAGGAGTCAACCCTGCCTCAATCTGAGGCACGGTGTGGCCGGCACCACTCAAAGTGTCTAACTTTTATTTGAAATGGACAAGATTTTAAGTGAAAACAACAACTGGCATACGGAAAACAGAACAAACGCATTCGGATTCTGTTTAAACTATAGGAAAATGATCCATGGGTCATATGTGACGTGTACAAGTCAACCTCGCCTCAATCCAAGGGCCGGTGTGGCCGGTACCACTCAAAGTGTCTTTCTTTTGTTTAAAATGGATGCGCTTTTATGTAAAAAAACCACATACGGAAAACGGACCAAAGGCATTAAGATACTGTTGATACTTTAGGACATGTATCCATGGGTCATTTGTGGCGTGTAGGAGTCAACCCCGCCTCAATCCGAGGCGCGGTGTGGCCGACACCACTCAAAGTGTCTAACTTTTATTTGAAATGGACATGATTTTAAGTGAAAACAACAAATGGCATACGAAAAATAGATCAAACGCATTCGAATTCTATTTAAACTATAGGAAAAGGATCCATGGGTCATATGTGACGTGTACGAGTCAACCCCGCCTCAATCCAAGGGCCGGTGTGGCCGGTACCACTCAAAGTGTATTTCTTTTGTTTAAAATGGATGCGCTTTTAAGTAAAAAAAACCACATACGGAAAACGGAACAAAGGAATTCAGATACTATTGATACATTAAGACATGTATCCATGGGTCATTTTTGACATGTACGAGTCAACCCCGCCTCAATCCAAGGCGCGGTGTGGCCGACACCACTCAAAGTGTCTAACTTTTCTTTGAAATGGACAACAGTTTAAGTATAAACAACAACTGACATACGGAAAACCGACCAAACCCATTCGGATTCTATTGAAACTGTAGGAAAATGATCCATGTGTCATTTTTGACGTGTAGGAGTCAACCCCGCCTCAATCCGAGGGCCGGTGTGGCCGGTACCACTCAAAATGTCTTTCTTTTGTTTAAAATGGATGCGCTTTTAAGTAAAAAAAACCACATACGGAAAACGGACGAAAAACATTCGGATTCTGTTGAAACTTTAGGAAAACAATCCATGGGTCATTTTTGACGTGTAGAAATCAACCCTGACTCAATCCGAGGCAAGGTGTGGGCGGCACCACTCAAAGTTTCTAACTATTTTTTGAAATGGACAACAGTTTAAGTAAAAACAACAACTGACATACGGAAAACAAACCAAACACATTCAGATACTGTTGATACTTTAGGACAAGGATCTATGGGTCATTTGTGACGTGTACGAGTCAACCCTGCCTCAATCCAAGGCATGGTGTGGTCGGTATCACTCAAAGTGCATTTCTTTTGTTTAAAATGTATACACTTTTATGTAAAAACAACCGACATACGAGAAACCAACCAAACGCATTCGGATTGTGTTGATACTTTAGGAAAATGATCCATGGGTCATTTGTGACGTGTACGAGTCAACTCCGCCTCAATCCAAGGCGTGGTGTGGATGACACCACTCAAAGTCTCTCTTTTATTTCAAAAGGAAATCATTTTAAGTGAATACAACTGAAATTTACACTCATCAACGATAGTCGCAAACTATTTTTCATGAGTTGGGTAGTTTCACTAATGGGGTCATAAGTGACGAGACTCCTAAGAAAATACCTTTTCAACATATATTATAAACAATACAAGTTCAATGCAAAATTCATCACAAATCATTACATACCCAAACCTAGGATCACAAAAAAAGGGATTTTAGCCAATTTGAAATTATTATTCAACTCTAATAGATATTTATCAAACTATTCTGCCTATTAGAATTTGATGGGGAGGTGTGCTGGTTGGGGGGTTGTGCATGGGTGTGGTGAATTACCACCGGATGATTGTTGTCATATGTGTTTTTTGGGCTATTTTCGGTGTTTTTTATACTGTTTGAAATATTTATGTGGTTTTTGTGATATTTTTTATACAGGTGTATAGTGGAGGGTATATTGAGGGCTGTTGTGCAATGTTTTTTTATGCAGGTGGATGGTAGGGCTACTAGAGGGCTTCTGGTGGGCTGCTGTGCAGCAGCTCTGGCAAAGGTTATACCAACGGTTCAGAACCATTGGTATATCTTTTTCCAGAATTCTGGAAAAGGCTATACCAACGGTTCAGAACCGTTCGTATAAGATTTTCCAGAAAAAAGCTATCCCAACGGTTTAGAACCGTCTGTATATCCTTTTCCAGAATTCTGGAAAGCTTATACCAACGGTTCAGAACCGTTGGTATAGCTTTTTCCAGAATTCTGGAAATCTTATACCAACGGTTCTAAACCTTTGGGATATCTTTTTCTGCAGAATTCTGGAAAAGATATACCAACGGTTCTGAACCGTTGGTATAAGTTTTTCCAGAATTCTGGAAAGCTTATTGCAATGGTTCAGAACCGTTGGTATAGACATTTCCAGAATTCTGGAACACCTATACCAACGGTTTAAGTGCAACTGTTGGTATAGGGCTTTCCTCATGGCTTACTAGCCAATGGTTTGGAAAACTGTTGGTATAGTCTATACCAACAGTTTTCCAGCCTATACCAACGGTTGTAAACCATTGGTATAGCCTACTTTTCCAGTAGTGAATTAATAAACAAATTATAATAAAATGAATGGGTTTAATGAAAAATTATCCAATAATTTACTCTAATGTAAATTCAAGTATAAGTAATCCCAAATAAAATGATATTGTGAAGTTAATGATAGAAAAGGCCATAATGTTGACATGAGAATAAATCAATAAATATATTATGTGTGACAAATTTAAATCCAAATGAAATAATTTTAAATAAAATAATATATGTTAAAAAGTTATTACACATTTAATATTATAATATTAATGACAGTGAGTAAGTAATATAACCCATTGAAAATTAACCAGGTTATGAAATTATTTACCACTTGGTAACTTTAAATTACGACCCATTATAAGAAATAATTCAAATTGAGACTCAAAATACCATGAAAAAATTCATTATATAATAAATAAAAATGGTTAGTATATACACCACACAAAATAAGTAAGTGGTCAATGTGACATTTATCTCACATATGTAAAAAGTGAGATGAAAATCAATTACCTTGCATTTACTTTTGGGAGAACATACTTTTAATTACTATATGGTGGGTTTAAAAATGTTATTAACATATTAAATCACCATATTAATATTTATTATATCATATATGATCTTATTATAATATATTATTATCCGTTTGTTAACAATATTTCATTATTTTCAATATTTCAGGTGTTAATTGTGTAGTTTTTCTAGTATGTTTTGACTTGTTACTTATTGTTCCTATTACTTAGATCATGATTTAATTATCTAAAGAATGTAAAAAATGATTTAATTATAATATATATTCATTATATATTTATTTATAATAATACATAATATTTATGTATAGGAAATAAAACACATCATTCATGGAGATAGTAGGTCGTACGTATGCACATACACTACTTCCATTTCCTTGTCGTACTTAAAATAATGAAAAGTAAATGATATATATGAATATTATAATTATATTATAATATATTTTTCATATATGTTACATAGGTTTGTTAAAACCATACTTTATATGTTCCATGTATTGTGTGAGTGAATCCCATCATTTTGAGGAGGTGATAGTCCACACGTCCACAAACGATGTTATCGTATTTACAAAAAATGGAAAGCATAAAGTTATGTGTTATATAAAAATTAAATAAGCATAAATACATTATAAATATCATATATATCATATATAAATATCCTGTAAATCATATTTCCAACCATGGGAGGTGGTAAAGAAAAAACAAATGACATCGTTTTGTGAGGCAGTAGTTCACCATACACATAAATGGAAAGTTTGTTACCCATTAGATGGAAGTGTGTGTAAGTGTAGGTCAAAAGATTAACATAAAAACACATAAGTATATTTTTTATAGTTATTTTATTATATAATCATGGGATAATAAGAGTTTAGGGGGTGTATAATGAAAATAACACAAAGGATCTTGAGGAAGGATGTTACCTCTTCTTTGGGTAACTCCTTTTGGTTTGCACCAAAAGGATTCCTTTGATGGATTTATTCAAAAAGGGTGCCTACAAGGATTAAAGGAGATATTTTGGGATCTTATTTTAGTATATATTTTGTGGTACAAAGTGGATTGATAGGTGTGAATAAGTGGGAGGGGTGAGTGCCATTTTATAGTGGAGGAGGAGTGGCCTTCTTGTAAATTTTTGAAATGGGAATTCCACCCATGTTCTTACCAAGAAAAGTAACTCCAAAAATAAAAACAATTAAATAAAAGGGAAGAAAGGATAGAAATATATCTATAAAATGGAGTTTTTACAAGTTTATAGGTTATTTTTTCCCTCAAGTTTAAGGTTTAGTCCCGTGTTAAGTTAATTTTTCTCTTAATAACTGTAATTAATTTTAATTACTTTCACTAATATTTTTTGTCAAAAAATAATTTGAAATTATTATAAATTATAAATTATAAATTATTCTAATTCTAATTATTGAATCCATTTTTCTAAATTCCAATAACATAAGTGGAAGAAATTAATTTTAATTTAATCCCACAGACGGGACAACAATGCGGGGTTTAAAAGTAAAACTATTCAAACATTTTCTGTGTTTTTATATTAAATTTCAATATGAAATTGATTCAAATGATCTAAATTGGATTAATTTATGTAAAATATATCTAATAAAACTTTTAAGCCAATATTTTTTTTATTTATCCTTATAAATAAATTAGATGAAAGGTAGTTTTGAATTAAAATTTAGAATTTTAACTATTCATCAAACAATGAAACTTCACAGAAAAATACCAAAAAATCACCCTAACCTAATTATGATGTTTTATCTCAAAAATGAAGTTTATTTTAGCAAATTAAATTTATAAAATTTCATAAAATTAGATTTAAAATATGTTCTCTATTAAAAGGTGATAAAAGTGCCTTTATAAAAATATAGGTTTTTATGCATAAAATTTGGATTGTTTTATCTTATGAATATAAAATCTATTAGATAAATTTTAAAAATAATTTATTGAATATATAATATATATATTTTGATAATTCAGTTAATACTATTCATAATCTCTAATTTAATGGCTAGGTTAATTCTTATTATATTAAATAATAATATTTTAATAATATATTGTTGTTCTATAAAACTCTGTCTTGCGTGTAACAAAAACCATTGAATAAACAAATTGTTTCATGTGATGTAAGCTAACTCATTATCACATTCATTTCAAGATATATTATGGATTTATTTTATTTTAAATAGTCAATATATTGTAAATTCTCAGGATATTATATTCCCTTACATGCTTGGTGTTGTGTGTTATACATGCTATCAAACACAATGTTCTTAATTTAGAATTTCTGGACAATACATTCTACCTACCTTAAATAAATTTCATCCTTGAAATTTAAACTCGATCTTTCTAATAGATTGTTTGATATTTCTTATATTTAAATCCCACATCAAAAGAAGGGTTCGTAAAAATTCCTTTAGAAAATAGAGAATGATAAGTACAATGTTCACATGGACTAACATATAACTAGGTATCTGAGTAGGAGAACATTAGTGGAACTTGGGGATAGGTACATGGAGGAAAAACATAAATATTTATAGGGAGTGATTGAGACCATTAATAACAAACAAGTGAACGATCATTGGAATGTTGAGGGCCTCAAAGCCCTAAATATTTTATGATTTAGAAAACCATTGGTTAAAAAAAAGGTATTAGGAATTTTTTATTATTTTTATTATTATTATTTTCCTAATTTTGAGTAATTATTTTACCACCTAAGAATATAAAGAAATATACTTACATGATATATTTATCTAAATACATTTTCATCATTTGGTTGTGCTTCGATCATTTTTCCAATTCATCCATTATTTCAAAAAATGGATATCCAAAAATTAACTTCAGATTCCCGAAGCACTAAAAAAAAACTTTTAACAGATCATAAGTCCTATAAATCAAGTCTTTAGATTTTTCTCTAACTATTTCCCAAATCTAACATGGTTAAGACGTTAATCTCTAAACCTAAAAAGTAACACTACTAGTTCATCATTTATATTTATTCAATAAATTGTTCAACTAAAGACAATGAAATATTAACTTGGACATTGCGTAGGTTAGTGGTCAACATTAAACCATTATTGTCCTTTGGTCATGGGTTTAAGTCCCATGATTTTTTTCAGACATGATGGGTTTTCACCTAGCATACAAGTTGTCCATTTCCAAAACCATATTAATATAATTTCCAAAAAAATATGGTGGACATACTTGAAATTTAGTCATTAAATAAACTTTTAAATAAGGTTTTAAATACAACCTCAATTCATAAATAATTCATCCATTTACTTCTACATAGGTCCTTCCTTGGTCCAGGGCTTATCCTTTTGAAGAGGGAATTTCCTAAAAAAACCAGAGTGTGTGAATCAATTATCATATTGGAAAAACATTATAATAATTTTTAGGATTTATAAATCTTAACACCTTATTTTTAATCTAAGCCTATAGAAACCCTAGACTTTTACATATATCATTACATGATTTTAAGTATAATTATACATCAGAGTACAAGCCAAGGATTGTTAAGTCTAGTGTCTTTGAAGAATAGGTACATAAAACATAAAACATGAGACTAAAAAAACTATTCTTTATTTAATATTAATAAAGCGATCCTAACATCATTTGAGCCCTTACATATACATAGGGTACCCTAGGGATTACATGAATTAAGGGATGAACTAAAATCCCAGTAAGGGAAAAACGATAAGGACAAAGCATTAGAACATGGGATAAAAGGCATGACATGATGATATAAAAAAACATGTAACATATGGAATCATAACATATAAACATGGAATCATATAAACATGGAGTCATAGTAATTTTTAAAACATTAATTTAGGACAATTTAAGGCTAAATATCAATACTGTTGTATATGGTAGCACAATCCAAGGTTAACCGCCAAGAATGTTGCACGTGGTAGCACAAGCCAAGTCTAACCGCCAAGACCGTCACACATAACGTCTCATGGTACTCAAATTTACCCAATGAATTAGAGAACTATCTTGGATCACCCATATTAAATTTTAATGAATATTTTTTCCACATAAAGAATCATACATAATGAATCTTACATAAACATAAGGGTTATCCGTAAAAATAATTGGGCACCACAATCATGTCATAAAGCATAAAAAATGGTCGTATCATAAAAGTGTCCCTGAAAGAAAGGAACTAAAATATACATGGACAATAATAAGGTAAAATAGTCATGCATAATGGTAAGTTATGTCAAGTAGAAGTGACAACATGTAAGAAAAGTATTTGAGAAATTTTATTATTAAAACATTTTTGTGCTTTTTTAAGGAAAATACTATAGAGCCTTTAAAATAGAAAAGGAAAAAAATAATTTATATAAAACAAAATTTGAACCAATAAGGTTTTAATAATAAAAATACTGATTTTAAAAAGAAAATTTTGGCTTAAAATAGAAGATAGAGTGAACTTGAAATCGGGTAAAAATTCGGGAAGTTCCCTCAAAAACGGGTCTGCTTATCGGGAAGTATTGAGGAGGGAATCACTTAAAATATTATATATCCCCGAAATAGAATGAGGTATGTATATTGAAACAAGATTTTGGAGTATATAAAAAATGTTTAGAAGTTTTACATAAAAATAAAATACAACTTCATTTGGGTAAAAAGAAAGATAGAGTAACCCGAATAAATACGGGCGGTTCGGGTAGAATCCCTTACGGAATATTGACATGGTATCTGGTGTACCTAGGAGGGATTACAGGGAGAGAAATGGATTTTTAATCTTTTATAAATCATGGGTTAAGTACTTGGGAGGTTTAAAATCATACCCCATCATTATGTATTACACATAAAAGGACATAACATATAGGACATTCTTGAATAAATGTGAGAAAGAGAGGATCCCTTACCTTAAGTCCGATGGTGTTCTCCAATTGATATTAATGACCTGAATAGTCAAATTAGGTTCATTAATTAAAAATTAAAGAACCTATTATATATTTAAAATATTTAGTATAGTCGTTTTAAGTTCATTTATAACCATTTTTATTGGTTATGAGGTTCAATTTCATTGTTCGGGTCCGTTTGCTTACTTGGTTTTAATGATCGATTCACTTATATTCATGTTCGGATAAACATATATGATGAAGGTGGTTGCCCAGAATTGAATTTATATTTTATTATTGAACATACACAAGGTTAAATGGTTGAAATTTTAATTTTTTTACTTGGATTAAAGTTAAATCATTATATAAAACTTTGGTGACAACCTTTTTGGTTAATTGGCTGTTTTTGACCACAGTGAACACATTTTGTTTTATAAACAAAAACCATGTGTAAAAAAGGATTCCAAAACCATATATGAGGAATAATATATACATATATTATGGTCTGGTTCAATCATGAAAATGGTTTCATGACCAAAATTGAATATGGTAATGGAAATTGAAAACCCATCGTCCTTGAATGTGGTAAATTAACACATATGGGATGGTGTATTTACTACTAAAATAAAAGAAACATAAAGGAGATATGATAATAAATTATTCCATTATCATAAAAAAATTATAGTACTTGTAAGGTTCTATAGTTTTCAAAACTTTTTTATGGGGATAGGTAAGGTTAGAAAAGAAAACAAATGAACTAGAAAAGAAAAAGAAAGAAAAGAAAATAGGAATTTACCTCTTGATTCAATCTTCCTTGAGAGCCTCTTAAGGGAAGAGGATTTGGTATTTTGAGAAGACCAAGGGCTGATGGAAGTGTTTGAGGATCTTGGGGAGATATTTGGGTAGAATTTATGGAATAAACAAGGCTTGAGAGGAGTGAAGAGAAGAGGGGAGTGTGGGTGGTTTTTATAGCGCATGGGAGGAGAGGTTTCTTAATATATTAATCATTAGTTTATTATTTTTCCATAAGACAAGAAATAGTAATTAATATTGTGAAAAAAACAGTAATATGTGCATTTGAGTTTGAACCAATGTCCATTTACATCATCCATAACTCAATCATGATGTATAAATTTAGGTTTTAGCATTTATTGTGAATTATCATATTTTACTAATAATAAAAAATTCAAATATTTTAAAAAAATCCCAAAAATTTACCCTAACCATTTTTCTATGTGGAGAATCAAAAAATGAAATCCATTTTTCAAAAATAATTTTCTAAATATGAATAATTTAATTTTTAATTAAAATCATAATTTACTTGAAAAATAGAGATTTTAAAACTATAACTGACTTTATAATGCTTTCAAAAACTACATAAGGCATTATAAAATTATCTTAAAACCATAATACATAAAATTATTAATTAATGAACACCTTTTATGAAAATTCATTTTCTTTTAAATTAATTAATTAATTGTAATTAATTATTTATGACTTACAAAAATACTAATACTTTTACTATGGTCATATTATCACTTATAAGATTCCTAAATTTTATTTATACATTCATGGGTGGGGTTAGTATTATTTTGGAAAGATTCAATATTCATAATGGTCATATTACTATTTGTAATGGTAGGATACTATTCATAAGGCTAGGTTACTATTTACAAAAATTAAGTTTTTCTTATCAGACTCTAAACATATTACGGATCGCAACCGCTTATGGTAGATTTTCGAAATTCAAATCACAGAGGTGATAATATTATGTTTAGAGGTCACATAGTTCTTAGTATTTCATTGTGTTGTAATTTCATGTGATTGTATGACATAATTATAAGAAGTGAATTTCCATTGATAAAACATTGGGTCATTACATTATTCCCCCTTATGAAATTTATCCCTTGAAATTTCATTTTACTTTATAAGCCATAAAAAGGTGAGGGTACTTTTCCTTCAATGCCTCCTCTAGTTCCCATGTTGCCTCTTTGTACTTATGGTTCTGCCGTAGTACTTTGACCAGGTGAGTAGTCTTTTTATGTAGAACATTATCTCTATGATCCAAGATCTTCATTGGTTGATCCTTATAAGAAATATAATTCTCCAAATGTACCATTTCTAAAGAGATTACATGTGAAGGGTCTGGTATGTACTTTTTTAAGAGGGATACATGAAAGACATCATGTAATTTGGCCAGGGTAGGTAGAAGTTCCATCGATAAGATACATCTTTGACTCGATCAAGGATCATGAAAGGCCCGATGTACCTAGAACTTAGCTTTCCGTTCTTTCCAAACCTCATGAACTTCTTTCATGGAGATATGTGTAGAAATACCATGTCTCCAACTTTTAACTCAAGGTCTCATCGATGATTGTTTTCACAACTCTTTTGTCTACTTTGGGCTCTCTTGATGTGATACTGAATGGTTTTCACCTTCTCCACCATTTCTTTGACCATTTCAGGTTCTATAAACTTATGCTCACCGAATTCATCCCAACACACTGGTGTTATGAACCTTTTCCTATAGAGGGCTTTATATGGTGCCATTCAGATGCTTGAGTGGAAACTATTATTGTAAGAGAATTTGACTAGTGGAAGATGTTGGTCCCATCCTCTTTTGAAGTCAATAAAACATGCTCTCAAAATATATTCTAGTGTCTGAATAGTCAGCTTATACTGGACATCATTTTGAGGATGATATGCCATACTAAAGTTTAGTTTAGTACTTAGAGCATGTTGGAGACGTTTTCAGAACTTCGAGGTGAATCTCAGATCTTGATTAGATACAATAGATTGTGGTACTTCATGCAGACTTACCACCATTTTGATATATATCTGTGCAAGTTGATCCAATGATAAGTCCTCTCGAATCCTGATAAAGTGAGCTGTCTTTGTAAGACAATCCATAATGACTCATATAACATTATTTTCTCTAGATATCCTTATAAGTCTAGTGACAAAGTCCATGGTGATGTTATCCCACTTTCATGTAGGTATGGATAGTGGTTGCATCTTCCCCTTATACTTCTGTCTTTCTGCCTTCATTTTTGACACACCAGGAACTTTGATGTATACTTATAAATATCGTTCTTCATATTTTCCCACCAAAATTTCTCTCAGAGATCTCGATACATCTTTGTGCTCCCTGGGTGAATAGAGAAGTTTGAGCTATGTACGTCATTCAAAAGATCCTTCTTTATCTCTGTATTGGATGGTACACATAATTGTGAACCAAATCTTACAACTCCTTCCTAATCAATCATGAACTCATATGATTTCCCATTTTTAACAGCTTCCAACCTTTTCATAATTTCCACATATTTTCTTTGAGCTTCCTTTATTTTCTCCATTAGGGATGTTTGAGAAATCATTTGAGATTGGATTGATGATGTTCCTCACTTAAGGATTCCCATGTCCATCCTCTATAAATGTAAGAAGATTGGATCCTTTTCAAATATCATCATTGATAAAGATACACGATCCTTTCTATTTAGAGCATATGCCACCTATTTTCCTTACCGAGATGGCAGTGGATTGAGTAGTCACAATCCTTGATGTGCTTTATCCATATTCACTGGTGCATATCAAGCTCTTTTTGTGTGAATATATATTTGAGACTCTTGTGATCAGTATATATCTCACACTTCTCCCCATATAGATAATGCCTCTATATTATTAACACAAAGATCACTATTTTTGATGATTTCATCGGGGATCACACATCCATCTATCATGGATGTGCTGTTTGTTGCCCCGCATTCCCGCTTTCCAAAGGCGGGTGACATCCCTCACTTATTCAGGGAATTTTTCTCCTTGATTGAAATATGATGATAGGATGTCAGTTCCTTTTTCCGTGGATTCCTCCTCAGAACTTGTCACCTAGTCCGGGTCTCCCTTATAGATTAAGATGTTGTTTTTGAAACTCTTCCCGATTCCATATCTTCATGGATACTGGTTAATTACACTGCTTTTGTCAGAACATTCCATGGTGTCTTGACATGGAAGCAACCTTCGGTCGGGGGAGTAGACACATTGGACATCATTGGCATGTCTGGATGTTGGAACACTGGCGTGTCTGGGTTTCTTCCATTTATTATAGGGCTTCTCAAGGATGAGGAAGCCTGAGGAATCCCACGTCAAATGCGGGGAATTATATTCAATGGGCATGTATATGAGGTTTTTCTTAGCTTCCCATGTTTAACATAGGGTATGCCTTGGGTTTAATGTCTATTGAAGATGGATCCGACTGATCAGACCACTGACTAGTGTGGATCAGATGGGTGAAACCCTTGGAGGGAACAATGATGCTGGGGCTAACATGTGGTTAGGTATGAGATTAATACTAGGGGTAGTGAAGAGGTTAATTGTCCTGATCTCACCAGGATGTGGTGGCTGGGTAAGAATCAAGATGGATATGGATTGTTGAGAGTGGATGGGGAATGATATGGGGCCGACTCGAAGGCAATGATAGTATTGGGATTGAGCCTCGATGAGACTTTCTACATATCCCTGTAGAAAGGAATCAAAGTCCACGTAGTTATGCGGGGTGATGGGACACCTGAGGAGGAAACCCATATGGATGAGACCCGGAGGAAGTGGAACCTCTAGGTTGGGACATGACCTTCCCGAAACACATAGGCTTGAGGGAAAGACCAGGATGAGACATGGGTGATGGGCCTGAACCTCAGGGAGGCTTCCTACGTATCCCTACGGAAGGGAATCAAAGTCCACATAGTTCAGGACGGGGGTATAGAATCATTGTGTATGCAGAGGACAGTGACCTGATGATATACTAGGGATTTTGCATGGTTAGCATCCTGAGATTGCTCTGACACCGCTAGGATGGACTAGAAATGTGGGTCCCAACGAAAGGGATGACAACGACGTAACGTTGGGTTAGGGTTGAAAATGGCTTACCATTGTATGGGGGTGAAAATGACTTACCACTGAATGGGGATCACAATGTCTTATCACTGCATAAGGTTCATAACAGCTTACCACTGGATAGGGGATCACAACAGCTTATCACTGCATGGGATTGATAATGGCTTACCGCTGAATGAGGTTCACAATGACTTACAACTGGATAAGGGACAATTTAGTGTCTTGTGGGACAAAAGGGGCATACATTTTAACATCATGCAGGATGGGGGTGGACCGACGTGGAGTGGTCGGGACTAATGGGTGTTGGACTTGAACCTCAGGGAGGATTCCCACGTACCTTGCCTTGGAAAGTATCAAAGTCCACGTAGTTTGGGATGATGTTTTTTGAGTCGACATGAAGGGGGTCGAGACTAATGGGTGGTGGCCTTGAACCTCAAGGAGGCTTCATACGTACCTCGCCTTGGCAAGGATCAAAGTCCACATAGTTCAGAATGGTTGGTGAACTGATGTGGAGGGGTTCGAGACCAATGGATAGTGGGATTGAACCATAGGGAGGCTTCCTACATACCTCACCTTGGTAAGGATCAAAGTCCACGTAGTTCAGAATGGATGGTGAAGACGTGAAGGGTGTCGGGACCAGTGGATGGCGGGCTAGAACCCTAGGAAGGATTCCTATGTACCTCACCTTGTAAAGGATCAAAGTCTACGTAATTCAGAATGGCTGGTGAATTGGTGTGAAGTTGGTCAGGACCAATGGATGGTGGGCTTGAACCTCAGGGAGGCTTCCAACATACCTCTCCTTAGAAAGGATCAAATTCCACATAGTTCAGAATTGATGGTGAATCGACGTGGAGGGGGTCAGGACCAATGGATGGAGGGATTGAACCTTAGGGAGGCTTCCTACATACCTCGCCTTGGTAAGAATCAAAGTCCACGTAGTTCATAATGGTTGGTGAACCAATGTGGAGGGGGTCAGGACCTATGTATGGTGGGCTTGAACCTCAGGGAGGCTTCCTACGTACCTCGCCTTAGAAAAGATCAAAGTCCACATAGTTTAGAATAGTTGGTGAACCGATGTAAAGGAGGTCGGGACCAATGGATGGTGGGATTCAACCTTAGGTAGGATTCCTACATACCTCACCTTGGAAAGGATCAAAGTCTACATAGTTCATAATGGTTGGTGAACTGATGTGGAGGGGGTCGGTACCAATGGATGGTGGGATTGAACCTCAGGGAGGCATCCCATGTACCTCACCTTGGAAAGGATCAAAGTACACATAGTTTAGCATGGATGGTGAACCGACAAGAAGGGGGTTGGGACCAATGGATGGTGGCCTTGAACCTCAGGGAGGCTTCCTACGTACATCACCTTAGCAAGGATGAAAGTTCACATAGTTCAAAATGGTTGGTGAACCGATGTGAAGGGGGTCGAGACCAATGGATGGTGGTCTTGAACCTCAGGGAGGATTCCTACGTACCTCACCTTGGAAAGGATCAAAGTCCACGTAGTTCAGAATGGTTGGTGAACTAACGTAGAGGGGGTTGAGACCAATGGATGGTGGGCTTGAACCTCAGGGAGGCTTCCTACGTACCTCACCTTGGCAAGGATCATAGTACACATATTTTAGAATGGCTGGTGAATTGATGTGGAGGGGGTCAAGACCAATATATGGTGGTATTGAACTTCAGGGAGGCTTCCTACTTACCTCACCTTGGGAAGGATAAAATTACACGTAGTTTAGAATGGCTATTGGGGATTACACTCTATGGCGGCCTAAGGAGGATGTCATGGTCAATGCTTACTATAATCTCACGTGAGTCTTGCTCAGTGTGAGAAACAAGAGGTAGCAAAGACCTGAAGATCACATCATGAAAGGTACATCTATGGGAAGTGGAATGGGGCTTACATGTGGTTAGTATCACAAAGAGGAAACAGGGGCTTACACATGGTTCGCATCCCAAGGAGATGGCTATTGGGAGTTACTCCAAGATGGAGGCCTAGGTGGTGAAAAATCCCAAAGGGAGAGGGATTTGGAATGGAAGAGAGTAAGGTTCGGGTTCCCATCCCCCCTATGGTCCTTAGCACCGAAGAAGAGAGAAGGGGAAACAGGGACACTACCTCCCACAAGAAAGGCTAGGGGATTACACCATGGTGGTTGCCCTTCCCTGCAGACAGACTCCACTCTAGCAAAGAGGATCTCATTCCATGTGAGGAAGAGCTTACTCTCGTGGAGACAAGTGAGCGTAAATAAAGTCCCAGATGAGGTACCCCGTATAGAGTGCATGGTGTGAGGTCACAATTTAACATCATGTGCTGAGGATGATGATGCTTGACAGTTAACGTCCTGTATCTTGGATGAGGGGGGTTCACTCTATACCCTTTGGACTTACATAACTGATACCCGACCACCCTTGGGGAAGGGAAGGCATCAACAATGCCGTGGTGAGGTGGTGTTGTGGAGTGATCCATTGAGGGGCCCATGTTAGTGTGGCTATGCAAAGAAGTAATAGCCATTAGCGTACCTATGTGAAGAAGCGTAAGGCTAAGCAATGCAATGGGAAGCACCTCCCAAGGGACTTTGAAATCACTTCATGCAAACCTGGAGGGTCACACATGAAAAGGAGTTTCAGAGCAAAGGGGTTCACAGGTAGAAGCCTCGTGAAGCTCTGGTGCTCCATGTAGTGAAGGGGCTTCACAAAGGGGTATTCTTCACGAAGTGAAGTGGCCTAGATAGGGAATAGGGCATAAGTGCATATAGAAGGTGCTTCGTGAATTGGAAAGGATTTCACAGTGCAGTGCTTCATGAAGGATAGTGACCCTGCCTTAGTATGTGGGTTACATGTGCATGGAGGGTACTTCGCGAAACATTAGTGCTTCGTAAAGACCTGAGTCCCCTTGGGGATCCCCTTCCTTCGCGGAGGCCCATGGGATTTGTGATGTGCATCCCACTTTGGAGAGGGTTTGAATTCAAGTAAATGGAAAGGCACTTCACAATACTAATGTACCTTGAAGAGCTCATGGTTCGCAGAGCAGAAATTGCTTCGTGATTTGAGAGATAAGAAGACAAAAGGTTAGAGAATCTGTCCTTTGGGCTCGAGGGGAGCTTGATATTTATAGTCAAGAGGTACCGTGAAGCAGAGCTCTCTTGGTGTGAAGACACGTGTCATTTTTTAATAACCGTGGAGTCTCCCACATCCTTCTTTCGCGGTGGATTCACAAATGTAAAACTAGTTCGCGGAGCCTCACACCTCCTTCCTTCGCTACGATTTCACAAACATCAAACCGATTCATGAAGCCTCTCACCTCATTCCTCCATGTTAGCTTCGCATAGGGGAAGCTTCATGCCGTCCACAGTGCTACGGTGCTCCGTGGGTGAGCTTCGCGAGGTATCCCCAAGGGATTTCCATTTGTTCTTCCTCTTCCCAAAATTTTGGCGCCAAAAAATCCCCCCCCCTCAGATTTGGAGCTAAGGAGAAAATGAGGGTCAAATCCTGAGTGCCAATTGCCAAAACTCTTTAGTCAATCACAAAGGAGGCTCGTGAGATGGAGAGACGATGCGTGGGCTGGGCGTACCATGAAGCTCGCCGTGGTCAGATGCACCATGAAGCGCAAGGGGTCATCGTCTATAAATAGGGGAGGCTGACCTCTCTTTTATCCTTTATCATCTCTGTATTTTTGCATTTATAAATATCGGTTCGCAAAGCTTTACATACTCCACGATTTCTCGTTGCGAATCTATATTTCTACTTCCCAGCGCATAACGAGTCTTCAACGTTGTGCTCTGTGACTTGAGTCTGAAGGTTGGGGTAGGGCTCCATGACTTCTTTGTTGGGAAAAATCTTGAGGAATGGTTTTCACGAATGATCTACACAAAAGAGCTTCACGAACCAGAAAAAAATGTCCAAGTTACAGAGACCGAATGGATTACCAGGAAGCTGTCAGGGGGGGGGGGTATTTTCAGATGCAACATGGAGGGAGGAAATGATGGATATCTCAGGTATTTGGGAATTTGTATGAAGCCATTCTGACCATAATTCGCTGGTAGAGATTCTATCAATGAGTCAGAAGGACTATCCACTATGTAGGAGGCTACCTCTGTATGGATTTGGTCTAAGGGATGACGTATTTATCCCTAAAGTGAGCAGGGATGAACTGGATTATTGGTTTAGGAGTATGTCGTGCTAGCGCTAGTGGTTCAGGACGGTTGACAACCATGTCTAGGAGGACTCCACTCCTGTCAACACTGAATATTTGTACAATCACTTGAACAATGTTTATGGGAAGGAACTGAAGCTAGAGAAATCTCATCTTCTATACCATACTATCTAGAAGGTAGCCCTGGGGAACCCAGAGAAGGGGTGGTATGAAAAGTGGGATCTATGCCAGGGTAGAAACTTCACAGATTACTGGGCCTAGGCCTAATGGGTAGGTGCCTCATGTGAATAATTTGGGGCATATCTGAGTAGGGTGGGCCTGTATGAGGCAGCTTGGGCCTCACAATTCCTTATCTATCATCCGAAGCAGATGATGCCAGAGTTGCTGAGAAGATGGTTGTCGAGGACCAATACCTTCCATTTTCACCATGGAGAGGTCAACATCAGTCTGTGGGACCTGCATCAAATCTCGGGGGTTCTAATACTGGGCACAATGTATGATGCATTCTTCCCTGTTATGGGAACATGGGAGGATCTAGAGCAGATGATCATTCTGCTTTCCTCACTACGCAATCAAAGATAATATCATGTCTAAAGGCCCAACTGGCAGAGGCCAAAAAGCGTATGAAGCAAGACTCCAATGAGATGACCATCATCCGAACCAACGAGGAGAAGGCCTGGATTTCTGCTGACGAACTATGCCCCATTGCTGCCGAGGAGGAGTGAGAACTGAACTGGTGATAGTGAATCTTGGATGCCACCATCCTAAGGGTGGCAGAGCTACACCAATCTTTTGACGAGGTCAACCTGTCTATGGGAGGGGTCGATCCTCAGGTGTTGTGATGCATGTAAATTTTTAACGCACTTTCATTATTTGATTATTTATGCTAGATTCATGCATGAGTTCTGTTATTCGTTTTTGGTCTATTGTATTTCCGTTACATTCATGGAACATCCAAAGATCAGTCCCTAATCCCACGTGGGTCAGGCTCGATGTGAGAAACAAGGGATGGCCACCTTGGTATTCCATCCAAATATAAGATTGAAAATCAATCTTTGGGTATCTAGGGTTTGAACAACCATTCTAGATTTCTAGAAAGAAATAGGGAGTCCTAAATGATAAACGAAGGTCTTAGATCATTCAAATTTCCATTTTCCCAACGCGCTCTAGTGCATGAGCGGGGTAACGTCGGGGGTGTTAGAATCAATCCGAACAAGGGGGGGGGGGTGGAAAGTGTGAATCACAATACCGAAGATTCAGAACATTGTAGGGATGACATGAAAATGAAGGATAACTATTGATCGTGTTCGAAGCACAATATCCTTATTAATTTATCCTGAAATGGTAATAACAAATGAGGTCCAACCACTAACCATATTCGAAACATGGGGCCTGACTCGAAATGTCATCCATTAGTTTTCAAAAACGTTATCCCAAGATAGCATGTGATCCATAGGCCAAACATCCATACTATTAAGGGGTTCCTTTAGACCTGAAAGAGGACAAGGGTCCAAATAAAGGGCACATGGAGCGTGAAGGGTGGAGTGATGGGTTGTTCAAATGGAGTCCAACACTCTTGAAATTACACCACCGTGGTGGAAACACATTAGGTGGGTGCATCGGTCTGATCAGGGATCAAACTTACTTCTAAAAAGTACCTCTCTGTAAAGGACCTAGAATGCTATGTAGTTTTACGTCATACCAATAAGGACGATAGACACGTTGTTTAAACGTCTTACGGTGAGAACGACGCACATAGTTTAAAGGTAATACTGCCTAGACCAAGATCAGGCCCGAGGGGACAGAAGGGTTATTGAACCTTGGGTTGGGCCCAAGCAAAAATTCCTAGTCATTGTTACATATCCCATGAAGATGAGAATCAAGCCAAACGTAGTTATTGAATCACAGTGTGGTCAGAGACCAACACTGGTAGGGGGAACACTCTCTAGTGAAAAAGCTAATGCATCCCATGGTTATTATGGGGGCATACTGAACTTGTTCATAGTAGAGCTGTAGTTTAAAGTCATGCCACGAGGACATGGCTACCCAAAAATTAAATGTGTGGTATGGTACATACCCCAACGTGAATGAGGATCATAAGAGTCCAGGCTACACCACACGCTCTCATGAGAATCCTTAGGTTGAGGGACTGAAAGTGAAAACTAGGCTGGGCCCAGGACAAGTTGTCTAGGTGTTCCTACGTATCCCATGTGGATGGGAATAATGCCACACGTAGTTCTGGAGGCACAGTTTAACATCACGTGAGATGATGAAAGGCATGTGTGGCATGGCGGCACCAGTACACATCCTACCAGAACTACTAATCCCACGTGAGTCGTGCTCTATGTTGGAAACAAGGAGTAGTGATGGTAATTTATTAGTACCGTGAGGCACACATTAGGGGCAATGGGACACTGGGTGAATGACGTCCCCATAATTCTCACCTGCTTACTTAACACACCTAGATGCGGGAAGGGGTAAAGCCGAGCATGTTGGAATTCCACTTGAAAATAAGGGAGTGGAAAGATGTGAATCATGATGCTCGAGATCTGGACCACAATGATGGTGGTGTAATGATAGAGGATAACTGCTAACCATATTAAAAACACAGTATCCATTTTGCATTATCCTGGATTGGGGACATTCAAACAAGGGTCGACCAATAACCATGTTCGAAACACAGGACCTATCACAAATGTCATCTGAGGTATTTAGGGGCATTGACCCAAGATGGTAGGTAAGAAAATGTGGCATGATACCAGGCCATAAAGTTGGTTTCTTTAGACATGGAAGAGGATGACAATCCAAAAAAAGGTATCATGAATCCTGGACATGAAACGAGGGAATGTCCATTTGAGAATTCCACATGTAGAAGCGGCATTTGATAGATCTTGTTTGTCCTTTAGGGTAGAAGTGATTTTTTTTGGGAAATGATAGACCTAGGACAGAGGATCCTGGTATCTCTATAGAAATCTAGCTGCATTTAGGAATTGAAAAATGGTATGGTGGGTGACCAATACCCAACATGATGTCCCCTCTAGTGAGGAAATCATGATGTAGTTCCGTTTTTCATCGTGTGGCCATGACGTTAATGCCACAGTTTAGGGTCATGTAATAGGACCAACCAGTGCATTTTAATGTCATACAATAAAGACACAATAGTTTAAAGTCATGTGGGACCATAGGGAGAATGCACATGACATGATAAAGCATACCCGATGCAAATGAGGACGAGGTACACATCACACCATGTGCGATTCTGTGGAAGAAGCCTCGGGCTGAGGGGCCATCCAAAGCCAAAAAAATATGGGGCTGGAACTATGGACAAAATGTCTAGGTGTTCCTACGTATCCCATGACAATGTGAATCAATCCACACATAGTTTTGAGAGTACAGTTTAACGTCATTCAGGACGTATAAGGAGATCATAGTTTAAAGTATTAGTGCTCAGACCATGGAGAGCGAAACTCTTCCGAGTGAGCGCATACCTCAATCCAATCCCTAAGCCCACATGAGTCAAACTCGGTATGGGAAATAGGGTGGAAGAGGTATTTGAAACAAATGGAATACATGTGAAGGGGACGTCAGTGCGGAGCCCCGAATGACGCCTCACTACTGCTTTTTCCTCCAAACGTGCAAATGCGTACTGAGGGATAGTACCAAGAGTGTCTAAATTACACTTAGACATGATGGGGTAGAGAATGATGTGAATCATGTTACCAAATTTAAGGCTTGATTGGGTTGGTGTGATGATGGAGTATAACTTTTGATCGTGTTCGAAACACAGCATCCATATTGTGTGACCTGAAATGGGAACAAAAAATGAGCATCAACCGCTGACCATATTCGCAACGCGGGACTTGTATCAATTTGTTGTTCGAAACCCTCAAGGACATTGGCCCGTAGTGGTAGGAGATTCCTTGGTCTGAGCATCCATGCCATTTGGGTGTACCTTAAGACGTGAAAGAAAATGAAATCCTAAATGAATGGGAACACAAAGACTGAAAAATGGGTGAAAGCTGGTCCAGGTAGAATCCGACACTCCAGATTCTAAACCAGAGTACTCCTGGGCACATTGGAGAATCATCGAAGAGGGTTGAGGGACCCAACATAAAAGCAGCTGACTCAAACAGATGAGT
The DNA here is from genome assembly GCA_963277665.1 of Viscum album. Taxonomy (NCBI): domain Eukaryota; kingdom Viridiplantae; phylum Streptophyta; class Magnoliopsida; order Santalales; family Viscaceae; genus Viscum; species Viscum album. The sequence goes on along the minus strand of OY728119.1, from coordinate 223,788,211 downwards.
GTAGGGAAAGGGATCTAAGGGCACTCATATAGCGACCCGACCTTTTCTTACAATACTATTACAACATTTCAAAGATAAACAACATAATAAGTATTACACATAGAGGATCCAAAGGTTTAGTTTCTTGAGAAAACTAGGACCACACATATCATATACAACATCAATCATAAACATTTATTTAATTTCTTCTTCTCTAGCTTCTTATTAGAACTTGTACTATCCTTAGTACATATAGCCACATGAGGATATACATCAAAAGGGGTGATATAGAAGCCCAGTAAGAGGATATATAAGAACAATATAGCATTCGGTGAGCATAATCATGACATAGGAAAAAGATCATGAACATGAGAGGAGCATAAATAAAAGACTTGAAATGTGGCAATGCATAAAAATGAAACATCATGTCTTAGTGGTTAACTACCACACATACTTGTGAACCAAGCTATCATCTTGTTCACATATAATTTTACATTTACTCAAGAGATTCATCACTTTACCCAATGCATTGGAGCACTATATAATTCCGGGCGCACCCATCACATTTAAACATTCATATTGTGCTATATAATTCCGGGCGCACCTGTCACATCATAAAATTATCATTTATCATGCATACCACAACAAACATATAACATAAATGAACATAACTAACCCATGAAAAGTAATTGGTTTCATCTCATCAAAACACATTCATAAACTTTGGGTTCCCAAAAGAAAGAGGGAACAACATACTTTATACAAGAACCATCAACCTTGAATGAGAGGTAAAAGGTGAGTTCTTAAAAGAAGAGTTCTTTTGGAAAACATTTTTATTGAAATAAACTTTAGTAGAAAACATTTATATCCCAGAAGAGGAAAGATAATGATGGAAAAATTATCTTTAAGGAGTAACCATATCAAAAATGTAGTGAAAGAGGGAGAACCCGAAGGATGAAAGTTGGGTTTGAGAATTTCCCCTTACCTTGTACCCGAATGCTTCCTTCTCTTTAATGTCCTGTATAATGACATTATATTCATTAATTATAAATAAAGAAAAATGTGTAAATTAATAGGGTTCATTCTAGTTTCATTATGTCATATTATGTTCCTTTGTATGACTTATAGAGTTTAAAAACATTGATCGGGGATGTTCGTTTTTATGGTTTTTCTTGGGTGGTTCCCTTGTATTCTTAAATTGAAGTTCGGGTAGAACATGGGTAAACATCCAGAAATGATATTAAATTTTATTAATTATATTAAAGGAGATTGAATTATTTTATAATTAATTATATTATATCCACGTGGATGAATCATTAGATAAGAATTAAATGATGATTATTTGGGTTAATTTGAGCGGTTTTTGGATCACAACGAACTTGTTTTAACTTATCACTTAGTAATATGGGAATAGGTTATTTCCGGAACTTTAAATAGAACATAATACATAAAAAATATTCTGGTTAAACCATAAAAATAGTTTCATGACCAGATCTGGAGGTAGAAATGGAAGAAGAAAGCATGTCGTTCTTGAAGGTGATAAATTAACACCTCACAAACAATGTTCTCTTTAGTAAAATAAAAGGAAGAGGGAAAGGGGGTTGGATGATATAATATCTCATTAGAATCATAAAATTACATTATATGTATAATAATGGAGTTAAAATACAATTTTAATGAAGATAGGTGGGGAGAGATCAATAAATGAACTTGAACTTGAAAGGAAGTTAAAGGAGAAGAGGGAGGGAAATTACCTCTAGAATCCTCCTCTTGAGAACCTCCTTAAGGGACTAAGATTGGTCTTTTGATGAGACCAGAAGATCTTTGACGTGGGGTAGGGGCTAGGGAAGGTGTTTGGGCAGAGTTTAGAGAAGGTTTTGAGCTTGAGAGGTGTGAGGAAATGAGGGTGTGAAGGGTGGCTTTTATAGTGGAGGGGAGATGGGTTTCCTTAATATAAAATTCATTAGTTTATTAATTTCCCCTAAGACAAGGAATAGTGAGTCTTGAATGAACAAGACTAGTAATTTTATAATTTATTCCAGAACCAAGTGGGATTACATCAGCAGAACATCACACTGACCATATAATTAGCTTATTTAGCTTATTTTGTAAATTACGGTATTTCACTATTCATAAAAAATTCAAGTATCTCAGAAAAATCCCAAAAATTTACCCCAACCATTTTTCGACATGTAGAATCCAAAAATGAATTCCATTTTTCAAAAATAATTTTCTAAATATTATCAATTTAATATTTAATTAAAATCATAATTTACTTAAAAAAACTGTTTTTAAAATTAAAACTGATTTTATAGTGCTTTTAAAAATTATGTAGGGTATTATAAAATTATCTAAAATATATAATACATTGATTCAATAATTTATGAATACATTTTAGGGAAATAAATTTTCTTTTAAATTAATTAATTAATTTTAATTAATTATTTATGACTTACAAAATACCAAACGTTTACTAAGGTCAAATTGTCACTTTCTAAGATGTCTAAATTTTATTTTATTATTCATAGGTAATGTTACTCTTATTTTGGATGACTTACTATTCATAAGGGTCATATTAGTATTCATAAGGGTATGTTACTATTCATAAGGGTAGGTCACTATTCACAAAAAAATATTTTTGTTTCATTAGACTCCAAAAATCATCTTGAACACAACCGTGTATGTTGGATTTTCGAAATTCCAAACACAGAAGTGAAAAACTTATGTTTAAAGGTAACTTATCACTTAGTTGTTTATTATGTTGTGTTTTCATAAATATAAGAAGGGAATTTTAATAAAAAAACTTTGGGTCGTTACATTCTCCCCCCCTTAAGAAATTTCACCCTCGAAATTTCACTCTACATAAACAGGTGAGGGTACTTCTCCTTCACTGCCTATTCTGGTTCCCAAGTTGCTTTTTAGAACTTATGGTTCATCCAAAACACTTTGACAAGATGGGTTGTCTTGTTGCATAGAACCTTAGCTCTCCGATCCAGAATTTTTACCGGCTGCTCCTCATAGGAGAGATCAGCTTCCAGCTGCACCACCTCTGAGTTTAGTACATGTGAGGGGTCTGGTATGTACTTTCTCAGTAGTGATACATGAAACACATCATGAAATTGAGCCATATTCAGTGGAATTTCAAGATGATAGGCCAAAACTCCTATGCGGTCAAGGATCTCAAAGGGGATAATATACCTTGGGCTTAGCTTCTCTTTCTTCCCAAATCGCATGACTCTCTTCCATGGAGATATTCGAAGGAAGAATTTTTCTCCAACGTCAAACTCCAAGTCCCTTTGACGGTTGTCAGTATAGCTCTTTTTCCGACTTTGAGAAGCTTTGATGTGTTTCTGGATGACTTGAACCTTCTCTGTCATCTCTTGAACAAGATCGGATCCAAGTAGCTTTCTTTCTCCAACTTCATCACAACAGGTTGAAGTTCTACATCGCTTTCCATACAGAGCTTCATATGGATCCATCTAAATACTCGAGTGGAATCTATTGTTGTATGAGAACTCAACCAATGGGAGATGCTGATCCCAACCACCTTTGAATTCTAGAGAGCGGGTTCTTAGCATATCTTCAAGCGTCTAAATAGTCCTTTTAGACTGGCCATCAGTTTGGGGGTGATAGGCCATGCTTAGATTTAATTCAGTACTCAAACCTTGTTTAAGGCTCCTCCATAACTTAGATGTGAACCTTGGATCATGGTCAAAGACAATTGAGAGTGGAACACCATGTAGTCTCACCACTTCCTTCACATATACCATTGCAAGTTGTTCAAGTGAGAGGTCTTCCCGAATAGTGATAAAATGGGCAGTGTTGGTGAGTCGATCAACCACAACCCATATCACATTATTTCCCTTTGAAGTCTTCGGGAGAACCATGATAAAGTCCATAGTAATGTTTTCCCATTTCCACATGGGTTTAGGCAATGGCTTCATCATACCCTTGGAATTTGGTTGCTCAGCTTTAACTTGCTAACATACCAAGCACCGTGATATATATTCCGCAATATCCTTCTTTATGTTATCCCACCAGAAGTGTTCTCGGAGATCACGATACATCTTGGTACTCCTAGGATGGATAGAGAATGTTGAGCTATGTGCATTGTCCAATAGCTCCTTCTTTATCCCGGGTGATGAAGGCACACAAAGCCGTGTTCCAAACCAAATCACACCATCATCGTCGATATGGAACTCTTGCAGCTTCCCTTCCTTTACTGTATTCACCCTATTTTGTATCTCCACATCATCCATTTGTGCTTCTTTAATATTCTCTTGGATGGATGGTTGCACAATCATTTGGGAAAGGTAGGATGTATCCCCTGCCCTTATGATTTCCAAATCTATCCTTTGCATATCCAAGAAGATAGGGTCTTTCTCAATCCACAACATGGATAGAGTAGCAGGTTCTTTTCTGCTTAGATCATCAGCTACCTTGTTCGCCTTTCTAGGATGATAGTGAATAGAGCAATCACAATCATTGATTAGATCTAACCATCCCCTTCGACGCATGTTGAGCTCCTTTTGTGTGAATATATACTTTAGGCTCTTGTGGTTAGTGTATATGTCACACTTCTCGCCATAAAGGTAGTACCGCCATATTTTCAAGGAAAAAATCATGGCTGCCAACACTAGATCATGCGTCGGGTAGTTCTTCTCATGAATCTTCAACTGTCGTGAGGCGTAGGCTATCACATTATTATTTTGCATGAGTACACAACCCAAGCCTTTCTTTGAAGCATCACTGTATATCACAAAACTTTCTCCACTTTTTGGTAGTGTGAGTACATGTGCAGTGATCAACCTTCTCTTTAGCTCCTTGAAGCATCCCTCACATTCTTCCTTCCAGACACACTTTACCCCTTTCCTTGTTAACTTAGTTAGCGGGCTTGACAATCGTGAGAAGTTTCTCACAAAACGTCGGTAGTACCCAGCTAATCCAAGAAAAATACGGATTTCTGTGGCACTAGAGGGCCTGGGCCATTCCTCAATCGCCTTTGTCTTTGAGGGATCCACAGAAATTCACTCAGTTGTGATCACATGTCCCAAGAACGTGACTTGATTCATCCAAAAGTCACACTTTCTGAACTTTGCGTACAACTTCTCCTTTTTCAATGTCGCCAACACAAGTCTTAGATATTCTTCATGTTCCTCATTGCTCTTGGAGTATATGAGAATATCATCGATAAACACTACCACAAATTTGTCGAGGTAATTTCTAAAGACTATATTCATAAAATCCATGAATATTGCAGGGGAATTAGTAAGTCTGAAGGGCATCACCATAAACTCATAGTGTCCATACCTTGTACGAAAGGTAGTCTTCTAAATATCTTCCTTCTTCACCTTTACCTGATGATATCCAGAACGAATATCCACCTTTGAGAAGTATTGACCTCCTCTTAACTGGTCGAACAAGTCATCAATCCTTGGGAGAGGATACTTGTTCTTTATGGTGATCTTGTTGAGTTCCCAATAATCGATACACAACCGTATTGTTCCATCCTTCTTCTTCATAAAGAGCACTGGCGCACCCCAAGGTGATGCACTAGGGTGTATGAACCGTTTGTCCAAATGCTCTTTGCTGCTGCTTCTTTAACTCCTCCAGTTTGATAGGAGCCATCCTATAGGGACACTTTGAGATAGTTGTAGCTCCCGGTATGAGTTCAATAGAGAACTCTACCTCATGATCCGGGGGAATTTCGGGTAACTCTTTGGGAAATACCTTGCCGTATTCCCTCATGATGGGCATTTCCTCAAGGTTGGAACTTTCCTTCGACTCGACTATTTGGGCGAGGTATGCTTCTTCATAGGGAATCAACACCCACACCATTTAAGGATTTTTCAAAGGATATTAATGATCTTCCTTGTATTTGTTTAGGAGCATGGGAAGGTTTGGAATATGAAAAGATATTTCCTTTTCCTGACAGTTGATATGTGCTCTATATAACGAGATCCAATCCATTCCCATTATAGCATCGAATTCTACCAAGGGAAGTATTATGAGATTTTCCGAAAGAATCTTCCCACATACGCCAATAGGAGAAGAGTCAACCACTTGGGTTGTAATGATTTCACCACTTGGCGTTTTTACAGATATCTATACTTCAAGGTTTTGGGGCTTCAATTCTATAGTTCTATAAAACTTGCATGATATAAAGGAATGCGTAGAACCCGAATCAAATAAGACTTTTTCCATTCTTGAGTGAATAGTAAGTGTACCTTGTACGACTTCATTATCATGATCCACCTCCACAGTAGTGATGGCATAAGACTTCCCTTGTTCCTTTGGCTTTGGTGGCTACTGACGCTGATTACCCTCGAGAGCTCGAGGTTTAGTGCACTGGTTTGCATAGTGCCCTATCTCCTTACAGTTGTAGCATTGAACCATGAGTGGTTCTCTCCTTTAATCAGCTACATTCTCCTTCCTTTTTGTGTCTTTTCGACACTCTTGAGCATGGTGTCTTTTTTTACCACACTTGAAGCACTTCCCCATCCCTTTGAGGTAGTTACCATGGTGCAACTTCCCACATTTTTGGCATGTGGGTCGTTGATTTTTCTTCCCACCTTTGTCACTAGATCCACCGGCTTGAAACTCCATCTTTCGTTTCTTATCCCCATAGCCATGGGACCATTCCCCAAACTCCATCTCCACTTTTAGAGTACACCTGAAAACTTCTTCATAACTCCCAAATTCTTGAATTGCGAGAGCCTTTTGAAGGTGTGGTTTTAATCCACTAAAGAATCTATCAATTTTTCTATCATTGTTGATAACAAAACTCGAAGCATACTTTACGAGCCTTTTAAAATTAGATTCATAGGTTGTGACATATTCTCCTTCTTTTTGCTTTAGATCTATGAATTCTCTCTCCATCTTCATGCGAAGAGTTCGTGGAAAATACTTACTAAGAAACATTATCTTAAAGTCTTCCCATTCCATCTCTTCAATTTCCTCTCTTGGCTTGGTGTTATTAATCAAAGCCCACCATTGATCGGCTTCTCCATCTAGAGGATAAACGACTAGAGTCACCTTATCTGTCTCAGAACAGTGAAGCACATACAAGATATTCTCCATGGAGTTGACCCACTGTTATGCAACTAGTGAATCAGAAGATCCACAAAACATCGGTGGTCGTTGCCGCATAAAACATTTGATATCCAGTTGCTACCTATTTGGTGAAGGAGGAAGTTACCCATTATTATGGTTATTGTTCATAACCTGTGATAATTGGGTAAGTATCGCCATGAAGTTTTGAACTCTACCTCCCAAATCATTGGGGATGTTGTTCGGGAAATCATTGCATTGACCCTCTCATGAGTTTTTGGCCTGATTTCTCCTGGTTCCCACCATTTTCTAAAATAGAAAAGGTTAGAACAAAACATAAGTAAACAAGTCATGAAAAACTTATTCATTTAAAAAATTATACCAAAAACATAAAATATGGGATCCCTATGTAAATATTCTTGTGTGCATATTTGTACTTAGTCTCGTGCTATAGGTTTTCTCTAGGGTTCACTAATCCCAATTCCCAAATTAACTAAAACTCCCTCTGATACCAAATATAGCAACCCGACATTTTCTTAAAATACTATTACATCATTTCAATGATAAAAATAATAATAGTATTACAAATAGAGGATCCAAAGCTTTAGTGTCTTGGGAAAACTAGGACCACACATATCAAATACAACATCAATCATAAACATTTATTTAATTTCTTCTTCTCTAGCTTCTTATTGGAACTTGTCATATCCTTAGTACATGTAGCCACCTGAGGATATACATCAAAAGGGGTGAGATAAAAGCCCAGTAAGAGGATATATAAGAAAAATATATCATGGTGTGAGCATAATTATGACATAGTCAAAAGATCATGAACATGAGAGGAGCATAAATAAAAGACTTGAAATGTGGCAATGCATAAAAATGAAACATCATGTCTTAGTGTTTAACTACCACACATACTTGTGAACCAAGCTAGCATATTGTTCACATATCATTTTACATTTACTCATGAGATTCATCACTTTACCCAATGCATTGGAGCACTATATAATTCCGGGCGCACCTGTCACATTTAAACATTCATATTGCGCTATATAATTCCGGGTGCACCCGTCACATCATAACATTATCATTTATCATGCATGCCACAAAAAACATATAAAATAAATGAACATAACTAACCCATGAAAAGGAATGGGTTTTATCTCATCAAAACACATTCATAAACTTTGGGTTCCCAAAAGAAATAGGGAATAACATACTTGATACAAGAACCATCAACCTTGAATGAGAGGTAAAATGTGAGTTCTTAAAAGAAGAGTTCTTTTGGAAAACATTTTGGTTGACATAAACTTTAGTAGAAAACATTTATATCCCAGAAAAGGTAAGATAATTATGGACAAATGATATTTAAGGATAAACCATATCAAAAATGGAGTGAAAGAGGGAGAACCCGAAGGGTGAAAGTTGGGTTCAAGAATTTCCCCTTACCATGTACTCGAATGCTTCCTTCTCTTTAATGTCCTGTATAATGACATTATATTAATTAATTAGAAATCCAGAACAATGTTTAAATTAATAGTGTTAGTTCTGGTTTCATTATGTCATATTATGTTTCTTTGGATGACTTATAGAGTTTAAAAACATTGTTCGAGGATGTTTGTTTTTATGGTTTTTCTTGGGCGGTTCACTTGTATTCTTAAATTGAAGTTCGGGTAGAACATGGGTAAACATATAGAAATTATATTACATGTTATTAATGATATTACAGGATATTTAATTATTTTATAATGAATTATATTAGATTTAAGTGGATGAATCATTATATAATAATTAAATGATGATTATTTGGGTTAATTTGAGTGGTTTTTGGTTCACAATGAACTTGTTTTAACTTATCACTTAGTAATATGGCCATAGGTTATTTCCAGAACTTTAAATATAATATAATACGTAAAACATATTCTGGTTCAACCATAAAAATAGTTTCATGACCAGATCTGAAGGTAGAAATGGAAGAAGAAAGCATGTCGTTCTTGAAGGTGATAAATTAACACCTCACGAACTACGTTCTCTTTAATAAAATAAAAGGAAGAGGGAAAGGGGGTTGGTTGATATAATATCTCATTAGAATAATAAAATTACATTATATGTATAATAATGGAGTTACAATACAATTTGGATGAAGATATGTGGGGAGAGATCAAGAAATGAACTTGAACTTGAAAGGAAATTAAAGGAGAAGAGGGAGGGAAATTACCTCTAGAATCCTCCTCTTGAGAACCTCCTTAAGGGACTAAACTTGGTATTTTGATGAGAACATAAGCTCTTGGACGTGGGGGAGGGGCTAGGGAAGGTGTTTGGGCAAATTTTAGAGAATTCTTGGAGCTTGAGATGTGTGAGGAAATGAGGGTGTGAAGGGTGGCTTTTATAGTGGAGGGGAGAGGGGTTTCCTTAATATAAAATTAATTAGTTTATTAATTTCCCCTAAGACAAGGAATAGTGAGTCTTGAATGACAAAGAGTAGTAATTTTATAATTTAATCCCGAACCAAGTGGGCTTACATCTGTAGAACATAACACATGACCCTATAATTAGCTTATTTAGCTTATTTTGTAAATTACGGTATTTCACTATTCATAAAAAATTAAAGTATCTCAGAAAAATCCCAAATATTTACCCCTACAATTTTTCAATGTGTAGAATCCAAAAATGAATTCCATTTTTCAAAAATAATTTTCTAAATATTATTAATTTAATATTTAATTAAAATCATAATTTACTTAAAAAAACAGTTTTTAAGATTAAAACTGATTTTATAGTGCTTTCAAAAATTATGTAGAGTCTTATAAAATTATCTAAAATCTATAAGACATTGATTAAATAATTTATGAATACATTTTAGGGAAATAAATTTTCTTTTTAAATTAATTAATTAATTATAATTAATTATTTATGACTTACAAAATACCAAACGTTTACTAAGGTCAAATTGTCACTTTCTAAGATGTCTAAGTTTTATTTTATTATTCATAGGTAATGTTACTCTTATGTATGATGATATACTATTCATAAGGGTCATATTACTATCCATAAGGGTATGTTAATATTCATAAGGGTAGGTCACTATTCACCAAAAATTATTTTTGTTTCATTAGACTCCAAAAATCATCTTGAACACAACTGTGTATGTTGGATTTTTGAAATTCCAAACACAGAAGTGACAAACTTATATTTAAAGGTAACTTATCACTTAGTAGTTCATTATTTTGTGTTTTCATAAATTTTATAAGGGAATTTCAATAAAAAAACTTTGGGTCGTTACAGCTCAGGAGAGAGAGGTACATGGCGTGGTTGTTACAAATCCGACGTGAATGGGGATGCAAGCCCATACCACACCACACACCCTCCCTTCTGGAGGACTCAGGCCAAGAGACCAGAATGATAAGGAGGTTTCTAAGGGTAGGCCTGGACCAGAAGAATAGATGTTTTGGAGGTCCTACATATCACATAAGGATGGTAATTAAACCACATGTAGTTCTAGAAAAGGATGCTATGCAGTTTAACATCATGTAGTAAGAATGAAAATAAGGGAAAGGTACCCCAAAGAGGGATGTGTATAGAATGAAGAATAGTCTAAGGTGATGAGGGAATAATCACATACCACATCATACACTCCCGAATGAACACTTGGGCCAAGGGGCCAAAGAGGTTGAGGGACCTGAAACGGTAAGTCCCAACAAATTCATAGTTTAACGTCGTGCGGTAAGGATGATGGTTCTCTTAGTTTATGGTCGTAGGGATTAGACCGTAGATGCCTAGTTTAATGTCATATGCATGGGAAAACTGGGTGGATAGGGAAAATCATCATGCCTGTGGAAAACCAAAAAATGACAACAATGATAGAAGATAATTGTTAACCATGTTCGCAATACTGTATCCGTATTTATGTGACCAAAGGTCAGGGGGAAAAAATTGAGCGTCGACCATTGACCGCATTTGCAACACGATACTTATATCAATTTGTCACTTGAAATCCTAGAGTATGTTGTTCTGAAGTGGTAGGAGAGCCCTTGGGCCAACCATCTACACCATTCGGGGGCCCTTTCGAATATATAGATGATGGAAACCCAAGTAATGGGGCACACAAAGCAATGTGGGGCTTGTACTCAAGGAAAAATGATAAATGAATGTGGGATGTCACCAGGGGATATGTGTGGCATGGAAAAAATATCTCGATGTGAATGAGGATGTTAGTCCATACCACACTGCACAATCGTTGATGAGAACATAACCCAGAGGGCCAAAAGGGTTGAGGGACCTAAGGATGGGAGTCCCAGATAACTATAGCCATATGATCCCTCATGCGGGTATTTTCATACCACAACTCCTAAGACCACATTATCAATGCTCGATGTGGGAAAAAAGGAGTAGGACCGGGCTCTTCCCATCATATAGGAGGACGACAGCTGGAATCACACTTCTGCTCAAGGCAGATTGAGTCTTGAAGAGACGGTAGGGCAGAATGAACCGTTACACTCAATGTTTGGGACATATGGGGGTGGTGACAATGAAAAAGGAGAGCTATTGAGCAGATTTGAAACACAACATCCATATCGTGTGACCTAAAATGGGGACAAAAAATGAGCATTGAACGCTGACCATAGTCTCAATGCTGGACTTGTATCAAATTTTCATTCAAAACCCTTGAGGACGTTGGCCCGTAATGGTAGGGGATCCCTTGGTCCAAGCATCCATGACATTTGGGGGTCCCTTCGGATGTGAAATATAATGAAGTCCCAAGTACAAGGAGTGTGTGAAGCATAAATGTGCCCGTACAATATAATGTCAAATAGGACAGTAAAATAAGTGGAGATCTCCAGGGAAGGGGATATATGGTACGGTCATGATGGATCTATCGTAAAGGATAACATGAGGTGGCACCACACCATCTTCTCCAACTCGAGGGGAGATTTTGAAGTTGGGGATGGGCCAACAGACAAAATGCCTGGGTGTTTATACATATCCAATGTGGATGAGAATCAATCCATACATAATTCTTGAAGTCCATGCAGTTTAACATCATGCGGTGAGGAAGAGGAATAAAAATAATAATGAAGAGGAGCACATGGTGCGATTATCGTAGTCCCGACATGAGTGGGTCCAAAGAAGCCTACACGACACCATACAGGATCCTCAAAGAGAACTATACCTAGGGGGGATATTCGAAGAGGAAAATGGGGATGGACTCAAGATGAAGCGTCTGAGCATTCCTACGCATCCCATGAGAATGGGAATCAAGCCATACACAGTTCTTGCAGTTTAACATCTTGCAGGATGACACACAATTTAACGTCATGTGGGACATAATAGTTTAAGGCTGTGTGGGACCATATACAATTTAATGTCTTTCAGAACGATATACAATTTAATGTCATGCAGGACATGGAAATGCATCTGCTGCTCATAGTTTAACGTCATGTAGGACAACTAATGAATAGTTTTACGTCCTTCAGTTCGGACAAACCGTGCATTTCAACCTCTTGTGGTATGGACGTAACAGTTTAAGGTTATACAGGACCAGAAAATTTAAGGTCATGTTGGACCAGATAGTTTAAGGTCATGTAGGACCGAACACTTTAAGGTCATGTAGGACCGTAATGTAATTTAGCATCGTGCATGACCATAATGTAGTTTAGGGTAATGAAAGACTGTAATGTAGTTTAGGGTCATGTAGGACCATACAGTTTAAGGTTATGCGAGACCATAAAACTCAGGGAGGAGTTATACACTCACTGTAGAGACCCGAAGCTTAACGTACATGGACATTACATTACATTTGCGGAATACTTAGTACATAAAAAAAACACACACACAAGGATCGTAATAGTTTAGTGTCTTTGGAAACTCGGAACGTAATCTTCTAATCGTGGTGAAAGATCTTCAACATCTCCTATAAAGATCTTCCTTTTTTTTACCTAAAACCTTTCTTTATATCCTGGGGAAAAGAAAACATAAAAGGGTGAGCTCAAATGCTCAGTAAGGGTAAACAAAAGAAATATCAATCACACCGTATTCATAAGAACATAACATTTTGGAAATCTTAACCTACAAAAGAGAGAATAATTTCATAACATGGAATAAATCATAGCAGTGAAATGTAATCACAATAATCATAACTTAAAACATGAAACTTTGTGGCACTCACACATAATCATAGAGAATCATTTCTTGTTAGTCAAGACTCATTGCCAAGACTATCTTAGTGGACAAAGTCCCTTTCTGAATCGAGTAACCCTCGTTTCAGTCCTGTTTCACTGAACCGGTATAACCTACCATTCCAGCCATGTCTATCTCATAAGATATAAAATCTTTACCCAATGCATTGGAGGGAGATATAGGTCCCACCCATCTCATAATGAATCCTTTCTTATGTGTGCCACATAATCATAAACCATACATCATAGCGTAACCCATGTAATAAAAATGGGATTCTTAAACAACATGACATCATAAAACAATTCATATAAGATAAAGGAATTCATAAAAATATTTCCATCACAACATAATAAAATCAATGTAATAATAGGGATAAAAACAGAACCCTTTATTATCTTAGATGGAAAATAATTTTGATAAAACACTTGAACTCCATTCTTGAGGAAAATATCCTTTCTTCTTCAAAAACATTTTTCCTTTCTTAACATGTCATACAACTTTAAACTAAAAGAGGTTGATTAAAGATAAACTTGAAAACTTATAAAGGAAGATTCTTGGAAATAATGTTTTAAAAATCCATTCATGTCGTATAAGTAAAAAAAACATTCTTCTCATACTTTTGTCAGAAAAGTCAAAAGGTACCTCGTACGAAAAAAACAACAACAAAAGATTCCTTTCATATCTTTTACTAAAAACTCAACGAAGGGTAAAATTGGATTTAAACAATTTTAGGTGGATGGAAATAATATTACATATTTAGGAAACATGGATGTGGATGATAAAATACACCCCAGTAAATACTTACGAATAAACAATCTCGGATAAAAATGAGATTGTGATATTTTCCCTTACCTTAGGTCCGATTTGCTTCGTATGTGTCCGAACCTCCTGTATAATGATTTAAATAATGTCATTGACTTATTAAAGAATCATATTCATTGTTATGATATCATATATGGTTCACTTATGACATTATATTACCCGTTCTTTTGTAAATTCCATGTTAAAGAAGCGTTTTGGGTAAAATCGTTTCATTTATCGTAGGTGTTTTGACTTGTTGTTCTTGACATTATTATTACTTATATCATGATTTACTTACTTCCAGAATATAAAATATGATTTATATATCATATATATTCAGTATATATATATATAATAGATAGATAAATGAAATGAAAAACACCGTTCATGGAGACGGTAGTCCGTACGTACGCATGAACGCTGTTTTCCTTTCCTTATTGTCTTGAATGGAAGTAAGTAGATGACATACATATATATATATATATACATAAATACAGTAGCTTTATAATGTCATATATTTCATTATTATTTCTTATATATACTTTATAATCATTCTTAAATGGTTAACATGGAGAATGAATCTCATCGCGTCGTGGAGACGGTAGTCCGTACGTACGCACGAGTGATGATATCATTTACATAAATATTGAATTGAATTGGAGTGGATTATACAATATATCAGAATCAATATGATGTTGTAATAACTATGTATAGTTATTCTTTACACCATTATACCCATCCATGTAAGGTGGTGGTGGAAAATAGATTACACCACGGCGTGGAGACGGTATTCCATACGTACGCACGCGCGGTGATTTCTTTTTCCGTAGGATGGATAGATGGTGAAATAGGGTTGTTTCATAATTATAATAACATATCAGTATATGAGTGATACTGATGTTATTACTTCATAATGAAACAACCTAAGAAGAAGAAGTGGAAGAAGAAATAAAGATGAAAGAATTGGTAACAGTAATTACCTCTTCTTTGAAGCGCCTCGTTGAGACCTCCTCTTAGGGCACTAAAATTGGTCTTTGAGGAAGACCAGAACCTCTAGGATGTTTTTAGGGAAGTGGAGAAGAGATTTTTTCAGGGTTTGGCCGAGGTTGAGTGCTCAAATTGGTGTGAGGAGGAGGGGGAGGAGGTGTCCTTTTATAAGGGAGGAGAGGGGCACCTTAGGAATATCTCAAAATATTATTTTATATTAAAGTCAAAATCGGTTTATAATGGTTCCAAAGGGTATTATTTCGAAGATAAATTGGGGATGGGTCAAAATACTATCAACCAATAGGATTTAGACAAGTTTAGGGTGTTATTTTAACCTTATCAATTAGATTTAACTCTAAGTTAAATAATTAACTTTTACTCTGTCTTTTTGTTTTCTTTCACTATATGGTTAATAAACTTACTATAACATGCCAAACGAACCCCAAATTGTTTATTATTAATATATATATATATCCTTATATAAGTTATTTGGCCGAACCTTAGATTTTTAGGAATAAAATAACAATTAATAATATAATATTTGATTTAAAAACTATTTTGTGTCAATTTTGACACTATTTGATATATGATTTTTGTGAAAGTCATAACAGAATTATATGTTCAAACCAAGTTGATTACATCAACTCTAATATATCATAGTAACCTATAAAATTAGTGGAATTCATAAAAAGTCTCAAATTACATTTATTTTGGTGTTTATAACATCAATTATGTCAATATTTCATAAATAAGATAATTACTGCATCATCTTTGTGTCATAAATAAATTAAATTATTTGATGTCTAAAAATTACAAATAAAATACCATTATGTAGGAAATCTTTTTAGCTTTCTAATGAATATTTACAATCAAATTTATCTTATGCAAAAATCTAATTTAAAAATGTTTTAGTAAATAAACTTTGATTTTAACTCTTTTAACTCTTCTTTGAATTAAATAATAATAAATGTCCTAATCTAATCCAAGTGGGCCTAAATGATAATATTTTACACTTAAGGTTGTTTTTGGTCGAGATACACTTTTCCAATAGAATTAGGACATGTGTTAGGGTAATAGTAATATCATATTTACCCTTAGTTACCCTATTTACTATTAACCGTGGTAAAAAAAGTAAAAAGTTACTATTCACCAAAAATTATTTTCATCTCATTGAACCACATTTTAGTCCTTGATATTAACTGTGTCTGTCAGATTTTTGAAATTCCATTCACAGAAGCGGTAAAATTAAGTTTTATGAAAAATTCAGTTTTTTAACTACCACTTAGTAGTTTCACTATTCATAAAAAATTGATGTTTTTCAGAACAATGCCAAAATTTCATATTACAACATATGACAAAACCACAAAGGACCGTATAGGTATAGTGTCTTTAGAAACTGGGAAACATAAACAACTGGTTCATAAATCTTCTACAGTGTCTCCCATTTATTTCATCATATCTAGGGTCCCTTTTAGCATATTCTACTTAATATCCATCTTCCTGACCTGGGTAAAAGAAAACATAAAAGGGTGAGCTCAAATGCTTAGCAAGGGCAAATAAAGGAAATAAAAATCATATCATATCTTTTTGAAAATCATAACCTGCAAAAGAGATCATAATATCTTAACATGGAATAAATCATAGAAGTGAAAATGAGATCCCCATAATCATAACATGAAACTTGAAACTTTGTGGCATGCACACATAATCATGGAAAATCATTTCTTGTTAGTCATGACTCATTTCCAAGACTATCTTAGTGGAAAAAGTCCCTTTCTGAACCGAGTTCACTCCTCGTTTCAGTCCTGTATCACTGAACCGAAATAACCTTCCTTTCCAGCCATGTCTATCTCATGAGATATAAATCTTTACCCAATGCATTGGAGGGAGATATAGGTCCCACCCATCTTATAATGAATCCTTTCTTATGTGTGCCACATAATCATAAACCACACATCATAGCGTAAACCATGTAATAAAATTGGGATTCTTAAACAACATGACATCATAAAACAATTCATATAAGATAAAGGAATTCATAAAAATATTTCCATCACAACATAATCAAATCCATGTAATAATAGGGATAAAAACAGAACCCTTTTATTATCTTAGATGGAAAATAATTTTGATAAAATACTTGAACTTCATTCTTGAGGAAAATTTCCTTTCTACTTCAAAAACACTTTTCCTTTCTTAACATGTCATACAATTTTAAACTAAAAGAAGTTGATTAAAAATAAACTTAAATACTTGTAAAGGAAGCTTCTTGGAAATAATGTTTTAGAAATCCATTCATGCCGTATAAGTTAAAAAAAACATTCTTCGTACTTTTGTCGGAAAAGTCAAAAAGTACCTCGTACGAAAAAATGACAAAAGATTCCTTTCATATTCTTTACTAAAAACTCACCGAAGGGAAAAATTGGATTTAAACTAGTGTAAGTGGATGTAAACAATATTACATATTGAGGGAACATGGATGTGGATGATAAAATACACCCCAATAAATACTTACGAATAAACAATCTCGGATAAAAATGAGATTGTGATATTTCCCTTACCTTAGGTCCGATTTGCTTTGTACGTGTCCGAAGCTCCTGTATAATGGTTTAAATAATGTTATTGACTTATTCCAGAATCATACATATTGATATGATATCATATATGTTCATATTCTTAGCTTCTTGTTAGTAATATTTCATTGTTACTTGTTACTTGGGTCTTTATTGCCTTTTGTTCTTATGCGTGTTTTGCCGAATAAATTCTTATTCTTCTTTTAAGGTTATAGATACCTTATATCCAGAATGGTATTAGTGTAACATATATCATATTTATTCATTCAATTCATTTATATAATTACTATGTAATGATGATCATGTAGAACGAGTCGCATCACATCGTGGAGACGGTATTCCGTACGTTCGCACGAGTGATGATATATTTCCTATGATCGTGGAATTGTATTGGAGTATATATATATTATTTCAGTATCAATATTACTTTATAATAATCATAAATAGTTACTCATTACACCATTATACCCATCCTTGTAAGGTGATGGTGGAAAATAGATTACACCACGGCGTGGAGACGGTATTCCGTACGTACGCACGCGCGGTGATTTAATTTTTCCATAGGATGGATAGAAGGTGAATTAGGGTTGTTTCATATTTATAATAACATATCAGTATGTAAGTAATACTGATGTTATTACTTTATCATGAAACAACTAAATAATAAGAAGTTGAAGAAGAAAGAAATTGAAAAGATCGGTAATGGATATTACCTCTTCTTTGGAACGCTTCTTTGAATCCTCCACTTAGGGAACTAAGATTGGACTTTGAAGAAGACTATGACCTCTAGGATTATTCTAGGGAAGTGGATAGGAGAAAATGGCAGGGGTTGGCCGAGCTTGAGTGCTCAAATTGGTGCGAGGAGGAGGGGGAGGAGGTGCCCTTTTATAAGGGAGGAGAGGGGCACCTTAGGAATATCTCAAAATATTATTTTATATTAAAGTCAAAATCGGTTTATAATGGTTCCAAAGGGTCTTATTTCGAAGCTAAAGTGGGGATGGGTCTAAATCATATCAACCAATATGATTTAGACAAGTTTAGGTTATTAGTTTAACCTTATCAATTAGATTTAACTCTAAGTTAAATAATTTAACTTTTACCGTGTCTTTTTGTTTTCTTACACTATATGGTTAATAAACTTACTATAACATGCCAAACGAACCCCAAATTGTTTATTATTAATATATATATCCTTATCTAAGTCATTTGGCCAAACCTTAGATTTTTAGGAATAAAATAACAATTAATAATATAATATTTGATTTAAAAACTATTTTGTGTCAATTTTGACACTATTTGATATATGATTTTTGTGAAAGTCATAACAGAATTATATGTTAGAACCAAGTTGATTAAATCAACACTAATATATCATAGCAACCTATAAAATTAGTTTAATTCATAAAAAGTCTCAAATTACATTTATTTTGGTGTTTATAACCTCAATTATGTCAATATTTCATAAATAAGTTAATTACTGCATCATAATTGTGTCATAAATAAATTAAATTATTTAATGTCTAAAAATTATAAATAAAATACCATCATGTATGAAATCTTTTTAGATTTCTAATGAATATTTATAGTCTAATTTATCTTATGTATAACCCCATATTAAAAATGATTTACTTATTAAACTTTGATTTTAACTATTTTAACCCTTCTTTAAATAAATTAATAATAAATGTCCTAATCTAACCCAAGTGGGCCTAAATGGTCATATTTTATTCCTAAGTTTGTTTTTGGTCGAATTACACTTGTCCAATAGAATTAGGACATGTGTTAGGGTAATAATAATATCATTTTTACCCTTAATTACCCTATTTACTTTTAACCGTGGTAAAAAAAAGTAAAAAGTTACTATTCACCAAAAAATTATTTTCATCTCATTGAACCACATTTTAGTCCTTGATATTAACCGTGTCTCTAGGATTTTCTAAATTCCATTCACATAAGCGGTAAAATTAAGTTTTATGCAAAATTCAGTTTTTAACCTACCACTTAGTGGTTTCACTATTCATCAAAAATTGAAAGTTTTTAGAAAAATACCAAAATTTTACCCTAGGCTAATTTCGGTATTACGAATCCAAAAATGAAGTCCATTTTGAAAGATAAAATTTATAAAATTTCAAAAAGTGGTTATTACTATTCATAACGGCTAGTTTTAATAATATTTTAATAACATATCGTTGTTTAGTGAAACTCAGTATTGCATACGACGCAAGCTATCGAGGAAGGTCGCGATTGCGTGTAAAGTAAGCCAATATAGTATGTAGTGAAAGATTCCTTTGATGATATATATAAAAACAAAATATTACTCATAAAAATCTCAGGTGTTACATTCTACCCCCCTTAAAAAGAATTTTGCCCTCGAAATTCGTCACTTTGTAACAAACAGATGAGGATACTTCTCCCTCATCATATCCTCAAGCTCCCATGTAGCTTCTTCTAATTGGTGGTTCCTCCATAAAACTTTCACCAATCGAGTGGTCTTGTTTCGTAGGACTTTATTGCTACGATCCAGAATCTCTATCGGTTGTTCTTCATAAGAAAGATCTTGCTCCAACGGTACAACTTCTGAGCTGAGTACATGTGAAGGATCAAGTATGTACTTTCTCAGGAGAGATACGTGGAACACATCGTGAACTTGAGAGAGATTCGGTGGAAGCGCCAATCAGTAAGCTACCTTTCCAACACGATCCAGTATTTTGAAAGGACCGATATATCTAGGGCTCAACTTCCCCTTCTTTCCAAATCTCATAACCCTCTTCCAGAGAGATATTCGTAAGAACACTTTATCACCTACTTAAAACTCTAGGTCTTTTCTTCGGTTGTCGGCATAAATTTTCTGTCGACTCTGAGCTGCTCTTATGTGTTGTTGAATAGATCTGACCTTTTCTGCCATTTCATCAACGAGATCAGGTCCTAATAGCTTTCTTTCCCCAACTTCATCCCAGCATGTTGGAGTCCTGCATTTCTTTCCATAGAGAGCTTCATAAGGAGCCATCTGAATACTGGAGTGAAAGCTATTATTATAAGAAAATTCCACCAAAGGTAGGTGTTGATCCCAACCTCCATTGAAATCCATAGAGCAAGCTCTCAACATATCTTCTAGGGTTTGAATTGTTCTCTCAGACTGACCGTCTGTCTGGGGATGATAAGCAGTGCTGAAACTCAAATCTGTATCCAGAGTATGCTGAAGGCTTCACCAGAACTTCGAGGTAAATCTCGGATCCCGATCAGATATAATAGAAAGTGGTACTCCATGAAATCTTACCACTTCCTTTACATATATCCTGGCAAGCTGATCTAGAGAGAAATCCTCTCTAATAGCAATGAAGTGTGCAGACTTTGTAAGATGATCAACTATGACCCAAATAGCATTATTGCCTTTGGATGTTTTAGGAAGTCCTGTGACAAAGTCCATAGTGATGTTTTCCCATTTCCATTCAGGTATGGGTAGTGGTTGTAACATCCCCTTAGACTTCTGTCTCTCAGCTTTAACTTGTTGACAAACCAAGCATCGAGAGACATATTCAGCAACATCTCTTTTCATGCCATCCCACTAGAAGTACTCTTTCAGGTCCCTATACATCTTCGTGCTTCCAGGATGAATAGAGAATGAAGAACTATGAGCCTCATCCAGAAGCTCCTTCTTTAATTCGGGGATGGGAGGAACACAAACCCTATTCCTGAACTTTAGTATCCCATCACAATCAAGGTTAAATTCAGGAACATTTCTCACCTTCTTTTGTAACTCGACATCTTCTTTCTGTGCCTCTTTAATCTTTGCTTGTATAGATGGTTGAACATTCATTTGAGAAAGATAAGATTTTCCCCCTTCCATTATAATTCCAAGATCCATCCTTCGTAAATCCATAAATATTGGATCTTTTGTGATCCTCGTCATGGATAAACTAGCATGGTCTTGTCGACTTAATGCATCTTCCACCTTGTTTGCTTTCCCAGGGTGGTAATGGATTGAGCAGTCATAATCCTTAATCAGCTCCAACCATCTTCTTTGACGCATATTCAGCTCCTTTTGTGTGAAAATATACTTTAAACTTTTATGATCAGTATAAATATCTCACCTTTCACCATAAAGGTAATGCCTCCAAATCTTTAATGCAAAGATTACCGCAGCCAACTCCAAATCATGTGTTGGGTAATTTTGCTCATGGATTTTCAACTGTCGTGAGGCATAAGCTATCACCATATCATTTTGCAAAAGAACACACCCCAATCCCTTCTTGGATGCATCACTGTAGATCACAAACCTTTCTCCACTACAAGGCAGTGTGAGCACAGGTGCACTGGATAACCTTGTTTTCAACTCCTTGAAATTATCTTCAAATTCCTCTGTCCAAAAGAACTTAACTCCTTTCCGAGTCAACTTGGTGATTGGATTAGATAATCGTGAAAAATCTTTTACAAAACGTCTATAATATCCAGCCAAACCAAGAAAACTTCGGATCTCAGTTACTGTTGTTGGTCTCGACCATCTTTCGATAACCTCTGTTTTTGCTGGATCCACAGATATCCTCTCTTTTGAGATTATGTGACCCAAAAATGCAACTTTTTGAAGCCAAAATTCACACTTGGTAAATTTGGCATAAAGCTTCTCCTTTCTCAGGGTCTTCAATATAATTCTCAAGTGATCATCATGCTCTTCCTTGCTCTTTGAATAGAAAAGAATATCGTCTATAAAGACTACCACCAATTGATCAAGATAGTCTCTAAAGACTCTATTCATTAGATCCATGAAGATAGCAGGGGCATTAGTAAGACCAAATGGCATCACTATAAATTCATAGTGTCCATACCTTGTACGGAAAGCCGTCTTTGGTATATCCTCCCTTTTGACCCTTAATTGATGATACCCTGAACGAAGATCAATCTTGGAAAAGTATTGAGCTCCGCGTAGTTGGTCAAATAAGTCATCAATGTGTGGGAGAGGATATTTGTTCTTGATAGTGATCTTGTTAAGTTCTCGATAATCAATGCAGAGTCTCATTGATCCATCTTTCTTCTTAATAAATAGAACAGGTGCTCCCCAAGGTGACGCACTAGGGCGTATGAATCCCTTATCAAGATTCTCCTGGAGTTGCTTCTTCAATTCCTGCAACTCAATTGGGGCCATTCTATAATGTGTCTTTGAAATAGGCAAAGCACCCAGTACGAGTTCTATTGAAAACTCAACTTCACGATTTGGTGGAAGACCCGGTAATTCCTCTGGAAAGACATCATCAAACTCCCGTACGATGGGAATATTCTTAATCATGAGTTTCTCACCAACCATTTGAGATAAATAACCTTCATTTAGTGGAATCAAGACCCATAAGATGGAAGAAATTTCCACTGGAAGGTTATATTCATCCTTGCATCGATAGACGATCGTAGATTGATCTGGAATATGAAATGTGACTTCCCTTCTTTGGCAATTGATTTGAGCTCCATGTAGAGAAAGCCAATCCATGCCAAGAATCACATCAAATTCCACTAAAGGAAGTATCACAAGATTTGCAGGAAGCACTTTCCCACAAACTTCGATCGGGGAAGAATTATAAACTTTTGATGCGACTGTTGTGCCATTAGGTGTTGTCACAGCTAACTCAACATCTAATTGTTGAGGTAATACGGTGATACCCTTAGAAAATTTTTCAGAAATAAAAGAGTGGGTGGATCCAAAATCAAATAAAACATTTGCTACTTTAGAGTGGATGGTAAGTGTACCTTTCACCACTTCGTTATTGTACTCCACATCGCTGATAGGAATTGCATGTGACTTTCCTTTGTCTTTAGCCTTAAGATTTTGTTGACGTCGACCATCATCATCAACCCTTGGATTTGGGCACTGATTGGCATAATGCCCCATCTCCTTGCACTTGAAACATTGAAGTGTAGTAGGTTCATTCTGTGTATCCCTTCCTTTTTTTGCATCATTAGACATCTTCTTCCCATTATCGCGGCATTCAAATTCCCGATGACCTTCCTTTCCACATTTGAAACATTTACTTGTCCCTTTAAGACAACTCCCTCCATGTTTCTTTCCACACTTTGAGCATAAGGGAAAGCTCATATTCTTTTCAGTGTGCTCTTTATATTTTCCTTTGAATTCCATCTTCCTCTTCTTATCAAACCCATGTGACTGATGGGTTACTCCAATCTCCATCTCGACTTTGAGAGCACATCGAACGATTTCCTCATAGCTATTGAAGTCCCTTATGGCTAACGCCCTTCGAAGACTTGGTTTTAAGCCACTAAAGAATCGATCGATCTTACTCTCAGGTTGGATAATAATACCAGAAGCGTACCTTTCAAGTCTTGTAGAATTTTCTTCATAGGTACCAACAGATTCATCATCCCTTTGCTTCAGTTCAAGAAACTCTTTCTCCATCTTTGTTCGGAGAATACGAGGGAAGTACTTATTGAAAAATAAGTTCTTGAACTCGTCCCATTCCATAGACTCAATTTCATCCCTTTGCCTCGTATTCTTAATAAGATTCCACCATTGATCAGTATCTCCTTCCAAACGATACACTACTAGGATGACTTTATCATGTTCAGAACATTGAAGAACTGAAAATATCTTTTCAGTAGTACTAATCCATTGTTCAGCAACTAATGGATCAGTAGACCCACTGAAAGAAGGCGGACGCTGCCTCATGAAGGATTCAACAGAATGTTGCTCCTTCCTTTGCTCGTTTGGAAGTCCTGCATGATTCATAGATTGAGAAAGTTGTGTGAGCATGGATACAAGATTTTGCATTCCAGCTCCCATATCATATGGTTGCTCAGGGGGACAATCATTGCATTGCCCATCGCATTCCGCATTAACACGGTTCCTTCGGGTTCCAGTCATTGACTAAAACCAAGAAGAATAGTGTGAGCAACACTAATTATAATAGGAAAACCACATAATCAAGAATAAAATTTCACACTTAAGGTCTTATCCTAGGGTATTCATGGCCATTTATAAAACACTAAGATTGTGTTCTATGCTTAGACTTATCCTTAGGGTTCTTACTAAGGATTTCATATCCCAGTTTCCAAAGGTTGACTATACCTTTCCTCTGATACCAACTATAACGACCCATACTTTACATACATTGTTGATACTTCAAAATTGAAGCACACTTATTACAACATATGACAAAACCACAAAGGACCGTATAGGTATAGTGTCTTTAGAAACTGGGAAACATAAACAACTAGTTCATAAATCTTCTACAGTGTCTCCCATTTATTTCATCATATCTAGGGTCCCTTTTAGCATATTCTACTTAATATCTATCTTCCTGACCTGGGGAAAAGAAAACATAAAAGGGTGAGCTCAAATGCTCAGCAAGGGAAAATAAAGGAAATAAAAATCATATCATATCTTTTTGAAAATCATAACCTGCAAAAGAGATCATAATATCTTAACATGGAATAAATCATAGAAGTGAAAATGAGATCCCCATAATCATAACATGAAACTTGAAACTTTGTGGCATGCACACATAATCATGGAAAATCATTTCTTGTTAGTCATGACTCATTTCCAAGACTATCTTAGTGGACAAAGTCCCTTTCTGAACCGAGTTCACTCCTCGTTTCAGTCCTTTATCACTGAACCGAAATAACCTTCCGTTCCAGCCATGTCTATCTCATGAGATATAAATCTTTACCCAATGCATTGGAGGGAGATATAGGTCCCACCCATCTTATAATGAATCCTTTCTTATGTGTGCCACATAATCATAAACCATACATCATAGCGTAACCCATGTAATAAAAATGGGATTCTTAAACAACATGACATCATAAAACAATTCATATAAGATAAAGGAATTCATAAAAATATTTCCATCACAACATAATCAAATCCATGTAATAATAGGGATAAAAACATAACCCTTTTATTTTCTTAGATGGAAAATAATTTTGATAAAATACTTGAACTTCATTCTTGAGGAAAATATCCTTTCTACTTCAAAAACACTTTTCCTTTCTTAACATGTCATACAATTTTAAACTAAAAGAAGTTGATTAAAAATAAATGTGAATACTTGTAAAGGAATATTCTTGTAAATAATGTTTTATAAATCTATTCATACCATATAAGTTAAAAAAAACATTCTTCGTACTTTTGTCGGAAAAGTCAAAAAGTACCTCGTACGAAAAAACGACAAAAGATTCCTTTCATATTCGTTACTAAAAACTCACCGAAGGGTAAAATTGGATTTAAACTAGTGTAAGTGGATGGAAACAATATTACATATTGAGGTAACATGGATGTCTATGATAAAATACACCCCAATAAATACTTACGAATAAACAATCTCGGATAAAAATGAGATTGTGATATTTCCCTTACCTTAGGTCCGATTTGCTTTGTACGTGTCCGAAGCTCCTGTATAATGGTTTAAATAATGTTATTGACTTATTCCAGAATCATACATATTTATATGATATCATATATGTTCATATTCTTAGCTTCTTGTTAGTAATATTTCATTGTTACTTGTTACTCGGGTCTTTATTGCCTTTTGTTCTTATGCGTGTTTTGCCGAATAAATTCTTATTCTTCTTTTAAGGTTATAGATACCTTATATAAAGAATGGTTTTAGTGTAACATATATCATATTTATTCATTCAATTCATTTATATAATTACTATGTAATGATGATAATGTAGAACGAGTCGCATCACATCGTGGAGACGGTATTCCATACGTACGCACGAGTGATGATATCGTTCCTATGATCGTGGAATTGTATTGGAGTATATATATATTATTTCAGTATCAATATTACTTTATAATAATCATAAATAGGTACTAATTACACCATTATACCCATCCTTGTAAGGTGATGGTGGAAAATAGATTACACCACGGCGTGGAGACGGTATTCCGTACGTACGCACGCGCGATGATTTCATTTTTCCATAGGATGGATAGAATGTGAATTAGGGTTGTTTCATATTTATAATAACATATCAGTATGTAATTAATACTGATGTTATTACTTTATCATGAAACAACTAAAGAAGAAGAAGTTGAAGAAGAAAGAAATTGAAAAGATCGGTAATGGATATTACCTCTTCTTTGGAACGCTTCTTTGAATCCTCCACTTAGGGAACTAAGATTGGTCTTTGAAGAAGACCAGGACCTCTAGGATTATTCTAGGGAAGTGGAGAGGAGAAAATGGCAGGGGTTTTCCGAGATTGAGTGCTCAAATTGGTGTGAGGAGGAGGGGGAGGAGGTTCCCTTTTATAAGGGAGGAGAGGGGCACCCTAGGAATATCTCAAAATATTATTTTATATTAAAGTCAAAATCGGTTTATAATGGTTCCAAAGGGTCTTATTTTGAATATAAAGTGGGGATGGGTCGAAATCCTATCAACCAATAGGATTTAGACAATTTTAGGTTATTATTTTAACCTTATCAATTAGATTTAACTCTAAGTTAAATAATTTAACTTTTACCGTGTCTTTTTGTTTTCTTACACTATATGGTTAATACACTTACTATAACATGCCAAACGAATCCCAAATTGTTTATTATTAATATATATATCCTTATCTAAGTCATTTGGCCGAACCTTAGATTTTTAGGAATAAAATAACAATTAATAATATAATATTTGATTTAAAAACTATTTTGTGTCAATTTTGACACTATTTGATATATGATTTTTGTGAAAGTCATAACAGAATTATATGTTCGAACCAAGTTGATTAAATCAACACTAATATATCATAGTTACCTATAAAATTAGTTGAATTCATAAAAAGTCTCAAATTACATTTATTTTGGTGTTTATAACATCAATTATGTCAATATTTCATAAATAAGATAATTACTGCATCATAATTGCGTCATAAATAAATTAAATTATTTAATGTCTAAAAATTATAAATAAAATACCATCATGTAGGAAATATTTTTATCTTTCTAATGAATATTTATAGTCGAATTTATCTTATGTATAACCCCATATTAAAAATGATTTACTTATTAAACTTTGATTTTAACTATTTTAAAGCTTCTTTAAATAAATTAATAATAAATGTCCTAATCTAACCCAAGTGGGCCTAAATGGTCATATCTTATTCCTAAGTTTGTTTTTGGTCGAATTACACTTGTCCAATAGAATTAGGACATGTGTTAGGGTAAAAATAATATCATTTTTACCCTTAATTACCCTATTTACTTTTAACCGTGGTAAAAAAAAGTAAAAAGTTACTATTCACCAAAAAATTATTTTCATCTCATTGAACCAAATTTTAGTCCTTGATATTAACCTTGTCTCTCGGATTTTCGAAATTTCATTCACAGAAGCGGTAAAATTAAATTTTATGCAAAATTCAGTTTTTAACCTACCACTTAGTGGTTTCACTATTCATCAAAAATTGAAAGTTTTCAGAAAAATACCAAAATTTCACTCTAGGCTAATTTCGGTATTCTGAATCCAAAAATGAAGTCCATTTTGAAAGATAAAATTTATAAAATTTCAAAAAGTGGTTATTACTATTCATAACGGCTAGTTTTAATAATATTTTAATAACATATCGTTGTTTAGTGAAACTCAGTATTGCGTACGACGCAAGCTATCGAGGAAGGTCGCGATTGCGTGTAAAGTAAGCCAAGCTAGTATGTAGTGAAAGATTCCTTTGATGATATATATAAAAACAAAATATTACTCATAAAAATCTCGGGTGTTACATGCATCTTTCTGGGAGGCTTCTTAAACTCGCAGTGATTTGCTGGGAGGCCAAGGCAGTGGATGGTTACCTGAGGATCTAGTCTTGGAATCTCACCATAAATCTGGGCAAATACACCAGAATGTTTCTTCAGGAAGTCCACGTACTATTGTTTCTCTTAGAAAGGCATAGTGTCACTAATCAATCTGGGCTTCAGATCCACCTCGCTAACAAGGTTCACCTATACCAGTTCATCAACCGTGGTGGATATTCCCTCTTAAAAGGCAGGGGTAGAATCCTCTAAATCCTCTTCTTCACTTATGGAGGAGGGACCCTCGGTGGGAGGTGTTTCCTCTGAGTCGGAAGATCCCGATGAGAGGTTGGTACCAGCCTGAACGGCAGTGGACACTGCATTAGGGGACTCCTGTGCTGCCGAAACCGTAGAGATGAAGGCTGTTGATCTGATCCCATCTGGTCTTCAGCATAAGGGGACACTCTTGATGATATAAAAGCAGTATTGGTGCGTCAGTTTGAGCTGGTTAATCCCAGCTTGGTGAAATAAGAAAGTATGATGAATTTCCGTCTCCATGGGGCAGACATCCCGATACCTTATGGGCATAGGGATCTCCGGATCACCTAAGCCTGATTCATGTAGGAGTATGAGGTGATATTCCGACATCCCTTAGACTTGGAAATGTGCTCCCCCCTCTTTCTAGAAACAACAAAACATTGTTCCATGTGTGGGGTTGTAGCCTCCAATCAGTGGATTGGAAAGAAATATGCAGCATCTAGACCTGTCCACAGGTCGGTCGCAACCTTGGCATTCTCAACCTCATTAGCCTGAATCTACTTGTATTTTCTCTTCTAATAGTCAGAATCCATATATTAGGCTTCACAAGAGGAAAAGGGAGATGTTTCAACTTGAAACACGCCCACTCAACCATTAAGGGAGTACTTGAGGCACTGGTGATACGATGAAGGAATCACTGCATGTAGGTGGATCCATGACCTTCCCATAAACGCATTATAGGTGGTGTCCTGGGAGAAAACCATGAACTCGATGCTAGAAACTAGGCCATCGAATTGGGTCTTGAAGCGGATCTTGCCAATCGATTTCTGTTCCGTCCTATCATACCCTTGGATTTTTAGGTCAAAGGGACTCAGATCATCCACAGACAACCCCAGTTTTCATAGTGTCAGAGTCCGGATTAGGTTGATCCCAGAGCTTCTGTTGAAAAGACAATGATGAAACTCCACACAA
This sequence comes from Viscum album, assembly GCA_963277665.1. Classification (NCBI taxonomy): domain Eukaryota; kingdom Viridiplantae; phylum Streptophyta; class Magnoliopsida; order Santalales; family Viscaceae; genus Viscum; species Viscum album. Next base: position 223,758,691 of record OY728119.1, on the reverse strand, counting down.
TTGAATTGGTTGGTGATATACAGTGGGAGAATGTGCCTCTATATGGGAGAGCCTTCATCTTCTCCAGAGAAAGAGATGATGTCCTGTCATTCAACATGCTCTACCGCCTCAGCATGGAAGGCTTCTGTGGCTACTACCTCTATCTCGAACTAGAGGGGGATTCTTAAAGTCTCGGCAAGGGCCTCACACATATATACTCACAGGAAAAGGGTCTCAAGGATAAAGAGGCTTTCTGGAATGCTGACAAGATGCTTGAGGACATCATACGTTCGTTCCAGGTGTGAACTTCTGCCTATAGGAGGTCGCTCTATGGAAGGAGGTATGGTGGGCCCTACTGGCTGGACTGGTGGCTGACTGGTGCTGGGAATATCCTGCCTCCCACTAGTCAAAGCTTGTTGAGTGACCACCAAATGAGGGCCAGATTACTAAGACTGATCCATAGCAGAGCATGGATGGTCACGACGCAGTCGAGGTGGTTCTTCTTGATCAAGAAACACAAACGAGGGCGAAGGTGGATCTGATGACACCAGATGAGAAGACTACGCATGCTGAGCTCTGCGCTAGGCCTACTGCCTGATTTCAGTAGCATGCATAGCCTGGCTTGGAATAATGACCGATGCACTTCGATGACCCATATTTCTGTGGCTCCGTCGACGTTGGCAACGAATGAGAACATTGGGGGTATCTGCCTGGCGCTCCTCATCATCAGGAATCATGTAAGGGTTTACTGGCTCTACAATATTAACCAAGTCATACCCTTGACTATCACTTGAAGAGTCATCCACTACTGGGTGGATTTTGGGAGGAATCACCATATATAGGGGCATGAAGTCGCCGAGAGTACGAGATGATAATGGCATTGGTGGGGTACTTTATTTTCCCTTGTGCCGCCGATGCTTGCTCTTCTGGGAAGAAGACGGATGATCCGTTGACACAGAAGTACTGGCGGTGGATGGCACAGTTCCTTCTAAAGGTTTGGATTTAATTAGGCATGCCTGGATAATACCATGAGCACGAGCGATTGTCTTATGAGCCATCAAATCTTCATACTTTTGGGACCCACGATTAGAAACTCGATGACACTCCCCTTTGCTGTCACTGCTGCTGTCTGGATTCATGAAGACACATGCAACTTATTCTAGAGCTGGGCCTAACAAGACTATATTGTTATCCACCTGGTCTTGAAGCCAGTATTTAAACACATAAAATTGTTTGAGGGTGTTCCCCAGGATCTGGTGATAGGGGAAGTAATTAGGGTGATCAGCAAGGTTGACCTCTTCTGGCCTTCTACATTCAGGAAAACGTACAATCCCCTGCTCCAAGGAACTGCAGAAATACCCAGGGACCTGAGCCTCATTGAACGAGTAGGTCCAGTTTCTCATATCTGGGAAGATGGATTTGGGAGCTGATTATCCCATAAATGAGGGTAATATTCATTGTTAATTTATATAATATTCTTGTGCTTTATTATTCATAAACACAATTTTAGTTCATTTTACACTTTGAACATCATTTCACATTATGATTGTAATTCCTTCTTAAAATGCACTATTATGTGGTACATTTTTGAACATCATTTAAAGTACCCAATGATTCATCTGATTTTAAGGAATGTAATTATCCATCTTTCCATTTTATATTTTGGGAAATTTATCTACACTTCTATATGAACATGTTTCATTCAGGGATCAATGGAGAATTCACGGAAGAAGATGAGGATATTTTGTGATGAAAGGAAACAATTCTGGAGAACCAGCCCACTGATGTGAATGTGGGGCTCAACATACAGGCCCAATGAAGCCCAAATTTCATGTGATACTATACGACATGTAGATTAACAAATAATTATACAGGATCCAATTCTAATTCATCCTCTATGGTGGTCATTAAGGTGGACCAATTTGGAGATAAAATTATGGGCCATATTCTGCGGCCCAGAAAAACATACCACTAATATAATTATATCTCCTAATATACAACTCCAAATGCGCCCAAATTTTACAGGAGGTTAGGATACATCTGGGGATCCATTTTCTTCTTCTAAGTACTTCTCTTATTCGGCCATCTAGAAGGTCTTACAAGCGCGTCTATTCGGTGGATGAAAGCTGGCTGCCACCTCGGGTCAAGTGTGGAAAAGTCCAAGTTCCAAAAGCTTTCCACCACACCAGACATAACATAATCAAGTGGGATGATTTGTACTGCTGGAGGATCTACCAAATTCTTCCAAAATGCCTATTTAAGATAGTGGTGGTGGAAGAGTTTTTCATTTTTTTGGGTTCTTGGTTTCATTGTAATGTTATGCTGCGATTTTGTTGTCTCAAGTTTGTCTTTCACATGTAAGTTATTCAATTCACTTTAGTTTCTTAATAAAAGTTCTTATTATCCTATTAATATGTTGTTCTCCATCTCACTTTGATACCATTTCCTCAAGGTGTGAATTTATTCACACCAAATCTTGTGAAATTATTCACACAACGGTGGAGCGATCATTTTATTTTTATTGTTTTCTTTACTTCTCCATTTCCTCCCTCATGAGTCTACTTTCCGATTCCATTGAAAACATAAAATCAATGGAGAACTAACCCACTTATGGGTTGATCCAAGGGAGTATCAAGGGGATGGATTAGATGTTATTTATCACCCCATTAATGTATAACCACTTCTTTAATTGAGATTTTTATTTGATGATTTTTAAACTCCATCGTCCTTGTTGAATTTAAGGCCACACACTTCATGTGCTAATACGAACCTTTAACTTGAAGTGCTCAAAACTTTTATCCTTCAAGTGTATAGGTGATTAGTATTAAAGGGTGTAGGCATTAAGCCAGTAAGTGATGATGTTGTTTTATCTTCTTAAATGAAACCATCTCAAATATAAGAAATTGAAATCATTGAAAAGGAGATGCGTCCAATCCACCCCGAGCAATAACCTAGGATCAACTCATTATTTTAAATTGAATTCACTTAAATCTTTTAGTTATCCTTTAAACCCATATAAAATCAACCAAATTTGGCCACTTCATAGCAAAAAATAGTCCATAGAATGTACGTGTCTATAGGTTTCTTCTTAGGTCTCTGAGGATTCGATAACCCAAACTAAACTACAAGGACCGTTCTACCTTCATCTCTTGGGTAAATTTGAGAGAGAATAGAATTTTGGCACTGTTGCCGGGGACCTAAGTAAGTTATATTAGACACTATAATCCTTTTCTCACCCCACTTTTCTATTCTTATTCCCTATTTCACTCCAATGGAAATCCCTTTTGAACAAACCCAAACATGGGGAACCTCTCCCTACACTGATCACCCCACACCAAGTATGATGTATAATGATCATTCTAGTTTCTATTGGTGGGATAACCAACAACCAATTGAGACACACTTTTTTAACTCCTATTCTCCACAAAACATTCCAACCTGTTATGAGTTCCAATCCCAACAAGGCCAATCTGAACATCCTCCTATGGAATTCCAACAACATAGTTATCCTCCCAGAATAGACCATATGTCTCAACCCCTTATACATCATGATCCACATCCATTACTTGAAAAACTATGTCAACAAATGGAGAAAATGAATTTTGAGGTTTCATATTTGATATTAGAACTACAAATCATTAAAACTTATGAGGAACACATGCCAACACCAATTGCCCCTTTCATAACCTTATGTGAAGTGTCTAGTTTCCCACAAAACACTCATGAATTTGATGAAGAGACAACCTTTAGATTTGGGATAAATGAAGAGGATAAAGGAATTGTTGATGGGTGTTTAAATCAAGAGGAAACTGATTTTTTATATTCACAAGAGGGAAATTTGGCCTCATGGATTGAGTCACATGAATATAACTCCATTGATGATTTTTCCAAAACACAAATCACCGAACCATTAAGAGAAATCAGTAAATTTGAGTCCATACCCATTCCTGACACCGATATTTCCAATTTGGTGGTTGAATCTTCTATTCAAAAGGAACCAATTCTGTTGAGCAATTTTGAAAAAGAAATTGAGTTGGATTTAAAATATCAACCTATGTTTGAATGTCCTATCCAAACCGAGCTCAAAATTATTATCCTTCCTTACCCACTCAAGTATCCCTTCATAGGGTATAACTATGACCTTTCAGTTGGAATTCATGCATCTATTGAAAAAGAAAATGTAGGAATTATTATTGATGTCTTAGGAAAAACTAGAGAAGCAACTAGATCCACCATTTGTGATATTCCTTGGATTTAACCAATCATTTTAGAATATAGGTTTGTTAACGAAACAAATTCAAAACATAGAATCAATCTCAAACTAGTTGAACTGGTGAAACATGAAGTCCTTAAAATTTTGAAAGTTGGTATTGGGTAATTTTGGGGGTTCATGTCGGGCTAGCGACATTAAACAAAGCGTTGCATGGGAGGCAACCCATGGTTTTTAAGTTTCCTATCATTTTGTTGTTTCAATCAACTTTATATTTTAAATATGATTAATTAATAATTTTTGGTATTTAAAAAAAATAGACTGTTGACCTGTTCTTTTATTATGAGTATGGATGGGTATGAAAGGGGAGCACCATATTCATTCGTGTCACGTGGTGTGATCCTTGAGTAATACCTTACCCAAAAATTTAAAAATAAGACAATGTATCATCAGTTTATTTCATTTTATTTTTATGTGTTTGTAGGTTAAAGTTAAAATAAAATAAATAAATAAAAATATAATAATAAAAAAAGGTCCACATCGTGGGTCATGGGTCAAACCCCATCACAACCGGCGAAGCCATGGGGATTCGAAACCAGGACCGAAGGGAGACAGGGGCGCGCGCTTACCACTGACCTACGACTTTTTCTTCTTCCTTATTCTATAATTTTTATATATATACTTATATTTTACTTTCATTATTATATATATATATATATTGTTTTTTTGTTTTTTTTGTTTTGTTTTTCCTTTTTCTACTAGGGAACTCTACAAGTGACATGAATATCATATGATTAAAAGGGAGTAGCAAGAATTTCAACTTCAACCACCATGTGACTTCATTCCATGACCCTTATTTTCAATTTCCTTTTTGAACTTTCATTCTCTACCTCTACCCCCTTCTAAATTTTATTTTCTTTAAACACTAGGGACAAAGTTATTTTAAGTTTGTGGGGGAGAGATAAAATAAAAAATGCTTTTGTGTAAAAAAATGAATAATATAAAAAAAGTGTAAATGGAAGGAAAAATTCCTTAAACTTTGAACATGGTAATACACATTGCACACTTTGAATCTGAATATAAAATAATTTAGCATACCCCGATTATGATTTTAATCCTTGTATAATTTCATGAGCATAGATTTTGGAATGTGTGGCTGTCCAATGTGATATTTAATTATTTATATTTTCATCCAAATAAAAAAAGAATCACAATGCACGTCCTTTGGATAGTGGGGTATTAGTTTGAGTTCATGGGGTCACCCAAATAAATAGCATTGGTTTGGTGATCATTTTAGTTTTAATATGAGTATTTAATAAAAAAATAAAAAAATAATAATAAATTTGCGCGTAGAGCAATGAAATGACTTAATGCGTGGCTTTCGGCACTTGGGGATCGTGACTCCATTGTTGTATGGCCCAGAGTTAGTAATTTTATCTCTATTTTTGGTAATTTGAATTTTTTTAACTGAGTTAACTCGATATGATGCCCGAGTATGTGGGCTTCACTTGGTGCCCTAAGGTCTTTGAGCCTGGGAGTCATCGGCAAAGTCTCGCTACATGGGTTGACTCTTTTGATTGAAATTTCAATTACCATGGAAAAATTGCAAAAAAAAATAATAATAATAATAAAATAATTTTTTTTGAATACTCATCTTAATATTGAAATGTTATTCCACCTAGAACTTCCGTCATTTTCCCCTTGAATAAAGATGAACCCCCATGTCTATTGTGATTCACAACACATCCTCATACTTAATTGATATTGGATGAAATATGGAAATGAATTTTAACAAACGAATGAGCTTGGGATTGGGATCTGCTTATGAAAAAATCTTGTATTAAAATATTTTGATGGGTTTAATTATTGTTTGGTATAAGGGTTTTTGTGATCATTGTATATTAAAATGTTTTTGGAAAAGGGAATTCGAATTTCATATTGTTGAAATACATTTTGCTCGGGACTAGCAAAACTCAAGTTGGGGGGTGTGATTAGCCACTAAATGAAGCTAATATTCATTGTTAATTTATATAATATTCATGTTCTTTATTATTCATAAACACCATTTTATTGCATTTTACACTTTGAACATCATTTCACATTATGATTATAATTCCTTCTTAAAATGCACTATTATGTGGTACATTTTTGAACATCATTTAAAGTAACCATTGATTCATCTGATTTTAAGTAATATAATTATACATATTTCAATTTGATATTTTGTAAAATTTATCTAGACTTCAATATGAACATTTTTCATTCAGGGATCAATGGAGAATTCATGGAAGAAGATGATGATATTTTGTGATGAAAGAAAACAATTCTGGAGAAGTCATATTGGATACCAGCCCACTGATGCAAATGTGGGGCTCAACATACAAGCCCAATGAAGCCCAAATTTCGTGGGATTATATAATAAATTTATAGTAACAAATCATTCTTCAAGATCCAATGCTAATTCATCCTCTATGGTGGTCATTAAGGTGGACTAATTTGGAGATAAAATTTTGGGCCAGATTCTGCGGCCCAGAAAAACAGCACACTAATATAATCATATCTCTGAATCTAAAACTCCAAATGGGCCCTAATTTTACAGACGTTTAGGAGACATCCGGGGATCTATTTTCTTCTTCTATGGCCCACTCTTATTCGGCCATCTAGAAGGTCTTCCAAGCTTATCTGTTTGGTGGATGAAAGCTGGATGCCACCTCGGGTCAAGTGTGGAAAAGTCCAAGTTCCACAAGATTTCCACCACCCTAGGCCTACCATAATCAATTGTAATGATTTGTACTGCTAGATTCTAGACCCAATACTTCCAAAATTACTATTTAAGATAGTGGTGGAAGAAGAGTTTTTCATTTTTTTGGGTGCTTGGTTTCATTGTAATGTTATGCTGCGATTTTGTTGTCTCAAGTTTGTCTTTCACATGTAAGTTGTTCAATTCACTTTAGTTTCTTAATAAAAGTTCTTATTATCCTCTTATTATGTTTTTGTTCATCTCACTTTGATACCGTTGCCTCAAGTTTTGAATTTATTCACACCAAATCTTGTGAAATTATTCACACAATGTTGGAGTGATCATTTTATTTTTATTGTTTTCTTTACTTCTCCATTTCCTCCCTCATGAGTCTACTTTCCGCTTCCATTGAAACCATAGAATCAATGGAGGGATAACCAACTTATGGGTTGATCCAAGGGAGTATCAATGGTCTGTATTGGATGTTATTTATCACCCCATTAATGTATAATCACTTTTTTAATTGAGATTTTTATTTGATGATTTTTAAACTCCATCGTCCTTGTTGAATTTAAGGCCACACACTTCATGTGATAATACGAACCTTTACCTTGAAGTGCTCAAAACTTTGATCCTTCTAGTGTATAGGTGATTAGTATTAAAGGGTGTAGGAATTAAACCAGTAAGTGATGATGTTGTGTTATCTTCTTAAATGAACCCATCTCAAATATAAGAAATTGAAATCATTGAAAAGGAGATACGTCCAATCCACCTCGAGTGATAACCTAGGATCAACTCATTATTTTAAATTGAATTCACTTAAATCTTTTAGTTATCCTTTAAACCCATATAAAATCAACCCAATTTGGCCACTTCATATCCAAAAACATTCCATAGAATGTACATGTCTATAGGTTTCTTCTTAGGTCTCTGAGGATTCGATAACCCAAGCTAAACTACAAGGAACTTTCTACCTTCATCTATTGGGTAAATTTGAGAAAAAATCAGGAGCCTAACCCTAACGAGGGGCTGGAGGAGCCTATCATGGAGGTAGGACATGGTTATCTTTCCTGGGTAGTGGCAGCGTATTGCACGGGGGTGCCTGCTAATTCGGAGGTGGGAACTGCTGGGCCGGAGGCTGCACCTGAGGTGGAGGGAATCTATGAGGCTATGGAAGAGGCTCCACTGGTAACAACTATAGTTTCTTGGGGTCCTCTATTTATTCCACTATGGTAGGCTCGGCCCTGGTAACCCTTCTCGCGGGGATTGGAGGAGGCAACATACGTGCCTGGATGGCCAATTACAAGGCTTCTTTTAGGCACTGAGCCTTATCAGAGAAGTCTTGGAATTTACCAAGGCAGTTCTGGGTGATCAGAGAGGGGAATGGTTTTGTCTTGAAATTCCCTACACACATCGTTAGTATTTGATCCTGATTTAGTGGAATGTCAAGAAAGTATGTGAGCCCTTTCCACTAGGCAAAAAATTCTACAACACGCTCATTAGGCCTCTTTTTGCACTTGAAGACGTCCAAGATACTCGTCTTCCGAGTGGTGTAACTAAACTGGTAGAGAAATTTCCTATGTAGGTCTTCCCATTTGACTACTGATCCTATTAGTAGCTGGCTTTACCAGGAAAATGCAGGCCCTTCCAATGTCTGCACAAAAGATCGGAGTTTGGCAGCTTCCTACTGCGCTGGAGTTCCCAACATGGGTCCACACGTTGATATAAAGTGGGATAGGTTTTGTAGTGGGTCTCCTATCTAGTTAAATGGGGAAAAGTGGGATTTCCAAAACCCAGGGGTGACGGCATATCATCCACCCATGCCGGATATGCCTTTCCATCAGGCGGGATTGTCACCCGTCGAGTCTCCAACTTCTCGAGGTGGGAAATGAGCACTACCATGAGATCATCTGGCCTGGGGTTCCTATCATGATGGGGATCCATAACCACCAATGCATTGGAAGGTTCTTCAACATGATAAGAAGTCCTGAAGGCTTGTGGAGTGGCTGGTGGGATGACCTGTGGAGCGGCTGGAGGGATGACCTATGGAGCGGCTGGGGGAACCTGAGCCGGGTCCCGAGGATTTTCATGTCACTCTGGTGGATTTGGAGATACGTAGTGTTCACTCTTTCCATAGGCTCCGACTTCAACCCTGTTTGCATGGATAAGATGGTTAGGACCACCTTGAGGAAATTCATTGGGGGGAAGCTATGTCTGCCCCTGCTGCCCTGGTCGAGGATCACCGTAGTCTGGTTGTCGCTCCGCAACACATTCAGCAAGAAGGTCATTGACCATCTTCTTGTGCACTATGAGATTTTGGTGTAACATAGTTTTTTGGGATCATCCTCCATCTTCTGCACTGAGCTAGATGGATCATAGGGTTTTATGGATCCGAGGTGCTCCTTACCCTTGTTGGGATTTCAGCTGAGGACCGACGCCTTAGTGGGCACGGAAAGAACTAGTATATTTATCTATTGATGAGTAATCCTTCCCAATGGATCAAATAAGTGTGATAATACCTTGGGGGTAGGTCCTCTCCCAGAATCTCTTGCTCATTCTCACCCCCAAGTAGGTCGACCATTTTAACCGTGACCCCGCCTGGAGGCATATCCTCTATGTCGCCTGGAAAATCAGGCTGGCACCAGATATAATTTAAATAGAGGGCCACGTACTGCCCCCAACCACAGATTTGAATATGGGTAGAATCCTACTTTATTATCCTATGGAGCACTTTAAATCTCTAGACGCATCGTTGTTGGAGGGTCCTATGGCAGCCTGGTGACTCAGGGCACTAGGCCATGGGGAGTGCGGCCAAATAAAACAAACAACATTGTTGGATGATGTTTTCGAAGTGCTTATGAATCTTAGGCTAGGCCACTCATTGATGAAAAAGATGGAAATGAGTCACCCAAAGGGTCTACCGAAAGCATCCAACCTCTTCCTGGGTGAGTGCTTCTGGTGCCCTAAAATTTGGCACTGCAACTGGCCAAAACATCTCCGTGAAATGGTGTGCTGCGAGAATATCCCACAGGATCCTTGGTCCAGATTCAGGGTCTAACCCTTCATTTCCCCACTCTTCAACCGGAGGCAGATGGGGAACCAATATCGGTACTAAAACAGACTGCTGAGATGGAAGGATGGCCGGTGGAGAATACAACGAGCGAGCTGACAAACCGCCACATCTCAGGCTATCCTCCAAAGAGTGTAGTGACTTAGCCACCACATTATGGTAAGACGGGATGGAGACCTCAGTTTCTGGTGCATGGAATATAGATACTGGTGATGTAACATGCTACTTCTCGTTCTCCATTGGTCCCCATAATAGCTCTCTATGATCTCTTGTCGAGGTAGAGAGTTTTTCTAGTGATGATGGTGGTGATTGGATGGATGGAGCCTGTGGAGTTGCAAAATTTTCATCCTCCTAGATGTAACTGCGGAGGGAGGTGGTAATCTTATGGACCTCACATTATGGAAGTATGAGGTTGATGCACCTTGTTCTTGCCCCGACCCTTGACAAAAAGGACCTAGGCAAGGGTTCCATCGCTGAGTCATATTTTGCCTAAGAATCTGAAAAGCAGTCTGGTTTAATCTCGGTATGAATCTTCTTGGTATTATTTTTATGGTGGCGACTACCCGCCCTCATGCCCTGGGATGGTTCTTCAGGATAGGGTAGATTTTCCGTGCGAGGAGGAACTTCGGTCGTACTGGTGTGGGGGTGGAGAGGATTTCTGCCCGAGTGAGCTAGGGTGTGAGGAGCACCTGGACAAATATCAAAGGGAACACATGGAGGACCTCCATATCCAGTGAATGATGTGCAGAGGGAATCTCCATGGAAAGTGTTGGAGCGGGTAGGACCTCTGTTGGAGCTGGTGGGAGCATGGGTAAGACCTCCATGCCTGTTTCCCCTGACAGTGTCAGTGTGGGGAGGGTCATCGTACTTGTCAAGCCGAACACGGGTAGGACCTTCGTGCTGGGTGCCAATGAAGTGAGTCTGACCTTCAGTCCTTTGATTTATGAGGAAATTAGGTCCTTCTCCAGCCCTGTAAGGACATGGGGAGCCCACTATGAAGATTTACTGTATGCATAATATCTCCACATCAGCGGCTGGTGGCAGGGGGAATGACCCCATACCCGATGTCATGAGTGCGGAAAAATCTTCCGTACTGAGTGTCGGTGCCATGGGGAGGACCCTCATTCAGATTGAAGGTGGCATGGGGCATACCTCCACACCGATCTTGTATGTGGGGAGGACCCACGTTCTCCATGGTGGTGGTATGGGGAGGACCTTCGTACTGGGTGTCGTTGCCTCGGGTCGGTCCGCGACAACCACTACTTGTGCCGATGACCAAGAGAGTCAACCTAGCCCACCTGTGTGGTAGTTGGTGCCTCGATCTAGGCTAGATATATGAGTTCCCCTGCTCAGCATAGATAGGGGGCTTATGATATATGTCGGAAGTGGTGTGATCCACAATAGTTGACGACGTTGACACCCCTTGGTGGGCGTCCTCCTCGGCCTGCTCCTGATGCTGGCGTCGGGTCAGCCAAACTGGGGCCGGTGGTGTAGGCGCATAGCTCAACTGCTTCTCAACTGGTGGGGATGGGTGGCGGCATTGGTGCAGCCTAGTAGGGACCCTCCTCAGGAACCTCTGAAACAAGATCCCGACCTGGTTGGCCCGGACATCCCCAACCTCATCGACGTTGGTGAGGGAGTCATCAAAACGTTCTGGGGAGAGGCCCCTAAAATAGTTGTATGTTGGAGTTGGAAGTAGTGGCTCCTTGTGCGGCCCTTTTGGGTGATAGTGGTGATGAGGTACAGACGTCTCTAAATCCTGATAGGCCATTTTCCGAGTCTGGATAATCCCCTCCTCCTCATATTGGCGGACGAGGTCATTTTTCACCCTTTGTTGAACAAATTTAGAAGGGGAGATGGGGAGTGTGTGCCTAACAGCTGTGGTTGTGGAATCTATCTTAGAAGTGGTGGAGCCACACTAGATTTTTGCGTTAGTGCTGCCCCTGACCCTATGTAGGTGGAAGAGTGGTGATGAGTTTCTTACTGCGGCAGCTTGGGTCTTGTAAGGCAGGGAGATTAAACCCTTAGTGCTGCAAAAAAGAAATCGGTGTCCAGTAACCCAACGTCATTATGTCTTCCATGGATGGTAAGAAGGATCCACACTGGCAACGTCACAGATTGAGATTTCCAACGTTTTAACTGCCCCGACTTCAGGTGAGTTTTACACCAGGTCCGCTATTTTCATGGCAGGACCCAGCGCCAGATAACTGGATTTGGTGACACGCTAATCCACTGATGTATCAAATGATACTAATCTTCACATTGAGTATAAGAACTTTATGTCGGGTTCACCATTTCTGTTTCTGAATTTTACGTTGGGGAGCGTGCATCTGTCTGTAGAGGGCACACTGTTTTTTCCCCGTATTCCCGATTTCAAAAGGCGGGCGACATCTTTCACTTATTCAGGGAGGTTTTCTCCTTGATCAAAATGGGATGATGGGATTTTAGTTTCTCCTTCCTTGGATTCCTCCTTGGAACTCATCACCTAGTCCGGGTCTCCCTTATAGATTAAGACATTGTTTGTGAAACTCTTCTCAGTGCCATATCTTCATGGTTGCCGGTTAATTACACTGCTTCTGTTAGGACATTCCATGGGGTCTTGACATGGAAAAACCTTCGGTCAGGGGAGTAGTCACATTGGCATCACTGGTGTGTCTGGATGCTGGAACACTAGCACCTCTGGGTTTCTTCCCCATATTATTGGGCTTCTGGAGGACGCGGAATCCTGAGGAATCCCACGTCGAATGTGGGGAATTATATTCCATGGTCGTGTCTCTGAGGGTTTCCTCAACTTCCCATGTTTAACACATGGTATGTAGTGAGTTTAAGGTCTAGTGGAGATGGATCAAGCTGATCAGAACACTGAATGGAGTGGATCAGATGGGTGAAACCCATAGAGGGAACACTAATGTTGGGGATAATGCGTGGTTAGGTACCCAATTAATACTAGGGGTAGTGAATAGGTGAATTGGCATGATCTCACCAGGATGTGGTGGCCCAAGTAAGAATCAGGATGTATATGGATTGCTAAGAGTGGATAGAGAATGAGATGGGGCCGATCTGAGGGTGACACTAGTATTGGACCTGAGCCTAGAAGATACTTCCTATGTATCCCTGTGGTAGAGAATCAAAGTCCACGTAGTTCATCGGGGTGATGGAACACCTGAGGAGGCAACCCGTATGGATGAGACCCAGAGGAAGTGGAACCTCAAGGTTGGGGAATAACCTTCCCAAAACACATAGGCTTAAGGTAAAGACCCAGATGAGACATGGGTGATGAGATTGAACCTCAGGGAGGCTTCCTACGTATCCTAGAATAAGGGAATCAAAGTCCACATAGTTCAGGATGGGGGTATAGAATTGGGGTATATGTAAAGGACAGCGACCAGATGATATACTGGAGCTTATGTGTGGTTAGCAGCCTGTGGTTGGTCTGACACCGCTAGGAAGAACCAGATATGTGGGTCCCAATGAAAGGGATGATAACAACTTACCATTGGGTTGGGGTTGACAATGTATTACTGCTGCATGGGGTTGAAAATGGATTTTCGCTGAATGGGGATCACAATAGCTTACCACTGCATGAGGTTCACAACAGCTTACCACTAGATAACGGATCACAACGGTTTACCGCTGCATGGTATTGATAATGGCTTACCACTGAATGAGGTTCACAACGGCTTACCGCTGAATAGGGGAGAGTTTAGTGTCATGCATGAAAAAAGGGGAATACAGTTTAATGTCATGCAGGATGAGGGTGGATTGACGTGGAATGGTTGGGACCAATTGGTGTTGGGATTGAACCTCAATGAGGTTTCCTACATACCTTGCCTTGGAAAGGATCAAAGTCCACATAGTTTGGGATGATGTTTTTGAGACAACGTGAAGGGGTTTGAGACCAATGGATGGTGGGCTTGAACCTCATGGAGGCTTCCTATGTACTTCGCCTTGGCAAGGATAAAATTCCACATAGTTCAGAATGATTGGTGAACTGATGTGGAGGGGGTTCAGACCAATGGATGGTGGGATTGAAATTTAGGGAGGATTCCTACGTACCTTTCCTTAGCAAGGATCAAATTACACATAGTTCAGAATGGCTGGTGAACTGACGTTATGGGGGTTGGGACCAATGGATGGCGGGCTTGAACCTTAGGGAGGATTTCTATGTACCTCGCATTAGCAATGATCAAAGTCCAAGTAGCTCACAATGGATGTTGAACCGACGTGAAGGGGTTCAAGACCAATGGATGGTGGGATTGAACCTCAGGGAGGCTTCCTACATACCTCACCTTGGCAAGGATAAAATTCCACATAGTTCAGAATGGCTAGTGAACTGACGTTGAGGGGGTCAAGTGCAATGGATGGTGGGCTTGAACCTCAAGGAGGCTTCTTACGTACCTCTCCTTGGTAAGGATCAAAGTCCATGTAGTACACAATGGCTGGTGAACCAATGTGGAGGGGGTCGGGACCAATGGATGGTGGGATTGAACCTCAGGTAGGCTTCCTACATACCTCACCTTAGCAAGGATCAAAGTCCACATAGTTCAGAATGGCTGGTGAACTGATGTGAAGGATGTCGGGACCAATAGATTGTGGGCTTGAACCTTAGAAAGTCTTCCTATGTACCTCGCCTTAGCAAGGATCAAATTACACATAGTTCATAATGGTTGGTGAACTGACGTGGAGGGGGTCGGGACCAATAGATGGTGGGCTTGAACCCCAGAGAGGCTGCCTACGTACCACGCCTTGGCAAGGATCAAAGTCTACATAGTTCAGAATGGCTGGTGAACCGCTGTGAATGGGTTTAAGACCAATGGATGGTGGGATTGAACCTCCGGGAGGATTCCTACATACCTCGCCTTGGCAAGGGTCAAAGTCCACATAGTTAAGAATGGCTGGTGAACCGACATGAAGGGGGTCAGGACCAATGGATGGTGGGCTTGAACCTCAGGGAGACTTCCTATGTACCTCGCCTTGGAAAGGATCAAAGTCAACATAGTTCAGAATGGTTGGTGAACCGACGTGAAGGGGGTCAGGACCAATGGATGGTGGGATTGAACCTTAGGGAGGCTTCCTACGTACCTTTCCTTGGCAAGGATCAAAGTCCATATAGTTCAGAATGGCTGGTGAACCGACGTGGAAGGGGTCAAAACCAATGGATGGTGGGCTTAAACCATAGAGAGGCTTTCTACGTACCACACCTTGGAAAGGTTCAAAGTACACATAGTTCCAAATGGATCTTGGGGATTACACTCTATGTTGGCTTAGGGAGGATGTCATGGTCGATGATTACTCTTATCCCACGTGTGTCATGATTGGTGTGAGAAACAAGAGGCAACAAAGACCTGATGATTACATCGCAAAAGGTTTCTCCATGGGGAGTGGAATGGGGCTTACACATGGTTAGCAGCCCAAGGAGGAAACAGGGGCTTACGCATGGTTCAAAGCTCAGGGAGATGGAGATTGGGACTTACTCCCAGATGGAGTTATGGGTGGAAACAAAGCCCAAAGGGAGAGGGATTTGGCACGAAATATAGGAAGGTTCTGATGCCCATCCCCCCTCTGGTCCTTGGCACCAAAGAATAGAGGATGGGAAGTAGGGACACTGCCTCCCACAAGAAAGTCTAGGGGATTACACCAAGGTGGTTTCGCTTCCCCATGGATAGATGTCGCTCCAAGAAAGAGGATCTCATTCCATGTGAGGAAGATCTCACTTCCGTGGAGATGAGAGGGCATAGAGAATGTATAAGATGGGGTGCCCCGTGTAGAGTGTGTGGGGTGAGGTCACAGTTTAACTTCATGTGCGGAGGATGATGGAGCTTGGCAGTTTAACGTCCTCTAGTTCGGACGAGGGGGGTTCACTTTGCACCCCAAGGACTTACATAACTGATACCTGCCCGCCCTTGGGGAAGGGAAGGCATCATCAATGCCGTGGTGAGGGGGTGTTGTGGAGTGATCCAACAAGGGTCCCACGTTAGCGTGGCTATGAGAAGAAGCAATAGATATTAGTGTGCCTATGCCAAGAAGCATAAGGCTAAGCAGTGCAATGGGAAGCACCACCCAAGGGACTTTGAAATCACTTCGTGCAAACCTCAAGGGTCGCACATGAAAAGGAGTTGCGGAGCAAAGGGGTTCATCGGTAGAAGCCTCGTGAATCTTAGGTGATCCATGCAGTGAAGGGGATTCAGGAAGGGGTATGCTTCATGAAGTGAAGTGGCCTAGTCTAGGCATAGGGAATAGGTGAATCTGGAAGGTTCTTCGCGAAGTGGAAAGGCTTTCGTGGAGTAGTGTTTCGTGAAGCAAGGGTGCCCTATAATGCATAGCATTACGAACCAATGTGCTTTTCAAATAACAGTGACCTTACCTTATATTGTGGGTTACTTGTGCATGGAGGGTACTTTGCGAAGAATTAGTGCTCCGTGAGGACCCGAGTCCCCTTGGGGATCCCCTTCCTTCACGGAGGCCCATGGGCTACATGTAGGCCATACCCCTTTGAAGAGTGGTTGAATTCAAGAAAAGGTAAAGGCACTTTGTGATGCTAAAGTACCTTGAAGAGATCATGGTTCACAGAGTATAAATTGCTTCGTGATTTGAGAGCTAAGAAAGCGAAAGGTCGGAGGATATATCCTTTGGGCTTCAAGAGAGCCCAAAATTTATAGGCAAGAGGCACTGCGAAGTAGAGCTCACTTGGCGTGAAGACACATGGCATTTTTTCGTAACCGTGGAGTCACCTGCCTCCTTTATTTGTGGTGGCTTTTCAAATGTCAAACCTATTCACAGAGCCTCCCTCCTCCTTCCTTCGCAGTGGCTTTGCAAACGTCAAACCGATTTATAGAGCCTACCACCTCCTTCCTTCGCGGAGGCTTCACAAAGGGAAAGCTTCACACCGTCCATAGTGCTGTGGGGCTCTATGGGTGATCTTTGCGAGGTAGCCCCAAGGTATTTCTGTTTGTTCTTCCTCTTCCCAAATTTTTGGCACCAACAATCACAATTGCCAACTCCAGATCATTCGTAGGATTGTTTTTCTCATGAATTTTCAGATACCTTGATACATAGGATATCACTTTATCATTTTGTATCAGCATAGAGCCTAATACCTTATTTGAAGCATCATTATAGACAACAAAGAGTTATCCACTTGTTGGGAGTGTGAGTATTTTCTCAATTATTAGCCTCATTTTCAAGTCCTTAAAGAATTATTCACATTCTTGAGTCTAGACAAACTTCACCCCCTTCTGTGCCAGCTTGGTCATTGGGTTTGACAATTGTGAAAACTTATTCACAAATCATTGATAATACCTGAATAGATCCAAAAGGATGCTGATCTCCATTACAGATGTTGTCCTGGGCCACTCTTCAATTGCCTTTGTCTTAGAAGGGTCCACAGATATCTCTTTGCTAGTGATAACAAGCCCCATGAATGATACTTCCTCCATCTAAAACTAACATTTACTATAATTTTCATATATATTCTCCCTTTTAAAGTTCTTTAACACAATATTCAAATTCTACTCATGTTCCTCCTTTCTCTTGGAATATATATGAATATCATCGATAAATACTACCAAAATGTTTTCAAGGTAATATCTAAAGACACTATTCATTAAATCCATGAAAATTTGTTGGATCATTAGTGAGTACGAAGGGCATCAATATGAACTCATAGTTTCCATACCTCGTTCGAAAAGAAGTCTTGGGAAAATCTTCCTTCCTCACATTTAATTGGAAATATCCCGGTTGAAGGTCCACCTTAGAGAAATAACTGGCCCCACAAAGCTGATCGAACAAGTTATCTATCCATGATAGGGGATATTTTTTATTTTTATTGATTTCATTGAGTTCTTGATAATCAATGTAGAGGAACATTGATCCATCCTTCTTCTTTATGAAGTGGAGTGTCAAACCCCTTGGTGAAGCACTCGGGCATATAAAACCCTTCTTTATATTCTTTTGTAACTGCTTCTTCAGATCCTCGAGCTCTACGATGGCCATTCTATAAGGTGTATTTGATATAAGTAGAGATTCACGAATAAGTTCAATTGAGAACTCAACCTCTCCATCATGAGGAAGACTATGTAACTCTTTAGGGAATACATCAGTGTAATCCCTCACGATGGGCATGTCTTCAAGCATGATTCTCTCCTTTTTCCCAATAATTTGAGCTATACATGATTGATCATAAATAATTAATATATACACTTGAGACAATGATTATAAAGGATATTTATATTCCTACTTACACTTGTAAAGAATTGGAGGATGCTTTGGGATGTGAAGAGTGATCTCCCTTTCCCGACAGTTGATGTTGTATTTGTATAAAGATATTCAATCCATGCCAAGGATAGCATAGAGCTCCACTAAAGGAAGTATGATGAGATTTTATGGGAGGTTCAGTCCAAAAACATTAATAGGAGAGGAGTTATAAACCATGGAAGCAATAATTTCCCTATTCCCTATTCTCACAGATAACTTATCCTCCAAATTTTGAGGTGGTGTTTGAATAGTTCTACTAAACTTGCAAGATATGAAAGAATGTGTAGAACAAGAATAAAATAGTATGTTTGTCTATTCTTGAATGAATAAATAGAATACATATCACCACATTATTTTTGGCCTCCACCTCAGCAGTAGTGATAGTAAATTTCCTTCCTTTTTGTCTTGGAGGTTGTTGTTGATTACCTCCGACAACCCTTGACTTAGGGAAATTGTTTGCATAATGACCATTCTACTTACAGTTGTAACACTGAACTAAAAGCTATGTTTTGATCTAAACCTTTATTTCTTCTTCCAAATTAGCGGGATTCTTCATATCTCGTCGGAAAATTTTACCCATATGTCCCAACATTCCACATTTTAAGGAATTTCTGGTTCCCTTTAGACAGTTTCCATGATGCTCCTTCCAACAATTTTTAAATGTGGGATGATCGAGATTTTTCCCATCATGGAATTTATTTTCAGGACTAACCACATTAGATTCCATTTTCCTCTTCTTATCACTGGGCCCACGATACCACAGATAGTCTTTGATCTCCATTTCAACCTTGAGGGCATGACAGACAATCTAATCATAGTCGTCGAAGTCTCTAATTTCCAACAATTTTTTTAGACTCATATTTAGTTTTCTAAATAAGAAATCCACCTTGATTTTGGTGTTCAAGAAAAAGTTTGAGGTGTACCTTGCAAACCTTGTGAATTTTGATTCATATGACTCGATGGAATCATCTTCCTTCTTCTTGAGTATGAGAAACTCTCCTTCAATCTTGAGATCGAGGGTTTGGGGAAAATATTTGTTGAAAAACATTTTATTGAATTCATCACAATCCATAAAATAAATTTCCTCATAGGGCTTTTTATTCCTATTAATTATCCACCACTGGTCAGCTTCCCTATCAAAAAGATAGACCACCATCACAACTTTATCTTCTTTTGGGCACTAGAGGACAAGGAATATCTTCTCAATAGAGTTAATCCACTATTCTGTGAGGAGGGGATCAAAAGATCCACTAAACATGGGATTCCTCTTCCACATGAAGGATTCAATGAAAACTTTCACTTTCCTTGGAGTAGGAGTGGGTTCCTCATGATTCAAGTTATTATTCATAACTTGAGCTAGCTGAGCAAGTACTGCCATGAAGTTTCGAGAACCCGTTCCCATCATATCAGGCATATCATTAGGGATATATTCACATTACCTATCACATTGATTGTTAGAACATGTTCTTTTATTTACCACCATTAAATAAGAAAAATAATGTACAATTAGAGGGCTTGAATAAATAGGTATTAAGCATAAATAAGGAAACTTTGGATATAAAA
Source organism: Viscum album (assembly GCA_963277665.1). NCBI lineage: Eukaryota > Viridiplantae > Streptophyta > Magnoliopsida > Santalales > Viscaceae > Viscum > Viscum album. The sequence goes on along the minus strand of OY728119.1, from coordinate 223,738,876 downwards.
TCATAAACTTGTAAAGTAAAAGTATAACTTGGGATTCCCTTGGTTTCAATCTAGGTTATCCTTGATCTATTTCTTAACTTATATTCTTATAATATTTTTTTTATTCCCTTGACAATGTTTTGTACTAAGCTCATGAATTTACCAATGCATATCCCCCGGGAGTGTCAAAGAAGGAGTGCAGCAAGGCCCGTTGTCGTGCACCAGTTCCCATTCAATTCTAGCTCAAAGTGGTGTTTTCAGGTTTTCCCCCTAGATACATCTATTCTAGAGCCACCTCTACCTATTTTTATCGAGGCATGGATGCATTTTCTTGATAAACCACTTACTCTATACTTACCAAAATATAGGGATGTTTTCTTATACTTAGTCTCATCCTTAAGTTCTTACTAAAGTGATCAATTCCTAATATCCAAAAATAACCAGACCATCCTTTGATACCAAATATAGAAACACTTTCCTTTTACATATATCATTACATGATTTTAAGCATAATTATACATTAGAGTACAATCTAAGGATCATTAAGTCTAATGTCTTTGAATATTAGGTACATAAAACATAAAACATGGAAATAAAAAAAACTATTATTTATTTAATATCCATAAAGATATCCTAACTTACTTTGATACCTTACATCTGCATAGGGTACCCTGGGGATCACATGAATGAGGGGATGAGCTAAAAGCCCAGTAAGGGAAAGACCATAAGAACAAAGCATTACCACATGGGCTAAAAGGCATGAAATGATGATATAAAAAGGCATGTAACATATGGAATCATAACATATAAACGTAGAATCATATAAACATGGAGTCTTAGTAATGTGGAAGAAACATAAAACATCACTTTAGCATGATTCAAGGATAACCGCCAAGACCGTTTCACATGGTAGCCGAAGCCAAGGCTAACCGCCGAGACCGTCGCACATGGTAGCACAAGCCAAGGCTAACCGACAAGACCGTTGCACATAACGTCTCATTAGACTAAACTTTACCCAATTCATTGGAGTGATATCTGGACGCATCCATATTATCTTTTCATGAATATTTTTTCCACATAAATAATCATACATAATCATTCTTACATAAATATATGGGTTACCCATGTAAAGAATTGGGTACCACAATCATGTCATAGAGAATAACAAATGGTCATATCATAAAAGTGTACATGAAATAAAGGAAATAAAATATACATGGAAATTCATAAGGGAAAATAGGAAAGTATCATGGTAAGTGATTTCAAGTATAAGTGACAACATGTAAGAATATTATTTGAGAAATTTTAGAATTAAAACATTTTTATGCAGTTTTAAGGAAAATAGTCTATAGCCTTTAAAATATAAAAGGGAAAAATCCTTTATAGAAAACCGAAGGTGAACCAAGAAAGTTTTCATAATAAAAAGATAAATTTTATAGAGACAATAGTGACTTAAAACAGAATATAGAGTGCACTTTAAATCATCTAAAAATTCAGAAAGTTCCCTCAAAAATACGTTTGCTTATCAGGAAGTATTGAGGAGTGAATCACTTAAATGAATATATATCCCCAAAAGATAATGAGGTATAGATCTTAAAACATGAGTTTGGAGCATATAAACAGTATGTATAAGTTGTAAATAAAAATAAAATACAACTTCATTTGGGTAAAAATAAAGATAGAGCAACTCGAAGAAATAAGGGCGGTTTGGTAAGAATCCCTTATGGAATATTTACATGGTATCTGGTGTAACTAGGATGGATTAAAGAGAGAGAAAATGATTTATAATCTTTTATAAATCATGTGGGAGTTATGATGTAGGTGATAAATCATACCACATTATTAGGGATTACACATAAAAGTACATAACATAGAGGATAGTTTTGAATAAACGTGAGAAAGAGAGAATCCCTTACCTTAAGTCCGATGGTGTTCTCCACTTGATATTAATGACATGAATAGTAAAAGTAGGTAGATTAATTAATAATCACAGAACCTATTATATATATAAAATATTTATTATAAAAATTTTAATTTCATTTATAACCATTTTGATTTGTTATGAGGTTCAATTTCATTGTTTGGGTCCATTTGCTTACTTGGTTTTAATGATCGGTTCACTTATATTCATGTTTGGATAAAAATGTATGATGAAGGTGGTTATAAAAAATTGAAATTATATTTTATTATTTGACATCAATAATGTTACATTGATGAAAATTTAATTTGGTCACTTAGAGTGAAGTTGAATCATTATATAAAACATTAGTGACAACCTTTTGGGTTAATTGGCAGTTTTTGACCACAATGAACACATTTTGTTTGATAAACCAAAACCATGAGTAAAAAAGGATTCCAAAACCATATATGAAAAATAATAAATATATTATGGCATTTTTAAATCATTAAAATGGTTTCATGACCACAATTGGATATGGTAATGTAAATTGAAAACCCATCATCCTTGAGCATGGTAAATTTACACATCTCGGATGGTGTCTTTACTACTAAAATAAAAGAAGAGTAAAGGAGAGATGATAATAAATTATTTCATTATCATAAAAACATTCTAGTAAATATAAGTTATTGGAGTTTTCATAATATTTGGATGAGGATAGGTAAGTATAGAAAAGAAAACAAATGAACTTGAAAAGAAAAAGAAAGAAAAGAAAAGAGGAATTTACCTCTTGATTCAATCTTCCTTGAGAGCCTCTTAAGGGGATAGGATTTGATCTTTTGAAGAGACCAAGGGCTGAAAAACGTAGGGGAGGAGATTTTGGAGAGATTTGGGCATAATTTAGGGAAGGAACAAGGCCTGAGAAGATTGAAGATAAGAGGGAAGTGAGGGTGGTTTTTATAGTGTAGGAGAGCAGAGTTTTCTTAATATTTTAATCATTAGTTTATTATTTTTCCATAAGACAATCAATAATAATGATTATTGTGACAAAAAACAGTAATATTTTCATTTTAGTTCAAAAAAATTTCCATTTTCATCATCCATGACTCAATTATGGTGCAAATATTTAGGTTTTAGCATTTATTGTAAATTATCGTATTTACTATTCATCAAAAATTCAAGTATTTTAGAAAAATAAAAAAAAATAACACTAACCATTTTTCAATGTATATAATCCAAAAATAAAATCCATTTTTCAAAATTAATTATCTAAATATGAATAATTTAATTTTTAATTAAAATCATAATTTACTTGAAAAATACACATTTTAAAACTATAACCGACTTTATAATGATTTCAAAAATTACATAAGGCCTTATAAAATTATATTAAACCATAAGAAATAAAATAATCAATTCATGAACACCTTTTAGGAAAATAAATTTTATTTTAAATTAATTAATTATGACTTACAAAAATACCAATACTTTTACTATGGTCATATTATCACTTATAAGATGCCTAAATTTTATTTATATATTCATGTGTGAGGTTACTATTCTTTTGGAAGATTTAATATTTATAAGGGTCATATTAATATTCATAAGGGTAGGATACTATTCATAAGTGTAGGTTACTATTCACAAAAAATAAGTTTATCTTATCGGACTCCAAACATCTTACTGATCGCAACCCTGTATGTGATATTTTTGAAATTCAAATCACAGTGGTGATAATATTATGCTTAAAGGTCACATAGTTCTTAATAGTTCATTGTGTTTTAATTTCATGTGATTATATAACATAATTATAAGAATGGAATTTCCTTTGATAAAACTTTGGTTTGTTTCAGATACAACTTATGTTTAACCTAGTTTATTAATTGTCCTTATCTATTTAAATCCTTCAAAATGGATTGTGAAGATAATATGAATTGTCCTAAGAATATGCTCTGAGTGTGTCAAACCAAGTGCATTGTAAGGATCATTTTCTTGTACTAGGTCACACTCTAGTCAGGCCTGACATACCTTGTCAATCTTTTTAACCCTAGGTACATCTGTTTGATAACCATGTCCACTTGTTGTATCTAGGCATGGATGTATTGTTAGGAAGACCCACATAATCTCTAACTTTCCAAAATTCTAGGATATTATTCTATACTTATAATCAAAGTCTATATTAGGGATATGTTTTTTATTTAGGTTTTCCTAAATCTAGTTCCCAAGGTTGCTACTAAACTTTCTCTAATACCAACTATAGCTACCCGACTCTACCAGCCCATAGCTAGTGACGTGCTACCATTACATAGGAACAAGTTAAAAGTTAATCACATCTGAAAGGACTTAACAATTTATTAGTCTTGTTAAACTGGATACATACATGATCTTTTTTTTTAAAACTGAATACAGTAGTTACAACATAATATTTTTGATTTCGAGGATAATAACTTTATTCCATCTAGAGTATCATTTCATATATTTCTTAGAAAACTTCTGAGAATCCGGGGGAAATAAAACATAATAAGGGAGAGCTCAAAAGCTCAGTAATGGAAAATACAACAGAAAAAATAATGAATCAATGATAATAATCAATATGGAGAGGTAATAACTGAATACACTTTTCATGAAATCAATAAACTGATAAGTAAATGAATAAATAACATGTCAAGGTAAAAACTAAAGACACATTCGATGAAATAAATAAACTAAGAAGGAAGTGCATAAACAATATGGAAAGGTAAATAACTGGAAACACATTCCATTAAAATAATTAGATAAGGTAAAATCAATATTTCAAGGTAAGAAAATGATAAAACAAGCCACTAAATCTATAAAATGACAATGAAATACATCCATAGACTTTTCTATAGTGAAAATATCATGGATAATAAATAAAAAATCAAAATGAAGGTAATTATTAATTATTGGACTTCATGTATCGGGCACAAGAAAACCTATACTATCAATACCTTTGAAAAAATGGTTTAAAACTATAGGTTAAAACCCATTTAATTTGCGTAACTTATTTGTCTCATGAGAGCCTATAGATGAATTGAGGGGACATATAAATTCCTGCCTCCACCTATCATTTCATTTCAAAATAATTCTTTATATTGAATAATAGATTTTATTTCCACTTCGTTTCTGGTGTGGTGGTGAAGGTGAGTGGTACAAAAATGCTGTTATTTGGGAGTTTCAGGGTTCAAATCCTGGGTGTCTGCTTTTAGGGAGATACACTCCCCTTCGATCTAACCATCTTTCTAGGTCACCCGGTCTCAATTGGTTGGGAAAAATGAGGTGCGACCAACTATGCTGATAGATTGCTTTGATGAACCATCACCGACTGGGCCATTACCCTCTGGGATGCTCTGCCATCTCGGTTGGTAACGAATCCTTCCCCGGCTGATGCTCTACCTCATGATTGTGACCTCTTCGTGGGGGATGGGGTTTCCATATGTAGAGGGTTCAAAAAGGCCACACTTTTGAATTCACTTTCTATAAAGGATAATAACCGATTTAATAAATAAAGAATATGCCTTATCAAATATTTGTATTGAGTAAAGAATACAAATTTATCAATATTTCCCTAGATAATTAAATAACTATCAAAGTGAACACCATATTTAAAAATGATATATGGTTTAGGAAATAATCATATCCATGATAAATGATATGGATAATTAGGGGAAATTCAATGTTCAATGATCATAGAGAATTGAATATTTCAAGTGGACTTAACAAAGGATTTAAGGAAGTGAATGTCAATACTATACTTGGCTGAATCAGTCACAAACCATTCAAAGTAATTATAAGGATGGTGTCACTACAATATATACCAAGTGGAGTAAAAATAAAGGGTTTTTTCATTGATTAATAGAAATACTATAAGAATATCTTTTTAATTTTTTTGAGTAAAATATTATTTTCATTTTGAAAAAACTTTTTAAAAATCCATTTATTTGAAAATCAATTTTTGAAATAATTTTATTTAAAAATTAATCCTTTAAAATTTTGAATAAATATTCAAAGAAATTATGGTGGGTAAATCTATACATGTCGTACAAGGTAAAAAGAAAATTTATTTTTCATGGTAAAAAGTTTAGAAAAATGCCTTATTCAGAAAGAGACAAGAATATTATTTTTAATTGTTTTTAAAATAAAAAAGGGTAAAAATTTCATTAATAAATAATTATATAAAGATTAAAATATTTTTTAAAAACTTTTTAGAAAATAACTATTTTAGAAGAAATCATGTTCTCCAACTAAAGTGATAAATGATGTGGAGGTTTCCTAAAAACATTTTCTAATTTTTTTGAGTACCTATGAATGGAAAAATGGTACAATTAATTGGAAATGGTCATGAATAAATAGAGTAGAATAAAATAAATGGGTTTACTAAACAATTATCCAATAAATTACCCTGATAGAAATTCATGTGTAAATAATCCCGAACAAAATGAGATTGTGAAGTAAACCCTAGAAAAGGCCATAACATTGATGTGATAATCAATAAATAAATATATTATGTATGTAAAATGTAAATCCATTTAAAAGAAGAATAAATAAAATAATATATGGTAAAAAGTTTTTAGAAACTTACTCTTATAATATCAATGACAATGAGGAAGTAATAAAACCTAATGAAAAGGAACCAGGTTATTAAATTATTTACTACTTGGTAATTTTTTATTCAAATACACTTAGAAGAAATAATTAAAATTGAGACTTGAAATAACATTAAGTAACAAAATTCACGATAAAATTTATCAATTTTTTTTGTAGATACACCACATAAAATAAGTAATTGGTGAATGTGAAATTTATCTCACAGATGTAAAAAGTGAGATGAAAATCCATTACCTTGCATTTCCTTTCGGGTGAGCGTCCTTTATATTGCATTATAATTGGTTTAAAAATGTTAATAAAATATTATAGAACCATATTAATATTTATGATATCATATACGATATTCTTATAATATCTTTTTACCCTTTTTTTAATAATCATTTATTATATTCACTACTTCAGGTGTTAATTGTCTAGTTTATTGAGTATGTTTTGATTTTTTTAATTGTTGTTCCTATTACATAGATCACAAATTCACAATATAAAAAATTTAAAACATGATGTAATAATAATATATATTCAATATGTATTTATTTATAATAATCCATAATATTTGGAGATAGTAAATGAAATTCACCATTCATGGAGATGGAAGACTGTACGTACGCATGGATTCTACTTCAATTTCCTTATCATGTTGAAAATAATGAAAAGTAAATAAATAATATATATATATATATATTATAATTAAAATATAATATATATGTAATATATGTTACATAGGTTTGTTAAAACCATCCTTTATATGTTCTATGTATAGTGTGAACGAATCACATCACTTTGAGGAGACCGTAGTCCACACGTCCACAAATGATGTTATTGTGTTTATCCAAAATGAAAATAATAAGGGTATGTGTTTTATAAAAATTAAATATGTATAAATACATTATAAATATCATATATATCATATATAAACAACATTACCATCATAATTCCTAATCACGAGTGGTGGTAAAGGAAAAACGAACGACATCATTTTGTGAGGCAGTAGTTCACAGTACACATAAACAGTAAGTTCGTTACCCATTCTATGGATGCGTGTGTAAGTGTAGGTTGTAACCTTAAAATAAAAAACATCTCAGTATATTTATTATTCTGATGTTATTATATAAGCATGTAATACACTACTGGAAAAGGCATCGATACCCATAGTTTTGGGAATCGTGGCCAATTTAGCCATCAGTATAGCTCTTAGCTATACCTGCAGTTTGAAAATTCTATACCCACGGTTTCAGAACTATGGGAATAATTTTATTCCACCATTTCATTAACCACATACCCATGATTTCAAAAATCGTGGTTATAGATTTTAAAAAATTGCTGGCCGCATTTTTCAATCCCTCGAACGCTTGTATACAAATCACATGCCTAACCACTACACCACATTGGGTTATAGGTATATAAATATATATTTACTTATATATATTTATATAAATGTGGATATAGGTGGAAAAACATGTAAATAGGTGTTCTCAGATTTTTTTCCCGTAGATTGTTTCCCTCCTTAATGCGGGAAAGCTATACCCACGGTTTTAGAGAAGCATGTGTATATGTCTTGAGAAAACCCTAAAACCACAGTTTTTCAAAAAGCACAGGTATTGGTGAAATGATTTGACCTATAACCACAATTTTCAAAAACCTTGAGTATAGTTTTTTTTCTAGTCGTGATAAGAATATTTTAGGGGTGGAGAATGATAATAACGGAAAGGGGCTTGGGGACTGATATTACCTTTTCTTTGGGTATGTCCTTTTGGTTTACACCAGAGGGCTTCCTTGGATGGATTTATGTCAAAAGGGAGGATTATAAGGTTAAAGGAGGTATGTTTGGAACTTATTTAAGTAGAGGTTGATAGAGACAAAGTGTCTTGAGAGGTGTTAATAAGTGGTAGGGCTGAGTGCCTTTTTATAGTAGCGGAGGAGTGACATTATTGTAAACTTTCAAAAAGGGAATTCCACTCACGTTTTTCCAAGGAAAAGTGGATCCAATTATGAACCCAATATTAAAAATGGCGAATAGGGTCTAAATATGTTCATAAAATTGATTTTTGACAAGTGTAGTTTTTATTTTGGCCCTTAAGCTTAATGTTTAGTCCCTTGTTAAACTAATTTTTCTCTTAATCATTATAATTAATTTTAATCACTTTCACTAATATTTTTTTTTCAAAAAATAAGTTGAAATTATTAGAGATTATAAATTATTATTATTATAATTATGGAATTAATTTTTACAAATTTCAATCATATAAGTGGAAGAAATTAATTTAAATTTACTCCCGCATATGAGATGACGATGCAAGTTTTTAAAATAAAAATTTTCAAAAGTCTTCTAAGTTTTTATACTCAATTTCAAAGTGAAATTAGTTAAAATTACCTAAATTGGATGAATTGTTTTACATTTGATATAATTTAACTTTAAAACCAATCAAAAAAATAATTTAACCTTATAGATAAATTAGATGAAAAAGTAGGTTTGAATTAAAATTCAATATTTTTCACTATTTATCAAATAATAAAACTTCACAAAAAAATACAAAAAAATCACCCTAACCTTTTTTATGTTGTAATTTCAAAAATTAAGTTTATTTATACATATTATATTTTTAAAAGTTCCAAAAATTGTTTTTAAAATAGTTTTTCCATTAAAAAGTGGTAAAATTGGGTCTGTTCTTATCTTATGCATATTAAATCTATTGGATGAATGTCAAAAATATTTGATTTAATATGTAATATATATATTCTAATAAGTTATTTAATACTATTCATAATCAATAATTTAACATCTAGGTTATGTCTTATTATATTAAATAATAATATTTTAACAATATATTGTTGTTATGTTAAACTCAGTCATACGTGTAGCACAAGCCATTGAAGAGACTTGTTGTTGAATGAGATTCATGATAAATCCGTATCATGTGAATTTCAATCTATATATTGGATTTATTTTATTTAAAATAGTAAACATATTATATTGTCTCAGGATAATATATTGCCTTACACGCTTGGTGTTGCATGTCATACACGTTGTCGAATACAAAGTTTATAATTTAGAATTTTGGTGTTTTACATTTTTCATGTTTTTATGGATAGAACATGTTTATAAGTGTCATAATAAGAAATTAAATTGAAAGATCTTGGTTAAGATCTATAATTTTTCTTTGAGAGACCACCTTTGGTTTACTCCTTAAGCCTTGAAGGACTCTTATTAGGAGATGAACTAAAAGGTATATTATGAATGTAAGGGTTATATAAAGGTTTTTTTGTCATGTATCTTACAAGATATAATTATCAAATGGTGTGAATAAGGGAGGAGAAGAGTGTCCCTTTTATAAGTGAGGGAGGGACATACATTACATTTCTCAGAAAATTTCAATGATTTATGGTCACTTTCATGGGAAAGAGGCTTCAAATGGATATCTATTTTAAGTTAGTATAACATAAGATCGAAATATTTTCAACCAATAATAATTTTATAGGCTTTGGTGGAAATATTACCCTTCTCTCATTGACTAACCCCTGATAAACCCATTTTAACCATAATCGTGGTAACAAAATTTTACTATTTTTACTATTCAGTATGAAACAAAATTAAGTTAACCATATTAAATTATATTAATTATGATGAGTAAAAATATAGAATCCATTTTACCAAATTAAATTTCTATAGTTATTAGAATATAATTTGAATTAAGTGTCCTAACTACAATGAAATCCCGTTTTTGAAAAATGAAGTTTTAACCATAAAACTTAATTTTCTTCCATTTATTGCATTAGAAAAATCATCAAATGAATGTTAAAATGTTATATTCAATTTATAATGTCTTAATTTTATTAAAACGATTAATAATTTCATATTAAATCAATTTAGTAAGACAAAAACACATTAGGGGCAAAAAAATATTTTTTATAAAAATGTGTTTTTAAGCCTAAATTAACTTTTACCAAAATCATGTATAATAAAGATTAATTTGTAATTAATTATATTATTTATAATTATAGTAGAATTAGCTTACATTAATATCAGATTTAAAATGTAATGGGATATTTAATTGAGAATAAATGATATTTTTTTTACAAAAATCAACATTTTCACAATTCACTTATAAATAAATCTTTTTAGAAAAATCATAAAAATTTATTATAATCTAATATTGAAGTGATTATTTTAAAAATGATATTAATTTCCTCAAATAAAATTTCTAAAATTTTTATAAATTAATTATAAATTTCATGTTAAAAAATGTGATAAAAACCATTTTTAAAGAAAACATATTTTTGACGCATAAAATGATTTTACTAAAAATTGAGTACTTATTTAATATAAATGAATCAACACATTAGTATTATTAAAAAACTTTATAAATATTTTTCATAAAGTGGTTATTAATATTAATAACTTTTAATTTAATGTCTAGTTTATAATTATTTACTATATCACAGTTCATATAGACTCGGAGTTGCATGTAATGAAAATTATCGAATACTACAAGTCCTATTTCAAAATAAAGACATATAAAATCATGGGGAATTGTGAAACATGCAGTCTAAGAGATATAATATGTGATTCCTTATTATTTTTCTAAATATATTAGTTTCACCCATCAGATAATGGTACTCCCTTTTCATTGATAATGTAATCTATGACAATAACCACCACTCAAAATATTCAAAGAACAACCTATAACACAATGGGATTTAAAATATATTTCTCTTAAAATTTGATGTGATCGATAGCTTGAGATGCAAACAACACAAATCTAAAGTGAATAAATAATTATTAAAATATAAAATGAAAAAAATATTAGATAGTTAAACAAAATTGATAAGATAAATGAATTTTTAAAAAGGGTGAAATTCACTTAAGGAAATACCATTAATTCATTAAAAAATATTTTTGAACTATTTTGTTGAATTTGGATTTTTTTAAATTTAATAATTTTGAGGAACGATATCAAAAAAATTTATTGATAAATTTAATTAATAAATAACAAAAAATAATAATGATATATATGAAATGGTTAAGTAATAATAAGGAATACTAGTCTAATAATTCCCGGTTAAATGATAATGTTTTTTTAAGTTGTTTTATTTATATATGTTTTTGTTTAATTATAGTTTATCTTATTTTTGATTATTAAAAACATGTAATATTATTTTTTACACATGTACTGTAACTCCCCGATCCCAGTTACCCAGAGTCAGTGCATTATTACATAACATTGGCATGATCACAAAAGATCAAGTCTCGAAAGACCGATTAGATTAGTAGCCTTGGAAACACTAGATACATTCATAAGTCTTACATTACATGATAAAGTGAAAAACTACAACAACATAGTCTCCATAGTCCACACTCATATCCCCTCAGACTATCCCTGCAGGTCAGTCATAAAATACTTCTTCACATCCTGGGAAAAATAAAACATAGAGAGGGGTGAGCTCAGATGCTCAGTAAGGACAACAATATAGCGAAAACTTTCATAAATAAGCACAAACATTTAAGACAATGTATAAATAAATCAAAATCCTTATAAACTTGAAATTAAGTATAATATGGAAAAAATAAAATTAAATAATGCCATTTACTTTTTCACATGGATATTCCACTAGTCAAATAATCACATGCAATATCAATAACCATTTTTGTAATGTTGGAATGCATAATGCCAGACAATCATAACCACATAGTCAAG